>CM042684.1:37643208-38843208 GCA_023614405.1 Avena insularis | reverse complement strand
TATCAACTCTTGACCATATCATAGCATTCACTTAAGTGCCTATAAAGAAACAACTAAGAAGAGTTAAATAGTAATGCTAGTTTTAGATATCATCTATAGGATGGGAGTGATTGAAGAGAATCAAATCAATATGAAAATTGATGGAGTTAACTCACTCCTGAAATGGATAGAAGAGTTATTTGGAATATATATTTATATGGTGATAAAGAAGATTATAAGGATGAATCCTGAAGGAAGTTACCAGGAGTAATCCTATTGAATAAAGTAGGTATAGTAAATAAATAATCTCTCTTAGTCAGATAGATACACTGAGAAGATAATTATAATACAACTATAGTGTGGTATTGATGAAGGCCTTGATTATCCAACTGGAAACCTAAACCATAAAGAATCAAAGGATTATAATGATCATGCCTTACTCACCAAGATTGAATGCTTATATCATGTATAAGTGACATTGGTGGATAAAACATGATTGAAACCTCGTATAGATATGTTATCCTAGGTTAGCCATGAAAGTCATATTAATATAATGTGAGGTTGGAGTATTAGATACTGGAGTCGAGTAGAGATAAGATAGTATGATTAAGATGATGTTAGAGCAACATTGGATTAAATAAGTAGTATTTTCCTCTTTATAAATACTAACCACTTGAGGTGAAGTAGCATTTGATGTATACATCTATTAAAGTGATATTAGTGAAGGATGATTAAGGAAGAGTATGAATGGAGTTAAAAGTAACTACTTGTTAAATTGGAGGTTATCAGCAGTAGAGTAGTTGATATAACCAAGTATAAATATAAAAAGATTATGAAAGCTTTAGTGTCAAGCTCATTGGATTTATAAACGAATTTAGAAGAATAATAGATGGATAAGAATATTATTGTGAAGTAAAGCTCATCATGTTAACACATGATGATGGATAGGAAGAAATAGTATATCTAGGAAAGGAATTCCTTAATTAGAAGTCCAGGATTGTGAATTATGGAAGATAGGAATTCTTGGTAAACACTAAGCCCTAAATCTTTAGACAAATATAGTGTCCATTTCATCTGATTGATCTATCATCTTATTTACACAAAGCTTTATAGGAATATTTTCTTATAGCAAATCACTCAAGTATATCTTTGACACTTTCAAACCTCTAAATCATGTGTATCACATAATTGGAAATTACTATAAACCATTATGCCCAATATTATATCCATATACTAATCACACCAGCAAGTAATGAATAGCTAGTTCCAGAAAACAACTATACATATTTTAAATAAGAAGGGTGGTTAGGATTCACCTGTTAGTAGGTTTTGAATAATATAATTCACCATTTTGAGAAACCTAATAATTAAATTCTCTTATATAATAATTGTTATATAATAATAAAGATGGACACATGCTTTGAATATATTTAGGTATCTTAAACCATTATCATTACATTCTTTAGGAGGAAATAAAAATCATTCTATAAAGCTATAATATAATTAGCCAATCCCTAAAACTCTAACTCTATATTGGGTATAATAAAATACATCCCTTGGAATTTTCTAGATTTAAGGGAATAATATTAGCCATATTAATTCCTTAGAATATCATGCATCAAGTAATGATATAGGATTATTATATAAAATTTTCCCTCCAAACTATGAGCTAACTAAAATTAAGTTTTATAAAAAAATAAGAAAATATCCTAAAATAAATCCATGGATTATTAATAAATAAAATTAATAACAAGGTCCCTTACCAAATATTAGAATGATCTATATAAACAAAATAAAGAAATACAACATTAATTAATAAAAGCTCATAAAATGACTTTAATACCATTCATTATTGCTGCAACTATTCAACCAATAAATTTTATAAAGAAAATTTCAACCAAGTATGAAACTACAAATCTGGGAACAAAACAGAAAATAAAAAAAGTTTGCTTAATAAAAAACTGGTATCCGACCAGCCCATTTCTCCTCTCCACTATCTACCACCCATGTGCATCCCTCTTCGGCCCAACAGCGAGCCCAGCTCATCCACGCAGTGACTGACGACTGGGACCAGATGTAGGACTGTGGGTTGAGTTTGAGAATTTACCAGGGGGTTTTCTGTAAAAATGAGCATCGCCGTCTTCCTCCAGCTGGAAGCAGCTCGGTGGCGATGCCGAGGCCGTCCGCCGCAGTCCGTGCGTCAAGATGCATGCCACCGTCGCCAGGAGCGGATAAGAAGGCCACGACGATGTCCCTGCTCGTCCTCATCCTCACAATCTCTCTCTCGCTCTTCTTTCCTCTCCCGCATGAACACGAACCCTAGCTCTGGTCAGAGAGGACCGTCGCTGTTAGTAGAGGTCGTCCCAAAGATCGTGGTGTGGTCGAGGAGAAGCACAGCATCACCCTCTTCATCATAGATCACTCATTAGGTCAAGGGGAGCACGGATTGGGGCGAATTTCACCATTTCGTTCTGTCGGTGTTCGTCGGAAATCATGTCAGAGAGCTCGCCTCCGACCACGTATGTCCTCGCCGACGCTGCTACTGCAACCAGGATAAGTGTATGCATCTCCTCGTGCCCTCCAATCATTCTATCTCGCCATAAATCATCGTGGCACCACGCACCACCATCGGCCGTCGCAGTAGATGGTCGCCAGAGTAGCTCCGGTGACCAAAATTGGGCTGCGCCGCCACTATTAGACTCCACGCGTCTCGCTCTTTCGAACGCAACCATCCTCGCTAGCCCGCACGCCTCCAATAGCTGACCCTGAGCGTCACCTGTGAGGATTGCCATTGCCGAGGTCACGCTGACGTCAGGGTGAGGTCACCCTTGACCTGGTCAGCCATTTGACTGATCCTTGCTGATGTGGCATGTGACGTGGCCACTGGCCCACTGGTCAGTGACCTTGGGTAGGTTTAGCCTAGGTATGAAAAGTCTTTTCTGTTTAGGAATTGGATAAAACATTATAAGATCAAATATAAACAATTTAACTTTATTATCAAACATTATTATGTTAATTATTTAAATCATTATTCTTTAATAAGAATTTATAAGTAATAAAACTTTAAAAATTCATATTTTAATATTGGTAAATGTTAAAAATATAAATAAAATACCAAAAATCATAGAAAAATAAGAACTATAATTCAAAACTATAATCATGCATTATTAGTTCACTTAATTAAACATTTATTATTTATTAAGTATTTATAAAATAGTAAATCTTATAAAAAATAATATCTTACTATTTATAAATCACAAAAATAAATGTAATATTCCAAAATGATCACAAAAATAATACCTACATGTTAAAAATATAATATTCCACTTTTGATTTAAATAAAAATTTAAATACTTTAATAACTTGAATTTAAACTTTTTTCCTTAATTGATAATTCATATAAGGGTAAATAAAATTTGCTAATAATTCTAAAAATTAGCCAATTGAGTCCAATAAATAGTATGTCTTAAGTATTGATAATATAAAGTCAAATTGGTCCAACAAATTTTAAATACAATTTTATTGAATTATCCTTCAACCATGTGTGTAGTTTATTTTCTAAAAAGATCTTTAACAAATATAAAATCTTCAAGAATGATATTTTAACCAAATAAAATCTTTTACCATTGTTTCACTCACAACTTTGTAATGGACTAAATCCAAAGATAATTCATGAGTACTAAATAATATTATTTACTTATTCACAAACCATAACCATACCCTTATAAGGAGATAAATCCTTTTATACATGTATAAAGTTAGGAAACCACTATTCAAATAGAAGTGTTACCATTCTTAAGTAACTTTAAGAAAACATTACAAAGTACACAAGGTACAAATAACTTAAGCAATATACCTTAAATCCATCTATGTCTTTAAAGTTATCTTTAATCTACAAGACTTTAAATATAATGCTAAAGACTTTATTATGTATTTTATAGTTAACTTTGGTCTATTATAATTAAGTTATAAAGCATCTCAAATCCAAACTATTCAAGCAAGTATAAACAACATCAATCACATTCTATCAACCATATTCTAAAAACTATCAGGATTGTTTAAACCTTAATAAAGATATCTTTTCTTCAAAAGTTATTCGTTTTGCCACTTCAGTCAACATATGACAATTAGTCGTAATCACTTTACTTTATACTATACTGGTATACTTAGGTTTGATAACACTTAAGTTCTTTATAAGTGACATTACTTGTAACGTAAAATTTTGAAGATAAACACTTATAGTGTACGCAATCTTGAGTAGCATTTCACATTTGTGTGTATCTTATTATTTTATGATATCATAATTGCATGTTGGTTCACACACACTCACAAGCCTTAATAAGAAGCACAAGTGTGAAACTTAATCTAAAAGGGCAACACATTCCAAAGAAACCATTTCTAGAATCCAAACCCTAGAATAACGTTTATCCCGGGATTCGAGTTTACGAAATTGTATTACATTACTTATGCATAATAGCATCTTGCTTCTTTAAACATTAGTCCTTACCGGACCAATGATGCTGATTTCAGATATTGGATCTTTTATATTCTCTCGAAAACCATGAGTGCATAATCTTGCAATCACAAAAGGCAAGTTCACACTTGCTCATGTCCTTTGATTATTTTCCGTAAAGTATTTTGCAAATCCAGTGTTGTCATCACCTGCATTTGAAAAAGGTCAGAAAACACTATTTTCATAATAATATGACTATAGGTTATTTACCATGAGGTAATAACCTACTATGAAAGTTCTGGTGGTAAAGAAACATATTATCTAGGACTTAACAACCAATGTCGCCAGTGATTCTTGCGCCGTATATCACGCGTTAACCATGAGATTTGGAATGGGACGAAGAAGTCAGCTGTATCTTCTTCCTCTCGCATGTAGCCGGATGTGCAGGTCGTGGTTGTTATCACTCGTAGCGTTCATATTAATTGGTAATTTGTAGAGGATATGCAGCATATGGGTGGGAACCCTCAACATCCCACAATATTTCTGGCATCTAACGGTCTGTACAAACCATTGTCGTAGTTCAATATGTGGGCATGGTGTACACCAAAGAGGCATGCGAGGTCGCGAAGGGGACAGTGATTGTCTTGGATCATCTACTGAGCCCCACACCATAGGAAGTGTGGACAGGAAAGATCGCTCGGTTGTGCAACAAGGATTTTATCTCTCATGGGTAAAGTAACGCACCTCTGCAGAGTGTAAGAACTATAACTTATTACTCCCTATTCCGAGAAGGAGCTGCGAACGCGACGGGAAAGGAACTCCATGGAAGTTCTGGTAAACCCATGAAGGCTGATGGACATAGCTTTTCAGAATGAAAGAAACCTTTGAAGAAATGTTTATGAAAACTTGCATTGCCTATGACCTATGGTCTGTGGCTGTAGATATAGTGCATCAAACACTCCTTTTCTAGTGAACTTGCTGAGTACGCTCGTACTCAACGTATCTTCTTAACCATTGCTAGATTCTGAAGACATTAAGACGATGTCTACATCAAGTTATGCTCCAGGAATCATCATCAAAAGCTAAAGCTCTTCAATAAAGTCAAGAAGGTCAACATATACACCAACTCAAGTGAAGACAAAATTACTGATTAGATAGGAATATAATCTCTAGCCATAGAACCTATTTCTGTAGTGTATTGCGATAGCAGCAATGCCAGACCATTAGTTAAAATACTAGTCTTAATAGTATGATAGTTTTTGAGTTATTTATTTCTGATTCTTTTTTATAAGAAGTTTCTTTCTCTCTCTTTAACCTAGAGTGTTCTTTGGATCTTATGTAAAGAGTTGAGTTATAACCTATAGTCATGTCTTGATCTGCTGTGTTTCTGTTGTGCCACTCTGAGGGATGTAATACTAGTGAACGGTGTTTTATTGACGTTATGTCAACGACTATAGTGTACTACATCATGCAGTGGTATGCTGGGTCACCGCAGTAGGTTACGCAAATCTCACGCGAGAGGACACACCCCATCAAGAGATGGTCAATCGTCCCACCGCACTGATCGAATAGGGGCAATCCGCCGGGTGTCGCAAACCACACATGTTGAGTCTATCTGTTGTCCAACACATATTTCTGATAGCCAGCCAAGGAGGAATTTTGTAGCTAGCAGCGGCCCGGGATCGCCAAATATTCAATGCTCTAGCCATTGCTGTCCCCCCGACGAACATGGCCAGGTAACATGACTGAGCGGAGTAGGATTTTCTTGGATCTCAGTTTCACTTAAAGATGTTTGCAGTCCCCTCAGACAAGGAGAACCCAACAAGACGATCTGCCACCTCTAGAATCCCCCTAATCACTGCTGCATTGAGGTCCGGGAATAAATCATGAAGCCAACCACCTGCTAGACCTTCCCGCACATGGAGAGACAAAATCACCCGCTTTGGAACTGCTGTAGAAGGATTTGGTGCCACATCGCTCATCCCAACTAAGAGATTTTAGTTGCAAGTGAAATTATGACTAAGATATTTCTAGTTGCAAGTGGGATTGCAACTGATATTGTATGAGATTACCTGAGTGAAAAGAAAGCTAATTTTGAGACCATTAATAATTTAGACCAAAAACTGCAATTCACGTGGGAAAGGAGAAGACCTGGAACGAAGGGTGGACCCCGACCCGGTGTCAACGATAATAAACGACACGACTCCGCACTAGGAAGCATCGATCTGGACAGGCCCGCCACCGATTGACTGTGTCCTGACACCCACAATGCCGATCGATACGGAATACGACTGGCTTTGGCTAGCCTGCGAAGACACATGGCGATCAGGCTGGCCCTGGCCTTGGCCGACAGTCATCGAGTTTGACCTTGAATTCCGACTGATTTCTAGTTGCAAGTGGGATTGCAATTGAGATTGTATGAGATTACCTTAGTGAAAAGCAAGCTAATTTTGAGGCCATTAAGAATTAGACAAAAAAAGTGTAATTCATGTGGGAAAGGAGAAGACCTGAAACGAAGGGTGGACACTGACCCAGCGTCAATGACAATGAATGACATGACTCCGCACTAGGAAGCTTTGATCTAGACAGACCCGCCACTGATTGACTGTGTCCTGACACCCACAATGCCGATCGAGACGGAACACGATGGCTTTGGCTAGCCTGCGACGTCACATGGCGGTCGGGACGACAGTTGGATAGCCACGCATAAACGGCTGGCCCTGGCCCTGGCCGACAGTCGTTGAGGTTGACTTTGAATTCCGACTGATTTCTACTTGCAAGTGTGGTTGCAACTGAGATTGTATGAGATTTTGAGACCATTAATAATTTAGACAAAAAACTGCAATTCGCTTGGGAAAGGAGAAGACCTGAAACGAAGGGTGGACCCCGACCCGACATCAACGGCGATGAACGATGAACGACATGACTCCGCACTAGGAAGCATCGATCTGGACAGACCCGCCACCGATTGACTGCGTCCAAACACCCACAATGCCGATCGATACGAAACAACGGCTTTGGCTAGCCTGCGACGTCACACGACGGTTAGGACGACAGTTGGATAGCCACCACAACCACGCATAAACGGCTGGCCCTGGCCCTGGCCGGCCGTCGTCGAGGTTGACCTTGAATTCCTATTGATTTCTAGTTACAAGTGGGATTGCAACTGAGATTGTATGAGATTAACCGAGTGAGAATCAAGCTAATTTTAAGACCATTAAGAATTAGACAAAAAACTGTAATTCACGTGGGAAAAGAGAAGACTGGAACAAAAGGTGGACCTTACCCGACGTCAACGGCGATAAACGACACGAATCCGCACTAGGAAGCATCGATACCCATAGCATGATCGAGACGAAACACGACGGCTTTGACTAGCCTACGACGTCACACGGCTGGCAGGACGACAGTTAGATAGCCACCACGACCACGCATAAACGGCTGGCTCTGCCCCTTGCCGGCCGTCGTCGTCGAGGGTGACCTTGAATTCCGACTGAAACTATGGCCGCGGGAGGTACGGTGCCTGCCACAGAAACCAACCAACCGACCGTGTACCAGTAGGTACGGTACGTAGCTTAATTGTCCACACGTCACGCTATTTTCCTCCCTCCCTTGGACCGTTCCTTGGAACCATACCGAAATCGCCACGTGTAGCTAAGCTAGCTACCCCAGCTCGGCCGGTGGCCCTCCTCAAGTTTGGACCGTGGACCGTCGCGGCCGGCCATGGGAGCTAGTAAGTCAGTCTGCCACTGCTCTTCTTGCCGCGTGCGTGAGCGAGCGGCCGGAGGAGGTCCCCGCGCGCGTCAGCTAACTAGCTACTAGACGAGATGCCGCCGCCGCGGTCGTGGGCGTGCGCGTGCGCGTGGTGCGGCCGCGGGAGGAGCAAGCCTAGAGGCGCGGGGCACGACAACGACGACGACGAAGGCGCCGGCGCGTCGGGGCGGGGCGACCGGCCGTGGAGCCTCTTCATCGACCTGCCCGTGCTGGAGGCCGCCACCTTCGGCTTCTCCGACCGCAACCTGCTCGGCCGCGGCGGCTTCGGCCCCGTCTACAAGGCAAGCTCCCCATCCTCCCCCCGCCCCTCTTCTCACAGCTGCGCGCTTACATCGCCTCACCTCGGCATGCAGGGCGTGCTTGCGAGCGGGCAGGAGATCGCGGTGAAGCGGCTGTCGCTGGAGTCGCGGCAGGGCGCGCGGGAGTTCCTCAACGAGGTGCGCCTCCTGCTCAAGGTGCAGCACCGCAACCTCGTCTCCCTTCTCGGCTGCTGCGCCGCCTCCTCCTCCTCCACCGCCGCCGGGACTGGGAACGGACACAAGATGCTCGTCTACCCATACTTCCCCAACGGCAGCCTCGACCACTTCCTCTTCGGTACGTACGTCAGACACTCCCTCAAAAATCATCCAGTGATGATACGAGTGACACCTGAATTCATGCCGTACTCAAACCGAGTCGAATAGAAATTTATAGAGTTCAAAACATTGACCCCGAAAAACATGGTTGAGGAAAACCGAAATCACCCATGCATGAATCTTGCTCTGTTTCACACTTCCACTCTGAATCGCTCTGTGTTGGTGTTACATACTCTGCTGAAGATGTATGTTTCAGTAAGCAGAGTTATGTATGTTCAGTCAGGACGAATCGAATCACAAGAACAGAGTATCTTTCTTTCTGGAATCCTTGTTCATGCAGCAGCAGTTTAGTCAGACCATCGAAACTGTTGCTGTCAGGTATTGAAGTTCTAAGCTTTGTCACCCTTACATAACACCTTCTCCACACTACTACTACTCCATTATTGACCTTGACCTTGACCGGATCAAAAACATTTTCCTGATTTCTTAACCCCAAAGTTTCAAGGTGTCACGTCCACATAAGAGCAGTTCCTTATTAGAAAGTTTGTCTTAGTGTTACATACTCTGCTGAAGAAGTATGTTTCTGTAATCAGTTTAGTCAGAGCATGGAATCAGTTGCTTTCAGGTACAGTATTAATGTTTGCTTTGTCATCCTTACATAACAGCTGGTTCCAAGTATTAGTATTGACCTTGACCGGATGAAAAGTGGTTTCCTGACTTCTTAACCCCGAAGATTCAAGGTGTCACGTCCACATGAGACCAGTTCTTGATTGGGACTTCTTCTCATAAGCGAGCAAAAACGGGTGCATATTCAGAAGGAAATCAGTGCATTTTGCAAAATAACGACTAAATTTTTTGTTTAATTTCACAAAGAAAGAACACATGCTTTTGTAGTATTCTATCTCAAACACAAACACTAGGCTTTCTGTGTTTTCTTTCTATCTTCAATAAGCAGGGGTCTCAAATAATGAGTTATGTCAGTGTTCACTTCTCTGCAAAATTGTAAATGTCCGTAAAAAAAACAGAACAAAATGCAGGAACCAACTACTGGAGTTTGGTACTCCAAATTTTCAGCCAAGCAGCATTGTGCCAATGAATTACAACTTCATAATTAACGACCAATTCCTGGAAATTAGATCGGTATGCAGAACATGGAAGAACTGCTCTGTTATCTGAACTGCATACTTTCAGACAGGGAGAAGAGGGTGCAGCTAGACTGGCCAAAACGGTACCAAATAATCGTCGGGCTAGCGAGGGGCCTCCTCTACCTCCACGAAGAATCTCCCGTGAAGATCATCCACAGGGACATCAAGGCCAGCAACGTGCTCCTCGACGAGAAGCTGAACCCGAAGATCTCGGACTTCGGCATGGCGAGGCTCTTCCTGGAGGACGCCACGCACGTAAACACCTTCAGGATCTCCGGCACATAGTAAGCTCCAGACTCATCTTCTTCTTCATTTGGCTTGCCTGCCACATTGCACCTCCACTTGAGAACTAGTATAGTGTAGATTGTGCAAGATACCGATAAGTGATGCGATTGCAGTGGTTACATGGCTCCAGAGTACGCCATGAACGGGTACCTGTCGACGAAGACCGACGTTTTCAGCTTCGGGATGCTCGTGCTGGAGATCGTCAGCGGGAGGAAGAACATCGACCGGCATCTCGGCGACGAAAAAATCGACCTCTTAAATTATGTGAGCATTCTTGTTTTCAAAATGATCATGACTTGCATCTAGTCCATTTTTACAGCAGCCTGCATTTTCTACTTGATACTACATCGTGGCATGCTGAAGAAATTTGTCTGAAACTTCCAGACATGGAAGCTGTGGGAGGAAGGCCGGCAACTGGAGATCGTGGACGCTGACCTCTCCGGCGCCTGGGACGCCGACGAGGCGGCGATGTGCGTGCAGCTCGGCCTGCTGTGCTGCCAGGCCGTCGTGTCAGACCGGCCGGACATGTACAGCGTGCACCTGATGCTGTCCAGCGATTCCTTCACGCTGCCCAAGCCAGGGAAGCCGGCGATCCACGGCAGGGTCGGCCGGTGGATGAGCACCACGGCCGCGGCGTCCAGCTCCGTGTCCGGCTCCGGCGCAAACACGAACAGCACGTTCGTTACCGACACGACGAAGGCCTCGACGTTGGAAAATATTGCTGAGGATTACTCGAGGAACTCTATCTCTGTATCATTCACAACTGAAGGCCGGTGAAAGGAGGAGAAGAAAGAATCAAGGATCTATGTAATGAGGGTGCAAGTAAATAAGCTAGATTAGGAGAGGAGAGTGTGGTTAGTCTGATCTGCAGTTATATTATCTTGTGATTTATTCAGTGAGAAATGAAAACTACGGTAAATTAATGGAGATTCTTTGATCCATTCAGCAGATCCTGATCACTAGTTTTCGTATTAGGGCGGATCCACGCGCCAGGGGCCTTCCCACAATAATGGGCCGGACACAATTGAAGGGAGAATATGCGTGCTTGGCTACTTTTTTTCTCTCCTACTATCTTGACATTGTTTTTGTAGGTGGCTCACCACATATGCCATGTGGTTTCTTGACATTCTTTTCTATCTCTCATATTTTCATCCTTTCTACGATTTGTAGTTTTTGTTGTTTTCTTAGTTTCACCTTTAAGCATTAAGCACAAAATGAAACACAAAAGAGTGCCAGATAAGTACAATTTTGCTTACAACCCCTTATTTAAATTTTGAAGGACGCAATTTCATTTTAACTGTCTCTTGAAACTAATCTCTACATACGACTGTGGTGACTAGATAGCCATGCACACTAGAACCTTCTGCTAACATATGATTCGATATTAACACGTATAAATAGATCTAATAAGTATGCCTTACAAATTAAAAGGCCCATGAAGGGTGTAGATTCTTCTAACAGTTTTGGAAAACATTGACCCTTACAAATATGTAGTATAAGAGCTCTTTGGATTCCTACAAATTGCACGCACTGAACTAGTTTCCACTTCAATCTATCTTTTCATTTTTTTTGAAATTATAATATTAAAAAATAGTTGAAATAAATCATGGATGTAAGTCGTGCAATATTTTATGCACATGAAAAATTAATTCAAAATATTATCATTTGTGACCTAGACGAGTAATGGACCTATTTATATAACCATGCTTTTGTGCGGTCAGAATTAGTTAGACTTCTTTATTGAATGTGGTAGGTGCACAAGGTACGACGTGTTTTACTTCCATGACTCATTTATAAATAATCTAATAAACTATAAAGTGGGTTGTCAACAATTTGTACAAAATCCAGTTTCTAGAATGTATCTATATTATGTAAAAAAATATTTATACTCAATTGACACTAATAAAGTAAAAACAGTGAATAATTTTGTGGATAATGAACTTTAAAACTATTGAACTCTGGAAAATATCAAGAAACCTCGAAAACTATGTGAGATTGACCGGGTCCGGTACTTAATACTACCACATATTTGCATGAACACCATGATTAGGAATAAAAAAGATCCAGTCTACTTAATTGAGCAAATAATGATGATATATAACTATATTTAAACATAAAATGTTCTGTATATTCAAGAAACACTTTTATCTCCTGATGCCTCGAAATTCACATTGCCTCCATCAATTCCTGTAAGCCATTGTGCTTCATATCTTCTAATTCACCATTTGGTGGTTATTATGCGTCACACCTCTCTGCAACAAAAGGTTGCAACTTTAGACAGCAACACAACATTCAATGACACACAATTGTTTCTAGTTCATTATACTCAGGGGCGGACCCAAGTTGAAGCCATAGGGGGCCTTGGCCCCCAACTCAAAATTTAAAACTTTAATAGAAGTTGTTCGTTAGTAGTAGAAAAATATTCAAATTAAATGAACTTATACAAGAAATGCCCCCGCTCGGATTGTTTGCCCCCTCTCAAAATTTTGTCTGGGTCTGCCCCTGATTATACTTAGCTAAATCGATTTTCTGAACTTCCATTTGACCAAGTTTTATCCACACACCATGATTCATCATTTTTGTCGATCTATCCCTAGCATTCTCCTATCTTAAAACCAGTGGCCATGGCACTCAACTGCTCCCCTTTCCGGACCTCTCTCTCTCTCCACACACGTACATATCTTATCAATAAGTTGATATATGTGTCAACTACGATGGTGCATTTTGTGTTGTCTCGTCTTTTATCAAGGAAATGGATCGAGAGGAGTTGAGGTGGAGGAGGTTGATAAGGAGAAGTGAGAGAAATGGGCGAGGTGCATCTGCCGGCTAGGAGGAGATAAGTTGAAGTGAGAACATTATATTGGTAGGATTTGGAGCTTGAGCCGGGCGGAGAGGTGTGTTTCTCTCATGTACCTAATACAGCCATTTTCTCCTATCTACATGTTGTTCACTTTGGCTCTTATGTGAAGTTTTCCCATATAGAAATTAGACTGTTTGTTACGTTCACCTATGATAGGTTTTGGCCACCGGTCATTGGTTAGTAAGTACCGGTGACAGATTTCCCCCCGGTTGATAGTGGTGACCATCATCAAATAGTGGTTTTTAGCAATATAAGAATACAATGTTTCTTATCTATAGATCCAAGTGGCCTGATAAGCATCGATCGTGAACACTTGATACTTGTTTGATCTGGTACCATATTAAATTGATACACGCATCATTAGCTAACTCAAACAAAAGACTGATGAAAAAGGGAATTGCGTGTATGAGGTTTCTCTTCTTTTGTAATATAAAGGGAAGTTGATCATAAATCAACCGCTTCCTCCTAGTATATTTATCTCTACTACTTAAAAAGACGATGTGTTCCGTTTCCTGCCACACGTCCACTCCACCGGGTTTTTTCGTCGACAACTTCACAACGCCGGTTTTTTCCTCCACGACACCCGCGGTTTTCCCCACTTTTCTCTGTCTCTTTCGTCAACGCCCCTGGAAACACGCAGCTTCTCTTGGTTCGCCTCTCTCCCTCCCCCGTCTCCTCTCTCTCTCTCTCTCCATCGCCGCTACCCAGTATCGACCGCCTCCGCCGCCGATTGGTGCCACCAAGGAGATGTTGGACTCCACCTACTCCCCCATCCCCTCCCTATTTTCCACCGTCGGTGCGCTATTTTGCTCCGTATTTGCAATGTGCTAGGATTCGAGGCTGTCCATGGATCTACATGGTCGAAGGTTCAATAGCAGTGGGACGGAGTTCCTTTGAGGCCACGGCCACCAGGCGGATTTGCGGGTTTCGGAGCTGGGATTTGCATGCCATCCATGTTGTTCACCGATGGGCTGGATCGAGACGCTATCAATTGGGTGCGGGAGGTGAGTGAACTCCGCGCCGCCATCACACTTCTTCACTGAACTGAACCATGTCTGGGATCGACCCGTCGTGGTGTTCTAGGTCCGTCTCTAATGCGTTTGTTGGTTCGTTTGCATGAATGTGGCAGGGACGCGGCGTGAAGCGATGCAGCCATGACCGAATGGGCGTGCTCTGGGCTGGCGCCGAGAAGTTCAGAGCAGGGTTCGCCACGCCGCAGCCGGCCAGCGCGTTGCACACCTGCGCCTCATCAGCGTCGTACATGGACGAGTTCTCTGACACGGAGGAGGTCGAGGTCTGCAATGACAGGTACTCCGTCAATTGACTCGCCCTGCCATATTCGCTCCCCCCTGCCACACCGATGTGACGCAAACATTCCACAGCAGCAGCAATGCTACTCCAGCAACGACTACTCGGATATGTGCTATTCTAGGGACCCGGCCTGCCAAGGACCAAGCCACATCAGCGCGTCGGCCTACAACAGAGCAGATGCATGCTACTGCGTAGGTGGAGGAGCTGACTCTGCAAGAAGCTCTTAGTTCTCAAGCCAGGCGGTGGGGAGGAGCAATGGTGTGGCCTCTAAGGGTGGGTATGTGTCTAATAAGTACTCGCATACTGGCCCGGCAAGAAGAGAAGTGGGCAATGTGGTTCCTAAGGTTCGCATTGGCTGCTAATAAGCCTTCAAACTCGAGGAATTACCAATAGGAGCACTATTCTGCACATCTCTATGCTCGAGACAATGTCAAATCTTCTCCTAAAATGGTTCGTTCTCTATGCTAAATTGATAGCCGTTCTCATTTTGTTTAGCCGCTGTTGCATTTTTTGCCATATCAAATTAGATAGGATTGTTTCCACTCTGTTCTACTCCTTGGTAGCATATGAAAGCTCTAAGATTTTCTCGAGATATGCAAGCAATCATGTTTGCCGTATGTTAGTGATAATTAGTCTTTGCATGTGCACTATGCATTAAAATGTTCAACATAGAGATATATTTCCACAAATATTCTGCTCACACAAGCAGGTTCTTGGTATCTGCTCAACATGCTTTTAGTTTACTTGGATAGTGATCTGGCCAATATTTTTTTCTTCCTATAATAATTATTAGGAGATTCACCTTTCTCTGAAAAATGCAAGAAAAATTTAGCTCCTCAAGCGCATCATAAGCATATTGTTACCGGTTCTATCGATGATGTAACCTAGGACCCAAAGTTGCTGGCCAATTTTTTTCTTTGTGGCTCATTTGGCCGAACAAGTTGCAAGGGTCGTGTCTGTTGCCCTGCTTTCTCAAATGGGTATGAAGTTATGATGCTGTTCTTACATAATGGAGTGTGTGTGTGTAGATTTTACTGATGCAAAATTGGATGGTCATGTGCATGATGGTTTATCTGATGCTCCCAGTGCATCACCAATACATGATCACGGTCAGGAATATTCACCAGCTCCACAATGTGATACCAGAACTTGTGCAACAATAAGTGTAACGGAGGGTTCAACTGTCAAAAAAGAGGAACATGGTGATAGTATTGTTGTAGCTAACTTGCCTGAAAAGAGCGATACTGGACGCTCGATCAAACCATCATTTAGAAATTAATTGTATTTCTTATGTTGGCATGCCATTCTGACTAATTGTTCTACCATGTAGGAGCACTTAGAATGGGGGAGCACATGCCCATGGAGGGGTACCCCCAGATGCTACTGCGGCAGCTCGAGGGCCTGGATTTGGCTACAACGTCATAGATTGGATTTGGAAGGTGAGCTAACTCTAGATCTGATTGGAATCCTTGTTTGCTTGTGTTGATAGTGATGTACTGAGATGTGATGGGAGGGATTCAAGTAAAGGTGTCTTCTTTATCCATTTTCCCAATTTCCCATTGGATTGCTGCCGGTTTGTATCATCCTGATTCAAGTAAACAAGGATTTGTTTGACGCTGAACTTATTTTTCTAATAGATGGGACCGTGGCATGCACATGCTCAAGTTCATCTATTTTTACGGCAGATGCCTCATACTATCTTTTAGTTTGGTGGGTATAATAAACGTCTTCTTACTTTCAACTCATTAAATATGCTTAACCATTGTTTCTTTGGAGGTGCTTCGGTTCCTACGACCTTGAGGGTTTGTACAACATGTCTGTCAAACGTGCCAATTCAAGTTAAGTTCAAATTGAGAACAACAACATGCTGGCATATATAGTGGGCATACACGACTTTACTTCCTTTAATCTGGAATCTAGAACTAAAGCAATATTACTGACTACTAGGGTTGCAAGCGGCAACCCGCATAATCCCATGAAAGAAAAATTTTGTTCAAACTAGACTTTTTTTTTGAATTTTTTTAACTAGACTAACAAATTTTGCCTACGAAGCAGGGCGGATCGGGTGCCGCTTTGCAACCCTATTGGCTACAAAACCTAGAACGAAGCATGGAACATCACCTGGTCATGCGGCTTGTGGTATGAACCAGCTTTGAACCATCCATATCAAGCGACGCCCATATCTAGAACCCTTGACACCACCAAAGACAATTCATGTGGCCGTAAATCTCAAGGCAATGAGCGTAGACTCCATGATGCATCCAGGTGAGTGGTGAAATTCTACTCACCTGATGCAAAACTGGTGCTAATTTAGATGGCGTGAATTCCCATTCTATTTTACTGACATCCTCTATGAGGTCTAACCTAATTATGTAATAAAGCATGTGAAGTCACTTTGAGTGGAATGCCACGTTAATGACATATATATAATCCAATTTGAAAAAAAATGTTGATGGAATCAGGGGAGCCTTATTTTCTACATCATCATACTGTTATTCTACTCACCTAGATTTTGTGCTTCCACTTGACATTTTCCCTATGTTCACATTTATTTGTGTTGTCCAGTTTACCTCTCTGTATGATACCCCTTCCTGATGTATGCAATAACAAAGGAAATTTCGAGTGAAAGGTCACAGTCATACACATAGATGTCTAGGACAATCTGAGACAAGTGATGTTTTTGTGAGAGTCATCCTACTTGGTTAATTTATTTGAGTCTCATCCATAAAAGAAGATGGGTAGATAAACTATTTAAATTCATAATCATAGAGAAATGAAGACATCTAGAAGGATAAAAAAAGGCATGAAGAGATTCTGGTTCCCATATGGATATCTAAATAAAGTGTGACATCTACATCAATCTTGAGCTTTCGGAGCAACATACACAAGCCAGCAACAACTACAATAAGTCATAGCATATATTTTCCAAGGTACATCACATCAGCCCCCAAAAATCCCCTAAGCTTACTTGGTTTGTTTAAGCATGTGTAGTTATTATTGAATTATCGATATGAAGTGGAACCCGATCCTCGGCGGCACGCGGGGCTTTCCGCCGCCGCCACAACCACCACCGCAGGGACAAGAAACACCAAGTTCCACTCAAACCATACTAAGGGGAATATCAAAACTCACTGAACACCCACCGAGTTTTACACAAAACTTACTGATGTTGTCGAAAGTATCTAAGAGATGAGTAGTTGAGCAATTGCTTTCTATGTATACGACGATTATATCTTCATCAAATGTACTCTAAGGAAAGTGTAATTTTAATATTTTGTGATACTAAGTGTTCCCTCTGTTCCTAATTATAAAATGTTTTGGGTATTTTAATATGGACCACAGACGGACTGAAATGAGTGAACACACGCTAAAACATATCTATATACATACGATTCAGAAAAAGGTAGAACATCTTATAATTTGGAACGACTGGAATAGCTACATTTTCTATATAAACATAAATTTTCACATACATCATATTTACATGTGTAGAGAGGAAAGAAGGGAAAGAAGTTTGAGGGTCGCGACTTTGTTGTATCCAAATAAGTAAGTAGATTTATGGCTCACGGTGAAGATGAAGATTGCTGTCAAGATCCTGATCCCTGATTTTTCTGTAAGTCTTTCAAGACGAGGAGACTAAATATTTACTTCACTCGCTTGTACAAAGCAACAAATAAAATTCTTTTTCAGGCCTCTCCTTGAAATCTGTGAGCAGAAGCCCTAGCAGGAGTAGGAGCTTGTGCAGTTATGCATCTCCTGTAATACAGAACACCCATTTACCTATTTGGCTATTTCCATGAAATCTCTTGTGATTAACTTCCTGAAAATGGTGTCCGTGAATTCATGTGAGATTTTCTTGTAGATGATTTGAGACTTGAAAGAGGTGCTAATCGGCATGAAAGCCATAGGTGTGGCATGGTTTCAAAAGCTTTCTCACAATTTTCTTGTTTTAGCCACTTGCAACTTTTATTTCTCCATGGCTTTGTAGGCAAGACGACTACTCTGATGCTCCTTGAGTAAGTTACATAACCGAAGAGCTTGTAGCCAAGTATCAGAGGGGTAAGGCCAAGCTATTGAACTGATCTGAATCTTATCATGTCCCTTGCACATATATTCTTCGGAAGAAACCGATTAACCATTCGGTTTGCTATCTCTAATGATTCATGGTCGTTCTTATGCTTGGCTTTTGCTGTGACCAGAGTTTTGTCCACACCGGAGCCTGCTGTTTCATGCCAAGGATCCACTGGTGTTTGAGGTTCAACTGCTCAAAGGTCCTATGATCATCATCTGGGTCCAATGCAGATATAAGATCTTTATCTATATACTATCATACATTTCCTTCTCTATTTATTTGGTTCTAATTCCTTTCTAAACATTAACATTTTGTTCTTCTAAAGATTCGTTCAACAAGTTAAACAGAAAGGACTAGACAATGTAGTTTTGTATATGCTATTTATATAATATTTGTTTAATAAAATTGTTGTTAGTGTATAAAAAGACAATTACTATATATTTCTTTCTCCCTGCTTCACATTCCGTGTTTCATAATTGATTTAGGATCAACAAATTTGTTCTTGTTATCGAAGGACTTACACAATGAAAGTGCCATTAATTGTCTTATGCAAAATTGGCTAATATGGTCAGATATCGCCAGATCGTGTGCTATAGGAGACACATTATAGGTAATATGGTTAGAATTCAAAAACTATAAGTCACGGTGCTTGTGATGTCCAATGAAAAGTCACCATGCTTGTGACCCGCAACTAAGTGACATCACCTTTTTTCATGTTTTGTTTTCTCGTAGCAACGCACGGGCATTTAACTAGTACAATCAAAAGTGCCATGCGTCTTCTTGGACCTCTACTGATTTAAGCAAGATCGAGCGCCCTAGTTTAAAGGGGGGGCGGCCTTGGATCCATCAAAGGTCTGCGTGTGTTGCAGCTTGTGTCAATAAGACTCGCGCGTATGTCAACAACTTGGCAGAGCAGTCACCATATATATGTACGTACCTTTGCGTGCGAATATTTGATCGCGAGCGCCCTAACTAACGCTAGCTATACGCGTGTACGCCCACGCATGTGGCGTACGTATCCAACTGAACCTGCAGCTAGGACACGCCACTACACATGATACATCGAGGGACGACTACACGTACGTAAAAAAGAGACGAATCTATAAACTAAAACAACATGCATATCTAGAAAATTATTCGATATCAAATTCGAGACGGATGTGGAGTAGATATAGAGAGAACTCTGCGCACCAAAAAAAAGAAAAAAAAGAAGAAATTAGATGTATATACATACAGGACTGCATGCATGCAGTACTGCACTGTGGTGGTATATGCAGTAGCGAACCATGTACTCCCTCTGTCCCAAAATAGATGATGTCTCAAATTTATTAAAATTTGAATAAATCTATATATTAGGTTCATCTAAATTTTAACAAATCTAAGACATCTATTTTAAACGGAGGGAGTATATGTAAGTGGGTGGACCGTTCTTCGATATCCATGCATGAGCTCGATATCCTTTGCGATCGATCCATGCATGCATGACCGTACGTGTTTGTATTATATATATACAGTCTGGATCGTGGTGGCACGTTCAGTTTATATTATATATATATATACGGTGTCTAGCTAGCACGTTATTTAGTACGCGCATACTTTGACTCAGTTGGCCAGTGATGTGATCGAACGTTGATATATACGGGCTGAGATCTGATCTGATTTCATTTGGCTTGTTGACTTGTGTTGTGATCTGTACGACTACGATTGTGCCAAAGACGAGGGCGCGTACGTTACGTACGTCGTGATGTCCATCCCGCGATCGACTTGCACGAACGGCCATGACGATCTTTTCTTGTCTTGGAGAGCAAAAGATGGATGGACTAGCTCATCTCGACATGTCTAGTCCGACGACCAAAGATACCCACCAGAAAGGCTTCATTTTTTTAGATCAGAAGGCTTCAATTTAAGTGCTGACCTCCGCGTACTAGTGGTGGGAGTATCATACCCTTTTTGGCTACCATGTGGATATGCATGCGCAGATCGATCGTGTCATCATGTATAACCTGTAGAGCAGATATATAATACTACTCTCTCCATTCGGAAATGATCGACTCGGATCTGTTTTAGACAGAAAGAGTACTATATTCACAACCATGTAGTAGAGAAAACATTAGCATGTAGTAGAGAAAACCAATGTAAATTTTAGCCAAGCATGTAGTAGAGAAAACATTAGCATCATTAATTTCACCGCAGATTTCGAGCTTTTGGACAACACAGTACTCTTGTTTTCTCCCTCGTGTTGCTCCTTCGGTGGCAACTCGAGGGTCCTAACCCTAGTGTTGCCTCCACCTCCCCCGACTCGCCGCCTCTAGAGGTAGCCAACTGGCAAGGCCACGCGACCGCCGAGGAAGCTGGCGGCAAGGCTGTCAGTGCTTCATCCCTGTGGCGGAGAGCTCCTGGATCTGAGGCAGTAGCCTCGCGATGTGAGGGCAACATCGAACTGGCGACGGGTGGAGGGCGTTGGTGCTGCAGAAGTGTGCCTTGGCTACGCGGGAGGGTGTGCGCGCGGTGCCGATGTCGCCTCGTTGGGCTCCGGTTCCATATCTGAAGATGGTTGCATTGCTTGCGTAGCTCACCACAACTCCCCGACCTAGGTTTCGGCTCTACCCTTTTCGGTGGTTGGTGGGTGTGGCAGGAGCTTGGGCTCTTGACTGGGGAAATCCTTGGTCGACGGCAACGGCCACGACGTCAGTGACGTTATGGGCGTCGTTCTCCTTCTTGAATGTGATTTCGAGGTCCTTTCCTCCTCCCTAACCTACCTGTCTCGGGTGAAAACCTAAAGTTTTGATTCGGACGCTCCAACACTGTTCCCTCCATGCATGCACTGCCTTGAGACAGTGGGGTTGGTGGTCGAGCTGTGTTGCGTGGGTGGTAGATAGTAGTGGTTGTTTCTTATTGTGACGGTATCGTGACTAGTAGAGTGCTCGCGGTGCTCAGTTTCTCTGAAGTGTCTAATTACGGCGGATCGACGCTCTCGGACCTAGGGGAGAGAGGAAGTGATCTCCTCTCTCCTATAGCAGTTTCTCTCCGTTTTAGAATCTTGGACGTGTTGTCATCTCCGCCAATCCTTCACCACATCTTCGATGGCAATCTCTCCTGACAGCTTATGTCTATCTTTATGGTTGGTGATGTGGACAATAGTGTGTTCATGGATGCCGGCTTGATGTGGCGGCAATGCTTAATTCCCTCCTTGATAATCTTGTTTGTCAGTTTCCATGTGTGCTCAGGGTGAGCTTATCTACCTCTCCATGGTGTTGCTCCCTTCAATCCAGGGCAAGAAAGTAGGGTGCTTTCTCTAGAGGTGGGCATAAATGACATTAATTGTGGGGTTCTTTGGCTCTGGGGTGTGACGATGTCATGGATCTCCTCTATGGCATTCCTTCACCGACGTCATCTTCGATTGGATTGTGGGGCTTGACAAGGGCCTGAAGGCCCAAGTCGTGCTTCATCTTTGTATTTTCTCGGCTTGTTGTTTTCGTTGCATATGTAAGTTGTTCTTCGTTAATCATTTCGTGGTGGATCTAGCTAGGTGATGTGATCAAGCTCCAGAACAAAGAGCGAGGAGATCGGTCCATGGGCAGCAGGTGAAGTGGATCGCTCTGCCCCCCAAGATCAATGTAGATGCTACTGTTGCAAAGTCTGTAGTTAAGGGTGCAGTTGGCACTGTCTGGCGATCACACAAGGGGCTCTGCTTCCTCTAGGTGCGTCTGTTGTGGTCTTGGATGGGATTAACCACCCACTAGTCCTGGAAGCTTTGGTATGCGTGGTGCCTTCTAATCTAAAAAAAAAAGTTTTTGAACATCACAGAAACGCTGATAGAAAAAACCTGAATAATTGCATTTATTTTGCACCAGGACAATTGCTTGTAAAAGGAGATGAACTTTCTATTTTGGGAATTTTCAAAGGATATACTCAGTCTCCCTCCATACCGGTTTAAAGGGCCAACACGTAGTCTAATAAAAAAGTTTGGTCACAAGTTTGATCAACAAAATATGAATTATAATTTTCAAAACTTATACCATTGCATTCATATTGAAAACATCTTTTCAATGATATAATTTGTGTGACATATAATTCATATTACGTTGGCTAAATATATGATCAAACTTTTTTCTTAGACTACGTAGTCGCCCAAACCGGTATGGAGGGAGTGCTACTTATAGTCTATAAATGAGAAGGATAAATAAAGGTGGACCCACCACCGCGCGCCCATCTTGCCGACGTCCGCCTCTCCTCCAAAAATTTCCCTCCTCTTTAAAATCCAAACAGCTTCACCTCGCTAGCTACGTTCCCAAACCCCCAACCCACAGCACCACCGCTCCCCACAATGGCAGCTCCCTCCTCGCCCGCCCCGTCTCCTCCAACGCCGCTCGCAGCCGCCTTCTTGCCGGCAACGTCCGACGCGTCCCCAACGCCCGATGAACCGCCGCGCCTCCTGAGGCTGCGCTGCGGCGTGCAGCACTACGAATGGGGTCGCCTCGGCGACGCCTCCCTCGTCGCCCGTCTCGCCGCCGCCGACCCCGACTTCGGCATCGCCATCGACCCGGCCCTCCCCTACGCCGAGCTCTGGATGGGGACGCACCCTTCCATGCCGTCCCTCGTCCTCCCGGGGGGCGAGCCCCTCAGCGGCTGGCTGGCGCGCAACAGGGACGCCCTCGGCCACGCCGTCGACCTGCCGTTCCTCTTCAAGGCACACCCATCCCCCCTGCATCCCCGCTCGCTCTGCCTGCCGCGTGTTCGTGGCTCTGATCGCTGATGCCGTTCGCGTTCCTCGGCGGCGTACGTGCGCGTCGTCTCTTGCAGGTGCTGTCGGTGGCCAAGCCGCTGTCGATCCAGGCGCACCCGGACAAGAGTCTGGCCAAAGAGCTGCACGACCAGCGACCCGCCGACTACAAGGACGCCAACCACAAGCCGGAGATGGCCATCGCCGTCACCGAGTTCCGCGCTCTCTTCGGCTTCGCCGGCATCGAGGTGCGTTCATGTCGCAATGTGCCAGCTCGGAGCTCGCGCCCAGCCCCTAGCCGCGTGTTTCTCGTTTATATATTTTTTATTGTATTTTCCTCCAGAAAATATTTGTCATATGTATTTTTAACATCGTCAGCCCAACCCATGTGCAGATGTGGACCTGAATCTCAGTGTGGGTAGTACACGCTGACTTTTTCATGAATTATAGTCTGCTATGCTAGGAATACTCCTTATTATCTTTTTTTTTGTTATTGTCTTCTGCTTTGCTGCATATATATGTTCAATGATATCTGGAGCTGGCCACAAATTTCCTTGCATAATCTTATCATCTGTAATAGTAGTAGAAAAAAGAAATTTCGTTTCCAGAATGACACAGTTCTGTTAGCAGCAAATGTTTTCTTAGATAGTACATTTTACTCCCTTTACTTGTGAAGTGACATACTATTTATTCCATGGTGAAGGAGCTCAAGGATGCTATAAGAACTGTACCTGAAGTTAGAGTGCTGATTGGACAAGAAGATGCTGCCAAGCTTATGATTATGAAAGAGTATAATGATGTAAAATCCAGTATGCAGTCAGCTTTTGCTAAGCTAATGACGGCTAGCAAGGACACAGTTTCCGAAGCAGTTAATAAATTGAAGGGTCGCCTGGATGATGAGAGCAAGGTAAAAACTTTCTTAATTTGGAATTTATTTATGTTGCTATCTACATTTTCTCTTGACTTAGATCAGTTAAACCTTTACGGTGTTTTCTGCTTATGAGCATACTAACTTCCCCCTTTCCATTGGTGCTTGATTTCGCTAGTGCATTTACGTTATCTTAGTTCATGTGCCAAAAAGGGAGTTAGGAAACACCATGAACTCTTCATTGTTTTCCCAACCACTGGTTAAAATTTTGTCTAGGGTAGTCATTTTTTTGTGTACATGTGATGTTAGAACTCGCAATTGTGAAAATAGATGGCGAAGAAAAATATAGTTATTGAGTTGCCTGAATGTTGTAAGCTCCAATGCTTTGTAATTCTGTGTGATCTTGCACATGAGGTCACATAGTCAGGTAAACAACTACTAGGTGGTATCGTTGGTTCCAAAGCAAAAGTAAAAAAATGTTTTTAGGCAATGTAAAAAACTATATGGTGTCTAGCCTCCATTTAAGATGGTATATGAAACATGAACGATGTTAACATGATATATTTTACACATGGTGATTATAGCCGAGAAATTGTCGTTTTTGCCCCCAAAGCCCTAAATCCCTCAATTAATGTTGGATGGACTAGAAGCCATTGTAAATTGTGGACCATTCAGTACAATAGAAAGAGGTAAAAGGTATAGAACACGATATCTTTATATTGTGAATAAGAGTAAAATAACTAACCAATTTGGTAGATTATGAAGATTAAATTGCCAAGAACTATTGGTTGGAATGATACGAAGCAACTAGTCAAGTAAAGCTGCTGGTAGAAGATCATTGTACTTAGACCATGTTTCTATTTACTACTTATATTCTTAGAAGACATTTTCTGTTTTATATCCTCATTATGTATATCGGTCCTTGATGAGTAATCATCTAGCCAAACAATATTTTGCTTCCCCCCTAAGAATATGGTGCACCACTATTACCAATTTATTTTTTATAATCTAAATAAATTATATTAAGCAATTTGTCATTCGAGAAACATGTTAATGATGATGATGTTCAGTTTCGGACCTTGACGGAGAAAGAACTACTTATTTTATCACTGGAGAAGCAATATCCAGAAGATGTTGGTGTTCTAGCAGCACTTTTCTTCAACTATGTCAAGCTCGGTCCTGGTGAAGCAATTTATATTGGTGCCAATGAACCGCACGCATACCTTTCCGGGGAATGCATCGAGTGTATGGCCACTTCAGACAATGTTGTTCGTGCTGGCTTGACGCCTAAATACAGAGATGTGAAGACTCTTTCCGATATGCTGACATACAAACAGGTGAGTTCTACATTCTTACTTTTTTCCTCATTTGTGTATTTCATTTTTACCATGCAGCTAGCTAGTTATGATCTCTTCACTTTTCTTTTGGTTTAAAACTATGTTCACGATTAAGTGTGATCCTTAGAGCTCAGATTTTAAAACAAGTACATTTTCTGCCAAGTGCTCTTGTTTTCTGTTATGCTTATTTTTCAGTTTCTTATAACTTCTGAACCCAGTTGTTCCAGTCTACTTACCACAGACTGATATATCGCTAGAGCTGCGCTTCACACATCTGTCAGTGCCATGATCATGGAGTCTCCTGAATAATGCAGGTTTTCCCTGAAATACTTCGAGGGGTAACCGTGCATCCCTATGTGCGACGCTACACCCCGCCGACCGATGAGTTCGAGGTTGACTGCTGCTTGCTACCTCCAGGTGCAGTGATTGTCATGCCCCCAACACCGAGTCCATCCATCTTTCTTGTGATGACCGGGGAAGGCGAGATTCAGGTAGACTCCATGCTAGATGGCGAGAAGGCCAAGGAAGGTGATGTGTTCTTCGTCCCCGCGTATACTGGGGTTAAGCTCTCTGCTTGTGGCCATGCATCCATGCAATTGTACAGAGCTGGGGTGAACAGCACATCCTTGAACAATTGAAACACCGTTGTTGCAGGGAAATGGTCCCAGCTGCAAAATATGTGGGCTGACTAGTTAAGCGATGACATGCTTTGTAGGGCAATGAAAGTGCTGTATAGTATTGTATACGCCAGAGGAGGAATAAACATGTTTCTTGATGTCATAGTGAATGAGTTCGTGGTCTCCATGCACTCAGATCACTAGCGGATCTAGCTCGACACATCAGGATAGTCCAACAGTGTAATTTTTAATTTAATTATATTTTTTTCATGATATATAGGCTATATATAAATCTCAGGGTGATCCATGCACCACCCTAGCCACCCTTTGGATACGCCTATGACTCAGATAGACAACAAATGGAATTAGTGTAAAGTTACAGCCTTTCTAATACCTTGTAGTAGTTCAGTAATCAAATGTGTGTAAAGTTTGTAACACTCCAATTCAGAAGATAACTGGAAAAACAAAAATACAATACAAGAAAAGTGCATTCTTTTGTTACCCTTGGCTAGCAGAGTTGGGCTGAAAATTTCTTTTGGCGACATGTTT
Organism: Avena insularis; assembly: GCA_023614405.1. Taxonomy (NCBI): domain Eukaryota; kingdom Viridiplantae; phylum Streptophyta; class Magnoliopsida; order Poales; family Poaceae; genus Avena; species Avena insularis. The sequence goes on along the minus strand of CM042684.1, from coordinate 38,816,660 downwards.
GTTTCCATCCGAAGATACTGAAAGTGCTGGATCTGTTTCTTATTTAGTGAGGTTTTTGGTTTTGGATGTTCCACCCATTCTTCTCGATCTAGTGTTGGTCGATTTCTAGGACTGTCAAACATTCTATTACCTTGTAGTTCATGATGCAGGTGTAAATTGTTCTACACTCTTGTCCAGAAGGTAATTTGAAAAATCACAGTAACACTAATGCACATATGGTGTATGGTTCTTTCTTGCCTTCCAAAAAGTAAGGGTGATGTTATAACTCACCGGCCATAGTTTTGCTAAGGTAATTTGACGCCGGCTGTTTTTACAGAAATATCACCGATTACACCTTATCATGTCAATAGCAAAAATCTCACTAAACATATAAGACTTTCCATAAGATCTATTATCACAAAATGTTTGCCATATACATGCTATTTTAGTTCCACTTACCTTTGAGCCGGCGTCACTTCTGCGCTTGGGAACAACATTGGTAGACTAATTTTCAGAGAGAGAGAAAAGCGGCGACACACGCTTCCTATCAATTTTAAGAATTCCACATAAATTTTAAAAGAATACTAGACATGAATTTAAAGGGAAACATAAACATTTATATAAACCGGCGAATTTCATTCAAATTTAAGATATATTAAATATTTGGGTGGAATTTAACCATGCATCCAAAATAAACTCTAGATCTAATGAAAGTAGAGTTGGAAGGCGTTGTAGTCCTGAGCTAGGGACATCCGTGTCATCATCGCTGCCATCATCCTCGTCAGTTTTTTTTCCGGAAAAAGTCCATTTCAAACCTTAAACTCGTAGGTGTTAGTCAAATCAAACCCTGAAATCAAAATCCCGATCATTGGTATCCTGAACTTGTGAATCCCGGTCTAAATCGAACCCTAGGCATGTTTGGTGCATTGGGAAGGCAACAATCCCGACTGGGATTGCTGATTGTTGTCACTACCAGTGGGACCGACATGTCATTCATCTTCCTCCCCAGCTTATTTCTCTTACATTCAATCCCAATCAATTCTGAACAATAAGTGTGTGATTGTGCATAAGTGTATGTGGCGGCGCATGCTTCCGAACTCTCCGCACGAAGCTCCTCCCTCCATTCAGAAATATAAGACGTTTTAGCTTTATAAATTGAATGTATACATATTTTAGTGTATAGGTTCGTAAAGATTCGGATTGAGCCTATACACTAAAAAGTGTCTAAATATATTTATTTTATAAAGCTAAAATGTCTTATATTTCTGAACGAAGGGAGTAGATCTGAAGGAACTGTACATGGAAGTGCTACTAAGGAACTTGACATGAAAGTGCAACTCGGTGCAAAGCTAACGGGTTCCTCTTGACAAGCTAGAGTTGCTCTGTTTGCTCTAATTGATACTTCTATTGGCCGGTATAACTCGCCGTGACAAGCTAGCTCTGATAGGTCAATTGATCTAATATTTCTATAATTTCATTAGCCGGTGACAAATTTGAGAACCATAAAAAGGGATTTCGCTCATCGACGAGCTGGATCCTACAGGAAACCGTGCAGGCATTCGAGCTATAGCAGTTTGACATCCATCTATATGTGTGCCGTGGCAGCGTGAGGGCCCGCCGCCCCGTTAGGTGTTGAGTCACCGCTGCATCGATCTGCTACTCGGCCCCATGCACTTCCCCTGCTCGTTCTACTCTGCCACGAGTCGGTCTCATGCAGTTGCTGATGCGCAGGATGGAGCGAGGGGACATAAGGAAGAAGACATATATATGACACCTAGGCCAACTTAGACGGTGAGAGTTTAGAGTTTATTTTATATGTGATTTTTATTTTATAGCAGAGAAATTGTGTCGAGGGTTTAATTTAGACCGGATTCGCAAGTTTAGGGTGCCAACGACCGGGATTTCGATTTCATGGTTCTATTTATCTAACCCTTACGAGTTCAAGGCTTAAAATGGACCCTTTCTTCTTTTTTTCCCGCTTGGTTGAATCATTATTAATGTGAAAGGTTCTTCATTTCATTCCTGCCAAAAAAAACCTTGAAAAGTGAATTGCATACATGAGATTTCCCTTTTTTTCTGAACAAAATCCTATGACAAAACAGTCGCTTCCTACCCAGTAGTACAATAGAGGATCAAAAATTGATGCGGCGGCGTATATATCCGGTATTCCCCATGGTCATATACTGGACTTGCAGCATGAATAAATGAATGCCGTGTGATTCGATTCCACGCACGCATGCATGCATATATGCCGTGTGCTCATTCCGTTTTGGCAACTGCGCGTTACAAGTGGTCAATCAACGTCTGAGGCTGCGTAGCTCGTGACATTATCGGAACTTCATCGCCTGAACATGTACGACGCATTACTGGGTGACAAAGCAGCAATGTAGATCGAGTTCCATCGATCGAGATTTACACACGTACGCTTTTGCTGAAAATGTAATCCATCGATCAGCCCTGAAAAGGAGACGTTGCTTCCATACATATACCGAACTGGACCCTAAAAGGTCACTCAAAGCAGGCTCATATATCTTCAGGAGAACGGAAGTCTGTGCTTCTTTTTGACAACTTAAAAGGTCACTCAAAGGCTCATCTTCAGGGGAACGGAAGTCTGTGCTTCTTTTTGACAACTTAACTCTGCGCTTACGCTATGGGAGAACACTGATACGCTGACGGCCGGGCCCTGTCGGTGTAGGCTGCGCCAACGGCTCTCGTCGGCGTTAGCGTACTAGCTCAGAGGCGTAGCCCGTTTACTTGTCGGCGTAAAAAAACTGTTGGTGTATATAGCTTTTGTCATCAGCGTTGACCATATGGGTCTCATCTAGATGTCTAATGGTTGTTTGGCTACGCCGACGGCTTTGTCGTCGGCCTAGATTTTTCCAAAAAAGAAGTTTCAATTATTTTTCAAATATTTTTTAATATTTTTGAATTGTTTAACTCTTTATTCTCACAGGAATATTTTTAATTCTAAGTACACTTAATCTCAAGTCAAATTGCACTAGTAGTCAAACTTTTCGATCGGTCACACATCCTAACACTACTCTAGCCCCAGCAGGCTTAACTTCTCCATTCCTTCCACATGAGCTTTCACAAAAATATTAAAAATTATTGTAAATACTATCATATCAATCATATTAACCATTAGACTATAATATTAGACGTCTTTATTTTTTTACATTCATACAATTATTTAAGTAAACAATAATAAATAAGTAATAACAATATTGAATAATTCATATCTACAAATCCGTAAATCGTAATTCGACGAATAATATATCCAAATCGACCAAAAAATGAGAGGAATCCAAATATGATATACTATCATCTATTTAATTATTTATCATATCTTTTTAATACTAGACCAATCGAAACTATGTCAGGATTTATGAAACACCCTGTTTTTGGCACTCAAAAAAAATAAAAAATGGCTTTTTCGTGATATCAAAAGGAAACCTTGCATTGTATCTCTGATGAAATAACATATTATGAACATAAAAATGATTTTTGCAAAAAAATCATGATCATCAGATCATGTAACTATAGTTCAAATCTAACTCACTTCCTACCGATTCGGCATGAATTTATCTTTTTCATGAGGGATGGACGGAAAGGTTTAAGATACCCCAGTTGGGACATTGTCCATGCAAAGTGGTCTAGTATTTTAATAAAATAGGGTGGTATCATTTTGAAACTTTCATTTGGTGGTTGCTTCACAAAACACCCTGTTTTTTGCACTCGAAAAATGAAAAATAGTTTTTTGGTGCGACGAAAAGGAAAACTTCCTCATGTAACATTGTTCGCCATCCCATGATACACGTGCATAATATGGGCACATTATCGCAAACCATGTTGCGATTCTGGCCATAATATTGGTCATTTAACCTGAAAGTCAGAAAATCTCAATTAAGATAGCTCATTTTGTGAAGGTTTTTTTGAGACACAATCAATATACCAAGTTTGGTATTTTTACTTGCAAATATGTAACATAATATGATACCACACAAAGGTTTTGTATTGTTTCGATCATTTTTTATTTTTTATGCCCGTTTTAAACTATCGTCAAACTTTCTAAATCAGCGAGCATGAAGATTCTTAGCTCGGGGCTGAGCCACCCTAAACTTGCATTTGATCTATAATGAAATAGAATATTGTGAACCTAAAAATATTTTTCAAAAAATCATGAGCATCAGAGATCATGTAATTGTAGTTCAAATCTGACTCACTTCCTACCGATTCAGCATGAATTTGTCTTTTTCATGAGGGGTGGATAGAAAGGTTTGAGATACCTCAGTTGGGACATTGTCCATGCAAGATGGTCTTATATTTTTAAAAAATGGGGTGGTATCATTTTAAAACTTTCATTTGGTGGTTATTTTACAAAACACCCCTTTTTTGCACTCGAAAAATGAAAAATAGTTTTTTGGGCGACGAAAAGCTTCTAAAACATTGTACGCCATCCCATGATACACATGTGTGCATAATATGAGCATATTATCGCAAACTATGCCACGATTTTGGCCCTAACATTGGTCATTTACCTTGAAAGTCAAGAAACCTCGATTGAGATAGGTCATTTTATGAAGGGTTTTTTAGACACAATCAATATACCAAGTTTAGTATTTTTTTCTTGCAACTATGTCACATAATATGACACCACGCGAAGATTTTGCATTGTTTTGATTGGTTTTCAATTTTTATGCCTGTTTTAAACTATCGTCAAACTTTCTAAATCGGCGGGCATGAAGATTCTTAGCTCGGGGCTGAGCCTTGCTAAACTTACATTGGATATCTGAAGAAATAACATATTTTGAGCCTAAAATGATTTTTCGAAAAAATCATGAGCATCAAATAGATTATGTATCTGTAGTTTAAATCTGACTCACACTGATTCGATATGAATTTGTCTTTTTCACGAGGCGTGGTCGTAAAGGTTTGAGATACCCCGATTAGGACATTGTCCATGCAAGGTGGTATATTTTTTTAAAAAAATGGGGTGGTATCATTTTGAAATTTCATTTGGTGGTTGCTTCATAAAACATCCCTTTTTTGCACTCAAAAAATGAAAAATGGTTTTTTGGTGCGACAAAAAGGAAAACTTCCTCCTGCAACATTGTTCTCCATCCCATGATACACATGTAGGGTTTCGTAGCATGGAAAACAAAAAATTTCTATCGCATACAAACAAACAAGCTAAGATCTATCTACTAGATTATAGCAACGAGTCGATGGAATAACTCACCCTCGAAGATTCCAAAGTGTTTAACGAGAGCGGATTCTCGTGGGTGATGTAGTCGTACTCTTCCCGATCTCAAGATCGCGTAGACGATCCTTCGGCTGCTATGTTCCAAGCGCTCCCGATCGGTCACACGTCCGTACTCGGCGAAGACCTTCCTCTCCTTGTTCCAAAGAAATGGAGGTTGTAGCACTCTCCTCGCGATTCCCGACGCTGGCAGCGTGGTAGGAGTAGAGGGAGATCTCGTGAGGCTTCACTTAAGCCGGAGCGAGTATGGTGGACTATGAGAGAGCCCTCGGTGTTCTCGGGTTTATACACACCAAGGAGGGGGCTAGGCCGGCGGCTAGGGTTTCACCTAGGCGGCGGCGGCTATGGAGGGAGCGGCGGCTAGGGTTAGGGTTTAGAGGTAGGGAACTTGTGTGTCTAGGAGGGGAGCCCTTCCCCTCCTTATATAGGTGGAGGGGCCGCGCCAGGGGAGGGGAGTCCCTCCCCAACTCGGTCTCCCAAGGGGGCCGGCGGTGGAGGGGAGGAACTCCTCCCCAACTCGGTTTCCACCTCCCTCTCCACTTCCCAAAAATAGCCGTTTGACTTTCAAATTGCCGTTTGACTTTTTCAAACTAGGATTTGAATAAACCCTCTATTTTGTTCAGCGATGACACCTAGTACATGATGCAATCATACCAACTTGATATGACACATTCATGTACCCTTCCCCTCCGGAGTGCCAGACATTTCGGAACCTTCTAGAACATTCCCGATGAAAACACCAGAACCATTCCCCAACTCTGAAATAGGACTTTCCTTATATAAATCTTATTCTCCAGACCATTCCGGATCTCCTCATGATATCCCGGATCCCATCCGAGACTCCGAACAACATTCGGTCTCTTTCTCATCATTCCATAACTACTCAAACAACGTCGAATCCTTAAGTGTGTCTCCCTACGGTTCGTGAATTATGCGGACATGATCGAGACACTTCTCCGAACAATAACCAATAGAGGAATCTGGAAATTCATATGGCTCCCACATATTTCTACGATTACTTTGCGATCGACTGAACCACTTACATACGATACCAATTTCCCTTTGTCTCACGATAGTTTACTTATCCGAAGTTATGATCGTCGGTATCTCTGCATACCTAGTTCAACCTCGTTACTGATAAGTACTATTTTCTCATTCCCGTGATATGTGATCCCTTGTGAGCCAGTCACATGCTTGCAAGCTAATTGGATGACATTTCACCGAGAGGGCCCAGAGTATATCTATTCGTCATATGGATGGACAAATCCCACTCTTGATCCATGTGTCTCAACCAATACTTTCCGAACACTCAATGCCACCTTTATAGCCACCCAGTTACGGTGTGGTGTTTGATGTCATCAAAGCATCCATCCGGTAAAGGTGATATGCATGATCTCATGGTCGAAGGAATTAGGTTACTATGTATCAGAAAGCATATAGCAATTGAACTATTAAAATGACTTGATGTTTATGCTACGCTTATCTATAGGAGTATGTCCACCATATCATTCTCCTAACGATATGATCTTGTTGTCAATAACATCTCAATGTTCATGATAGGGAAACCACAATCATTTATTAACCAACAAGCTAGTATTATATAGAGGCTTTACTAGGGACTTCAATTTAAGTTTACAAATCACACAAGTATTAATGTTTCCTTGTTAATACGATTATAGCATGAATGTAAACATTTATCATAAACACAAAGATATAATAATAACTACATTTATTATTGCCTCTAGGGCATATCTCCCCTAGTCGCCCACTTGCACGAGAGTCATCGAATCTAGAGTACATGGTAATATACCGAACCCCCATGGCAGTTTGGTGCTGGTCATGTTTGGCCCTCGGGAGAGGTTTAGTCAACGGATCCACATTCAGATCTCAGTGTACTTTGCAAATCTTTATGTCCCCATCTTGGACATGTTCTCGAATAGCGTGAAAACGTAGCTTGATGTGCTTCAGCTTCTTGTGTGACCTTGGTTCTTGCGCATTGGCTATGGCGCCCATGTTATCACAGTAGATAGACATTGGGTCCAGCGCACTAGGAACCACCCAGCTCTGTAATGAACTCTTTCATCCATATCGCTTCTTGTGAAGCCTCCAAGCAGCCATGTATTCCGATTCAGTTGAAGATCTCGCCACAACGCTTTGCTTTGCACTCCTCCGACTAATCCTGCACCATTCAAAATAAATATGTATCCAGATTGTGATTTAGAATCATCCGGATCGGTGTTCCAACTAGCATCGGTGTAACCATTAACAACGAGTTGTTCATTACCTCCATAAGAAAGAACCATATCCTTAGTTCTTCTCAAGTACTTAAGGATGTTTTTGACTTGTCCAATGATCCACTCTGGATCACTTTGATATCTGCTAGTTAAACTAACATATGCAATGTCGGGTCTAGTACATAGCATGGCATACATTAGAGATTCTATGGCTGAGGCATAGGAGTCTTACTCATCCTTTCTCTATCTTACGCGATGTCGGACTTTGAGTTTTACTCAAGGTCGTATTAAACATGGGCAAGAACCCTTTCTTGCTATCTTCCATTCCAAACCTTTTTAGAACTTTGTCCAAATATGTACTTTGTGACAATGATATTTGGCGTCTTGATCTATCTCTATAAATCTTTATGCCTAATATGTAAGCTGCTTCGCCAAGATCCTTCATTGAAAAACTATTATTCAAATATTCCTTGACACTATTAAGAAGGTCTACATCATTCCCAATCAACAATATTTCATCTACATATAGTATTAAGAATGCTACAGAGCTCCCACTCACTTTCTTGTAAATAAAAGCTTCTCCATAAGTTTGTATAAATCCAAAACTTTTGATTACCTTACCAAAACGTTGATTCCAACTTCAGGATGCTTGCTTCAATCCATAGATGGACCGTTGAAGTTTGCATACCTTGTTAGCATCTTTAGGATCGACAAAACCTTTGGATTGCATCATATACAACTCTTCATCAATGTCTCCATTGAGGAATGCTGTTTTGACATCCATCTGCCATATCTCATAATCATAATATGCAGCGATTGCTAACATAATCCTCACAGACTTTAGCTTCGCTACCGGTGAGAAAGTCTCATCGTAGTCAACTCCTTGAATTTGTCGAAACCCTTTTGCGACAAGTCGAGCTTTATAGACAGTAACATTACCATCAGCATCTGTTTTCTTCTTGAAAATCCATTTGTTCTCGACAGCCTTCCGGCCATCCGGTAAGTCCACCAAAGTCCATACTTGGTTTTCGTACATGGATCCAATCTCGGATTTCATGGCTTCTTGCCATTTGTTGGAATCTAGGCTCATCATCGCTTCCTCATATGTCGCAGGGTCATCGGTGTTGTCCACCAACATGACACTCATAACGGGATCATACCAATCTGGAGTGGTGCGAGTTCTCGTTGACCTGCGAGGCTCTGTAGCAACTACAACCGAAGTTTCATGATCATCATCATTAGCTTCCTCTCTTATTGGTGCAGGCACCACAGGAACCTCTTCCGGTGCTGCGCTACTTGCAATTTCGAGAGAAGGTTCGACAACCTCGTCGAGTTCTACTTTCCTTCCAGTCACTTCTTTCGAGAGAAATTCCTTCTCTAGAAAGGATCCATTCTTGGCAACGAAGATTTTGCCTTCGGATCTATGATAGAAGGTATACCCAATAGTTTCCTTCGGGTATCCTATGAAGACGCATTTTTACGCTTTGGGTTCAAGCTTGTCCGGCTGTAACTTCTTTACATAGGCTTCGCAACCCCAAACTTTAAGGAACGACAATCTAGGTTTCTTCCCAAACCATAATTCATACGGTGTCGTTTCAGCAGTTTAGATGGTGCCCTATTTAAAGTGAATGCGGCTGTTTCTAATGCATAACCCCAAAATGATAGCGGTAAATCTGTAAGTGACATCATAGAACGAACCATATCTAAGAGAGTTCGATTACGACGTTCGGACACACCATTACACTGTGGTGTTCCCGGCGGTGTCAATTGTGAAAGTATTCCGCATTTCTTCAAATGCTCGCCAAACTCGTAACTTAGATATTCACCTCCATGATCAGAACGTAGAAATTTAATCTTCTTGTTACGTTGATTCTCTACCTCACTTTGAAATTCCTTAAACTTCTCGAAAGTTTCGGACTTATGTTTCATGAAATAGATATACCCATATCTACTCAAGTCATCCGTGAAGGTAAGAACATAACGATAACCACCGCGCGATGCTACACTCATTGGACCACACATATCGGTATGTATGATTTCCAACAAGTTCGTAGATCGCTCCATCATACCAGAAAATGGAGTCTTAGTCATTTTACCCATCAGACATGCTTCGCATCTTTCAAGTGATTCGAAATCAAGTGATTCAAGAAGTCCATCGGTATGGAGTTTCTTCATACGCTTCACTCCAATGTGACCAAGACGACAGTGCCACATATAGGTCGAGTTATCGCTCGATTTCAAACGTTTAGCCTCAATGTTATTAATATGTGTATTTCCACTATCGAGATTCAACAAGAATAGACCATCTATCAAAGGTGCATGTGCATAAAACATATTACTCATATAAATCGAACAACCATTATTCTCGGACTTAAACAAGTAACCGTCTACTTAATAAACAAGATCCCGATATAATGTTCATGCTTAACGCAGGCACCAAATAACAATTATTTAAATATAAAACTAATCCCGATGGTAGATGAAGGGGTAGCGTGCCGACCGCGATCACATCAACCTTTGATCCGTTTCCCACGCGCATCGTCACCTCGTTCTTTGCTAGCTTCCGTTTATTCTGCAGCACCTGTTTCGAGTTACAAATATGAGCAACCGAACCAGTATCAAATACCCAGGCACTACTACGAGTACTAGTGAGATACACATCAATAACATGTATATCGGATATACCTTTCTTCTTGATGTTGACGTTCTTCAAATCCGCCAAGTACTTTGGGAAATTCCGCTTCCAGTGACCTTCTCCCTTGCGGTAAAGCACTCGATGTCGTGCTTAGGTCCAGCCTTGGTCTTCTTTGTCGGCGCGGTAACTTTCTTACCACCCTTCTTGAAGTGTCCCTTTTGCTTAGACTTGCCTTTCTTGAATTTGGTGGTCTTATTGACCATCAACACTTGGTGCTCTTTCTTGATCTCCACTTCTGCAGATTTCAACATAGCAAACAGTTCGCAACCGCTTGTTCATGTTTTGCATATTGTAGTTCATCACAAAGTTCTTGTAACTTGGTGGTAGTGATTGGAGGACACGGTAAATCCCCAAAGCATTAGGAATCACTATACCCAAGCTTTGAAGTTTGTTAGCGTGCCCAGACATCTTAAGCACATGCTCACTGACGGAGCTGCCCTCTTCCATCTTGCAGTTAAAGAACTTTTCAGAAGCCTCATAGCTCTCAATTGCCGCGTGGGTCTCAAAGATCAATTTGAGATCACGGACAATATCATGTGGGTCTGAATTCTCAAACCTTTTCTGAAGCTCCGATTCTAAACCATACAAGATAGCACCTAATCGTGGAGATCTTGGAGTCTTCCGAGCGAGGTAAACATTCTTTACTTCGTCGGTTGCAGTGGGTCAGGTGGGTCAATGGTGCATCCAACACATAGGTCAAATTACCAGCTGTGAGGACAATCCTCAAATTGCGGAACCAATCCGCGAAGTTGCTTCCATTGTTTTTCAACTTTTCTTTCTCTAGGAACGCATTAAAATTGATAGTAGGGGCTGCCATTGATCTACAACATATTTGCAATGGTTTAAACTAAGTTTATGACAAATTGAGTTCAAATTAATAATAAAATTAATCTAGGTGAACTCCCACTCAAAACAATATCCCTCACATTGTTTTAGTGATCACATGAACAAAATCCACCACATCAACACCGATCATCACGAGAGTTGATATAGTTTCAATGGCGAACAATCGACATGTTCATCATATCTACTATATGATTCATGCTTTACCTTTCGGTGATCCGTGTTCCGAGACCATGTCTGTACATGCTAGGCTCGTCAAGATCAAACCTTAGCTTCCGCATGAGCAAATCTGGCTTGCTCACGTTGTATACACTTGCGGAATCTAACACACCCGATCATCACGTGGTGCTTCGAAACAACAAGCTTTAGCAACGGTGCTAACTAAGGGAGAGCACTTTATGACTTGAAATTCATGTGCATGAGGGATCATCTTATAATGCTACCGTCGTTAACTAAGCAATACAAGATGCATAAAGGATTAACATCACATGCAATTCATAATATGTGATATGATATGGCATTTCTTCTTTGTGCTTCCGATCTCCATCTTCAAGCACGAACATGATCTCCATCATCACCGACATTGCATCAAGTTCAATGACGCTTCTCCATGGTTGTCGTCCACCGGCTTCAACTATTACAACTACTTTGAATAGACACGAGGGTCTTAACATAAATTAAAGACAACCATATGGCTCCTGCCGGTTGCCAACTTACAATAAGGAACATTGCATACATCAAATATAATCACAATCACGGCCATATCACATCAATGCACACCCCTGCAAAACAAAGTTAGACGCCTCTACTTTCTTTGCATGTTTTACGTGGTTTGGGGCTTTCAATAAGTGTCGTTCTAACTTACGAACATGAACCACAACATTGATACTAGTATTGTTAATCACCCGTTTTAAATTGAATCTTAACTATGCAAGGAGAAACAGGCACCCGCAAAGCCACTTATGCAATACAAGTTGCATGTCAAGCGTGGAGCAAGTCTCATGAACGATGTCATGTAAGGTTAGCCCGGGCCGCTTCATCCCAACATCTCGCAAGATGCAAAGTACACAAAAAGCAATCGACAATAAAAACATCAACGCCCACAATGACCATTGTGTTCTACTCGTGCAACAGATCTACATATAGACCTGGCTCTGATACCACTGTAGGGTTTCGTAGCATGGAAAACAAAAAATTTCTATCGCATACAAACAAACAAGCCAAGATCTATCTACTAGATTGTAGCAACGAGTCGATGGAATAACTCACCCTCGAAGATTCCAAAGTGTTTAACGAGAGCAGATTCTCGTGGGTGATGTAGTCGTACTCTTCCCGATCTCAAGATCGCGTAGACGATCCTTCCGGCTATGCGTTCGGCAGCTCCTTGATCGGTCACACATTCGTACTCGACGAAGACCTTCCTCTCCCTTGTTCCAGCGAAAGGCAGAGGTTGTAGCACTCTCCTCATGATTCCAAGGGCTGAGGCGTGGTACCGAAGTAGAGGGAGATCTCGAGGCTTCACCTTAAGCGGGCAGTATGGTGGACTATGAGAGAGCCCTCGGTGTTCTAGGGTTTAGACACACCAAGGAGGGGGCTAGGCCGGCGGCTAGGGTTTGACCTAGGCGGCGGCGGCTATGGAGGGCGGCGGCGGCGGCTATGGAGGGCGGCGGCGGCTAGGGTTAGGGTTTAGAGGTAGGGAACTTGTGTGTCTAGGAGGGGAGCCCTTCCCCTCCTTATATAGGTGGAGGGGCCGCGCCAGGGGAGGGGAGTCCCTCCCCAACTCGGTCTCCCAAGGGGGCCGGCGGTGGAGGGGAGGAACTCCTCCCCAACTCGGTTTCCACCTCCCTCTCCACTTCCCAAAAATAGCCGTTTGACTTTTTCAAACTAGGATTTGAATAAACCCTCTATTTTGTTCAGCGATGACACCTAGTACATGATGCAATCATACCAACTTGATATGACACATTCATGTACCCTTCCCCTCCGGAGGTCTGGGACATTCCGGAACCTTCTAGAACATTCCCGATGAAAACACCGGAACCATTCCCCAACTCCGAAATAGGACTTTCCTTATATGAATCTTATTCTCCGGACCATTCCGGATCTCCTCGTGATATCCCGGATCCCATCTGAGACTCCGAACAACATTCAGTCTCTTTCTCATCATTCCATAACTACTCAAACAACGTCGAATCCTTAAGTGTGTCTCCCTACGGTTCGTGAATTATGCAGACATGATCGAGACACTTCTCCGAACAATAACCAATAGAGGAATCTGGAAATTCATATGGCTCCCACATATTTCTACGATTACTTTGCGATTGAATGAACCACTTACATACGATACCAATTTCCCTTTGTCTCACGATAGTTTACTTATCCGAAGTTATGATCGTCGGTATCTCTGCATACCTAGTTCAACCTCGTTACTGATAAGTACTCTTTTCTCGTTCCCGTGATATGTGATCCCTTGTGAGCCAGTCACATGCTTGCAAGCTAATTGGATGACATTTCACCGAGAGGGCCCAGAGTATACCTATCCGTCATATGGATGGACAAATCCCACTCTTGATCCATGTGTCTCAACCAATACTTTCCGAACACTCAATGCCACCTTTATAGCCACCCAGTTATGGTGTGGTGTTTAATGTCATCAAAGCATACATCCGGTAAAGGTGATTGTTGGAATTATGCCCTAGAGGCAATAATAAAGATGTTATTATTATAATTCTTGTTCATGATAATGTTTATATTCCATGCTAGAATTGTATTAAGCGGAAACTTTAATACTTGTGTGGTTTGTGAACAACACCGTGTCCCTAGTACGCCTCTATGGACTAGCTCATTGATCAATGATGGTTAAGGTTTCCTAACCATAGACATGAGTTGTCAATTGATAATGAGATCATATCATTGGGAGAATGATATGATGGACAGACCCAAACTAAGCGAAGCAATTAGATCGTGTCATCGTGTTCGTATTTGCAAAGCTTTTCTTATGTCAAATATTGTATTACTTAGACCATGAGATAATACAACTCCCTGGTATCGGAAGAAAGCTTTGAGGTCATCAAACGTCATCCTATGATAGGGTGATCATAAAGGTGTCTCTCAGGTGATCGGAAAGTATCTGTTGGGTTGTATGTATCGAGATGGGATTTGTCCCTCCCAAGTCGGAGAGATATACCGGGCCCACTCGGTGTCGATATCAACACGCTTGCAAGCATGTGGTTAAGGAGTTAATCACAAAGTGATATCGGATTACGGAACGAGTAAAGTACTTGCGTGAACGAGATTGAACTAGGTATGAAGGTACCACGATCGAATCTCGGGCAAGTAAAATATCGCGAGAAGGGAATATATATATGGGATTGATTGAATCCTGGCATCGTGGTTCATCCGATATGATCATCGATGAATGTGTAGGAGTCAATATGGGTTTCCGGGCCCCGTTGATTATTGATAGAAGATCATGTGCGCATATTCTCGAACCCGCAGTCACACACTTAACGTGTCTCGGCTAGGATAGATTGGATAATTGGTTTATGAGTTTTTGTTGGTCTCGGATGGGATCTGGGACATCACGAGAGGTTCGGAGTGGTCCGAGAATAAGATTCATATAAGGCAAGGCAGTTTTGGAGTTCGGAATTGTTTCGGGTTAATCGGTATTGTACCGGAAGCTTCTAGAACCTTCCGGAAGGGGACCAACGTGGCCCCACCTTCCGGGAGGGGGCATGGGCCTATGAGGGAGTGCCCTGGCCACATTGGTCCAGGGGCACAAGGCCCCATAGGGCCCAGCCGGCCAAGAGGGTTTTAAACTCGAGATAGAGCTTCTAGAAGGGGGGATTTCCTTGCCCCCCACTCCTCCTCCTTGGGGCCGCCGGTTTGGCTTGGGGGAGGGGCTAGGGCTGCGCCCACCCCTCTATATATAGAGGGCTGGGGGCACACAACCCCCCACACCTTCCCCTCCAACCCTAGCTGCCCTCCTCTCTCCCTCCCAACTGTTTGTAGGCGAAGCCCTGCTGCAGAAATTCTCCGCCATATACACCACGCCGTCGTGTTGTAGATCCAATCCGTCTCTCCACCATACTTGCTGGTGCGAGGAAGGAGGAGACGTCGAGGTGCTGCACGTGTGCATCTCACGGAGGCACCGCCACTTGTGGTGCTAGATCAGATCGGATCGCGAGGAGGAGAAGCGAGTACGACTACATCACCCACGTTAGGCGAGCGTTCAGTGAATCTTCAAGGGTATGAAGATCTAATCCAATCTCTCTCGTTGTTTGCATCTCCTAGATTAGATCTTGGCTTTCCCTCTGTTCGCATCCGTAGAAAATTTTGATTTACTATGCCGCGAAACCCTTCAGTGGTATCAGAGCTAGATCTATGCGTAGATGTGTTTCACGAGTAGAACGCAACATGGTTGTTGCGGGCGTTGATGTTTTCTGTTGCAAGCCTCTTGTTTGTGTTCTTCTTATGACGCGGGATAGTGAGATTGAAGCGGTCCAGGCCAACCTTACGCGACGTCGTTCGCGAGACCGGCTCCGCACTTGACGTGTGGCTTGTTCCATACATGCGGCTGGTGGATGTCAGTTTCTCTCACTATAGTTGTCATGGGATTAACACCGGAGTTTGGCAACCACCATATCACCGTTGTGGCTTTCCGTAGGTAAGAATCGTTCTTAGCATCTACTCCCATAAGCCACGTAAAACATGCAACAACAAAGTAGAGGCGTCTAACTTGTTTTTTGCAGGGAGTGTTTTCTGTGATATGGTATGGCCCAAGATGTGATGTGTATAATGTATGCGATGATCATGTTTTGTAATGTTTCACGACCTGCATGTCGATGAGTACACAACCGGCAGGAGCCATATGGTTGTCTTTATAATTGTGTATGACCTATGTGTCAACTTCTTATACGCCATGTAATAGTTTCACTTTATCGCTAAGTAGTTAGCAATAGTTATAGTTGCTATTCGTGGTGGAGGCAATCATGGTGGAGTGATGGAGATCATGCTTAAGACGCACAAGATGGAGATCATTGCTTGAAGATTGGCTATACCATGTCACATAAAGTTATATGCATGTGATGTTTATCCTTTTATGTATCTTATTATGCTTAGATCATGACGGTAGCATTATAAGATGATTCCTCAAAGATCAAGATAAAACTGTTCTCCCCAAGTATGCACCGTTGTGAAAGTTAAATCGTGTCCAAGCATCACGTGATGATCGGGTGCTATAGACTCTACGCTCACATACAACGGGTGCAAGCCAGTTTTGCACACGCGGAAATACTTGGGTTTTACTTGACGAGCCTAGCATGTACAGACATGGCCTCGGAACACATGAACCGAAAGGTTAAGCATGAGTCATATGAATGATATGATCGACACTTCGTTGTCCACCATTGAAACCACATCTCTTCTCGTGATGATCGGATTAGGTGTGGTGAATTTGGATCGTGTTCACTAAACAACTTGAGGGATGTTGAATTTAGTGGGAGTTCATCTAGTAATTTGATTAAAAGTTGAACTAGTTATCATGAACATAGTCTAATTTGTACTTGCAAATATTGTAGATCAAATGGCTAAGTCCAACTTCAACTTCAACGTTTTTGCTAAGAAGGAAAAGCTTAGAAACAATGGGTCTAACTTCACCAATTGGTTCCGCAATCTAAGAATCATTCTCTCTGGCGGTCAAAAGGACTATGTCCTTGGGAAGCGTTAGGTGACCCCTACAAGCTGCACTGCTGATGAGAAAGCTGTCTATCGATCAGCAAAGATGATTATGGTGTGATTAAGAGCACCATGTTTGCTATGGAACCGAACTTCAAAATCGTTTGAAGACTATCCGGGCCCTTTGAGATTCTCGAAGAGCTGAAAACCATGTTTCGCACTCAGGCCCGTTCGAGAGATATGAGATCTCTGAAGTTCTTTAACTGCAAGATGGAGGAAGGGAGTTCCGTTAGTGAGCACGCCATTAAGATGACGGGCTACACTCAACGCCTTGAGCAACTGGAATGCACGATTCCAGAGGAGCTCAAGATTGACATGGTTCTGCAATCACTCCCTCCCAGCTACAAAAGTTTTGTAGTGACTCATAATCAGATTGGTTCCATCGATACGATCACCGAGCTCTTCAAAGCTGAAGGCTGAGGTGGACATCAAG
Organism: Avena insularis; assembly: GCA_023614405.1. NCBI lineage: Eukaryota > Viridiplantae > Streptophyta > Magnoliopsida > Poales > Poaceae > Avena > Avena insularis. The sequence continues at coordinate 38,799,480 of CM042684.1, read as the reverse complement.
AAGGATAATCATGTGTTGATGGTCAACAAGCCCACCTTTAAGAAAGGTAAGGGTGCAAGGAAGCCCTTCAAGAAAGGCGTGACAAAGCGTTGCCCTCTGAGAGAGGAAGCTCAGGTCTGGTCCTAAGCCGGACCTTTGAGTGCTTATATTGCAAGGACAAGGGTCCTTTGGAATCGTCCAAGTACTTAGCGGACAAGAAGGCTGGCACCATCAAAGGTATATTTGATATACATGTTATTGATGTTTTCCTTACTAGCCCTCGTTGTAGTGCCTGGGTATTTGATACTGGTTCAGTTGCTAATATTTGTAACTTGAAACAAGAGCTACGAAATAGACGGCGGCTTGCGAGGGATGAGGTGACGATGCGCGTTGGCAACGGATCAAGAGTTGATGTGATGGCCGTCGGCACGCTCTCCTTAGTTTTACCTTCGGGATTAGTTTTAAACCTTAATAAATGTTATTATGTGCCTGTGTTGAGCATGAACATTATTTCTGGATCGTGTTTATTGCAAGACGGTTATTCATTTAAATCGGAGAATAATGGTTGTTCTATTTATATGAGTAACATCTTTTATGGTCATGCACCTCTTGTGAATGGTTTATTTCTTCTAAATCTTGAAAGGGATGAAACACACATCCATAACATTGAGGCTAAGAGATGCAAAGTAGATAGTGATAATACTACTTATTTGTGGCACTGTCGTCTAGGTCATATTGGTGTAAAGCGCATGAAGAAACTCCATTCTGATGGACTTTTGGAGTCTCTTGATTTTGAATCATTTGACACATGCGAACCATGCCTCATGGGCAAGATGATCAAAACACCGTTCTTCGGTATGATGGAGCGAGCAACGGACTTGTTGGAAATCATACATACCGATGTATGCGGACCGATGAGTGTTTCGACGCGCGGTGGATATCGCTATTTTCTCACTTTTACCGATGACTTAAGTAGGTATGGGTATATCTATGTAATGAAACATAAATCTGAAACGTTTGAAAAGTTCAAGGAATTTCAGAATGAAGTGGAGAACCATCGTAACAGAAAGATTAAGTTTCTACAATCCGATCGTGGGGGCAAATATTTGAGTTATGATTTTCTCACGCATCTTAAAGCAAGCGGAATTGTTTCGCAACTCACGCCACCCGGAACACCACAGCGCAATGGTGTGTCGAGCAGGAATCGAACCTTATTAGATATGGTCCGATCAATGATGTCTCTTACTGATTTGCCATTATCATTTTGGGTTTATGCATTAGAAACCGCTGCATTCACTTTAAATAGGGCACGATCTAAATCCGTTGAGACGACACCGTATGAACTATGGTTTGGTGCTAAACCTAAGTTGTCATTTCTTAAAGTTTGGGGATCTGAAGCTTCGTCGAAGTTGATGCGGACAAGCTCGAACCCAAAGCGAGAAATGTGTCTTCATAGGATACCCTAAGGAAACTATTGGGTATACCTTCCATCACAGAACCGAAGGCAAAGTGTTTGTAGCAAATAACTGTTCCTTTATTGAGAATGAGTTTCTCTCGAAAGAAGTGAGTGGGAGGTAAGTAGAGCTATACGAGGTTATTGAACCTTCTCTTGAGTTGGAGAGTAGCGCAGCACCTGAAATTGTTCCAAAGGCTTTGCACCAACAATAGAGGAAGCTAATGACAAGGATCATGAAGCTTGGACGATGCTACTCTTGAGCGTCGCAGTCGACAAGGTCGCGCGCCCCTCTGAGTGGTACGGAAACCTGTCTTGTTGTCTTGTTAGTAGAAGACGGTGAACCTACAAACTATGAAGAAGCGATGATGAGCCGGACTACGAGAAATGGCTAGAAGCCATGAAATCCGAATTGGGATCCATGAGCGAAAACCAAGTATGGACTTTGGTGGACCCTCCTAGCGACCGAAAGGCCGTTGAGTGCAAATGGATTTTCAAGAAGAAAAACGGACACGGATGGTAATGTCACCGTCTATAAAGCACGGCTTGTCGCAAAAGGTTTTCGACAAGTTCAAGGTGTTGACTACGATGAGACTTTATCTCCCGTAGCGATGTTTAAGTCCATTCGGATTTTATTAGCAATTGCTGCGTTTCATGATTATGAAATATGGCAGATGGATGTCAAGACTGCGTTCCTCAATGGCAACATTGATGAAGAGTTGTATATGATGCAACCCGAAGGTTTTGTCGATCCTAAGGATGCTGATAAAGTATGCAAACTTCAGCGTTCCATTTATGGACTGAAGCAAGCATCTCGGAGTTGGAACCTTCGTTTTGATCAAGTGATCAAGAGCTTTGGATTTTTTCCAAATTGCTACGAAGCTTGCATCTACAAGAAAGTGAGTGGGAGCTCGGTGACGTTTCTGGTACTATATGTGGATGACATATTGATTATTGGAAATGACATTAACATGCTTAACGATGTGAAGAGTTATTTGAACAAGTGTTTTTCAATGAAAGACCTAGGTGAAGCTGCTTATATATTGGTCATCAAGATCTATAGAGATAGACAAAGACGCCTGATAGCTTTAAGCCGTAGTACATACCTATACAAAGTTAAAAGGTTCGAATGGATAAGGCAAAGAAAGGTTCAGTGCCTATGTTGTCGGGTAAGATATTGAGCTAGGCTCAGTGTCCAGATACGGTAAATGATAGGAAGCTATTAGCAAAGTGCCTTATGCCTCGGCGATAGGTTCCATCATGTATTCCATGCTGTGTACTAGACCGGATGTGTCAAATGCTCTTAGTTTGACGAAAGATATCAAAGTGATCCGAGTGGGACATGGACAGCCGTGAAGAACATCCTAAAGTACCTAAATAGGACTAAAGAAATGTTCTTAGTCTATGGGGTGATGAAACATTTCGTCGTAAAGGTTACGTCGACGCTAGTTTCGACAAGGATGATTCTAAATCTCAGACAGGATACGTTTATATTTTGAATGGAGGAGCTGTGAGCTAGAGAAGCTGCAAGCAAAGCGTGATCGCAGGATCTACAGTAGAAGCGGAATACATGGCTGCTGCATAAGCGTCAAGTGAAGGAGTTTGGATCAGGAACTTCATCACTAAGCTTGGCGTGGTTCCAAGTGCATTGGACCCACTGGAGATATTGTGTGACAACACTGGCGCCATAGCACTCGCTAAGGAACCAAGATATCATCCAAAGACCAAGCATATCAACCGCAAGTTTCATATAATCCGAGATTATATATCAGATGGATATCTGAAGATTAGCAAAGTACATACAGATCTGAATGTCGCAGATCCATTGACTAAACCCCTTCCACGTGTAAAACATGATCAGCACCTCAGTGCCATGGGTGTGAGATTGTTGCCAGATGTAAACTAGATTATTGACTCTAGTGCAAGTGGGAGACTGTTGGAATTATGCCCTAGAGGCAATAATAAAGATGTTATTATTATAATTCTTGTTCATGATAATGTTTATATTCCATGCTAGGATTGTATTAAGCGGAAACTTTAATACTTGTGTGGTTTGTGAACAACACCGTGTCCCTAGTACGCCTCTATGGACTAGCTCATTGATCAATGAAGGTTAAGGTTTCCTAACCATAGACATGAGTTGTCAATTGATAATGAGATCATATCATTGGGAGAATGATATGATGGACAGACCCAAACTAAGCGAAGCAATTAGATCGTGTCATCGTGTTCGTATTTGCAAAGCTTTTCTTATGTCAAATATTGTATTCCTTAGACCATGAGATAATACAACTCCCTGGTATCGGAAGAAAGCTTTGAGGTCATCAAACGTCATCCTATGAGAGGGTGATCATAAAGGTGTCTCTCAGGTGATCGGAAAGTATCTGTTGGGTTGTATGTATCGAGATGGGATTTGTCCCTCCCAAGTCGGAGAGATATACTTCGGGCCCACTGGGTAATCGATATCAACACCGCTTGCAAGCATGTGGTTAAGGAGTTAATCACAAAGTGATATCGGATTACGGAACGATTAAAGTACTTGCTGTGAACGAGATTGAACTAGGTATGAAGGTACCGACGATCGAATCTCGGGCAAGTAAAATATCGCGAGACGAAGGGAATATATATATGGGATTGATTGAATCCTGGCATCGTGGTTCATCCGATATGATCATCAATGAATGTGTGGGAGTCAATATGGGTTTCCAGGCCCCGCTGTTGATTATTGATAGAAGATCATGTCTGCATATTCTCGAACCAGCGGTCACACTTAACGTGTCTCGACGCTAGGATAGATTGGATAATTGGTTTATGAGTTTTTGTTCGGAGTCTCGGATGGGATCCGGGACATCATGAGAGGTTCCGGAGTGGTCCGGAGAATAAGATTCATATAAGGCAGTGCAGTTTTTGGAGTTCGGAATTGTTCCGGGTTAATCGGTATTGTACCGGAAGCTTCTAGAACCTTCCGGAAGGGTACCAACATGGCCCCACCTTCCGGGAGGGGGCATGGGCCTATGAGGGAGTGCCCTGGCCGCATTGGGCCAGGAGCACAAGGCCCCATAGGGCCCAGCCGGCCAAGAGGGTTTTAAACTCGAGATAGAGCTTCTAGAAGGGGGGTTTCCTTGCCCCCCACTCCTCCTCCTTGGGGCCGCCGATTTGGCTTGGGGGAGGGGCTAGGGCTGAGCCCACCCCTCTATATATAGAAGGCTGGGGGCGCACCACCCCCCCACACCTTCCCCTCCAACCCTAGCTGCCCTGCTGCCCTCCTCTCTCCCTCCCGACTGTTTGTAGGCGAAGCCCTGCTGCAGAAATTCTCCGCCATATACACCACGCCGTCGTGTTGTAGATCCAATTCGTCTCTCCACCATACTTGCTGGTCCGAGGAAGGAGGAGATGTCGAGGTGCTGCACGTGTGCATCTCACGGAGGCACCGCCACTTGTGGTGCTAGATCGGATCGGATCGCGAGGAGGAGAAGCGAGTACGACTACATCACCCACGTTCCGAAACGCTCGTTCAGGCGAATCTTCAAGGGTATGAAGATCTAATCCAATCTCTCTCGTTGTTTGCATCTCCTAGATTAGATCTTGGCTTTCCCTCTGTTCGCATCCGTAGAAAATTTTGATTTACTATGCCGCGAAACCCTTTAGTGATATGCATGATCTCATGGTCGAAGGAATTAGGTTACTATGTATCAGAAAGCATATAGCAATTGAACTATTAAAATGACTTGATCTTTATGCTATGCTTATCTATAGGAGTATGTCCACCATATCATTCTCCTAACGATATGATCTTGTTGTCAATAACATCTCAATGTTCATGATAAGGAAACCACAATCATTTATTAACCAACAAGCTAGTATTATATAGAGGCTTTACTAGGGACTTCAATTTAAGTTTACAAATCACACAAGTATTAATGTTTCCTTGTTAATACTATTATAGCATGAATGTAAACATTTATCATAAACACAAAGATATAATAATAACTACATTTATTATTGCCTCTAGGGCATATCTCCAACAACACATCCGTGCATAATATGGGCACATTATCGCAAACTATGCGGTGATTCTTGCCATAATATTGGTCATTTAACCTGAAAGTCAGAAAATCTCGATTGTGATAGGTCATTTTGTGAAGGTTTTTTTAAAACACAATCAATATACCAAGTTTGGTATTTTCTTTGCAACTATGTCACATAATATGACACCACGCGAAGGTTTTGCATTGCTTCGATTGTTTTTCAATTTTTTATGCCCGTTTTAAACTATCATCAAACTTTCTAAATCGACGGGTATGAAGATTCTTAGCTTGGGGCTGAGGCTCACTAAACTTGCATTGGATCTCTGATGAAATAGCATATTTTGAACCTAAAAATGATTTTTGCAAAAAATCATGAACATATACCTGTAGTTCAAATCTGACTCACTTCCTGCCGATTCGACATGAATTTGTCTTTTTCACGGTTGGACAGAAAGGTTTGAGATACCCCGGTTGGGACATTGTCCATTCAAGGTGGTCTACTATTTTTAAAAAATGGGATGGTATCATTTTGAAATTTTCATTTGGTGGTTGCTTTATAAAACAACCCCTTTTTTGCAGGCAAAATGGACAAAAATAACCCAAAGTCAAAAGGATTTCACGAAATGACCTCTTTGGATAACTATTTCACTAGACTAACCCTTTGGGTAATGCCCAACAGCAAGGCGCTACACTCGCGCTATGCCCCTGCCAGCGTGGCACCGCCTGGCCCCTCCTGGCCCACCGTGTGGCCTTGCGCTATGCACTGGCGGCTAGTAAAGCGCTATGCCCCAGGTGTAGCGCCTATCTGCTAGGCGCTATGCTCTAATGTGTAGCGCCTAGCAGACAGGCGCTACACTTTAGGACTTAGCCTGTCGCGCGCAGCCCCCTTTCTACCCCTCCCCATTCACTCCCAGCTCGACCCAAGCAAGAAGAATAGCAAGGAGGCGCCCCTTCTCCCCTCTCTTCTCCCCCTCAAATCTCTCACATTGGAAGCTTTATTTGGTGGATTTGTGCCTCTCCCCAGCTGCTAGAGGTACCCTCCCTCATTCCCCTCCGTTTTGACCTCTTGAAATCTTTCATTTTGGTTGGACTTGGCTTGAAACCCTAGAAATTTGATTTGGAGAGAAATGTTTGGAAATTTGTTAGATTCATTGGCCAATGTTGGTTATAAAGATGTGTATGAAGCATTTAGTTAGGTTTAGGGTTGTTGAAATGACATTGTTTGGTATATTGGAATGTTATGGCTAGGGTTAGGGTTAGGGTTTGCTTATGTAAGAGATGGTGTTCTTGTTAGCTTTATGGTTTGGTAATGTGTCTATTATAGTTTTGTTTATCTTGTCATGGTTAGTTAATGAACATATTCTCCTATGTGTTAGGGATGGCAAGAATTGTTCATGTTCATCATGTGGACAAGGATGCCTTTTTGAAAGGCAACATAGAACCGGACCCGGATGAGCTAGATATTGTGTTTGAGCATAGTCCCACCTATGCCGAGGTCTTGGAGCAAGTGAGGATTGAATTGAAATGGATGGACCCATGTGATGTTGTTGAGTTGGAAGGAAGACATAATGTGGGTTTTGGAATGCATATCCGTTGGAAGACCATGCGTATCTTCTCCGAGGCTCGTTGGCTTGCATACAAGGAGGTGGTGGCCGAATCACTAGACAAGGCTCTTGAGCTATTTGCCACCAAGAAGGTTGATAGTTCATTGCCTTTGGACTTGAACCGTCGTGCTTCCCCATTGAGATACCCGTGGAGTAAGAGCTATGGATTGAACCTCCTTTGAGCCAAACATTGAGCCCGATTTCAAGACACCAAGACGAAGTGTTGGAAGAGGACAATGATGATTGTGAGGGTGAAGATGATGATGATGTTGAACTCCGTGACAACAACGTTGGTGATTTGGAGAAATATATCACTCAACATGACATGGACCGTGAACTCCCATATTCTCGAGGCTATGCTTCGGACTCAGATGATGATGGTCCCGAAGAAGAAGTTGACAAGGAGGGGTTCACGGCTAGAGAGGCTGAAATCCACCATACCGTATTGGGGCGGGACCATCGGGTGCCTTTGTTTCGTGATCTTAGTCTCACGGATGAAGCCACGATTGATGGTGGCAAAGGCATAGTGCTTGGACCAAGGACAAGTTCTTACCGGGATGGCAATGAAGTGAATAATGGCTTTTGCAAAGGATCAAGGTTTAAGACCTTGTTGGAATTTAAGCAATGGATAAAGGACTTCTCGGTGAAGCATCATCGTCCTTACACGGTCGTGCACTCGGATATCAAGAAGCGTTACACGGTGAAGTGCAAGGTGGAAGGATGTCCTTGGATTGTGCGTGCTAGACCATTCAAGGGAGGTCCCGATTGGCACATATCTAGTTGCGTATCAACTCACGTGTGCCGAGGCCCGATGGTGGATGGCAAGGATGCAAAGCATGAGCACCGACAACTCACCTTCGAGTTCCTCGCTTATAGGCTTTCCAATGACATCGCGTCGTTTCCAATAATGAGCATCAAACAGGTCATGGAGTTTGTGAAAGCCCTCTTTAACCATGAGGTGAAGTACGGGAAGGCATGGAAGGCTAAGCAAGCCGCATTCAAAATGTTGTACGGTGATTGGGAGGAATCTTATAACCGAATCCCAAGGTTGTTGGGAGCGATGGGCGATGTTAACTCGGGCATGGTTCATGTGGTTGAACCTTTGGGGAACAAGACAAGGATTGTAAACGGAAGAACCGTTCGAGTTTTTGGCCGTGCATTTTGGGCTCTCTGTATGCTCCTGTTAGTTTTGGGGCAAACGAAATCTGCTAGCATAGTGCCTAGCAGACAGGCGCTATGTAGCGCCTGTCTGCTAGGCGCTATGCTAGCGCCTGTCTGCTAGGCGCTATGCTAGCAGATTTCGTTTGCCCCAAAACTAACAGGAGTATACTGAGAGCAAACCGGGTGGTCGCTGGCGGGGGAAACTCTAAGTCAGAGTGTAGCGCTCATCTGCTAGGCGCTATGCTCTGAGGTGTAGCGCCTATCAGACAGACGCTACACTCCTGAACTGCACTAGTTTCAGCTGATTGGCAGCACAAGTGCACATATACTCAAACCTAGTGCACATATACTCAAACAACATCAACATAGTCTCAAACAACATCAACATATTGTCATACATCAACATAGTCTTAAACAACATCAACATAGTGCCATACATGAACATAGTCTTAAACAACATCAACATAGTGCCATACATCATCCCGTACATAGTCTCAAACCTAGTGCATCGTCATCAACATTGTGCCATACATGACCTACTTCCGTCCACGCGTCCTTGGGCCTCGGCCCCTCTTTGGAGGTATCTTCTTTGTCACCTCCTCTTCTTGCGACTCATCTTCATCATCATACCGTAGGCCTCTCGTCCTCCTAGTCGCTCTTGACCTCCGTGGTGGCTCGTCCTCGACAACATTGGCCTTTCCCTTGTTACGGAAGTCGTACGGCGTCCAGCGATTGAACTGTTTCCTTGGCTTCAGCTGGTATGCAAAATGAATCCGGTACTCCTCCTCAGTCTCATTCTCCATATGAGGCAGCTACATGTAAGATTGTATGGCTATGAGAAATGCATGGGAAACAGAAAGCACTAAATGCATGTAAGGTTGTCCCATACCTCATCTTCCGAACGAATCGTCGAAGTGGTGTCATCCTCAACATCATCCTGAAGATGGGCCGACGGATCAGTAGTCGACTTGGACCTAGAACCGGATGAGGTTGTGTACTCGGGATCGCGGCAACCTAGCACGTTAGATAAGCGACGCATCTTTTGGGCCGAGCGCTGTAACAAATAACAACATAAGTCAAACCAAGAACATGCCTATCTTGAGGAAGTCTCGCATCCATACCTTAAGGAAGTTTCGTATCATGCCTTCTCCCTTTTCCCCTTAGGGGCAGAAACAAGAATCGCCTTGGCATCGTCGGCATATTTCTTTACCTCCGTTCTCTACAGAGTCAAGAACAAGAACATGTTAGGCAAGAAAGAGATGAGAGTGCAAGGAAAGTAATGCAAAGGCAACGATAACTTTACCGCAAAGTTGAGTGAGGAAGAAAGCGGGATGTCGGTCCCCTCCTTGACATGCCGGTTGTACTGAGTGTAGGCAAGTTCATCGAACTGGACTGGCTCGTCCAATATTTCTTCCTCATAGGACGGCGGGCAAATGGAGACACGGGTACTACCAAGAAACCAATGGATGTAGTTGTTAAATGCAACTAGGCAATGTGCTCTTCCACTATTCCATTCCGTTCATCGAGCATTCTCCACACAAATGAGGGATGAAAGAGAGGGAAAAGGAGGGGATTACCTTGAGGGAGGGATGGGGAAGCAAATCCACGGTGAAGTCCCTCAGATCTGTTGGTTTTAGGGATGGATTTGAGAGAGGGGGAGAGAGGAACCGTTGGCTGCCCTCCTTGCTGTTCTCCAGACGCCTAGGACTGAATGGGGAGGGGTGGGGAGGGGGCTGTCGCGCGACAGACTATGTCTCAAAGTGTAGCTAGGCGCTACACTTTAAAGCATAGCGCCTATCAGATAGGCGCTACACCTTGGGCATAGCGCCTGGGCGTTACTCGCCCAGGCATAGCGCCTGGGCGTCACACGGCCAGGTGGGGCCAGGGAGGGTCCAGGTGGTGCCACGCTGGCACGGGGCATAGCGCCTAGCTGAAAGGCGCTACACTGTAGAGTGTAGCGCCTAGATGTTGGGCGTTACCAAAAGGGTTAGTGCTAGTGAAATAGTTATCCAAAGAGGTTATTTCGTGAAATCCTTTTGATTTTGGGTTATTTTTGTCCATTCTGCATTTTTTGCACTCGGAAAATGAAAAATATGTTATACGAAAGTATTCTTATTTTTTTATATTTTTTGAACAAAAGAATGTAATATTTGAGTTTATATAGATAGATCTTATTTTTCTGGAAATTTTGATATATTATATGTATTTTTTTAAAATTTAAATGATTTAGTTATAATTTTTTTAAGATTAATGTGACAAAAAGGGAAAATAGTTACGCCGACGGCTTAACGCTGTCGCTTTACCGTTAGCCTAATAGCCTATGCCGACGGTTCTGTTTATGTTGACGGTGTCGTCGGACTATCCATCCTGCGTCGACGGCAAAAGTTGGCCGATGGCCGTGCAGCCCGACTGCCGAGCCCGTTAAACTGCGCCGACGGTCCAGACATTTCACCGTCGACGTAGATTACGGCCGTCGGCATATAAAGTTATTCCCGTAGTGTTACATTACAAACTGAGGGGTGACAGGAGCCACGAAAGCTCTAGAACAGGTATTAAAAACCTGGGTAGATATCCAGTGCTTGCATACAAGAAACACAAGGTGGAGATCGAATTGGATCATATCACTTGCCATGACATATCCAACCCAATTTGTAGGAGGCCAATCTTGTGGAGTGCAAAAGGTATATTTAGCTCATCTCAAGTGGTCTGGTCCCACGAGGATTCCACCAGAAGCCTTCAAGGTGCGACGTGGACGCTTATGTAGTAGCCAGCCAGATTTAGGAGAATAATAAGATCAACTCTAGCAGATACCATAAATACCATAAATACTGAAACTGCAAATATCTTTCGCGGTAAATCATAAACGACTTAAAAATGGCAATTAGTACTGAAAATATTACTCCCCTCTCATCCATATTAAATTTCGCTGAATCGGATATATCTTGCACTAATGCATGTCTAGATACATCCGATTCAGCGACGATTAATATGGATCCAAGGGAGTAGCATTTATGACATTTTTGCAACCTACATCGAAAAGAACCCTAGATCTAGTAGTCGAGCAAACCCTAGCTCCCGGGCTACTAACTCACCGAGACATCTACAACGAGTGCAGCGTCGGTGAGCTACTCCTGGGAGTCGCTCGAGTGGTCGACAACAACAAAGTTGGTGTGCACGAGGGCTTATGCACGGTAGCGACACATCACCTTGGCCAGATCCTCCTGCTCGTACTATCTTGTGAGGCAGTGTTGCTTCGCCTTATCCCAGACGTCGAAGACCACGATCTCCCGGGACATCGCACCAACTCATAGGAGAACGCGGGTCCTCCTTGCTTTAGGAGTCGTCCGCGTCTTCATGGACACATCAACTATTCCCGTAGGTGGCTGCGGCTCCGGCAGCGGGAGGCGATGCACGAGAAACTCGCGCCGGTTCTCGCGGGAGGAGGAAAAGAAGCGTTTTCTTAATGTGAGGAATTTCTTAAATGCGGGCTGCGCCGGTGAAACTACGTGCCGGAGATGTAGGAGGTGAAGGTTTCTGCACGATGTGATTTACTGCACTCTCTCTAAAACCTTAGAGCATCTCCACTAGCATTCCCAAGAGGTTATTTCCAGGATATTTTTTGGTCCGGATTTACAAAAAACGGCCCAGTAGCATTCCCAGGAGGCATTTCCAGGCCACTTTTTGTCCCAAATACGTCCGGGGTTCCCAGGCCGATCCTCGGTTCCTAGGAATGCCGGATCAAACAGTTCGCCTATCACTCGCCAACGCATGTCCCCTCTCTCCCTGTCTCATCTTTCTCCCCTTCCCGTCCGCCGAGGCAGCCACATCGCCATGTCCGCGTCAACCTCCCCGCGCTCTCCTCGGCTTCGGGTTTGGCATCGAGGAAGAGGGCGAGGCGTCTGGCGGCCGAGCTGGGGCGCCGCGGCTGGTCCCTGGTTAACGCAGTCGAGGAGGTCACGACGACGTTCTGGATAGGGATGGCAGCGGCCGAAGCAGAGCGGCGGGCCGAAGAAGGGGCGGGGCGCAATGCTGGGTGGCAGGCACGGCTTGGGGTGCGGCCGGCGGTGCAACAATGACGTGGGGTGCAGTCGGCGACGCAGCACCAGGGATTGGCCCGAGCGAGTCCACGCCACCGTGACCTTCTCGCCCGTGTTCACGCCGCTCTCTCCACCTGGCCGCCGCATGGGAAGGCGCCGGCAGTGCGCATTCTCTGGAGGAGGCCGTCTCCGCGGGGCAGATGGCACACTCCGGCGCCGTGGCGTCCTCCTCCGCCGCTTTTCCGGTCTTGGGGTCAGCGCGGCGTCGGGCGACATCGGGCGGCGTCGAGCTGGGAACGTGGCTTGAAAAAGCCCATTCCTAGGCACAAAAATTGCTCCATCCGGACCAAATTTGTGGCCTGGGAATGACACACAGAGTGGGGATGCTCTTAGGTAGATATAGAAGTCACATATTGGATTTGAGGGTCGAAACCGGATGCGGTGACCGTTTAGCGGTTCGGGATCTTTTTTATTCAGACTAGTAAAGTGTTTGTGCGTTGCTACAGGAAGAAACCACATGGAACCCATAAAAATGTAGGGTCGCGTACCGACTATTTCCACCTAAATACTCAAGCGAAATTATGGAGATATTCTCACAAAAAACTAAAATAATATGATTATATGTTAATGAATAGAAATTTTATTTGGTAAAATTGTTATGAAGTTTACTTACGAAATCCTGGTGAACAATGTCTTCTAGTGCCCAACTTTCTTGTACAACAGCAAAACTATAAGTGGATGATTTTAAGTCACCACAGTGTGCATACTCTTACGTGGATGACCATATCCATTGGTTACATAAATGATTTTTTTGGGACACTTCTGTTATGATTTATCTTATATTTGTTGGTGTTCTAGCTTTTCTTAAGTCAAACATATCAAAATTTGACCAAGCATATTACCAAAAACAAGTTAGCAAATTCAAAAAAATGTGACAATACGAAGAGATATAAATAACCACCATTTAATATCACAATATAGGATGGTGTGCTACTTCCAATTGATTTTGTCCACATCATGACCTATACTTCGTTTGCTTCCTGCCAGCATTATTAGATCATTAGGACCCGATAGACCTGTTCCACCTCTATCTCTCCATTTAGGCCTTTGATGATCATACGACCTCTATGTAGTGTACATTTTTTCAGCCTGCATTTTATTTGAGGCTCCGGCTGGTACTGAAATTAAAGGATCTATAAGCTTGCTTTCTCTAAAGCTTCAACACCTGATCCCTTCAAATGAATTTGGGCTTCCAAATGTCCCTCCAAAACAAAAACATTGACCTAGTTATTTCTAATGGATAGACTTAATACTACAGAGTACAAACCTGCTCCCAACGAAAAAATATGCACTTTGATGATGGATAACACCGTGTATGTTGTGTTGCCAATTCCCTGGAGACCCTTTTCATGCAATTGTTGGAATTTCGTGGGTCTCTATTGAAACGCTTCTCAAGATATTCAAACCATGATTTCCAACGCCCGAAGAAACTTCGATAAGCACTTATCCAAGAAATTATACCTTGTACAGACTAAATTCATAGATTCCACTAAATCCATGAGATTTATCAAGAAAAATAAAACCCACAAGTTGAACTTTTTTCCAACGAGATATTCTCTCTAGTTATAGAAATTTTGTAAGTAGTTTGACATGCCACACCTCGGAATAATATCAGGAGTACTCAGAAGTGCTTCATCATATGATGTACCAACCATTTTAATACCAAGGAGTTTTGCTAAGAAGCTCCTTGAGCTAGGCAGAATTTCATAAGTTGTTGGACCATCAATGTTGGTATACAAGTTATGCCATGGTTCCCTTGGCCCTAGGCATCTACATGCAAATAGGTGACAAGAATAATTAGTACTCCCTGTTCAAAATATAAAATGTTTTTGCAAGCTAAATTTATTTGCCAAAAGGTCCTATATTTAGGACCAGAGGATGTTCTTTGTAAAAAGCTATAAGTCAAGACCAAAGAAGATTCCAGTAAGTGTCTAACAAGACATAATAAAATCACAAAGGAGTCGGAAAATTTGTAAGTAACTCCCACGACACAAATAAAGGCCTCCAACAAAGAAACTATTTTTCTCCTATTGCTACCAGCATCAAATCACCCCCAAACTTTCAGCTCAGAGAAGTAATATGTAGTAAATTAACTCACTTCTGGTTAAGTTGACAATAAAAATGATGCTGTGAAAGGAATTCATTTTCTTGGTCAAAGTGAACAGACGTGAATTTGCCAGCAGCGCATCTTATCATAAGCAATCAAAGTTGTTCTACAAATGGGAAGAGTTACAAAAACTTAACTTATCTGTTGTTAACACTGTCAAATTCAAAACATGCAACATATTGAAACTCGCCTACTATTTTCATTAGAATAGAAAAACTCTAAAAGATATGCATATGAATCTTCCATGTCCACAATTGCACTGGATGTCGGGGGCAGAAAATAGGACAAAATCATTCATGTGACGAAATCATTTTTATCGATCCATTCCAAAGGAACCAGCACATGTGACATATCTAAAAAATTACAGTATCACAGTTCACCTAGGAAATCAAAGATGAAAGACAGAAACTAACTTCATGATAGCAATTAAAAGTGGAAAACCAACTGAAACTCAAAGGTGTATACTAACAATTACTTCGTGAACAATCTAGACGACTGAGTGATTCTATATGTCTATGCAGCCTTTATGAAAAAAGAAACAAAAAGTTGGCACTTATTTTCCAATCTACCGTGTTTACATCTCATGGATATCCAGAAGTAATGAAATTTTCACACACAAATTCATGTAAATCTTGCAGGAATTTAACAGTTCAATTACCCATTAGGATTCATCGCCTTCCCGGATATCTTCATTGTGCGTGACGAACCAGGGTATAGCTCATGAAGCATGCATGGAAGCTTAGTCTCCACGGGCGGTGACTTCGGAGGCTGGCTAGAGCTGACACTAACTGGATCATACCTCACCAACTTGGCATGCCCCATCGCCTCAAAAGGCTTGCTGATTACAATACCAAACATATGGTTACAATCTCTTAACCAACTACCATGTGTAATATAAAAGAAGGATATAAATTGCTAACCTATAGTATGGTAAGAAGCACACTTATCATCTTAGTTGTTCTATGTCACGGTCCTTGAAAATTATTTCTATTAAGTAGAACCATATAGGAAAACAACAACGTCATGGTATTTTCACAAAAGGTTATTTAGTACTCCAGGATAAGCTTATGCTAGGGAGGTCCAAACCTTCAAATTACTGTCGGTCGATAGGGAGGGATAGACATAATGAAGTACCGGACTCCACATTCATGCAGTCCAATTGATAAAAGAGTTGAATTTGTGGCCTAACAGATGAACTAAAGGCACAAGTTTGATCGATGTATGTGTTTAAATTTAGACACTTTTGGTGAAAAAACAAAGGGACAATGTGAGGAAAAAAGAAACTTACAACACCAAATGTCTTACATCCATATAGCAAGGGTGGACCACCAAGAATTGTTTTGAAAAAGGATGTGCTTTATATATTGCCAGCTCTAGTAATGAAATTGGCATACTGCACAGCAGGAGTAATATGACAACGAAATCGGCAAGAGAAGTAAATTGCCTGCAAACTTCAAGAGCTTTCCTCATGTCTCCAAAGTCTGTAGTTAATTTTTCTAACAAAAGAGCAAATGAAGTGAACAATATGGCAAAAAAATCAGTTCATCGCCATATCCGAGTGGTTTGACGCCAGCGCCTCCTACCGTTCATACTCCTTTCCACCACGAGTTACTGACACGGGAAGAACGGCAGCATCGCCACCAATGAAAAAGGATGCGGAGGAATACAGATATAATACTCCCTCCGATCCATAATAAGTGTTGCTCGTTTAGTATAAAGTTTATACTATCTTAGTACAAAATGAGCGACACTTATTATGGATAAGAGGGAGTACAATGCCTGATTTCATGGGAAGTGAATATATTGGTAAATTAATAAATGCTTCCTTATGTATTTTTTCCCTAAAATCTATGAAGTACGGAAATTCATATCCTAAATCAAGCTTGGAATTGCCAACCACCAGAGATATTGATCCTATATTAGCAACCACCTCCAAGGATGTTATTATGCCCAGCCATATCTTTGAAACGGTTGCTAAATATGGTCCCATGTCCCTTATATTCATTACCTTTCTACTAAGAGTCGAGTTAGAGACTGCATTACTATGCTAGTATAACCAAGGATCTAGGATGGGGGAATGTCACAAAAATCAAGAAACAACATACCTTAGATTTCTATTTGGGAGATGATATTTAGTGCAGCCCAATGGATCCTCTTGTTATTTTTTGACACAAGATCCTCTTGTTATTTATACGATCAATTCATCTCTACAAACAATCTGATCTCACGCAGGTCGCTCTCCCGCGATCTATCTGCTCATGTGCAAGACATTAAAGATCACTAATGTAGAAGGGACATGATTATTTCTACTACTTAAGTCAGCAAACTGTATCAGCAATTACACGGTAAGAAACCAAAAACCAATAGTGTGGATTTTTTACCACCCGATGGCTATACCACCCTGCTCATCACCATCAGATAATGTCCTCAAGATTCGTTCCAGAATACCCACTTAAAGCTCATCAATTCACATGAACTACTACTTATATGCTAATTATATTGCAGGGTGTCATTATTTTCTAATCTTTGTAGCGTCACGGCTCAGACCATATTACTTCCTACGCATCTTGCATGATGTGATGGCATGCATGTGGCAGCGAGAAAATAGGGTGGTAGCATCTTTACTCCTGAGAGCTGACCGAAACTGTGCATACCATAAATATTTATTCGATCAATTCATCTTATTTATTTGATCAATTCATCTCCACAAACAATCTGATGTCACACAGGTCAATCTATCATGATTTATCTACTCACGTGCAAGACATTAAAGATCACTAATGTAGAAGGGACATGATTATTTCTACTATTTAAGTCAGCAAACTGTATCAGCAATTACACAGTAAGAAACTAAAAACCAAAGGAGTGGATTTTTTTACCACCCCGCTCATCACCATCAAATGATGTCCTCAAGATTCGTTCCATAGTGTCAATGAACCTACATAACTCAGTTAAAGATATAAATTCACATGAACTACTGACTTATATGCTAAATATATTAAGTCAGCAAACTGTATCAGCAATTACACGGTAAGAAACTAAAAACCAAAAGAGTGTGGATTTTTTTACCACCCGGTGGCTATACCACCCCGCTCATCACCATCAGATGATGTCCTCAAGATTCGTTCCAGAGTGTCAATGAACCTACATAACCCAGTTAAAGATCATAAATTCACATGAACTACTGACTTATATGCTAATTATATTGCATGGTGTCAGTCTTTTTTGAATTTTGCAGCGTCATGACTCAGACCATATTTATCTGCTATAAAGCGGACTGATCGCTTGAAATAGATTCGTAATCATTAGTTGCCTATGTTTACTATTCCATACTTACGTCACCTGGAAGGCAGCATCAGAACAATAAAAATGGCACCAAAAACAAAATAGAACAACCAATATAGGCAAGATGTTCATGCACACTTAATGTGCTGGTAATTTCTCGCTTCCGTGGTATATTTGGTACAGCGATACTACTCTGATATTGAATACTATAACTGAAGCAACATGTTACCTCGTCGGTCCATGAATGTAGTACAATCAAATGTTCAGTATGCTTTGACCATAGCATGGCCTAGATAATGGTGTCACCTACTTCAGTTTATTTGATCAAACGTCCGTGGAAACAGGACTGGCGAGTCTGTCGTTGCAGATGGCTAGCCACCACAAGCGGGCCAGGTGATTTGCAGGTGCAGATATATTTGATCAAACCACGGCAACAGGGGTGGTATAGCCCTCCGGGGCACAGACATAATAGCGAGAACCAACAACAGAGATACAAAGGGATTGTGAGACTACAAACCACACTCAGTCCATTGTGAGAATAAATTCAGCAAACAAGTAATGACCATATACAAAAATAAGGAATGAGAAAGAGAGCCGTGTACCTTGGGGACAACATTGAGAAAGAGTGTCGTGTACCTTGGGGACGACATTGTCGAACTATTGATCTGGCCAGCGAGCAACGTGGTGTACCCGATGCCAACCATCTTATTCGTCGCCGCAAGGAGTATCTCCAGCCCGAGCAGCGCCGAGATGCCTGAAGGTGGGCCAACCCACCTCACTCGTCTCCTGGGATCAGACCACACCATGAGATCCGTTGCAGAAGCATGACAGCGACATGAATCGGGGCACGGAGGCGGTGGGAAACCCTAGGAGGAGCCGAATCAGGAAGATGTCTAGGAGGAGGGAGCCTTGGCCTTGATGGGTGATCCTGAGCGGCTGGGGCTAGCCCACGGGGCATGGTGGAGGGGGCTAGAGGCGGAGAGCAGGCAGGGGGTCGTTAGACTGTGCCGGCCGCAGGCTGATGCGACCGGGAGGGTGGGTGGGGGGGGGGGGGGGAAGAAGGAGGCCACTGCTGGCGGCGAGGTGGGAAGAGGGCAGGAGTAGCAAGGATGAGCGGGAAACGTGCGTGGGTCGAGCCCTTTTTTCCTTGCGGGATCACGGGAGGGAGTGTCGGAGGTCGGACGAAAGGACGACGTAGTAGGCAGAAAACGGAACCTCAATATTCCTTTTAGATAGTAGAGACAAGACCCGCATATTGGCCAAAATTGTAGGGGTGGAATATTTTGAGAGTTGCGACTCATTCATGCAGCCGTGGAGGTGGATGCCTCGTCATGTAAAACGTCGCGTACGGATTGCTCCTCCTTCCCAAAAATAAATACTGTACGGTGGATAGACATGAAGGCAAAGTTTCCCTTCATTCACATGGTAGGATACGTACGTAGAGATCTTATGTGGCGGTGGATTTGGCTAGCGCCTAGCGGTCCACGGCTGTGAAGCTGACGGATAAAGAAGAGAGAGATAATGCTTGCTCGATCGATGGCAGCCTGCACGCCCACGTACGCAGCGACGATGAGACTCGCCGCTTTCCTTGTAGCCTACGCCGCGACTTGACCGTAGCGCGCGTCGTCGTTAGGCCATCCCAAACGGGTTCATGCATTTCTGTTGCGGTGGCACATGTCCCTAACCGGCTACCCCATACGTGGGCCGTTCTTGTTCGCCGGAGCCATCAAGCTTGAGCTGAACAGAGAATCAGCGCTAATGACGGCCGGCGATTGTCCCGCCAGAACTCCAGTTCCCGCTCGCTGCCCCGGCCTTTTCCGCCTAGGTCGCACCATTTCCCGCTCGACCCCTCTCGCCGTTTTTGCCGAGCCCCGCGAATATAAATAGGGGTCGGCCGCCAGCACCAACCCCTCGCCATCCTCTCCCTTCCTCGCCATGGACAACCTCCTGTGACCTGGGCCGACCTCATCAAGTTCGCCCTCGCTGCCTATCCCCTTCTCCCCCTTTCCCTGGCCCCCGTCGAGCGCCGGTGAATTGTCGAAGGGGAACAGGGACATGAGAGAGTTGGTGCCGAGCGAGGCGGAGTTGGTGGCGCAGGCCGAGGCGGACGCGGCGGAGCGGGCCGCGGAGGCGCAAGCCGACGCCACGCACTACGTGTTGGAGATATGCCCAAGAGGCAATAATAAAAGTAGTTATTATTATATCTTCGTATTTATAATAAAAGTTTATATCTCATGCTATAATTGTATTAACCGAAAACATTAATACTTGTGTGATTTATAAACATAAGAGTCCTTAGTAAAATCTCTTGTTTAACTAGCTTGTTGGTTGAAAGGATGATTATGGTTTTCTGATCATGAATATTAAGATTTAGTAAACAACAAGGTCACTTCATTAGAAGAATGATGTGATGGATATACTCCTAAATAATTTAGCGTAGCATAAAGATCAAGTCATTTTAATATAGTTTAGGGATATGGAAGAGTTAGTGCCGAGTGAGACGTAGTTGGTGGCGCAGCCGAGGCGGAGGCGGCATAGAGCGAAGTCGACAGCGGCGACGCCGCGCACTACGTCCTGGAGAAGTACGCCCGCGAGCTGTAAACGGCCTTCAAGGCCAGGGAGAACGCCGGTCGACAACCCGTCGAGCAACTTCGGCTGGAGGCTGAGGAGGACCATGACGAGCGGGAAGCGCAACAATCGCTGGCGGCCGAGGATGTGGCGTCCGGCGGTTAGGACGGGGCCAATGCTTAGTTATGTTATTTAGTTAGTCTAATTAATATTGCACTAGTAATTTTGTATGTATGACGTGCGGGCGTGAGTCATATGCAATGACAGCCAGTTAAATTTCTTTTTTCTGTGCATTGTGTGTATGACGCACAGGCCTAGCTTTGAACGCGGGCGTCTGAGCTCCCGCAAAACAGCCGCAGGTTTTAACACGGTTTACGCCTAATCGGACCCGCCGTGCAGTCCGATCCATTTGCTGGGACCTTGGGCTCAGTCCGAGAAGAAGAGATCGAAGCGTCCATTTGCGAGATGCCGTTGGGATGGCCTTTATTTCGTGGCTGCTACGATGGCCGCGAGCTGAGCGGAGGTCGATCGGCACGTGCGTCACCGCCATGCCTGTAAAGTATGTGGCAATCTCATCTGCCTATCACTCTGGCTAAGGCTCTATGTTACTATCTTCATAGTGAAGAGTAACATATAAGTGGTGTCATCCAAAGTATTAGGTGTATGTGTGATGTTATAGTAACTAAATATGTTGTTTCATCCTCCTCTCTTCATTAATTCACTGCCACATAAACAATTTTATTGAATTGGACCCTTAGTTATTCTTGAAGTTACTTTCACTACGAGCAGACTAAGGCTCATGCTGCGAGAATACAGGTTTATTACCGGGTCTTATTATTGTAAAACAGCCAGCAGCGGTAAAGTTCCCGTCACCTGTGCCGCTGTGCGTGCCCATCGACCGACCGACCGACCGGCCGACCCTGGTGAGTTCCCGTGGCGTGGCACGCTGAGCCGAGCCGAGCCGAGTTCTTCCTCCCCCGACTCCGAAACCGGAGGCCGGGGCCCGGACCACTCCACCCCTCCCTCCTCCGATCCCCTTTTAAACCAAACCGTCTCCCTCCCCAAACCCCCTACCAAGTCACCAACTCGCAACCCCATTCCCAAGATGGGCGCTCCCTCCTCGCCCGCCCCGGCCCCTCCGCCGCCGCTCGCCGACGCAGCCCTGCCCGACGACCCGGCGCTCCCCGACGCCTCCCCGCAACCACCTCCTCTTCTGCGCCTGCGCTGCGGCGTGCAGCACTACGAGTGGGGCCGCCACGGGGACGCCTCCCTCGTCGCGCGCCTCGCCGACCCAGCCTTCCAAATCGACCCGTTCCTCCCCTACGCGGAGCTCTGGATGGGCACGCACCCGGCCGCGCCCGCCCTCGTCCTCCCCGCCGCCGAGCCCCTCGGCGCCTGGCTCGCGCGCAACCGCCGCGCCGCGCTCGGCGCCGCCGTCGACGCGCGCTGGGCCGGAGACCTCCCATTCCTCTTCAAGGTAACCACGCCAACTCCCCTCCGCGCCCGTCCTTCTCACGCTGACCCCTCCTCGTCGTCGTCCTCCTCCTCCTCCTCCTCCTCCTCCTCCTCCTCCTCCTCCGCAGGTGCTGTCGGTGGCCAAGCCGCTCTCCATCCAGGCGCACCCGGACAAGGCGCTCGCCGAGGCGCTGCACGCCCAGCGCCCGGAGACATACAAGGACGCCAACCACAAGCCGGAGATGGCCATCGCCCTCACCCACTTCCGGGCGCTCTTCGGCTTCGCAGGCATCGAGGTACCCGCGCGTCTCCTCCTTCTCTCACCGCTCGCGGTCGAACAGTTTTTCCTAGTAGTAGTAGTATTTTTTTATCATGGTCAGCCAAACCCATGCGCTTGATTCATCCGCCGACTAGGTAGTAGATAGACCTGAATCCTAGTGGGAACTAACTACACGTTGACACCTTCTCGAATAATACCGGCCACTCTGCTATGCCTACAATGTGCGACTCACTTTTTATATTACACAAGTTACCTGGGATTCTTTCCTTCTACCCAAATTGGGAAGATGTTTTTTTAATGGTCTTGGGCAGATGTTAGCTCGGATCGAGTAATATGATGATGGAACTTGAATTATGTATCTGGCACGGACTTCATGAGGTCATGTAATATTTGAGCAAGCAAGTAAATTAAGAGCATCTGATGTCCACAATATAGAAGAGCAATGTTCTATATCCCAGCCAGAAGTAACAAAACACAAAAAACTTTTTAGCCTATGAATGTTGCTTTAATGTAACAGAAGCACTTAATGTGGAAACATGTAATGCACTGTTGTTATGAACATACACAATTACATATACTTAACTCTGTTCAAGTTACTGGGAAAATAGAGAGTATACGCAAAAAGAAAACATGTGAATATACTGTTACTTCCAGCCATCCTTGATCGTGCAAGGTAAGACTGATTAACCAAGCGGCTTGACCTCACAGTGGTGACTTCACCCACCTGGGTTCGAGACGCAGGAGTGACCGAATTAACTGGGATGTTATCTAGCGCGTATTAATCCGCAGCTGGGGAGGTCTCATATCTAACAACATATAGCCAAGCGAGGGATCCTTCCCCATTGGTTAACATTAAGATCGATTAACAATAAAATTTTCAAAAACACTCCATTTGGTTGACATATAAGGTACCTTTTACTTTTACCATTTGTGCACTCACTCTAAAAAAAGATCTATCTAAATAAAGTGAAAGCCATAATCCAGAGAATGGACACTGGACAAAAAATAACTGAACACCTGCTAGGCAACCCCCATTGCCCATTGCTTACTGCACCACAAATAACTTCTGATTTTGGTTTGTCAGACAACATAAAGCTTTTTGGTCCAGCAATGTTTCTTCCTTAGGAGAGACTAGGCAGATGCCATTTCTAGCGACTCGTGTCTGCAACGTTCACATTCTAGTAGCTTCTCCCGATTCTTATATTGCAGCTTCATTTAAGCTACTGCATCCATAGATACTACAAATATGTTGGCACACAAGTAGTACATATTTGTTTTTTCGCCTGGCTAAACAGGTCGCTCAGACATAAATTTATACTTCTCATTTTGCTTGAACTATACTTTCCATTTTACATTTTCCTGAACATTTCTTTTCCTTTGTTGTTGTCTTTCATTTAGGAGCAGATAGTATTCCCTGGATTACAGCATACTCGCTATAACTTTTCATATAAGAAATCATTTATTTCAAGAACGAGCAGTTCCGTTAGCACTATTTTTGTTAGATACCTTCTAGTTCTTACTTGTAAAGTAACATGCTATTTATACCATGGTAAAGGAGCTCAAGGATGTCATAAGGACTGTACCTGAAGTTGCAAGGCTTATACATGAAGATGCGGATAAGCTTATGACCATCAAAGAATATCATGGGGGTAATGATGTAAAATCCGTTCTGAAATCAACGTTTGCTAAGCTGATGAAAGCGAGTAAGGAAGCAGTTTCTGAAGCAGTTACTGAATTGAAGGATCGCTTGAATGATGAGAGCAAGGTAAATCTTTCTTAATTTCAATTCATGTCGCTATGTGCAGTGTTGATACTTTCCTTTCCTTTTTGTGTTCACAACTTCATGGATGTACCTAGTTCCCTTGATGCTTGGTTTCTGGTGTATTTACTTTGTCTTACCTCACGTGCCATTAAATGGTGTTTATAAAACGCCAAAAATAAGTCCTAAATTATCTTCCCAAGTGCTGGCCAAAATTTGTCTAGGAGTAGTCCGCTGTGATCTGGGCAAGCATAGTTATCAAGAATGTTTTAACTCTAGGTTCAAGTACTACTACACACCACAGTTTGGACATAACATTCTAGGTGGCATCGTTGCCTCCAAAGTACAAACTATTTTACCCTGCATTTAAGATTGTATATGTAATATGAATGATGTTAACATGTTATTATATGTTACACATAGTGAGCATAGTCGTTGTTGCTCACAAAGCCTGGAAGCTGTCAATTCATGTTGGATATAATTTTTTCGAGAAAACACAAAGGATTCTTTGTGTTACATTTCATTGAAAAGATAGGTTTTATTACACGCCTCCTAAGAGGTGGATATAATTCATTTAGGACGAACAACCGTTGTAAATTGCGAGTGGTAAGTGCTACTCCCTCCCTTCCAAAATGTAAAGCCTTTTTAGTATTTCAATTTGAATTGCTTGAAAGGCTTAGATTTAGTAATAGGTAGAGGTAAATGCTACAGAACTGGTATCATGTTTACTAACGGATAAGGGTAAAATATGTGATTGAGTTGGTTGATTACTATATTAAATTGTTAATAACTATTGGTTGGAATTATACCGAGCAGCTAGGGAAGGTAAAGCTGGTAGCAGATCATTGTATTTAGATCATACTTTTGCTTAAGATTTATGTACCGAGATAACACTTTCGGTTGTGTTTTCTTTATTATATGAAATGAAATGATTCTTGACGAGAGATCAGTTAGCCAAACACGCTTTTTTCTTCCCACCGAGACTGGTGCATCACTATTACTAATATACAAATTTTTTTGTTAAAGAAAGTACATTAATTTGATTTGTCATTTGAGAAGCCTGAGATTCTGTTTTTACTGATGTTCAGATTCGGACCTTATCAGAGAAAGAACAAGTTATTTTGTCTCTGGAGAGGCAATATCCAGAAGATGTTGGTGTTCTAGCAGCACTTTTTTTCAACTATGTCAAGCTCAGTCCTGGTGAAGCAATTTATATTGGTGCCAATGAACCACATGCATACCTGTCGGGGGATTGCATTGAGTGCATGGCCACTTCAGACAATGTTGTTCGTGCTGGTTTGACACCTAAATACAGAGATGTGGAGAATCTTTGCGATATGCTAACATACAAACATGTGAGTTACATTGTTACTGGTGTCTGACTTGCATATATTTCATCTTTACCACACAGCTAGTTATGATCTCTCTTTGCTTTACTTTCGGTTTAAAATTGTGTGACTCGTGACTGATCCTTAGAGCTTAGATGAGCTTGGTTAATGTTCCCATGATGTTAAAACATGTACATTTTCTGCCAAGTGCTCTTGCTTTCCGTTATGTTGCTTTTACACATTCTTAGAATTTCTGAACCCAGTTTTTTAAACCTACTTAGCAGACTGATATGTCGTTAGAGCTTTGCTTCACAAGTCTTTCAGTGCTGTGATCATCGAGTCTTGTTTATGCAGGTTTTCCCTGAAATACTGCGAGGGGTACCTGTGCAGCGATATGTGCGGCGCTACACCCCTCCAACTGATGAGTTTGAGGTTGACTGCTTCTCGCTACCTACAGGTGAAGTGGTTGTCATGCCCCCTGCACCAAGTCCATCCATCTTCCTTGTCATTATCGGAGAGGGTGAGATTCAGGTTGACTCCATGGTAGATGGTGAGAAGGCAAAGGAAGGTGATGTTTTCTTCGTGCCTGCCAATACTCAGGTTACGCTCTCTGCTTGTGACCATGCGTCCATGCAGCTGTATAGAGCTGGGGTGAACAGCAATGCCTGCAGCACTGCTGTTGCAGGGAAGAGGTCCCAGCTACAAAAGACGCGGACCGACTAGTTGGTTAAAGTATTGACATGCTTTATAGGCTAATGAAAGTGTTGTATACTGTATACACCAATGGATGAATAAATTAACCGATTCCTTAATATCCTAGTTAATGAATTAGCTCAGCTGCGAGAAAACAAATGGAATTAGTGAAGGATTTAAATTTCAACCTTTCCTTTACCTTGTAGTTCAGTATTCAAATGTGTAAGTTGTGCAACACTCCTGTTTAGAAGATAATTAGAAATACAAAAATAAAAGTACAAGTTCAGTGTGTTCTTTTTTGTTACCACTGACTACCAGAACTGAGCTGCAAATTTCTGTTGGCGCCATTTTGTTTCCATCCTTTCCGCATTGTTACTTTCTCCATTTTAACGTGCTGAAAGTTCTTGTCCTGTTTCTTTACTGAGGTTTTTGTTTTGGATGATCGTATTCTTTTGTTACCCTTGGCTACCAGACTTGAGCTGAATCTTCCTGTTGGCGCCATCTACTCTATCCTTTCGACATTGTGGATCTCCATCTTAACGTACCTAAAGTTCTTTCTCTGTTTCTTCTTTAATGAGGTTTTGGATGCTCCATCCATTCTGCTCAACTGCAGGTCAATTTCTCGCGACTGTCAGCCATTCTATTGCCTTTAGGGATGTAGGCGGACATCCACCAGACCATCCCGGCCTGTCCGCCTCGGTTCCTAATTATGATGCGCCTCCTAGTCACATATCATTTCGTAACTTTGCATGCACTCGTTCAGGCTCCAGCTGACTCTCCGCCTCGTCCGGTGGACAGCCTGCATGCCTAATTGCCTTGTAGTTCAGGATTTGGATGTAAGCTGTGCTACACTGTTTTCTGGAAGATATTTGGAGAATTACGGTAGTACTAATACATATGCAGTGTAATGTTCCTTCCTGTCGGTGCAGTGTAATGTTTTTCATCTTTCTTTCGTAGTGAGGTTTTTGGGTTTTGGATGCTCCACTTGGTGCCTGTCGATTCATACCGCTGTCGTATTGCTATTTTGCTGTTTCCTGTTGTTGCTTTCAACAGTTAAAAGCTAGTTCTTGTTAAAGCCTTCTCAAACTTGGTGCTTGGGACCTTGGGAGCTCAAGTTTGTTCCGTGTTACTTCCTTTTGGCCCAGTTCGTATGGCCCATTTTGGTTAACAGACACGCAGTCTTCCATGGCGTGGACCTGGCCACTTGGGCACACACACATCAAACACCAGATGGTCTCTTGATTTGCCACAGCTAAGCTGTCCGGCTTGTCAAATCTTAGTCCCATTGGCCGCCTTGTCCTGGACCTGTGGCATGGCTAATTTATGTAAATGTATAAATTGTGCAACACTTCAGTTCAGAAGATAATTGGAAATTAAATCATTCAAATACAAGTAAAATGCATTATTTTGTTTGGTTAAACTTGGCTGCCAGAACTAAGCTGAAAATTCACCATGTCTGTTTCTCATCCTTTTCACTGTGATTCACCATCTTAACATAGTGAAAGTTCTGGTGCTGCTTCTTTAATGATCTGTTTGGATTTGGATCCTCCACCCATTTTGCTCTAGTGCATGTCGATTTCGACAGCCAGTCTATTATCTTGTAGTTGAGGATTCAAATGTCAATTGTGCTACACTCTTGCTCTTTCCTGTCAGTACTGTGCATGCTGCATCGTTTCAAGATTGTGATTCTGCCATCTTAGAGCATGGTGATGGTTTGATCTTGCTTTCTTAGTGAGGTATTGGGTTTTGGATGCTCCACTCAGTGCTTGTTGACCGATTTGATGACTGTCGTCGTATTGCTATTTTGCTGTTATCCTGGCGGTTGCTTTCAACAGTGAAAGCTACCTCTTGGTAAAGCCCTCTCAACGTGGTGCTTTGGGCCTGTTCGCCATCGGGGCTATGTTTCCAAGGAGAAGCAATCTTGGAGTTCCAAGTCTGTTTGATTTCAATGGCCCGATTTGGTTAACTCCCATGCCGTATTCCATGGCCTGGACCTAACCACTTGGGCGCACACACATCACACACCAAATGGTCTCTTCATTCGCCACAGCTAGCTGTCTCGCTTGTCAAAACTTAGTCCCGTTGGCCACCTTGTCCTGCGCCGGCTGCACTAGCAGGTCAAGTTAATCTGAATGGAGAACCAGTCCAAGACTGAGACTTGTCGCCGATGGTAAGAGAGGTAAACAACATGTCACTTATGGTAAACAACCAGTCCAAGAACCAGTCCAAGACTGAGACTTCGCCCTGCTTGGCTTTATCAAAGCAAAACATGCATTATTTTGAGGCCATCAGGACTTGAAAGAGTTGTGCTGGCTGAAGCAAAGCAGCAGGTATGCTAGTAGTACTTTATTTTCTTGCTGTGTACTACACTGCTCCTTGCTTTAACACAGTTAGCATTTGGTAATACTGAGATTAGGAGTTAGTGGTTGGTACTGAAGGCCGCCGTGTTTAGTGGAAGTAGTATACTCATTCTCCCTGTCTTGGGATCACATTAGTTACCTGGCACATCAAGAAGGGACGTTAGCTTGGGACTTGGACTGATAATATGAATGGTCATGTCACACTAGAGTTGTTTCTTTCTGGTTTCTGTCTGACCTGTTGATTTCTATGTATTGAGAGAAAACACAGGTGGAGCAGCCTATTGTTTTCCAGCATGTGTGGGAAAAATAGTTTTCTTTTGGAACTGAAGATTATAGTTGGCGACTAGAAGGCATGGGCAATCAATATGTTGGACTGCTAGAGCAATCAGTGTCACTGCCACCTCTCAGATGACAAAAGCTTGAGGTATTGGTGTAGGTTCAGATATCAAATCATAAACCATTCAAGGTTTTGCTACCCTGGCAGGTAAAAAATATGTATTATTACAACGTCTGCTCTACTACTAGAACAAATCGGGCCATGTGAACTAGGGTGTCAAGTGGGATCCTGCTTAAGTCCCACTTCTAGTTCATTTGTCAAAATCTAGTGTAAATCTTTACTTAAATTTGCACTAGAATTTGGCAAATGAACTAGAAGTGGGACTTAGGCGGGATCCCACCTGACACCCTAATGCGGACTGTTTCAGGTTTTGTAGCCTCTTATCCTAACTGTTTCAGGTTTTGTTATTGAACATGTTATTACGTTAGAAAAGCTTAACTGGTGTATCCAGCATATGAACATTCAGATCTAGGCCAGCATGCAAGCGCGAACTTTAAAAGGGTACACGCAGACGTCATATATCTGGTATAAGTAGCATGTTACCATGTTATTGGTAGTATTGATTCTTCAGGTTCATTGCACATGCCAGATTGTCATGCCATTCGATTTGACTGAACCATGGCCCGATGGGTACTCCCCCACTGTCGTTATGATCGGACTCTCACATCTTTTCCTCCCTTCCTTGAAGGCTGTGTACTCCATATACATACCTCCATTCAGAAATAGCACAGTTCCTACAGATAGTAGCCATATTGATGGATAAAAATTTCCTACTAAGAGCCTATAGCTTGGGATGAAGACTTGCTGGGTGTGGCCCACTGTTGTTTGGAGCCGAGTCGAGTCATATCAAATTGATCAGCAGCATGACAAGGAATTATCGAGATTTGGATACGATGGGTCCTGGCTGGTCAACTTGATAAATTGGAGGGGATGGTTTTCCTGTTTGATACTATGTATGGGAGATGCGGCGCCGCCAGATGGAGGAGACTTTGTGGACTGGTGGCTGCAGGCTTTAGCTTCTACCCCCCGAGCGCTGCGCAAGGGGATGACCTCACTGATCATGTTGACGGCCTGGTGGATCTGGAAGCGGCGTAACGTGGTCGTTTTTGACAGTGCGTCACCTACCATGAGCAACCTTCTCCGGCACGATTCGATCCGAGGCTAGATGTTGGGCCGCCGCCGGAGCACTTGGCCTTCGGGCTTTGATCCCTGCGGCCCTGTAGTCTAGTGGGTTGAGTTGTTGTGGTGTTAGTATTTTGTACAGAACTCTTTTTTCTATCAATGAATCGAAACGCAAGGCTTTTGCGTTTTCGCGAAAAAACTATGTATGGGAGATCGGTGGAGCAGAGAATAAGCCCGTTTGGTCGACTACCACCGGTGAGCATCCATTTTGTGGAAGCAGCAAGGATGATTCAGGTGGTATAATAGGGTCGTGTTTGTGTTTGGCTTCCTGTTGTCAATTCCAGCTAGGCCAGAGCAAATGTAGATTTTTTCAGGTTTTTGGTTGCACGTACAATTTCGAGATAGACCCACATGAGCCTTAAATAAGGGAAGCCACTCCTGATGGTGGCCTTGGGAAAACACTGGAATTAGGTGTATTCACCGCGCTAGTCTTGCTATGGAGCAGGGGTTGCTAATCTTTAGGTGACTTCAAGTGGCATATGGACCCCATGGACGATGGGCCCCACATGTCAATGGTTCAAATTCACCTGATTTTGAGTCCTGTGAAGTTAGAAAATCTATGCCTGAGCAACAGTGGGCGATGAGGAGGCCCGTAGGTGACGTCGTGCACTTTTGGAAGCACACACTCTATTGTGGCACTGTTTCGCTATAACCCATGTTGTTATAGACAGTACCAGATTCCTCCCGCGGTCCGATCGAACGCCCCTGTTCCTTTGGTGCCGGGGAGCAGGAGGCTTCGTCTCGGGACTTGCTGGCTATGGCGCTCACCGGTAGTTCTATTCCATTCACAAGGACTCGTAAGCACACACCCACCTCTGTCTCAGATCTACTCGAGGGAGCTGGTTGTTGGCAGAGCGCCGAAATCGAATCTGGAGCCTCCAATGGCATAAATCTCGGATTCATAGGAAGTGATTGTTTACACCAGGAGAATGGCGACATTGCAGGAGCAGGAAGCTTCGGTCGGGCTCCAGCTCTTGCAGTAGCCGGATCAATACACAGTGATGGCCATCCCTGCCCCTCCGAATTGATGGATTTCAGATCTATCGAGGGAAGAACCAAGCGAATGCCTCTGACGCCACGAGGTTCGTCGCCGGTGTTCGACACGTATCGGATTGGTTAATGCCACGATTTAGAGCAAAACATGCCTCCGATGAGGGTGGAAGAATTGAAAGCATTCTCCACATTGGCGAAATTGAAGCAGGCGGTGAGAAAGGTACTCGGATGGAAGGACCAACTGCCAAGATTCTCTCAGCGCGACACAGATGTGGACGAACTCACGCGAAGACGGTGAAGCATTGAGACCTACCAGGTAGGTCGCTTCTCGCCTCTGATGGAGCTATCTGAATCTGAAGAGGGCAGCAGCAGTGAAGAACTGAAGATTGGGAAGCTGAATATTCCAGCCCCAAGGTGCAAAACATTGGATATGCGTTGGCCAATGCAGTTGATCTGAGGGGCAAAGCTCCTGATAGGAAAGCTCAGTGGTAAACGCTAATAGGTAGAGGCAAATGCTACAGAACTGGTATCATGTTTACTAATGGATAAGGGTAAAATATGTGATTGAATTGGTTGATTATATTAAATGGTTAAGAACTGCTGGTTGGAATTATACCAAGCAACTAGGGAAGGTAAAGCTGGTAGAAGATCATTCTATTTAGATCATACTTTTTCCTAAGATTTATGCACTGAGAACACTTACGGTTGTATTTTCTTTATTATATGAAATGAAATGATTCTTGACGAGAGATCAGTTAGCCAAACACGCTTTTTTCTTCCCACCGAGACTTATGGTGCATCACTATTACCAATATACATTTTGCTTGTTAAAGAAAGTATATTAATTTGATTTGTCATTTGAGAAGCCTGAGATTCTGTTTTTACTGATGCTCAGATTCGGACCTTAACAGAGAAAGTACAAGTTGTTTTGTCTCTGGAGAGGCAATATCCAGAAGATGTTGGTGTTCTAGCAGCACTTGTTTTCAACTATGTCAAGCTCAGTCCCAGTGAAGCAATTTATATTGGTGCCAGTGAACCACATGCATACCTGTCGGGGGATTGCATGGAGTGCATGGCAACTTCAGATGGCGAGAAGGCAAATGAAGGTGATGTTTTCTTCGTCCTCGTGTATACTGTGGTTAAACTCTGCCTGTGGCGGTGCGTCCATGCAGCTGTACAGAGCTGGGGTGAACAAAACATCCTTGAAGGCCTGCAACACTGTCGTTGCAGGGAAAAGGTCCCAGCTGCAAAATATGTGGGCTGACTAGTTAGGTTAAACTAATGACATACTTTATAGGTGAATGAAAGTCTTGGGTCTTTTTAGTTGGGTTTGGATGCTCCATTCAGAGTGCTCGTCGATTGATTTGTACAGTTTGCAGGTTGTTGCTTTCAGCAGTGAAAGCTCTTGGTAAAGCCTTCTTGGTTTGGTGCGTGGCCCTGTTTGCCATCCTGGCTTTGTTTCCAAAGAGAAGTATCCTTTGGAGTTCCCAGTCGGTTCCGGTATTCATTCTTCCTTTCCCCTTCAACGAATAAACTTGTTCCTTGATATCCTAGTGAATGAATTAGTCTTCTACATGCAGTCAGCTGCTACAAAACTAATGGAATTATTGAATCATAAGTTCCTACAATTCTATTGCCTTGTAGTTCAGTATTCATATGTATAAACTGTGCAACAATCCAGTCCAGAAATTTTCAACACACTGAAAGTTTTGGTCCTGTTTCTTTCGTGATGTTTTGGTTTTGCATGCCCCAGCCAGTTCTCTGACGAACATGACAGGTGCTCTGCCTTTGCATTAAGAAGGGGAAACAAAGCTAGTCCTTGCAGATCAAACCGAAAAAATAGAGGCGAGACTGGCAAGCAGCCCAACTGTAACACGCTGAAATATCTGGTTCTGTTTCTTTGGTGAGGTTTTGGATGCCCCAACCATTCCGCTCAACTGCATGCTGATTTCTCGCGACTGTCAGCCATCCTATTTGCCCTGTAGTTCAGGATTTAGATTGTAATTGTGGCAATGTCTTTTCGTGAAGTTAGCTGGAAAAACTACAGCCACACTAATACACACGGGGTGTATTGTTCTCTCCTGTCGGTGCGGTGCATGCTGCATCTTTTCAAGATCATGATTCTCGCATCTCAGGTTTTAGGATTTGGATGCTCCACTCGGTGCTTGTTGACTGATTCATACAACTGTCGTATTTTCTGTTTTGCTGACTTCCTTGCTTTCAGCAATGAAAGCTAGTCTTGGCGAAGCCATCTCAACTTGGTGCTTGGCCCTGTTCGCCGCTCGGGGCTTTGTTTCCAAGGAGAAGCAACCTTGGAGTTCCAATTCTGTTCCAGCGCTCGGTGTGTTGTTCTTTTCCAGTAACTAATTGGAAAACAACAGTAACACTAATACGTGTTGTTCTTTCCTGTCGGTGCTGTGCACCCTGCCTCGTTTAAAGATTGTGATCCTCTCATCTAGCATACTGATGAATGGTTCTGGTCTTGCTTTCTTAGTGAGGTTGTGGGTTTTGGATGTTCCATTCAGTGCTTGTGTTTTCTGTTTTGCTGTTTGCTAGTTGTGGCTTAATTTCAACAGTGAAAGCTAAGCTAGCTCTTGGTAAAGCATTCTCAACTTGGTGCTTGGCACTGTTCGCCGTCCGGGCTTGCTTTGTGTTTCCAAGGAGAAGCAACCTTGGAGATCCAAGTGTGTTCCGGTGTTCCTTCTTCTTGGGCTCGCATGGTTCTCATGACCCGATTCAGTTAATGGACACTCCAGGTTCTGTGGTGTGGGCCTGGCCACTTGGGCTCACACACATGGAGCATCAAATGGCCTCTTAATTTTTGCCACATGTATCTAACAGTCCGTCTTGTCAAACTTTAGTCCCGTTGGCCGCCTTTTCCCGGCACCGGTTGCACGTATTCTGCGCATCAGAGAACCAGTCTAAGGCTGGGACTTGTCGTCAGTGGTAACAGAGGTAAACTACTTGTCCTGTTATCATGGTGTGGTCTCACGATGCCCTGCATTTATTCTGCTTGGATTTATTAAAGAAAACATGCGGTATTTTGGCCATCGTCACGACTTTCACTGGCTGAAGCGAAGCAGCTGATCAGACCTGTGCTTAAAATCTTCGTGGGTGCCATCGTTCATTTACGTGCTTTCAACAATGTGATTCTTCATCTTAACATACTGAAAGTCTTGGGCCTGTTTCTTTAGTGAGGTTTTGGTTTTGGATGGTCCACCCATTCTGC
This sequence comes from Avena insularis, assembly GCA_023614405.1. Lineage (NCBI taxonomy): Eukaryota > Viridiplantae > Streptophyta > Magnoliopsida > Poales > Poaceae > Avena > Avena insularis. The sequence goes on along the minus strand of CM042684.1, from coordinate 38,765,582 downwards.
TCATCTGCACGAGTCGGTTCCTCTCAGGACTGTCAGCCATTATATTACTGCGCCTCTAACGTGTAGTTCTTTCTAGCAAATCCGTCTTCTGGGCTACTATCTCTTATAATTCAGGGTCCAGATGTAAATTTGTGCTACTCTTTTCCAGAATGTAACTGGAAAAACTACTGTACCACTAGTCCACATACAGTGTATTGTTCTTTCCTGTCGGTGCCGTGGATGCTTCATATTTTCAAGATAGTGATTTTCCCATCTAAGCATACTGATGGCTTTGATCTTCCTTTTGTTAAGTGAGGCTTTGGATGCTCCACTTAGTGCTCGCCAATCAAATTTTCGCTGTTTGCCGGGCTGTTGCTTTCAGCAGTGATAGCTCTTGCATAGCCTTCTTCGCTTGGTGCTTGGCCCTGTTTGCCATCTGGGCTTTGTCGCAAACCTTGGAGTTCCAAGTCTGTTCCGTTATTCTTCTTCGGTCTTCCTTGGTTCGTGTGGTGTGGCCTGATTTGGTTAACGGACACCCTGTCTTCCGTGGCGTGGACCTGGCCACTTGGTAGTACACACATCAAGTACTACCAAACGGTCTCTCATTCTGCCACGGCTAGCTGCCCGGTTTATCAAATCTTAGTCCCCTTGTCCGGCGGCTGCGCCGCTAGGTTAATCTGTCTAATCTGTCTTGGAGAACCAGTCCAAGACTGGGACTTGTGGTCAATGGTGAGAAGGGTAAACAACATGTCACTCTCTGTCTGGTCATGGCATGGTTGCAAGATGCCCTGCATTTGCTCTGCCCGGCTTTATTAAAGCAAACGTGTTGTATTTCGGCCGTCAGGACTCGCAAAGAGTTTCACCAGCTGAAGCAAAGCATCAGGTCTGCTACTTTCTCATCTTGTTTTTTTTAGCAAAACTTTCTCTTCTTGCTTTGTAGTACTACACAGCTGCTTAACTAGTCGGCGTCAGGAATCAGTGGTTGGTACTGAAGGCCGCCGCCAGTGTTTACAGGTAGTAGTTGTATAATCATTCTCCCTGCCTTGGGGATCACATTAGTTACCTGGCACATCAAGGAGGGAGGGAGGAGGTTAGCTTGGGAATTGGTCTGATTATATGTATGGTCGTGTCACACTGGACCTCTCAGTTCTTCTCGGATTATGTCTTACCTGTTGATGGCTATGTGTTGAGACTTCAGAGGAAAACGCAGCCTATTGTTTTCCAGTATGTGTGGAAAAAAACAGTTTTCTCGTGGAAATTGGAGGATTGTTATAGTCGGTCACACTGGAAGACACGGGCAATTAATATATTGGATTGTTCTCGTAGAGTGGTAGAGCAATCGGCGTCTCTCCCACCTCCCAGATGACCAAAGCTTGAGGAACTGTGGCAGGTTCAGATATCTCGTCGGAAATCATTCAAACTTTTGCTTCCTTGGAAGAATAAAATTATATACTACTCCCTCGGTCCCAAATTAGATGTCTTAGATTTATCAAAATTTAGATGAACCTATATACTAAATAGTGTCTAGATTCATCCAAATTTTGACAAATCTGAAACATCTATTTTGGGACGGAGGGAGTACTTATATTGGTGAACAGAGGAATATGTTATACACCAAGGTCTTGTGAAGATGTGGAAATATTATGTTATGGATGTTAGAGCATCTCCACTCGCCTTCCCAGGAGGCCGATCCGGACGCCAAAAATTGGCCCAGTCGCGTACCCAGGGACTTGGGCGTGTTTGGTCCGGCCTATTCAGGCCGAACCCAGGTTCCCGGGTACGCCCTGGGGACGCCGGACGCCGCAAAAAAGGGCGTGGACCGCTCTGTTGCCCAGACTGTCGCGAAGAGCTCTGTCGCCATGACTTCGCCGACGGAGCTCCCCCGCGACAAGACATGCCCACGCCTCTAGCTATGTTCGCTGTTGTTGCCGCCCAGATCCATGCCTTCTCCGCCGCCGCTTTCGCCGACCTATCCTCTCCGTAGCTGTGCTTTGGCTCCGTGCGCCCACCACCATGCCTGCCAGGTGTTCGACATTTGGCCGGATTCGGCCATGGACCCCGACGGCGACGAGGTACTGTCCACTGACTCTGACGAAGGCGAGATACTCGCCATGGATTCCGACGACGAGGAGTTGATCGCCGTACTTGGCGCCAGGTCGCATGAAGTGCAAGACGAGACAGAGGATAGAGGGCTATTGCATGTTGTACGTGGACTACTTCGCCGACCAACCACTCCATGGTGAGGACGTGTTTCGCCGCCGTTTCAGGATGAGCCGGAAGCTCTTCCTCAAGATCGTGTATGCCATCCGGGAGTTCGACCCATATTTATTGCTTGGCCGAAATATGTTATAATTTATTGCAGGCCAAACTATGTTTACATTACTCTGTTTAAAAATTTCGCCGAACTTTGGTCTTAAAATGTTCTGTATTCATCGATGACGAACTATGCTGAAATTTGGACGAACTTGAGCCGAATTCTAGCGGAACCGGATGACCCGGGAACTCGGCCTGGGTACGCGAGTGGGAAACTGGGAAACTGGACGTACCCAGACCGAAAACTTGCGTCGTCCGGTCAAATTTTGGTCCGGATTTTGGCCTGGGTTCGGCCAACGAGTGGAGATGCTCTTAGCCTCTAGGATAGGATGTCTTGTTTGACCTGGAGAGGGTAGAATCTATATACCTGGCCGGAGCCTTCGTCTGCTAACTAATTCAGGTCTCGCTGAAGAGTAGGTACGATATTACGGAGTAGAGATTCTTGCCTTCCGAGCTCCAGCGCTCTTGTTATTTAAAAAAATACAAAATCATATTTGTGAGTTTTAAAAAATATTAGAAGAAAATCCTGATGTGGCCGACGATTTATCCCACAAAACATGCAAAATATTAATTTCAAATACCTTGTATTCCGAGATGTACAAAAATGACAACATTGTAAATCTGTGCAATTATTGCTTCAAACCCCTAAAACTTCATCAAAAGTGTCGTTTCTGTGTATGACAAAATGCAAAGAACTTTATGTCGCGATTTTGCATGCTCGTGGGATATAATATTGATTATATCCAGAATTATTTTCAGATATTTTGGAGCTTGCAAAATATGGTTTTTATTATTTTAAATGAACAGAGCACGGAGCCAAAGACAGTTACTGGTACGATTCTTCAGGTTCATTGCGCGCACACCAGGTCGGCATGCCATTCGATTTGACTGAACCATGGGTCGATTCGATGGGTACTCACCCAACACACTGTCGTTATGACCAGACGACTCGCATCTTCTCCTCCCTTGACTCTTGTCCTAGAGGTTGTTGGGCACGTCTCTTAATTAGTCCATCAATTTCTTTTTGTACGTACCAAAAAAGAAACAAGAACAATATACACGGCAGGCACAGTACTCCATACATACATATCTCGATTAAGAATTTTACCATGAAAGAAGCTACTCCCTTCGTCTAGAAGTATATGACGTTTTAGCTTTATAAAATGACTCATCTAGACTTTTGTGTATAGATTTGGAGTGAACCTATATACTAAAAGACATCTAGATACATTCGTTTTTACAAACCTATAACGTTTTATATTTCTAAACGGTTGAAATATATGTGAACAGTTCCTGCCAAGAGGTCAAGTCGTTGGCTAGCCTGATTGGGTTGCTTGGGACGAAGACTTAGCGGGGTGTGGCCCATTTTTTTTTTTTTTGGAGCGGAGCTAGCTAAGTCGTACGTTTCAAATCGAAGTGTCCGATCGATCAGCAGCAGCAACAGCGTGACAAGGAATTGTCGAGTGCTGGATATGATGGGTCCTGGCTTTGATTGGACGGGATGGTTTCCCCTGTTTGATGCGATGTATGGGAGATTTGGTGGTGCAGAGAATAAGCCCGTTTGGTCGACTACCACCGGTGAGGTGAACATCCATTCCGTGGAAGCAGCAAGGATGGTTTGAGGCAGGGGCAGGGTAGACTCGCTGGTGAAGAAATCGCGCTGATTGGTTGTCTATCTGATCTCTGCATTATGGCTCCACATATCTCAAGGCACCCCTGGCCATAGACGAAGTTAAACAAAGTAGGGAAGAGGAGAGAGCCGGGGCGTCGTGTTTTATAGCCAACGTGTGTGCGTGAAATTCGTGGGCGAACGACGTACCAAGAGCGGTGAAAAAATAGGCGGCAACGCATGGCACCGAGCCGGAAGCGAAGTATGTGAGATTCATTATCTCGCGCAACCGAAACCCACCGTATGACCTTTCCGCGAGCCAACAATGGTTTCTGCTACCACCACAGCTCACGTGTGCGAGAAACTGCAGAGGGTGAGGGGGGTTCCACTGCCACCTCATCACTGGAACGGGGGAACATGCAGCTAGCTATGCTCTCGGCCGCGAGAACCCACAGAGAGCGAGGACCTCTGCTACTAGCTAGGCTCTCGGCCACGAGAACCGGCGGACGGCGAGGGTTTCTGCTGCCACATCAGACGTTGATGGGCCCCACCACCCGGCGGGTGCAGAGAACCTACCTCCCTCCCAACGTCTCTCACCGAGAGCGGCGTTGCCCATAGACACTAAAGCATGGCCCAGGGGACGTCGTGCGGCCCATCCGCCGGTGACTCGGAGCAGGAAAGGGTGCGCGAGCTCTCCATGGTAGGGAGTCCCAGGCGGTGGGGTCTGCCCCCTCGGGAGAGTCGGGCATTGGCACCTCTTGTCTATCCCATCATCCATCCCACATCGAAAAGAATCGAGGTGACATGGATAGCTAAATCGGCCAAAACTTTCATGCTCTATTATTTACTCTGATAAACCATTGTAGAGAAGTCCCTCTTCTTCCTCCATGTTCTTGATGTTCTTCCTCCTTGCCTTCTCCTCTGGCCTTCTCTTGCTCTCAGATCTCGGTGAGAAGCCTGTTTGGTTGACTACCACCGGTGAACATCCATTTTTTGGAAGCAATAAGGATGATTCACGTCGTATAAGAGCATCGTATTTTAGTTCACTCCAAAATAGTTTTAGTGCATCAAAATTTATTCCGCCGTACCATGTGATGTAAAATACTACATCACTTCCATACCAGGTGATTTAGAATAGGGAAAACTTCCAATGATACTTGAACATTGCTTGTTTTGAATTTGTGAACAAGAAGATATTTAGACTTAAAACATTGAAATTTTAAGAAAGTTCATTTGGGTAGATACTATTGATGATATAGCCATATTACACTCCTCATCACTACTAAACATCGAATAGCCAACCTCGGAGGAATCATCATTGGATCCACCTTGATAACCATTGATGGACTAGCCTCATTTGCCTTCTTCACCTATGCATCCCTCACAAGATATAACTCGTACTCCACCTGCGTGAGCTCTGGATGTGCTTGTCAAAACCTAGCCATGGACACCTCATCAGGATCATGGTCAACGAGCTTCTGCATGATGAGGCGGTGTTCCTTCTCCTTGTTGCAGGTCACAACCGCATCTCATCTGGACCAAGGACCTTCGCCTCCCATCGGATCTCATGTCAGAGAAGTTGGGCTGTTGGGGTCGAATTGCGGCTTGCCATATTCAGCTACTATATGATGAGGTGGTGTTCTTTCTCCTCGTTGTGGTTCACAACCGGCACCTTATCAGGAGCGTAGAACTCCGCCTCTTTCCGGCTCCCCACGTCAAGGAAGTTGGGTTCGAAGTGTGGCTTGCGGTACCTCCATGTCAATGTGTTGTACACCGGCGTGGCCTCCTCCGGAAACTTGAACGTGTGATGCATGTGATGCATGTGAAATGCATCCATGTAATTTGTAGTTTATTGTGTTAAACTCCTTATTATTTTACAACTTTATTATATTTATTGGTACTAACCTATCAATAGTTACGAAACTGCACCATTTCTTGTTTTACACTTTGTTGTGTAAGAAATACACAAATATGAAAGAAACCCTCTCATTACGGTAAATTCATACCTGTAGAATAGTTTTCTAAGATTGCCACAGTAGCTCCTGACGATGGTGTCAAACGGGAAAAGTCAAAACATTAGATTTGTTGGAAATTTATGCCGATTATTTTTGCTATAAAATTAGTCCAAAACGGAGACCAATGCAATGTGTGTCGTGAGCTGCGGTAGTTTCAAGATTTCAAAAGTTATGATGAGATTGACCATCACTCTTCCCATACTTGATGGATTCAACCCATGGCTAGTTTTTTGGAATCTTTGGGACAGAAGGAAGTCCTAGGAAGGTTATAGAGGTTTCCAAGGGCCCTTGGATTAAAAGGGCATCCATCCCATGGCCTAAATTGTTTCACCAACTCTATATAATAATGGGGAACCCTACTTTTGGAGGCACCATCCATAGCCATTAAAATTCCTCGCCTTGGCAGAAGCCAAGGAGGGAGAGAAGCTCCTCCACACCAGCACCATCTGCAAAGAACAATAAGGACCAATTGGCCACTACCCTAGGGCCGCCTCCTCCACCATGGCCTCCATCTCCATCACCAGCATGGAGCTTCTCTTATTCATCAACCTCTCCATCAAGATATCCATAACCATGTTCATGTGTGAGTACTTCCTGTTGTTGGTGTGGGGGTATAAGGGAATTAGATGAGATTGATCATGTAATAATGCGTAAATGCTGAGATTTGAGATGCTAGTCTTGAATATATTATCATATGGGTGTTGATGCAATTTTGCTATGTTTAATGCTTGTTATTAGGGTCGAGTGACATAATTTTAGTACTGAATTTTTATTGCCTCATCATGTATATATGAGTTAGGTATTTATCTGAAAAGTGTATTACTTGTTATTATGTTGAACCTACGAAACCTAAAGTGAAAACAAGTGGGATATGTGATAGTTTAAGGATAATGTGTGTTCATGGAGTGTTAATGCATTGTTCTAGGCTATTCGAAGGGGTAGACCTTAATTACATATGGTTCCAAGTTGGCCAAGTGAAATGTGCAGGTTGTACAATAGATGTTATGCAAATTCTCATGGTTAGAACGCATAAATATATTTGGAGCACACACCTACATACAACACAGTTATAAGCAAGCACAGTTTTATTTATATTTGTATTATATGATCAATCACATACATGCAACATCTCGTTGCTCACCCTATTCCTGCATTTTGATCCACTACAAGTACTCAACAACAACAAAACTCTATTTAAATTTTTGTACTTTTACTTTTGTGTTCTTTATTTTCTTGAACCTTTAATTTTATTTTGAACCACTCCAAAGCAACCATCCTATTTTTTATACATAGATAATTAGAATAGTGTCACTATAATTTAAAAGCATAAATACTTATATCTTCTGCTCCTAGTGGGATCAATACTAATAATTACACATCAGAGATTTCAACAACACCCTACACTTGTGGGTATCAACGTGCCAAAAGCCAGTGTCGGTGGCTACTAACCAAGATAACCGATGCATATCAATTGGATGGTTGAATCCGAATGCAAAAAAAGATGGTGCTGCTACGTGTCTCCGTGTGTGTCAGCATTGTCGACGCGACCAAGTGTGTGGGGAATTGGCCATGGTGCGTGGTGGAAATGACCTAGCGACAACGAGGCCATCAACTGGTGGCGGATTTGGAATTGGCAGTAGTGCGCGGTGGAGGGGACAAGGGAAGCGGTTGCAGGGAGGGGAGGTTTCCACGTTGGGGCGGAAGGGGGTTGCGCCCATCAATGTATCTTGCAATGCTAGAGTCACGGGGTTTCACCAATATAAGTCGTTTCGCCAATAAATTGACTTTTTATCGATAATCGAATTTCGAGCCTACCTTGTGGTCAGTGTAGCGAACATAAGAAATCTTAGGGCCAGTTGAAAGTCAAATCCCACCCTCTTGTTCTCGCCTAGCCCTCAACTCACCTACCCCTCCTCCGCGCCCCTTTCCTCGCCGCCTCTACTGGCAATGCTCATTAACCTGCCTGCTCTTGATGGATGCATAGGAAAACCCCTATGATGATGGTGCACTACAGGTTAGGTTGCCTCGGTTTAGCGGCCGATGGTGGAACATGGTGGTGGCCATGGAGGGGTGACGGGTGGTAGTGTGAGGTATGTGCATCCACATATGGATAACAACGGCGCCCATGGCATTGTATGGCGGTGGAGGAGATCCACAAGCTAGATCTAGGCCAGATTGGACCCAGTATGGAGATACAGATGATTGAATCTTGGGCTAGTAAAATATCACGAGACAAAGAGATTGGAATCCTTGACATGATGGTTCAAAGGATAATGGTCTTCTATGAATGTGGGGGAGTCATTATGGGCATCCAGGTCCCACTTATGATTTTTTATTGAAGAGGTGTCTCGATCATGTCTGCATATTCCCAAACCCGTAGGGTCACACACTTGTGATAATGCTAGGGTAGTTACGGGATATTTGTAAAGGTGAGTTCAAATATTGATTTAGAGTCTCGGCTGAGATCCATGACATAACGAGGAGATTTAGAATGAGATAAAGATTCATATAAGGAATGTGGATTTTAGGGTTCTAAAAAAGCTCTAGGAATTTTCGGTATCGTACCGAAAAGTTCTAGTGGGTTCCATGGTCGGGCTGACCTTCCCCAAAAGGTCAACATGGACCTAGGAGGGGGCACCCCGGCATAATGTGCCAGGGAGCCATAGGCCCCCAAGGCCCATGCGCCAGATGGGAGAGGGAACCCCAAAACCATAAATGGGGTGTAGGGAAGCGGCTTGGGGAGGGGGTGGGTGGGTGGTGGTTTCCCCCTTGGCCACTGCCCGATCAACTTGGGGGGGAGGGCAAGACTCCTCCTACCCCCATGCCTATATAAAGTAGAGAAGGCGCACGCAAGAGCCAAGATGCTGCCCCTCTCCTGCTGCTCAGAATCATCGTCCCTCGACGCGTTGCCAAAGCCCTGACTTCAAGATGTTCACCATATCCATCTGTCTGTCGTTCTACTAGCCTAGATCCCATCTACTACTCCCTCTCTCTTGTTGGATCAAGAATAAGGAGTAGTTGCTGCACCATACGTGTCCATATCTCGGAGGCGCTGCTCGTTGCAGCATTGGATCAGTTGGGTCGCGGAGGGAACGACTACATTAACCATGTTTAAAAAAATTACGCTTGGGTTCTACAGGAGTATGTAGATCCAATCTCTCTTGTTACTTGCATCTCCTAGATTAGATCTTGGCTTTTGTTCTCTCTCTCGTAGGATTTTTTTCTATGCTTCGAATCCCATAAAAAATCCTATCCCATACTTAAGGGCTCGGTTACGACGACGGTTTGCATCGTTACCCTTTTGGGGTGTCGTTGAGGAACTCATGTTTCATCCGGGTGTAGCACGTTGGAGTCATCTTCCAAGGGTGAACCTTCTTTGACTTCGGCGTGGATTGTAATCTCGAGTCTCCTTTCTATACTGTTGCTTCCGATGCCACCTTCCTCAATACCCGCCATTTGCAGGAAGAATCGGCTCTCCATAGCCCCGGAGTAAGAGGGAAGACATCCTTCTTCGACAATAGCTTGGTGTGGTCGGTGCGGTGGGGTCTGATGGTCTCCCGAGGCGACATGTTTCTGTTCTCGTTCGGTAGTCTAGGTCACCTCGTGCTAGGTGTGGTGCCTCTTGTATCCTTGTTCATCTTTGAGTTGATGGCTTGCCTCCTTCTATGTTGTTGTTTTTCTTTTGTACTTGCTTGTATGGGGATCTTCCACCATTTCGTATCGTTTGGCCTATTGGGATTTACTAATAAAACGAAGCAAAATCTTGTTTCGAGGTGGTCAACATAGCACATTTCATATGGTTACCTGAAAAAAGGCACATTTCGTCGCGTCATCCAATATTATTTTCCTTCGATAAATCATCACTTTTACAATTGAATCTACTCCTAAAATAATATGACGATAGCATATACGTCACCAAATTACTCCCTCTGTTTCACGATATAAGACGTTTTAGGTTTTATGAAATGAATGTATCTAGACATCTTTTAGTGTGTAGATTCGAAGTAAACTTACATACTAAAAGCGTCTAGATACATTCATTTCATAAAGCTAAAACATCTTATATTATGAAACGAAGAGAGTACTAAAAAACTGAATTAACTAGGGCATGTCTAGATAGAAAACCATTGTTCCTTTAGGGGCTATATGTGCGTGACAAAGGCTCAAAACACGATGCTTTTATCCCAGCAAAATAAAAAAAAGGGCCATGCTTTTACAGAGTGGTTTTATAATTGCTTCAAGGCATGTGCTAAGTGGAAATCACCACTTTGCGGAGCTTAATGCATTTTGGCGACAAAGACTTCAGAATAATTCTTCTCCACCAAACGATGAACCAAGAGGAAAAATTTCCCTATTGTACTTTTGATACGGGTGCCATACATGTTTCCTTGTCACGGTACAGACATACTCCCTCCGTTTCAAAATATAAGATGTTTCAGGTTTATGAAGAAAATGTATCTAAACTTGTTTTAGTGTGTAGATTCACTCTAAATATAAGTAGTGAATCTATGTACTAAAAGAAGTCTAGATACATTTGCTTCACAAAACTAAAACATCAAAACGAAGGGAGTACATGCTACTATGCTAAATCGTCCTTGTCGTGCACAGTTTAATTAAGGTGACCCTACTCATGGTAGGTAAGCTATAAAGCCCGTACATAAGTCGTTCTGCTGGCTTAGTCGATTCTTAGGATCTCTAAAACATGAAAATATGAAGACACAAAATCGGTCCACATTCTTCCTTTTGAAATCCTAAGAATATATGTAAATCCTCTAAAAAAATGTAAAATATCGCATCAACCAAAGAAGCCCTAATATTCCAGCCGCTGGCTAGCTAGGCGCATCACCTGCCGTACGTGCATAAATTCTGGCTTTGGACGTGTGTGTTTGTCGGTGGCGGTCAACTGGAACAAGCAGGGAGACATGGCCTGGCTTTGAAGCCTCTAGCAGCACCCTACCACGGGTCGTCTACCTCCGTCCATTCTGCGAACAGTCGCCAATCCAGAGCTAGCCCCGAAGTTAATGCATGCATGCCCCAGGAACATTTCTGTGTTTGTCAGATCGATCAGGTCAGCTCTATTACCATGCATGCAGCTGGCCAGGTTCTGTATTGGTCTCTCCCTCGCCCTCGCTCTCACTATATCGTGTCGTTGCTCCGTGGAAGGGGACATGTGTCGTTACATCTAGAGTATCTAGAGGCATGGCGAACCAGGCACTGTGCGCGTGTGGTGCTGTTCAGAATCCGATGGGCGATTAATACACAACTGGATATTAAAATTTGAATGAACCTATATACAAAATAGTGTCTAGATTTATTCAAATCTAGACAAATTTGAGACAATTAATATGGACCGGAGGGAGTATAAAAATACGCCAAAACTATATAGCGGCGTCCGCGCGCCGCGTTTCTTCTAGTGGGCGCGCCTCGTTCGTCCGATCGCCATCTGACGTCCTAGATTTGCGCGGGAATGTGACCTAACGGCACGTTTTCCGTATTCGTCGGATCGAAATCGCGTGGTCTGGATCAACTCATGTGAAGTCGAAAGGAAACTGCCTCGCTCGAACAGGAGCGCACCCTGTGGCCCCACCTCGCGCACTCTGCCATTACACGCCGACCGTTTCGGGATTTCCTGCGTGCTCTTGCTCCCGTCCCTCTCTCCGCTCCGGCTCGCTGCTCCACCGAATCCCCCTTATCCCGGTGATTCTCCGGTGCATTCTCGACCGTCTTCGACCCGCCTTGAGGTACCTCCTTCTCTGCCCCCGCTCAATCCCTTCCGGCGATGCTAATCCTCACCTGAAATGCGTCTATTTCTTCTCGTATCTGCAGGTGGTAGCGAGGCGTTTTAGCCGGCGGCGTAGTGATTTCTGTTGTTTCGGCTATGATAGAATCACTTGCGCTACGATTTGGACCCTAGATTTCCCCCGCTTGTCTCTAATTTGTACTCGCTGCCGACGATTCTGAAATTCCTCCATGTTTGTCTCGGCGCCCTTCTGTTGTGCATGTGATGTTCATGTACATTTTCGGGTTCCCCGTGCAGTTCTAGCGGTGTTATTGGTGATGTTGGATGTGCGGTTAGGGTTTTAGTGTGTATTTGTGTTAGGCGTCAGAGTTTATGTGCGATGAGAGGTTTGATAGTGGTAGTTTCGTTGGTCCTATTATGTTTTCAGTAGGTTGGTAATGAAATTTTGATATTCACAGTCACTGATGTTTTGTGGGTGATGGTCCTGTTATTTTCGGTGTGTTCATGGTGGAGGTATTGTTTTTAGATTGGATGATTTTATAGTTTGGGAGATGGTTTTATACCTGATAAGTGTAACTAAATTGCAGGGATAACTTCTATGATGTATGAACAGTAATGAATAGTTATAGTGTGAGTTGGTGGGTAGCTTTTATTGTGTTGTGGGTGATAGTGCTGTTATTTTTGGTGTGTTCATGCTGGCGTCATTTGTTTCAGATATTGTAGTTTGGGAGATGGGTTTGTACCTGATAAGTGTAACTAAATTACAGGATAACTTATATGAGCAGTAATGGGTAGTTACAATGTGAGTTGGTGAGTAGCTTCCTTTTATACCATGTGGATAAGTCACTGATGTGTATGTAATTTGTGAATATTGAGTGCTAATTAGGGGGGCAACTTATTTGAAATGCAGTGGGCCATTTCCTTGTTAATTGGTGGGTAGTTTCTCTGAATCTGCATCCGTTACTTTTAAGTTTTCTAAATAGTGTTTAACTTTCTGCTTTTTTGTATCTCACATTTTCTGGTGTTCTATGCAGGTTCTGCTATGGGGAAGAAATGTATGGTTGCCTAGGTCATCGACATTGATGAAGAACCCGCTGCAAAACAGGGCGTCCAGAACCGTACATCTCCTCAAAATTTTATCAAGTTGTGCGAAGACCATTTGAACGATTTCCATAAGGAAGCTGTGAGGAATATGGATCTTGGTCCCCTGCTTGATATTAAGTGCCCCAATCTGCACAACCCACTCATTCTCTGGTTTGCAAAGTTGTACGATAAGGTTTTTTTAGAGCAATCGGCAGGAGCGTTGCCTTTTCTATTAGAAGAGGGAATAATCGGTCATAGTACATGTTTAGATTAAGGTGAAAACATGCCAAAACCACCAGAAAACCCCAAAAAACTAGTCTGGCTCGGCTGGGATAGCCGGCCCATGCGTATCAAAAGCGCTCTTCCGTTGAAGTGTACGGCAAGAATTCTTTGGTTACTTTATCTAGTTGTAGCTATAAAGAGAGCTTAACGGGTTAACTAGTGTGATTCTCATAGAAACATTGAGAACTATGAGTTGATGTACATTTCTGTTCAAAAGCAAACCACCAGGTTAGTGTGTAACATTTTCTCCTCTTTTTATGTACCAGTTTTGCTGTTGTGACTTTATATTTCATTTTTCCTTCCTTTTTTTCTTTTCTTTTCAGCACTGATTGCAAATTCTTCATGCTCAAACTTCTTGAAGATTAGAATGGAAGTGTTGTCCTTGCTATATTCAAGACATGATAAAAGGACTGAAGGTCAAATTAACATCATTGTGGATGAAGCATCCACGAAATTTTGTCACGAATTGGAAGTCTCTTTTGGATGACAATATGTTCATTTGAGGTACCTTTCTTTTTATATTTTCAGACCTTTTATGATGTGAATACTTTTACTGCATATGCATAGAAACTTTCTGATGTAGTGGGTGGATAAACCTTTTTGAGTTGGTGGATAGTTGTGGTTTTAACCAATGGATAACTTTTACATTTATGTGATGATAACTTATGCTTTTTTCGTGTGTTAAACACCATATGCAATAGTTGATCTGTAATACATAGCACCACTGAACAATCATGGGTAACCTTCAGATCTAAGTAGTGGGTAACTTGAGTGAACATCCATGGGTAAATGCTTTTCTATCATGTGCGTAATTATACTACTAAGGCAGGGTTAACTTCCACTCTAGATATTTTGTTAAATGGTATTTGATAAATTGACATGATGAACACGCATTGTCTCATGTACATGAACTCAAATATATATGGTTCTTGAATATGTTAGCTGCAATTTTTATTTTTACTGAACAGTCAGGGGTAATTTCAGTGCTAGGATAACTTCACAGAATAGGCTTGGGTAATTTTAGTGCTAGTGGTGGGTAGTTTCACTGACTAGATATGTGTAAATTCTCTGTATACATTTGTTAAAATCGATGGATACATTGACATGATGAACACACATGGTCTCATATACATAAACTCATTTATATATGGTACTCAAATAAGTGCGCAGAAATACATAGCATCACGTTATCATAGTGCGTTACAAGTTAGGATAAATGTAGTAGTAATTGATGGATAACTTCTACTGTTTTGATATGGTAGCTTCATATCCAAGGGGTGGGTAACTTCATTTATTGTGTTGTCAGCTTCCCTGTAAGGCCTATATCCAAGTATCTTTAGTTTCTCCTTGCACTTCCTTATGGTGTGACCTGCCTCCTTGCAAAATCTGCAGGGCGACACCTTCTTTGTACCAAGGTCAAGTGGATCTTTATTTGCTATCTCATGTGGTTGTTCTTTTATGATTGATAGTGGTGGGTTTTGTACTAGGCACGCTGTTGAAATGTTTGGTCCTGAGGTGCTTGCAGCGGGTATGCCTTCTTTGTACCATGTTTGTTTGAGACATCATCACCATCTTGAGGTTCGGAGTTGAGGTTGATATCCATCTTGTTTATCTTTTTTCTACCAGTCAAACATGCAAAGTATTAGTGGTTTATGAATTCCCAGTCAGTGGATAACCTCAAACATAATTGCTGGGTAATTCTACACTAAATGCATGGGTAACTATAGCTGTATCTGCTGGTTTTCTCTACAAAACACCATACATGTGTGTTCATACATATGAAGATACATATGAAACAATGAATTTTTTTATTGAATAGACAGTGGATAACTTTAACTTTAAAAAAATAGGTGGGTACGTTTGCAGTGATTGCATGAGTAACTACTGCTCTATCTAGTGGGTTAACTATTGGGGTTCGCGGCAGAAAACAAAAAAAGTCTGCCTACGCGAACACGACAACCAGGATCTAATCTATGTAGACATAACTAACGAAGATGAAGAATGGAGTTCATACCATTGAATACCGTGGCACTCCTTATGCAAGTAGCGTATAGCGATAAAGAGAGCGCCTCAAATGTTGCACCTCTAAGCTATACACATGCCCGGTGTAGGGACGTCTCCCGGGATCAAATCTAGCAGAATAGCGGAAGAAGAAGGAAGCCCAACCATCATGAACATGATGGTAGTGTGGAGGTGGAGAACTAAACCCAGTAGCTAGATCCAATCTAATGGAGCGAGAGCTCTAGGGTTTATAGGGAAAGGAGAGAACTTGTTGTTGTGGTGCAAATAGAGGGGATGGGGCTCCTCTATTTATAGTACGGAGGGGGTAGGGTCAAACCCTAGGGATAGGAGGGTGGGAATACCCCAACCCGCCGTCGCCAGGGGGAGGCAGCCGCCTCCGGCCCTAGGCCCCACCCCACGGGTGGGAAACCCTTAGGGTTTCGGCTGGTGGCCCCCATCCCTCTTTCCCTTAGGCGCCTAGCCCTATGGGCCCTTCTAGAAATGACCCAATAGCAATAAAGCTGCCTATAAATATAAAATAAAATATGTTTTAATATTAATTCAACTAATTAAAATAAAATAGATATATTACTATATTTCATACCCCGAAACTCCTTTCGGTCCCCTTCCGATCATCATCGGATATCACCCGGAACCTTTCCGGTTTCTCTCTCTCATTTATCCTTTGGTGCATGTTCGATCCCAATGCGTCCCCGCCCTTAAGTGTGCCACCCTTCGACTCGGAGATGCTACGGACATGACCAAGACTCTCTTGTATCAATGATCAACATCGGGACCTGGATGTCCATAATGACAACCCGTGCACTCACGATTAATCTCATCGCTTGAATCTTAACTACGTAGTCATATTCCCTTTGCCATATGATACCTAAGTCATCCAAGATTTGATCTCAAGTATCTCCATACTTGTGTTCGATCTTGTTACCGATGAACTCGTTTACTCGTTCCAGTGCCGTTGCATTCCATGATCCAATCATACTCTTGCAAGCTTTGTTAATGCAACATCACCGAGTTGGACACGTGTATCTATCCATTACTTGGATTGGCAAATCCTGGTCTTGGTAAAAACTCCTCAACACATTTCTTCAGGAAACCCAATGATACCTTTCTAATCACCCTTTGACGGCTTGATACTTGATATCATCAAAGTCTCCCTCCAAAAAGTGATTATGCATTATCTCACAGTCAAGGAATATAATCCACGATGTTTCTATGTTATCATCAATGATAAACATCTGAGTAACTAGATCTCATTGTGATTAACTTTGGGTGGATGTCTATCACATCATTCTCCAATGATGTGACTTCATTGTCAATCGGCACTATCACAATGATCTCGAAATCATAAGATCATCACTTGCCCAATGAGCTAGTTTACTAGGGATAACTAGAGACCTGGTTGTTTACATACCACACGTGTATTAACATTTCGTATTAATATAGTTATAGCATGGTAAGAAACGTATTATGAACAAAAGATACATCAAATAAAAAATCTTTATTATTTGCCTCTAGGGCATATCTGAAGGGTTTCGCAGCATAGTAAATCAAAATTTTCTACGGAAGCGAACAGAGGGAAAGCCAAGATCTAATCTAGGAGATGCAAACAACGAGAGAGATTGGATTAGATCTTCATACCCTTGAAGATTCGCTGGCGGAACGCGTTAAATCGGAACGTGGGTGATGTAGTCGTACTCGCTTCTCCTCCTCGCGATCCGATCCGATCCAGCACCACAAGTGGCGGTGCCTCCGTGAGGTGCACACGTGCAGCACCTCGATGTCTCCTCCTTCCTCGGACCAGCAAGTATGGTGGAGAGATGGATTGGATCTACAGCACGACGGCGTGGTGTATATGGTGGAGAATTTCTGCCGCAGGGCTTCGCCTACAAACAGTCGGGAGGGAGAGTGGAAGGGCAGCAGGGCAACTAGGGTTGGAGGAAGGTGTGTCGAGGAGGGGGGCGCACCAGACCTCTATTTATAGAGGGGGGCGGCCAGCCCTAGCCTCTCCTCAAGCCTATCTCTAGTTTAAACAATTTAAACTCTCCTTATCTAGAAATCCTATCTTATCTTATCTCTAGTTTAAGCGATTTAAACTCTCTAGGATCGGCTGGGCCCTATGGGGCCTTGTGCCCCTATTGCGCCAGGACACTCCCTCATAGGCCCATGCCCCTCCCGGAAGGTGGGACCACGTTGGCCCCTTCCGGAAGGTTCTAGAAGCTTCGGTACAATACCGATTAATCCGGAACAATTCCGAACTCCAAAACTGCACCGCCTTATATGAATCTTATTCTCGGACCATTCCGGAACCTCTCGTGATATCCGGATCCCATCCGAGACTCGAACAAAATTCATAAACCAATTATCCAATCTATCCTAGCGTGAGACACGTTAAGTGTGTGACCTGGGTTCGAGAATGTGCGTACATGATCTTCTATCAATAATCAACAGCGGGTGCAGGCACCCATATTGACTCCACATTCATCGATGATCATATCGGATGAACCACGATTCCAGGATTCAATAAATCCCCTATATATTCCCTTCGTCTCGCGATATTTTACTTGCCCGAGATTCGATCGTCGGTATCGTCATACCTAGTTCAATCTCGTTCACAGCAAGTACTTTACTCGTTCCATAATCCAATATCACTTTGTGATTAACTCCTTAACCACATGCTTGCAAGCGGTGTTGATATCGATTACCGAGTGGGCCCGAAGTATATCTCTCCGACTTGGGAGGGACAAATCCTATCTCGATACATACAACCCAACAGATACTTTCCGATCACCTGAGAGACACCTTTATGATCACCCTCTCATAGGATGACGTTTGATGACCTCAAAGCTTTCTTCCTATACCAGGGAGTTGTATTATCTCATGGTCTAAGGAATACAATATTTGACATAGGAAAAGCTTCGCAAAGATGAACATGATGACACGATCTAATTGCTTCGCTTAGTTTGGGTCTGTCCACCATATCATTCTCCCAATGATATGATCTCATTATCAATTGACAACTCATGTCTATGGTTAGGAAACCTTAACCATCATTGATCAATGAGCTAGTCCATAGAGGCGTACTAGGGACACGGTGTTGTTCACAAACCACACAAGTATTAAAGTTTCCGCTTAATACAATTCTAGCATGGAATATAAACTTTATCATGAACAAGAATTATAATAATAACATCTTTATTATTGCCTCTAGGGCATAATTCCAACAGTCTCCCACTTGCACTAGAGTCAATAATCTAGTTTACATTTGGCAACAATCTCACACCCATGGCACTGAGGTGCTGATCATGTTTTACACGTGGAAGAGGTTTAGTCAATGGATCTGCGACATTCAGATCTGTATGTACTTTGCTGATCTTCGATCTCCATCGCTATATAATCTCGGATTATATGAAACTTTGATTGATATGCTTGGTCTTTGGATGATATCTTGGTTCCTTAGCGAGTGCTATGGCGCCGGTGTTGTCACAATATCTCTAGTGGGTCCAATGCACTTGGAACCACGCCAAGCTCGATGATGAAGTTTCTGATCCAAACTCCTTCACTTGGCGCTGCAGCAGCCATGTATTCCACTTCTCTGTAGATCCGCGATCACGCTTTGCTTGCAGCTTCTCCACTCACAGCTCCTCCATTCAAAATATACACGTATCCTGTCTGAGATTTAGAATCATCCTTGTCGGTGTCGAAACTAGCATCGATGTAACGCTTTCTGACGGCTGTTCATCACCCCATAGACTAAGAATATTTCTTTAGTCCTATTTAGGTACCTTAGGATGTTCTTCACGGCTGTCCGTGTTCCACTCTGGATCACTTTGATATCTGCTCGTCAAACTAAGAGCATTGGACACATCCGGTCTAGTACACGACATGGCATACATGATGGAACCTATGGCGAGGCATAAGGCACTTTGCTCATAGCTTCCCAATCATTTACCGTAGCTGGACACCCAGCCTTGCTCAATATCTTACGACAACATAGGCACCGAACCTTTCAATGCCTTATCCATTCTGAACCTTTTCGAACTTTGTCTAGGTATGTACTGCTTAAAGCTATCAGTCTTTGTCTATCTCTATAGATTTTGATGCCCAATATATAAGCAAGCTTCACCTAGGTCTTTCATTGAAAACACTTGTTCAAATAACTCTTCACATCATTAAGAATGTTGATGTCATTTCCAATAATCAATATGTCATCCACATATAGTACCGTAAGCGTCACCGAGCTCCCACTCACTTTCTTGTAGATGCAGCTTCAGTAGCAATTTGGAACAAATCCAAAGCTCTTGATCACTTGATCAAAGCGAAGGTTCCAACTCCGAGATGCTTGCTTCGATCCATAAATGGAGCTGAAGTTTGCATACTTTATCAGCATCCTTAGGATCGACAAAACCTTGGGTTGCATCATATACAACTCTTCATCAATGTTGCCATTGAGGAACGCAATCTTGACATCCATCGCCATATTTCATAATCATGAAGCGCAGCAATTGCTAATAAAATCCGAATGGACTTAAACATCGCTACGGAGAGAAAGTCTCATCGTAGTCAACACCTTGAACTTGTCGAAAACCTTTCGCAACAAGCCGTGCTTTATAGACGGTAACATTACCATCCGTCCATTTTCTTCTTGAAGATCCATTTGCACTCAACGGCCTTTCGGTCGCTAGGAGGTCCACCAAAGTCCATACTTGGTTTTCGCTCATGGATCCCAATTCGGATTTCATGGCTTCTAGCCATTTCTCGAGTCTGGGCTCATCATCGCTTCCTCATAGTTCGTAGGTTCACCGTCTTCTACTAACAAGACAGTCAAGGCAGGTTGCCGTACCACTCGGGAGGGCACGCGACCTTGTCGACTCTGACGTTCAAGAGCAGATCGTCCAAGCTTCATGATCCTTGTCATTAGCTTCCTCTATTGTTGGTGCAGCGGACCTGGAACAATTTCAGGTGCTGCGCTACTCTCCAATTCAAGAGAAGGTTCAATAACCTCGTCTAGCTCTACTTTCCTCCCACTCACTTCTTTCGAGAGAAACTCCTTCTCAAGAAAGGAACCGTTCTTTGCGACAAACACTTTGCCTTCGGTTCTGTGATAGAAGGTATACCCAATAGTTTCCTTAGGGTATCCTATGAAGACGCATTTCTCCGCTTTGGGTTCGAGCTTGTCCGGCATCAACTTCTTGACGTAAGCTTCGCATCCCCAAACTTTAAGAAACGACAACTTAGGTTTAGCACCAAACCACAGTTCATACGGTGTCGTCTCAACGGATTTAGATGGAGCCCTATTTAAAGTGAATGCAACGATTTCTAATGCATAACCCCAAAATGATAACGGCAAATCAGTAAGAGACATCATCGATCGGACCATATCTAATAGGGTTCGATTCCGGCGTTCAGACACACCATTGCGCTGTGGTGTTCCGGGTGGCGTGAGTTGTGAAACGATTCCACTTGCTTTGAGATGCGTGAGAAAATCATAACTCAAATATTCGCCCCCACGATCGGATCGTAGAAACTTAATCTTTTTGTTACGATGGTTCTCCACTTTATTCTGAAATTCTTTGAACTTTTCAAACGTTTCAGATTTATGTTTCATTAAATAGATATACCCATATCTACTTAAGTCATCGGTAAAAGTGAGAAAATAGCGATATCCACCGCGCGTCGAAATACTCATCGGTCCGCATACATCGGTATGTATGATTTCCAACAAGTCCGTTGCTCGCTCCATCATACCGGAGAACGGGGTTTTGATCATCTTGCCCATGAGGCATGGTTCGCATGTGTCAAATGATTCAAAATCAAGAGACTCCAAAAGTCCATCAGAATGGAGTTTATTCATGCGCTTTACACCAATATGACCTAGACGACAGTGCCACAAATAAGTAGTATTATCACTATCTACTTTGCATCTCTTAGCCTCAATGTTATGGATGTGTGTTTCATCCCTTTCGAGATTTACAAGAGGTGCATGACCATAAAAGATGTTACTCATATAAATAGAACAACCATTATTCTCCGATTTAAATGAATAACCGTCTTGCAATAAACACGATCCAGAAATAATGTTCATGCTCAACGCAGGCACATAATAACATTTATTAAGGTTTAAAACTAATCCCGAAGGTAAAACTAAGGAGAGCGTGCGGCCATCATCACATCAACTCTTGATCCGTTGCCAGCAGCGCCGTCACCTCATCCCTCGCAAAGCCGTCTATTCCGTAGCTCCTATTTGAGTTACAAATATTAGCAACCGAACGGTATCAAATACCCGGGCACTACAACGAGGGCTAGTAAGGAAAACATCAATAACATGTATATCAAATATACCTTTGATGGTGTCGACCTTCTTGTCGCTAAGTACTTGGACGATTCTTCCATGACCCTTGTCCTTGCAATAGAAGCACTCGGTGTCCGGCTTAGGACCAGACTTGAGCTTCTTCTCGGCCAGGGCAACGCTTGTCGCCGCCTTTCTTGAAGGGCTTCTTTGCACCTTTACCTTTCTTAAAGGAGGGCTTGTTGACCATCAACACATGATTATCCTTCTTGATGTCCACCTCCGCAGCCTTCAGCTTTGCGAAGAGCTCGGTGATCGTGTCGATGGAACCAATCTGATTATGAGTCACTATAAAACTTTTTGTAGCTGGGAGGAGTGATTGCGGAACCTGTCAATCTTGAGATCCTCTGGAACCTTGCAGTCCAGTTGCTCAAAGGCGTTGAGTGTAGCCGACATCTTAATGGCGTGCTCACTAGAACTCCCTTCCTCCATCTTGCGCTTAAAGAACTTCTCGGAGATCTCATATCTCTCGAGCGGGTCTGAGTCTCAAACATGGTTTTCAGCTCCTCGAGAATCTCAAAGGGCCGGGATAGTTTTCAAAAGCGATTTTGAAGTTCGGTTCCATAGCAAACAACATGGTGCTCTTAATCACACTATAATCATCTTTATGCCCGATAGACAGCTTTCTCATCAGCCGTAGCTTGATTCTTGCAGGGGTTACCTAACGCTTTCTCAAGGACATAGTACATTTGTCCTCCAGACCGAATGATTCTTAGATTGCGGAACCAGTAGGAGAAGTTAGACCCATTGTTTCTAAGCTTATCTTTCTCAAAAAGCGTTGAAGTTGAAGTTGGACTTGGCCATGTGATCTACGTATTTGCAAGTACATTTTAGACTATGTTCATGATAACTAGTTCAACTTAATCAAATTACTAGATGAACTCCACTAAATTCAACATCCCTCATGTTGTTTTGTGAAGACGATGCATATTCACCACTCATAATCCGATCATCACGAGATGTGATGTGTTTTAAATGGTGGACAAAGAAGTGTCGATCATATCATTCATATGACTCATGCTTAACCTTTCGGTTCTTGTGTTCGAGGCCATGTCCGTACATGCTAGGCTCGTCAAGCTAGACCAAGTATTTCCGGCGTGTGCGAAACTGGCTTGCACCCGTTGTATGTGAGCGTAGAGTCTATAGCACCCGATCATCACGTGATGCTTGGACGACGAACTTCATAGCGGTGCATACTTGGGGAGAACACAGTTTTATCTTGATCTTTAAGTGAGGAATCATCTTATAATGCTACCGTCGCGATCTAAGCATAATAAGATACATAAAAGGATAAACATCACATGCATATAACTTTATGTGACATGGTATAGCCAATCTTCGCAATGATCTCCATCTTGTGCGTTCGGCATGATCTCCATCACTTCACCATGATTGCCTCCACCACGAATAGCAACTACAACTATTGCTAACTACTTAGCGATAAAGTAAAGCTATTACATGGCGTATAAGAAGTTGACTTCAGGTCATACACAATTATAAAGACAACCATATGGCTCTCCTGCGGTTGTGTACTCATCGACATGCAAGTCGTGAAACATTACAAAACATGATCATCGCATACATTATACACATCACATCTTGGGCCATACCATATCACGAAAACACTCCTGCAAAAACAAGTTAGACGCCTCTACTTTGTTGTTGCATGTTTTACGTGGCTTATGGGAGTAGATGCTAAGAACGATTCTTACCTACGGAAAGCCACAACGGTGATATTATGGTTGCCAAACTCCGGTGTTAATCCCATGATCACTATAGTGAGAGAAACTGACATCCACCAGCCGCATGTGTGGAACAAGCCACACGTCAAGTGCGGAGCGGTCTCATGACGACGTCGCGTAAGGTTGGCCTGGACCGCTTCAATCTCACTATGCCGCGTCATAAGAAGAACACAAACAAGAGGCTTGCAACAGAAAACATCAACACCCGCAACAACCATGTTGCGTTCTACTCGTGAATCACATCTACGCATAGATCTAGCTCTGATACCACTGAAGGGTTTCGCAGCATAGTAAATCAAAATTTTCTACGGAAGCGAACAGAAGGAAAGCCAAGATCTAATCTAGGAGATGCAAACAACGAGAGAGATTGGATTAGATCTTCATACCCTTGAAGATTTTCACAGCGGAACGTTCTTCGGAACGTGGGTGATGTAGTCGTACTCGCTTCTCCTCCTCGCGATCCGATCCGATCCAGCACCACAAGTGGCGGTGCCTCCGTGAGATGCACACGTGCAGCACCTCGACGTCTCCTCCTTCCTCGGACCAGCAAGTATGGTGGAGAGATGGATTGGATCTACAGCACGACGGCGTGGTGTATATGGTGGAGAATTTCTGCCGCAGGGCTTCGCCTACAAACAGTCGGGAGGAAGAGTGGAAGGGCAGCAGGGCAACTAGGGTTGGAGGAAGGTGTGTCGAGGAGGGGGGCGCACCAGCCCTCTATTTATAGAGGGGGGGCGGCCAGCCCTAGCCTCTCCTCCAAGCCTATCTCTAGTTTAAACAATTTAAACTCTCCATTATCTAGAAATCCTATCTTATCTTATCTCTAGTTTAAACGATTTAAACTCTCTAGGATCGGCTGGGCCCTATGGGGCCTTGTGCCTCTGGCCCAATGCGGCCAGGACACTCCCTCATAGGCCCATGCCCCCTCCCGGAAGGTGGGACCACGTTGGCCCCCTTCCGGAAGGTTCTAGAAGCTTCCGGTACAATACCGATTAATCTGGAACAATTCTGAACTCCAAAAACTGCACTGCCTTATATGAATCTTATTCTCCGGACCATTCCGGAACCTCTCGTGATATCCCGGATCCCATTCGAGACTCCGAACAAAAATTCATAAACCAATTATCCAATCTATCCTAGCGTCGAGACACGTTAAGTGTGTGACCCTGCGGGTTCGAGAATGTGCAGACATGATCTTCTATCAATAATCAACGGTAGTGCAGGCACCCATATTGACTCTCACACATTCATCGATGATCATATCGGATGAACCACGATGCCAGGATTCAATCAATCCCATATATATATTCCCTTCGTCTCGCGATATTTTACTTGCCCGAGATTCGATCGTCGGTATCGTCATACCTAGTTCAATCTCGTTCACAGCAAGTACTTTACTCGTTCCGTAATCCAATATCACTTTATGATTAACTCCTTAACCACATGCTTGCAAGCGGTGTTGATATCGATTACCGAGTGGGCCCGAAGTATATCTCTCCGACTTGGGAGGGACAAATCCCATCTCGATACATACAACCCAACAGATACTTTTCGATCACCTGATAGACACCTTTATGATCACCCTCTCATAGGATGACATTTGATGACCTCAAAGCTTTCTTCCGATACCAGGGAGTTGTATTATCTCATGGTCTAAGGAATACAATATTTGACATAGGAAAAGCTTCGCAAAGATGAACATGATGACACGATCTAATTGCTTCGCTTAGTTTGGGTCTGTCCACCATATCATTCTCCCAATGATATGATCTCATTATCAATTGACAACTCATGTCTATGGTTAGGAAACCTTAACCATCATTGATCAATGAGCTAGTCCATAGAGGCGTACTAGGGACACGGTGTTGTTCACAAACCACACAAGTATTAAGTTTCCGCTTAATACAATTCTAGCATGGAATATAAACTTTATCATGAACAAGAATTATAATAATAACATCTTTATTATTGCCTCTAGGGCATAATTCCAACAATATCACCTTCATTAACCATGAAAACTGCATACATGTGTATCGGTATGATGTGTAGGCAGAAACACATGAATATTAGGAACACCTTGTGAACAGCCTATGGTTAACTCAAACACAACTGGTGGGTAGTTTCAAAGTACTGGGGTGGGTAACTACATATTTATCTGGTGGGTTAGCATGCAAAACACCATACTTTTGTGTTCATGAATAGGCACATACATTTGATACAATGAAAAATCTAGTGAACAACCAGTGGATAACTTTAGAAAAATAGGTTGGTAATTTTGCAGTGATTGCATCGATACCTGCAGGTCTATCTAGTGGGTTAACCTTTCAAAACTCCACACATGTGTATCAGTATGGTGGATAGGAAGGAACACATCAATTTGAGCATCACCTTTGTGAACAGCCAATGGGTAACTCAAACACAACTGGTGGGTGGTTTATAAGTACTGGGGTGGGTAACTACATCTCTATCCGGTGGGTTAGCATGCAAACTCCATACTTTTTGTTAGTAGAACTATGACCTATATATTAGCAAAGAGTTCTACTTTTTTGTTTAAACTTGCAGGCATTTCAATACAATAGGGCATCATTACTTTGAACACATCTGGACATAAGCAATGGCAGAGATAGTAGAAGGGATCTGGACCTATATCTTACAAGGTTTGCAAATCTGTGTTTGGTAGAGGAACAGTGACAGAAATAGGGCAGTGGTAAAATAGGCATGGGTACATGTAGTTTTCCATGTTCTGAAAATAGGAGAGAGTATGAACACTTGGTTGTTATATAAATCCTTCCTTTTCGTGTTGTTTTTCACCATTCCCCCCAACCCAATTTGTCTAGTTGGAATATGTACCTGAACTTATCCTCTTGCAGTTATTTTTTGCCACCTCTGTTTCAGTTTTGCTGCATGTTGAAGGAGAGATCTGCCATGTCGATTTTTTCCTTTGGTTTGGAGGTTGAATACAATAGGTGAGGTTTCAGATCTGATTCCCCTCCCTCTTTTTGTCTTGTTTTTCCTTGAAGAAGAAGAAGATCGCTGGCCCAATCGAGTTCAGAGCGATCATGGTCCTGGTGGGTAACTGGCATGTGCTGGCTGGCGTTAGAGCTTGGGTTTTGACTAGGTCAGCGCTCCATCGATCGGTAGGAGGGACACGCGATTAAGGTAGGGGTGTGAATGCGATTAGGCAGGTATGTGGTTTCCTTTTTTGGAGGTGGGGAGCTGGCAACGCGATTTAGGGTAGGGTGTGCTTTCCTTTTCTGGAGGTGGGGAGCTGGCACGGAGTAGAGCGGGACGGACGGGTCGCTTTCCCTCGCCCGCTAAAAACGAAATCCAGCGAGCGAGGCTATAGAGCCCATTGCGTAGCACTGTTCTAAGAATTTTTTTTGCGAAACCAGTACAAACGCAGACGTTCATAGATACACAGATACACCCACCCAATGAACGCACTAATGCACACCCTACCTCTATGAGCACCTCCGAAAAACTGAGTCTTAAGATTGATACGACGGGTCTTGAGCTTGACGAAGTCACCACGAACGTATCACTATCGATGGGAACGTCCCCTCTCACTGAAGAATATTTGAAATCTGGTGGAATGGGGGTGCCACTATGTACCCTCCAAACCATCCAACCATGGGTTAGTTCTCTAAAATCTACTGTTATAGTATCTGAAAGAAATGTCGCTCTTATGGAATATTCTTAAGTGGGAGGTTGGTTTCTAGATTGTAGCGTCCACTCTAGGCGGTGAGAATGGTGTTGCTCTTTTGGCCATGTGGTATTGCATAGCTCTTGGTCACGTGTTTTTAGAAATGGACGATTTTATTAGTTTGAGTAATATTTACACTCGGTCTCTGCATAAACTAGGATGCACACAACTGCACAAACCATACAACTATAGAATAAAAAAAGTAAACTAAAATTATAAAAATCGTAATCAAAATAAACGAAAGTATTTGTAATGTTTTTATATTTTTTCATCAAAAATATGTAATATTTGAGTTCAGATAGATAGATATTATTTTTCTACAAATTTTAATATATTATATGATTTTTTATGAATTAAAATAATTTAGTTATGATTTTTGTAAGATTGATGTGACAAAAAGGAAAAATAGTAAAGCCGTAGGTATAGACTTGTCGCCGTCGCATCACCGTCACGTCAAATCCTTACGTCGACGGCTGCCGTCGGCCTATCCCGCCCTACGCCGATGACAAATCTACGCCAACGACATGTTTGCTTGGCTGCCCACCTCAGGGCCTACGCCGACGGTCCCGACAAATAGCCGTCGTCATAGCCTTTGGCCGTCGGCGTAGCCCTCTCTCCCGTAGTGTCTTCATTTTTACATTCCTTTTGTTCTCTAAAAATATAAATTGAATTTTTCTTACTATCTTGTCTGAAAAAGAAAATAAAGGGTGCCATTAACTCCACTAGCTATTTAATTTTAAATAATACTAGCCAATATAGACACAACTAAAAAAGTTACACAATTTTGCATGACAATACACTCATAAGGAAAAGAAGTCATGCACTTCTGATCTTCAACCATTTATTAGCGCCTCAAGCCTTGCCGATGGGGTATTTTTCAGGACATGAATGCCATGATTTCAAATGAAATAGTTCCATATATAGGACATATTCATACTACACCCGGGTGTAGTTACACCCAAGTGTGTTTCACATTATTTAGGCAGTATCTATCATACTGGAGACTATATATGGATAGTATGAAGTATATACGAATATTTGGGCAGTATATATACTACTTTTTTGGTAGTATGTAATTTTTATTCACATACTCCTTTTATACGTACAAATATGACGGTATTTTACATATATAGTGTAAACTATGGGTGTATTTGCAATTTTTTTACCTAACTTGTTTGGAAGTATCTTAGATATAGTATATGAACATACTTAAACAGATAAAGTATTACAAATACTTCCGTAAGGTAGTATATAAGAAGTGGGTGTAGTTACACCCGGGAGTAAAAAGTATTTTTTATATATATATATATTTTCTACTTCTTCGGAGGGAGTTGAGTTTCCAACCATCTCACAAAAATTCTAAGTATGTTGAAATTTCATAGGTGCGTCAACTATTAAGCTCTTCAAGTTAAAAATGAATTAATCTCCTTCATTAAGATGGACCTATACGTCAACATCCTTCGTTTCCCATTGGACTACAACACTCTTATTTCTTTTGGGAAGCACTTTAGTTTCTTTTTTTCATTCGCTATCAAATATGCCATACCCCACTCACTTTAAGAGGAAGTCTACTAGTACAGTGTCTATGAAAGCTCCATGAGTGTTATCTGGACATCTTAGTTTTTTGCATATTGCTAGCCAGGCAGTATTTTCTTGTCCATCCATATAGAACGCAATTTATATTAAAGGAGCAATGGATGGTCATGAATGTAAAGATTGTTCCCTCCTCCATCAGATTTGATGTGATGATATGATGCATCTTTTTCCCCGTTCAGACTACGATTAGCATTTTTCTCCCAGAGAAGTACGACTTGCACATATCATTTTTTCATTTCACAAGTCATCTTGATCGGATTTTTTTTCTTGAGATCATCTTGGGATTCTGGCTAGCTGACATGCATTGTAAAGGAAAATAACTTCTGAAAAATATAAAGGAAAATAACTTTATTTAGCTAGGAGTGCATGGCAAATACATATATCTTTTTTTTTGCGATCACATATATCGTTTTCCTTTCAAAAAGGGTAAAGCCCTAGCCTCTCCCCTTTTCAAAATAAACTATATATAGTTAAAAGTTATGAAAAAACCAAGAGCTAACAGTTTAGTTTAGGCGACCGGTGATTTTCCGTCGTCTATTTTTTTACTGGTCCTATGTGATCCGTAAGATGTAATCACTTCGAACTTTAAACTAAACTTGCAATAAAAGGCTGTGTGATCAAGATGCAGAGGTTAGGGTTTTACTCTCCCTTTTCAAATTTAGTTTAGTTAAACTACTTATTGGCTATAAATGACAATTATTAGATTTTCAGAGTTAAGGTTTCTGTTCATTTGCCAACAAAAGCACCGATTTTAGCTTTTCTAACAACCTCATGCACTGGAAATCGATTTATATATGCACGTAATTTGCGAAACAAAAATAGGTTTACCAGCCTTTTCAGTAAATGACACATTTATTAATGCATCAAGCTAATGCGAATAAATAATCCCTGCTAGAAATTACACATAGCCACAATTTCCATTTTCGATAGAAACACCATCTAGCACCTCTTAGCTCCATGGTGAAACTGCATATTACAAAATCAACAAGGAGGAGTATCATCCTACACCAGCTTGTGAAGTAGGCCGCCAAATCGCAATGACCAATTCAACAATTTGAGTTGACAAAGAGGTGAGGCACCAAAGCTCCAAAGCGACGAATCCATGGAGATTACCTAAGCCACCAAAGCCCGCCAGTGGTTTTCACCTAGAGAAGGAACCCAAAATAGAAGCCGCCAGGCTAACGCCTCCAAGGAGGTGTGTGATGTCACCATCGTCGAATGCTCATATGAGGTTTACCACCCGAGGTTGACACCGTTTCATGCTCACCGGGTTCTATGGAAGAACAAACACGCCATGGAAGAACCGAGACCATATTTCGACACCCGTGGAACCTATAATTAGACACATAGTAGTGCCGACAGCGATCGGTCTTCTCGTGTTATCATCAAGCTATAGTGCAAGGGTTTCAAGGTGACATATGTCGATATGCCATCGCCAAGCTCACATCTGTGTCACACACATGATACATACAACTCAGGGTGTAACCGCACCACACCAACACAAAGGACATCACTTGGAGACAATGACATGTCACACACATACACCAACACCAACAAGCAAGTAGAAGAAAGATGGAAGTAAGAAAGAGCACACACGTACGTAGTTACACCACTTTCATCGATCATGCATGAACCACATCGTTTACGCTAGCTAGAATCAACTAGGTTAAGACAAGTAGTATGAGCTAGCAATCTCGATCAAGTGTTAACTTTGATCACTACACGAACACGATCGATGATGAGCTATTAGCCAGTGTGACATCTCGCTAGCTTTAACATATAGAGAGATATCACAAGAAGCAACGTACGTAGCTAGCTAGAAGAGTAGTAGGAAGGTAGTAGGAGATCGAGTGGCATCCATCCACTTGGCCGGAATTAATTTCAGCTTAATCACTAGCTAATCTACTAGCTTTCTAGATTTTTCGGCTTAATTCTAGATTCCTCCTCCTCCCCACTCGCCCGCTAGCTTCCTAGCCGTCCCCAGCTGGCACGTTGCCGTCGTCGTGCCGTGGTGATCGCTTTCGACCATGCCGCCCCCGGCGCAGTGGTTATAGTAGTTTCCTCCTCCGCCGCCGGCGGCGCTCATGATCGTGTTCATGGCGGCGGTGGCTGTGCAGCTCGAGTTGAGGTAGTCGAGGAGCGTCGCGTCAGAGTAGAACGACTCTGCGGCTGGGCCTAGGTCTAGCCCGTCGAGGCCGAGGCTTCCCAGCAGCGCCATCGAGTCCAACGGCCCAGCGCCTCCGTCGATCTCGTCGCCGCCGGGGTGGTAGTACTGGTCGTCCCAGTTGAGTTCGGAGAAGCAGGGCACCGGCGCCGGCTGCACCGCGGCCGCCGGCGTCGAGCCGGACGTCGACGCGCTCGGGCTCGGCTCCACAGCCACAGGGCAGCAGTAGTACTCGTAGCTGCCGCGCGCCGGGACGGGCACGTCGTTCGCCGTCTCCTGCAGTTGGTCACTGATCACCGGTGACTGCGACTGCGAGGAGCCGTCGCCGCCGCCACCGTGGCAGTGACCGTTCTGCTGCATCAACGGCGGCGGCGCGGCCATGGAGGAGGCGGCCGCCGCCATGTCGTGCAGGAGGCGGGGCATCCAGTAGGATCGGACGGCGTCGCGGAAGACGGCGGAGTTGGCGTCCACCTTGAGCTGCCGCGCCTGCTTCTGCACCCTGGTCCGCCAGTAGTTCTTGATCTCGTTGTCGGTCCGGCCCGGGAGGTGCTGCGCGATCCGCGACCACCGATTGCCCCACTTGGCGTGGAGCTCCAGGATGACCAGCTGCTCCTCCGCCGTCAGGTTCCCCCGCCTGATGTCCGGCTTCAGGTAGTTCAGCCACCGGAGCCGGCAGCTCTTCCCCGTCCTCTTCAACCCTGGCACCACCACCACCACACCAGATGCACACATACACAGATAGATAAGTTTGAGAAATAATCATGGCGATGGATCGACATGCATGCACGGCCGGAGTTATGGCTAGAGCTAGAGGCTCACCGGAGCAGCGGGCGAGGAGGTTCCAGCGGCCCTCGCCGTGGCAAGCAATGTAGCTCATGAGGAGGTTGTCCTCCTCGAGGGTCCAGGGGCCGCGCCTGAGCTCCTGATCGGCGGTCTCCTCCTCCATGGCCGACATGGACCCACCACCTGCTGCTGCTGCTTTCCTGCGTGACATTGCTGGTCACCTCGGAGCTTCTATATCTGAGTATGATCGATGAACCCCTCTGAGGGTGCAGCCCCCTTATACTAGAGACTAGATAGACAGAGATATGGATATGGCCATGCACTAGCACTAGCTTAGGAGAAGAGGCGAGAAGAGGGCCTAGCTGCAGAGACAAGTGTTTATTGGTGGCTAGCTACCCTTTTATAATGGCTCGTTGCAATCATATGGAGGATCATCTTTCTTTAGGCTAACTGCATGCATGCTTGCTCCTCTAAGACTCAAGGATTGGACACTGGTTTTTTAGTGTAGGAAGAAGTAGATCTTGGGAACAAGAGAAGGCCAAGTGTGTAAGTTGAAAATCAAAAGCTGTCTGTCTGTGGAGATGTTTCAAGGCTTCCTTCTTTTTTAATGGGGATGAGAGAGAGAGAGAGAGAGAGAGAGAGAGAGGCTTTGTGGGAAGAAACAGTGGCCTACTGAGCTTTAGATTCTTTCCTACATGAAGCGTGTTTGACTGAACAATTTGTCACCCATGCACTATTCTGCTAGGATTAGACGAGAGAGGGAGGGATGGGCAAATTGTTGGATGTACACATATATGCATTCTGAACCACCACCTCCTTTTGCACTAAGAAACAAATAAAGTAGAATATAAACTCTACAAGGAACTGCCTTTTGCGATAAGATCAAAATCCAATCTATATAGACATAGATATACACACATGTACATATTGACATTTCTTTGTGTAGCACTCTGATCAGTACATGCATGCACAAATATCCAAATGAAACAAAATGAATTATTGGTGATGTGTTGCTGCTCACACAGAAAAAAAGAAAAAGGGAAATTACCAACTTTGTTGCTTACTAGTTTACCAGTTTGGGCCAGAATTATGTGGTGACAGAAAGTCTACTTGAAGCAAAGAATAAGGCAATCAATCAAGGAGACTTCAGCCCACGGAGCATACACATAGCTTTTGTACTTGCTTTCCCCCCAAAAGCCACTGAAAACACCAAACTTTGGAGACAGCGCCCTGAGAAGTAAGCAAAGATTAGGTAGGCATGCTTGCTTGTGTAGCCTCCTAGGATAATCATGTTAAATATTCGTAGAACCTAATGATTCTTGACCTAACACTCATGGCCGCCAAGCTTTGGCCGGTGAAAATTTTCAACTCGATGAGCTAGGTGTGTCTTAGCTTACACAGTACAGTCTGCATGCATGATGTTGCCACAGTTGCATGCTTGACATGTGGTCAAATACTTGCAGCTAATTAATCCTTGTGCTGCATCTAGAATCCTGGATTAAGCGAGAAGTGGTTGTTTTGCAGCTAGCTAGCTTGCAATTTGCAGCTACTTTGACCGAATTTTCAGTAGTACAGTCACTGTTAATTATGTTAGAAGGTACTACTATAGCTAGTTCTGGTTAAAGGGTCCTCGTATAGTTAAAAAATATGCTAGTCAATTGAATGAATGATCTATCATTCAAATCACAACTGACGATAGCTAGCTATGTATAGGGTTGTTGTAAGAATGTAACGTCTTAAATGTAAATCATATATTATGTATTTTCCCCTTTTTGTCAATGAGGCATGGTTATGTCCAACCAATCAATTTTTTAATAGAACTATATATTACCACTACTTCTGTTCTAAAAATAAGTGTTTTCACGTTGTCTAGATATGCATGCATCTTGAATCGTTTTAGTGTGTAAATACATGTGGATCTAGATAAAATTGAGACACTTATTTTGGAATACTATATAGCAAGTTGTGCACTTGTGCATATACATTCAAATAGCATGTACAATACTATAGCTAGGTTGCTGATTGGAGGGAGTAATAATTGAAACATCAACAACTAGTTGGGTGAGTGCGGTTACACTTGTTAGTATTGCTGACCGGTAAGCTTTTCATATGGACCACGTATGCACTACCGTGTCTACCAAGTGATTATTATCAGGGCACGTAATAATCATTGCATTAGCTCATGAACTACTAGAAAGAAATAATTTATACCTTCGGTAAGGACTGTTCACGAAGTAAACCCTAACTTATACTTCCTCAGTTTTAAAATATAAGATGTTTTAGATTGTGAAGAAAATGAATCTAGACTTTTTTAGTGTATAGATTTATTTCAAAATTGAATGAACCTACGTACTAAAATAGATCTAGATACATTTGGTTCACAAAGCTAAAACATCTTATATTTTAGAACGGAGGAAGTACCTTCGAGTTTCTGAAACCAAACAAGTTTAGTCCCTCACCCACCCGGAATGGTTTTCTCGTTAACTTGGCGTGAGTTTTTGACACGAGTTGCCAGTTTGCCACACGGCCCTCCACGTCCTCACTCGGTGCTCTTCCATCTCACTAACCGGCAAGCCTAAGCTTCTCATGCACCATGATTCTTGTTTTCGAACCTTGCAAGAGCCTTGCACCATACTTCTGAAGTTTGGTTTTCTTAAGATATATATGTTGACGTGATGTGCCATCATGGATGAACACAAGATATGTTAAGTGGAAAATCAACCACCATAAGCAATGATACCATGTCAAACCAAG
Organism: Avena insularis; assembly: GCA_023614405.1. NCBI lineage: Eukaryota > Viridiplantae > Streptophyta > Magnoliopsida > Poales > Poaceae > Avena > Avena insularis. The sequence goes on along the minus strand of CM042684.1, from coordinate 38,731,451 downwards.
CGAATGACAAATTATGTCTGGTTTAAAAAGACAAGGGACCACCAAGGTATAAAAAGGATACGAAGGCCAAATTGAACTGAACGAAACGTTGACGGACAGAAACATATCTAAAATTTTTTAATGACATAATCACTACTAGTGAGAGGTAATGGTAAAACATAACACTAGTAGCATTTTTTTTTCTCTCCAATCGTCCAATCATTGTATTGGCCTAATTTTTCTTCCAAAAGATCCAGAAATTACTTACATTCATTGATAAAGCAGGGGAAAAGTTGTACATAACTCATATGATATGAAATAATCGTCCTAGCTAGAGTGGAAAAGGAAAAAATACTTCTAAATATGTTCAGGTTACAATTTCAGGTTGGCTCAAACATCAGCCTACGCAGAGCTTTGGCACCAGCGAAAGCCATTCTCTTGCCTTATCTATTATCCAAGAGATTATTGCTTGGATGGATCTTGACCTGCTGAAAAAAATTCCTGTTGCGCTCACTCTCTACCCCAGCAAACAAAGATGAGGAGGGATTTGATGCCCTTCTGGTTCTAGCTTGGCGTCTTTGAGATGATGCTTGTCAAGCCTTGATAAAAGTTAGATGCGATGAGGAAATCAAGTGGGCTCAGCGGGCTAAGGTGAATTTGTACAAGGAGGTAGTGAGGGAAAATGGGTCAACCATACATTAGCAACTATTTCCAAACTAGAAAAGGGCTAAGACAGAGAGATCCTTTATCTCCTATGCATACTATTTTCTGAGCATTTACTCTTTAATATTGTTGCATACATGTTAGCCATTCTCATTCCAAGAGCAAAGAACGATTGTTAAGTTGGATGACTAATCCCTTATCTCGTTGAGGAGGGGTTGTCTCTATTTTGCAATATGAAGATGATACAATTCTTTTTATGGAACACGATCTTCAGAAGGGTGTAAACATGAAATTAATCTTGTGCATTTTTTAGCAATTGTCTGGGTGAAAATTAACTTTCACAGAAGTGGCATTTTTGTTTTGGGAAAGCAAGTGAAGATGAACATCTTTATATACAAATGTTTGCGAGTCTGGATCCTTACCACTTAGGTACTTAGGAGTACCAATACATTACATAAAACTAAGGAATCTAGAGTGGAGCCTAGTTGACAACCGCTTCAAAGGAAAGCTCGTGAGTTGGCAGGGAAAGTTAGTATCACATGGTGATAGGCTTGTCCTCATCAATTCTATACTGACTAGGATGCTCATGTTCATATTGTATTTTCTAGAGATATCTAAAGGGGTAAGGAAAATATTAGAATTTTATATATCGCCATTCTTCTAGCAAAATGATGATCATAAAAAGAAATACCGATTGACAAAATGGAACATTTTGTAAACCGAAAGATCAGGGTGAATTGGGTATCGAGGTACTAGGGATTAAGAGTAAATGTCTACTTAGTAAGTGGTTGTTTAAATTACTTATTAAGGATGGGATGTGGCAACGGTTGCTTCATAAAAAATATCTCAATAATAAAATTTGAGCACGGTTTTAGAAAAACCTGCCAAATCACCTTTCTGGAAGGGCCTAAGGCGTGTTAAAGAAGAATCATTTGCCTTCTCCTCTTCGAAACGAGCTAAAGAACACCAAAATCCGAGTTCGAATGCAAAAGTTATGCTCAAAACGGTGAGAGGCTGAAATCTGGGAACCTGCTGTTTTTGATCAGTACCGAGCGGTAGTACCGGGTTTTTGAGCGGTAGTACCGGTTGTACGAAGGCCCGGTAGTACCGTTTAGGTACCGAGGAGGTGCGGTAGTACCGGGTTTTGAGCCCGGTAGTACCGGTTGGTCTTGGGACGCCCAGATTTGATGCGTTTTCGCGATTTTGGGGTGATTTGGACGGAAAATCTTCAAGAAAAACACCAAATCGAAGGGGGAAATCAAGGAATTAGGCTATGGGAACGCAGGGGAAGGTAGATTAACTAGTTTAGCAAGTAATCCACGGATCAAAACCTACCAAAACTCACTCAAATCACAGATCGATCCAAAACACGAATTGGGGCTATTTTTTGTGGAATTTTCAAATTTATGGGAAAAAGACCAAATCGATGAGAAATCCATGGCAACCAAAAGCTGCTGATACCTTTTACATGCTTTGCATCTTTCATTTTGGCAAATTGCTCTTTCCTATGGTTTGATTGCAAGCATGTTAATGGTATTATCTCCCCTTGTGACATTCATGTTTCTTCGCATCTAGATAATGATGTTTTGTGTGTTGTAACAAAATTGTTGAACAATTTCTCTCTCCGATGTTTTGTGTGCAACCACAATTCCACTAAGAGCATGTATTGTCATGAGAGCTTCCAAGAATCTCGTCTTGTTGTTGCAACAAACATAAGGACCACTTGCTCTTTCATTTGGTTTGTTTGCAAACACGTTGTTTTTGCTTCCGTTTGGGATACTCATATTCCCATGATATTTGCTTTTGATGATTTGTGTGTGACATCCAACATGTCGAACAATTTCTCTTTCCAATGGTTGGTTTGCACACATATTGATGTCGCTTGGGACATTCTTCCTTTTGTGTTTTTGCCAAATTCTCCAAGCTTTGCATCAAAGATGTTGATAAAATTTCTATTCGATTGCTTTGAGTGCCCCACTACTATGTTATATGGAGTCTTTGAGTTTCCACATTTGGATGATGTTCAAACGATTTCCATGCACTTTGACCTTGCATATGCATCCCATTTGCTATACATGCATTGTACTAATAGTGTTGTGAACAAGAATGGACATGCCACATTTGACATGCTCCTCTATCATGCACGAAAATATTTTGCTTGGTCTTTGTTGTGTGAAGGTACAAGTGCATACACGTCAACCTCTACCAACCACGTGTTGACAAGAAGAACCGAAGAGAGTTACCTATGGCTACCCTTCATCGAGTCATCTCTACACCCTAAGGTGACTTCCTTCTACTTGAGGACTCATGCTATAATCTTCATGAATTGGCTACGCTTTGAGTGTTGCTTCGCTTTTGTTGTGAGCTTTGTAGGCTTCATGGAAGGTGAAGGAACTTTGAAGTGTTGTCAAGTCAATATTCTCGAGGACGACTATATGGTGAACCCCAGGATCAAGAAGTTCTCTCGACCGCTTCTACTTGGTGATGAGCATGTAGAGTCGAGGACGACTCTTTTTGAAGGGGGGGAGATGATGCAGCCCGACCTACGGTCGTTACTACATCAAGGTCTCCAACGTACGCCAAGTCGTCATGTTCTCCAAAGGTGAATCCGTTCCTCTATGCGAGTCCACTTCCTACCCTATTGAATGGTATTCTACACCATACTCCGTCACATATGCATGATAGGTTCACACCGACCAGTACGGAGGCAAGGGAGGAAGCCCGGAACATCAAGCCCGACAAGACGGAGGCTTGGAAGAGGAGACAGAAGAAGACAGGTTGGCAGCTGCCAGGTCCAAGCGGTACTACCGGTCATCGGAACCGGTACTACCGGTCAGCGGTACTACCGCCCCCTGCTACCGCCCGGTACTGAAGCCTGCGCCATCGCCACTGGATGCCCCGGTACTGGCTTGCGGTACTACCGCCTGCAAGCGGTACTACCGGATACCATGAGCGGTACTACCGGTGATGACCGGTACTACCGGTCCTAAGTCCGGTACTACCGGTCATGTATGTGCCTGCGCGCACCTGTTGGGCCACAGCCCATGTATTCCCCTTTACTTACCTATTCGCCTAGTTTATCCCCAAACTACCCTTGTTTAGTGGCTGGCCTATAAATAGAGCCCCCACCCCTCATGTATCCCTTAGGCATAGATGATAGACTAAAGACAACCCCCATTGTGGAATCTCTAGTTTTGCCTCATCCCCTTTACCAAGGGGACCGACTATCGTCACCAACCTCGATTGGACTTTGCATCACGCATCCATCGTTGAACAAGGCCTTGGAGTTCGATGTCTCGTCTCCAAGTTGTCAAGACCCTCCCCAAGGTGTTCTTCCCTCTCCGATGTGGATTTGAGGGAGCACGTTGACCGATCTTTCCTTGCGAGGATTCTATCGGACCGGTGGCGCTCGGGAGCAATCGGCCTTGTATCGTGTGAGTTTTGCGTGTGTTCATCGTGTTCTTCGCGAGGTGTGTGTTCGCTTCCGCTACCTTCTCCCTTTCCCCTCGCTTTCCCATCGATTTGACCACGAGATCCGTGAAGATCGGGCCACCCAAGAGGTTAACCCCTCCATCACTAGGTTTTTGCTTAAAGGGGATAATGGAAAGTATACCAGATTCTGGAAGGATGTTTGGTTAGGAGAGACGCCTTTTGCTCAACAATACCCTTCTTTGTATAATATAATGCAACAAAAATTGTTTTTGTTCATACTGTTTTATCTGAAGTATGTTTTATCTGAAGTATCGCTAAACATAGGTTTAAGAGGGTACTATCAGGGAATAAATGGGTGGGATGGTTACACTTATGTCAAGATTAATGTCAGTCAACTTGTCTAACGAACTGGATAGTTTTTTTTGGAAGCTCACCACTCTTGATGTATCCACGGTAAAAAAATTGTATGAAGACTTTATGGATGGACATTATAGATTTCCAAGAAGATACATATGGAAGATTTAAATCCCTCTGAATATCAATAAAATTATGTGATCCATTAATAGCATTTTTTTCCTCACAAAATATAATCTTGCTAAAAGGAATCAGAATGGATGCAAAAATATTGTTTTGTAATGCACAAGAAATCGTACAACACATTTATTTTTGCCTTATACTTTTGCACAATCCGTTTAGCGTATTGTTTTCTTCACTTACAATATTTCACCACCTACCAATATCACAAATATTTTTGTATTTGCTTAATGGGATTGATAAGAAAACTAAAGCTAGAATACCATAAGTGTTTGTTATTTATGTTGTTATATTTGGATGTCTCGAACCATGATCATTTTTAACAAGGCTGGAGTTTCAAACATTTTGCAGGTTATTCACGGGTACAAGTATGTCGGTGGGCATAGAGTTATTAAGGTGTCAAAAGGATCTCTTATTCACATGATAGGTGATATGAATTTTTCTAAACTATATGTTCTTAGATGTGGCACTTTGCCTGGTATTGCTGCTGCTATTACTGCTAATGATTCTGGTAAAACTAATCTGTGGCATATGCGTTTTGGGCATATGAGTGAATATGGCATGGTAGAATTGGTAAAGAGAGTGCTAATTGATAGTTGCAACTTGATTAAGTTTGAGTTCTGTGAGCACTATATTTTTGGTAAGCATAAAATAGTTAAATTCAATACTTCCGATTGAAAGGATCGTATGGGAACCTAGAGGGGGGGTGAATAGGTGCTACTTCAAATTTTATTCTTTTTCAAGTTAGGGTTTGACAAGAAAGGTAAATTCTCTAGAATATGCAACTAAGGTGAATTTACCTATATGCCAACCAAGCACAAGCTAACACAACACTAAGCAAGAACAAGTAAGTAAAGTGCGGTAAAGGATAGAAGTAACCAAAGGAGTTGACGCGGAGACACAAGGATTTGTTTCCCGTAGTTCCTTCCTTTTGAGGGGAAGTACGTCTACGTTTGGAGAGGGGGTGGTTTCAAACCACCAACGCCACGAGAGTCCTCCCTTGTTCTCCGATGAACCTCACCCCAACGGGCTCGATTCACCTTCCACTATTTCAGCAACCTTCGAGGTGGAAGCCGACACCTTTACAACAAGTTTGGGGCATGCATCCACAACTGAATTGGAGGCTCCCAAATACAAGCAAGCTGTCAAGACAAATCAAAGACAAGCTTGTAAGAACCAAATCAAAGTTAGGGTTTCCAATGAAACACTAGAGCTTGAGGGCCCTCAAGTGAATGAGGGGGAAATGAAGATCTCTCTTGGTGAAGATGTAGATCAAGGCCTCCTCCTTCGATTCTCCAAAGATCAATGACTTTGGATGGTTGGATGAAGAGATCTTCTAGATTTGGTGGCTCTAATGGGGTTGGTGTTCTTGTGCAGCTCGAGCAGCTGAAGGAAGAAGATAAGGGTCCCTTTTTATAGGCAGCCCCCTCCACAAACCGTTTTCTGACCGTTGTAGGAAAGTCAGACCGGAGACTCCGGCCTGTAGACCGGACACCGAAGACTCCGGCCAATCTCCGGACCAGCCTCCGGACTGCCCTTCTGACTGACCCAGACCAATTCCGCCCCAGCAACACCGGAGACTCCGGTCTTCCAACACCGGAGACTCCGGACTGAACAAAGTCTGGAGACTCCGGAGTAACCTCCGGTGCAGGCTCCGGACCCCTAGTCAGAATGTCCCAGCCAGATCCTGGGAGGCACCACCGGAGCCAAAACCGGAAACTCCGGACCACACCGGAGACTCCGGTCTTGGCAGGACGGAGACTCTGGTCTGGAGTTTCCAGAATAGTGGCATATAATGTTGTCTTTTCCCAAGAGTGAGGGTGCTGTTCATCTATCATAATACCAACCTGTGGACAATAGTAAACTGTAAAATGATCTACTTGTTGTTAACGAACACCAAAAGTGATTTTGACAATAAATGCCCTTTCACCGTTCATACCACCAAACGCATATTATATTATGTGCATGCTGATGTATGGAGAACTTCCTGTAAGACTTCTATTGATGGTGCTAATTACATGCTAACTATTATTGATGACTACTCAAGAAAAGTGTGGCCATATTTTCTGAAACATAAATCTGATGTTTTTGATGCTTTTAAGAAGTGGAAAGTAATGGTGGAAAAGCAAACTAAAAGGAAGGTAAAAGTAGTACTGATAATGGTATGGAATTGTGTTCTAATAAGATAGTTTGAGGAGTTTTGCAGTAACAATGGTATGATCAGGAACCACACCATCCCTTACACTCTTCAGCAGAATGGCGTGGCTGAGCACATCAACAGAACCATTATCTCGAGGGCTCACTATATGCTGCCAAATGCAGGTATGAATAGGCATTTCTAGGCTGAAACAGCCAACACAGCGTGCTATCTCATCAACATATCAGCTTCTATTCCACTTGAAAAGAAAACTCCCATTAAGGTATGGTCAGGTACGCCTACTGATTATTCACATCTCAGAGTTTTTGGTTGCACTGCATATGCTTATGTTTATAATGGAAAGTTAGAGCCTAGAGCTGTTAAGTGCATATTCCTTTGTTATGGTTCTAGAGTTAAAGCATATAAATTATAGAATCTTGAAACTAAAAAGGTTCTGTTGAGTAGGAATGTTGTTTTCAATGAATCCGTTATGTATCATGACAGCTTGCCATCAGATCCCTCTGATGTTTCTATTGGAGAGGAGAGAGTTAGTGTGAAGGTGGAGAACCTACAGAAAACTATTGATAATGATGATGTCGTTGAAGATATACTTGAAGAAAACATTGATAATATTGTTGTTCAACACTCACTTATTGTTTTGCAGCTGCCACATGAGCCCACCACTAGTAGGAAAAGGCCTAGTAACTGTTGGAGATATGCCCTAGAGGCAATAATAAATGTAGTTATTATTATATCTTTGTGTTTATGATAAATGTTTACATTCATGCTATAATAGTATTAACAAGGAAACATTGATACTTGTGTGATTTGTAAACTTAATTTGAAGTCCCTAGTAAAGCCTCTATATAATACTAGCTTGTTGGTTAATGGATGATTGTGGTTTCCCTATCATGAACATTGAGATGTTATTAACAACAAGATCATATCGTTAGGAGAATGATATGATGGACATACTCCTATAGATAAGCGTAGCATAAAGATCAAGTCATTTTAATAGTTCAATTGCTATATGCTTTCTGATACATAGTAATCTAATTCCTTCGACCATGAGATCATGCATATCACCTTTACCGGATGGATGCTTTGATGACATCAAACACCACACCGTGGCGGGTGGCTATAAAGGTGGCATTGAGTGTTCGGAAAGTATTGGTTGAAACACATGGATCAAGAGTGGGATTTGTCCATCCATATGACGGATAGATATACTCTGGGCCCTCTCGGTGAAATGTCATCCAATTAGCTTGCAAGCATGTGACTGGCTCACAAGGGATCACATATCACGGGAACGAGAAAAGAGTACTTATCGGTAATGAGGTTGAACTAGGTATGCAGAGATACCAACGATCATAACCTCGGATAAGTAAACTATCGTGAGACAAAGGGAAATTGATATCGTATGTAAGTGGTTCATTCGATCGCAAAGTAATCGTAGAAATATGTGGGAGCCATATGAATTTCCAGATTCCTCTATTGGTTATTGTTCGGAGAAGTGTCTCGATCATGTCCACATAATTCACGAACCGTAGGGAGACACACTTAAGGATTCGACGTTGTTTGAGTAGTTATGGAATGATGAGAAATAGACCGAATGTTGTTCGGAGTCTCGAATGGGATTCGGGATATCACGAGGAGATCCGGAATGGTCCGGAGAATAAGATTCATATAAGGAAAGTCCCGTTTCGGAGTTGGGGAATGGTTCCGGTGTTTTCATCGGGAATGTTCTAGAATGTTCCGGAATGTCCGGCACTCCGGAGGGGAAGGGTACATGAATGTGTTGTATCAAGTTGGTATGATTGCATCATGTACTAAGTGTCATCGCTGAACCAAATAAAGGATTAATTCAAATCCTAGTTTGAAAAGTCAAACAGCTAGTTTGAAAAGTCAAACGGCTAAATTTGGAAAGAGGAAAAGAGGAGGAGTGGGAAGCGAGGTGGGGAGGAGTTCCCTCCTCCAACCGGCGGCGCCCACCCAAGCCGAGTTGGGGAGGGACTCCTCTCCCTCCCCTTGGCCGGCCGGCCCCCTTCACCTATATAAGGAAGGGCAAGGCTCCCCTCCTTGACACACAAGATCCTCTCCTCCAAACCCTAGCCCCAAGCCGCCGCCTCCATAGCCGGGCCACTCTAGGAAAACCCTAGCCCCGTCCAGCTAATCCCTAGCCGGGCTTGCCCCTCCTTGGTGTGCCTAAACCCTAGAACACCGAGGACTCTCTCATACTCCACCATACTCGCTCGGCTTAAGGCGAAGCCTGCGAGATCTCCCTCTACTTAGGTACCACGCCGTTGTCTTGCCGGAATCACGAGGAGAGTGCTACAACCTCATTTTCTTTGGAACAAGGAGAGGAAGGTCTTCGTCGTCAATCTGAGCGTGTGACCCATTGCAGGGCGCGTCTGGCGATCTTGAGATCGGAAAGAGTACGACTACATCACCCACGAGAATCCGCTCTCGTTAAACACTTTGGAATCTTCGAGGGTGAGTTTATCCATCGACTTGTTGCTACAATCTAGTAGATAGATCTTGGCTTGTTTGTTTGTATGCGGTAGAATTTTTTTGTTTTCCATGCTACGAAACCCTACAGTGGTATCAGAGCCGTGTCTATATGTAGATCTGTTGCACGAGTAGAACACAATGGTCATTGTGGGTGTTGATGATTTTATTGTCTATTGCTTGTTGTGTACTTTGCAACTTGCGGGATGTTGTGATGAAGCCGGGCTAACCTTACATGACATCGTTCATGAGACTTGCTCCACGCTTGACATGCAACTTGTATTGCATAAGTGGCTTTGCGGGTGCCTATTTCTCCTAGCATAGTTAAGATCCAATTTACAACGGGTGATTAACAATACTAGTATCAATGTTGTGGTTCTTGTTCGTAAGTTAGAACGACACTTATTGAAAGCCCCAAACCACGTAAAACATGCAAAGAAAGTAGAGGCGTCTAACTTTGTTTTGCAGGGGTGTGCTGTGATGTGATGTGGCCATGATTGTGATTATATTTGATGTATGCAATGTTCCTTATTGTAAGTTGGCAACCGGCAGGAGCCATATGGTTGTCTTTAATTTATGTTAAGACCCGCGTGTCTATTCAAAGTAGTTGTAATAGTTGAAGCGGTGGGCAACCATGGAGAAGCGTCATTGACCTTGATGCAATGCCGGTGATGATGGAGATCATGTTCGTGCTAGAAGATGGAGATCGGAAGCACAAAGAAGAAAGGCCATATCATATCACATATTATTGAATTGCATGTGATGTTAATCCTTTATGCATCTTGTATTGCTTAGTAGACAATGGTAGCATTATAAGATGATCCCTCATGCACATGAATTTCAAGTCATAAAGTGTTCACCCTTAGTTGGCACCGTTGCTAAAGCTTGTTGTTTCGAAGCACCACGTGATGATCGGGTGTGTTAGATTCCGCAAGTGCATACAACGTGAGCAATCCAGATTTGCTCAAGCGGAAACTAAGGTTTGATCTTGACGAGCCTAGCATGTACAGACATGGTCTCGGAACACGGATCACCGAAAGGTAAAGCATGAATCATATAGTAGATATGATGAACATGACGATTGTTCGCCATTGAAGCTACATCAACTCTCGTGATGATCGGTGTTGATGTGGTGTATTTGGTTCGCGTGATCACTAAAACAATGTGAGGGATATTGTTTTGAGTGGGAGTTCACCTAGATTAATTTTATTATTAATCTGAACTCAATTTGTCATAAACTTAGTCTAAACTATTGCAAATATGTTGTAGATCAATGGCAGCCCCTACCATCAATTTTAATGCGTTCCTAGAGAAAGAAAAGTTGAAAAACAATGGAAGCAACTTCGCGGATTGGTTCCGCAATTTGAGGATTGTCCTCACACGGTGGTAATTTGACCTATGTCTGGATGCACATTTGGGTGACCCACACTGCAGCTGATGCCGATGAAGTAAAGAATGTTTACCTCACTCGGAAGACTCGGTACTCCACGATTCAGTGTGCTATCTTGTATGGTTTAGAATCGAGCTTGAAAAGGTTTGAGAATTCAGACCCATATGATATTGTCGAGGATCTCAAATTGATCTTTGAGACTCATGCGGCAATTGAAAGCTATGAGGCTTACGAAAAGTTCTTTAACGCAAGATGGAAGAGGCAGCTCCGTCGTGAGCATGTGCTTAAGATGTCCGGCACGCATAAACAAACTTCAAAGCTTGGGTATTGTGATTCCTAATGCTTTGGGGATTTACCGTGTCCTCCAATCACTACCACCAAGTTACAAGAACTTTGTGATGAACTACAACATGCAAAACATGAACAAGACGTTGCGAACTCTTTGCCATGTTGAAGTCTGCGAAGTGGAGATCAAGAAAGAGCACCAAGTGTTGTTGGTCAATAAGACCACCAAATTCAAGAAAGGCAAGTCTAAGCGGAAGGACACTTCAAGAAGGGTGGTAAGAAAGTTACCACGACGAAGAAGACCAAGGCTGGACCTAAGCACGATCTTGAGTGCTTTTCTTGCAAGGGAGAAGGTCATCGAAGCGGAATTGCCCAAAGTACTTGGCGGATTTGAAGAACGGCAACATCAAGAAGAAAGGTATATCGATATACATGTTATTGATGTGTATCTCACTAGTACTTAGTAGTGCACAGGTATTTGATCTTGGTTCGGTTGCTCATATTTGTAACTCGAAAGTCTTTGCGAATAAGCGGAAGCTAGCAAAGAACGAGGTGACGATGCGGCGTTGAAACAGATCAAAGGTTGATGTGATCGCGGTCGGCACGCTACCCTTCATCTACCATCGGGATTAGTTTTATACTTAAATAATTGTTATTTGGTGCCCGTTAAGCATGAACATTATATCGGGATCTTGTTTATTGCGAGGCGGTTACTTGTTTAAGTCAGAATAATGGTTGTTCGATTTATATGAGTAATATGTTTTATGCACATGCACCTTTGATAGATGGTCTATTCTTGTTGAATCTCGATAGTGGAAATACACATATTAATAACATTGAGGCTAAACGTTTGAAATCGAGCGATAACTCGACCTATATGTGGCACTATCGTCTTGGTCACATTGGAGTGAAGCGTATGAAGAAACTCCATTCCGATGGACTTCTTGAGTCACTTGATTTCGAATCACTTGATAGATGCGAAGCATGTCTGATGGGTAAAATGACTAAGACTCTATTTTCTGGTATGATGGAGCGAGCTACGGACTTGTTGGAAATCATACATACCGATGTGTGTGGTCCAATGAGTGTAGCATCGCGCGGTGGTTATCGTTATGTTCTTACCTTCACGGATGACTTGAGTAGATATGGGTATATCTATTTCATGAAACATAAGTCCGAAACTTTCGAGAAGTTTAAGGAATTTCAAAGTGAGGTAGAGAATCAACGTAACAAGAAGATTAAATTTCTACGTTCTGATCGTGGAGGTGAATATCTAAGTTACGAGTTTGGCGAGCATTTGAAGAAATGCGGAATACTTTCACAATTGACACCGCCAGGAACACCACAACGTAATGGTGTGTCCAAACGTCGTAATCGAACTCTCTTAGATATGGTTCGTTCTATGATGTCACTTACAGATTTACCGCTATCATTTTGGGGTTATGCATTAGAAACAGCCGCATTCACTTTAAATAGGGCACCGTCTAAATCCGTTGAAACGACACCGTATGAATTATGGTTTGGGAAGAAATCTAGATTGTCGTTCCTTAAAGTTTGGGGATGCGAATCCTATGTAAAGAAGTTACAGCCGGACAAGCTTGAACCCAAAGCGGAAAAATGCGTCTTCATAGGATACCCGAAGGAAACTATTGGGTATACCTTCTATCATAGATCCGAAGGCAAAATCTTCGTTGCCAAGAATGGATCCTTTCTAGAAGGAATTTCTCTCGAAAGAAGTGACTGAAGGAAAGTAGAACTCGACGAGGTTGTCGAACCTTCTCGAAATTGCGAGTAGCGCAGCCGGAAGAAGTTCTGTGGTGCCTGCACCAATAAGAGAGGAAGCTAATGATAATGATCATGAAACTTGGTTGAAGTTGCTCTGAACCTCGCAGTCAACGAGAACTCGTACCACTCCAGATGATCCCGTTATGAGTGTCATGTTGGTGGACAACACCGATGACCCTGAGACATATGAGGAAGCGATGATGAGCCCAGATTCCAATAAATGGCAAGAAGCCATGAAATCCGAGATTGGATCCATGTACGAAAACCAAGTATGTACTTTGGTGGACTTACCGGATGGCCGGAAGGCTATCGAGAACAAATGGATCTTCAAGAAGAAAACAGATGTTGATGGTAATGTTACTGTCTATAAAGCTCGACTTGTCGCAAAAGGGTTTCGACAAATTCAAGGAGTTGACTATGATGAGACTTTCTCACTAGTGGCGAAGCTAAAGTCTGTGAGGATTATGTTAGCAATCGCTGCATATTACGATTATGAGATATGGCAGATGGATGTCAAAACAGCATTCCTCAATGGAGACATTGATGAAGAGTTGTATATGATGCAACCCAAAGGTTTTGTTGATCCTAAAGATGCTAACAAGGTATGCAAACTTCAACGGTCCATCTATGGATTGAAGCAAGCATCCCGAAGTTGGAATCAACGTTTTGATAAGGTGATCAAAAGTTTTGGTTTTATACAAACTTATGGAGAAGCTTGTATTTACAAGAAAGTGAGTGGGAGCTCTATAGCATTCTTAATACTATATGTAGATGACATATTGTTGATTGGGAATGATGTAGACCTTCTTAATAGTGTCAAAGAATATTTGAATAATAGTTTTTCAATGAAGGATCTTGGCGAAGCAGCTTACATATTAGGCATAAAGATTTATAGAGATAGATCGAAGCATAAATATCATTGTCACAAAGTACATATTTGGACAAAGTTCTAAAGAGGTTTGGAATGGAAGATAGCAAGAAAGGGTTCTTGCCCATGTTGCTCATCGACCTTGAGTAAAACTCAAAGTCCGACATCGGCGAAGATAGAGAAAGGATGAGTAAGACTCCCTATGCCTCAGCCATAGGATCTCTAATGTATGCCATGCTATGTACTAGACCCGACATTGCATATCTTTGTTAGTTTAACTAGCAGATATCAAAGTGATCCGAGTGGATCATTGGACAATGATCAAAACATCCTTAAGTACTTGAGAAGAACTAAGGATATGGTTCTTTCTTATGGAGGTGATGAACAGCTCATTGTTAATGGTTACACCGATGCTAGTTGGAACACCGATCCAGATGATTCTAAATCACAATCTGGATACGTATTTATTTTGAATGGTGCAGCAGTTAGCTGGAGGAGTGCAAAGCAAAGCGTTGTGGCGAGATCTTCAACTGAATCGGAATACATGGCCTTGAGGCTTCACAAGAAGCGATATGGATGAAAGAGTTCATTACAGAGGGTGTGGTTCCTAGTCGCTGGACCCAATGTCTATCTCTTTGTGATAACATGGGCGCCATAGCCAATGCGCAAGAACCAAGGTCACACAAGAAGCTGAAGCACATAAAGCTACGTTTTCACGTTATTCGAGAACATATCCAAGATGGGGATATAAAGATTTGCAAAGTACACACAGATCTGAATGTGGCAGATCCGTTGACTAAACCTCTCCCGAGGGCAAAACATGACCAGCACCAAACTGCCATGGGTGTTCGGTATATTACCATGTAATCTAGATTAGATGACTCTAGTGCAAGTGGGAGACTGTTGGAGATATGCCCTAGAGGAAATAATAAATGTAGTTATTATTATATCTTTGTGTTTATGATAAATGTTTACATTCATGCTATAATAGTATTAACAAGGAAACATTGATACTTGTGTGATTTGTAAACTTAATTTGAAGTCCCTAGTAAAGCCTCTATATAATACTAGCTTGTTGGTTAATGGATGATTGTGGTTTCCCTATCATGAACATTGAGATGTTATTAACAACAAGATCATATCGTTAGGAGAATGATATGATGGACATACTCCTATAGATAAGCGTAGCATAAAGATCAAGTCATTTTAATAGTTCAATTGCTATATGCTTTCTGATACATAGTAATCTAATTCCTTCGACCATGAGATCATGCATATCACCTTTACCGGATGGATGCTTTGATGACATCAAACACCACACCGTGAATCGGGTGGCTATAAAGGTGGCATTGAGTGTTCGGAAAGTATTGGTTGAAACACATGGATCAAGAGTGGGATTTGTCCATCCATATGACGGATAGATATACTCTGGGCCCTCTCGGTGAAATGTCATCCAATTAGCTTGCAAGCATGTGACTGGCTCACAAGGGATCGCATATCACGGGAACGAGAAAAGAGTACTTATCGGTAACGAGGTTGAACTAGGTATCCAGAGATACCAACGATCATAACCTCGGATAAGTAAACTATCGTGAGACAAAGGGAAATTGATATTGTATGTAAGTGGTTCATTCGATCGCAAAGTAATCGTAGAAATATGTGGGAGCCATATTAATTTCCAGATTCCTCTATTGGTTATTGTTCGGAGAAGTGTCTCGATCATGTCCGCATAATTCACGAACCGTAGGGAGACACACTTATGGATTGACGTTGTTTGAGTAGTTATGGAATGATGAGAAAGAGACCGAATGTTGTTCGGAGTCTCGAATGGGATTCGGGATATCACGAGGAGATCCGGAATGGTCCGGAGAATAAGATTCATATAAGGAAAGTCCCGTTTCGGAGTTGGGGAATGGTTCCGGTGTTTTCATCGGGAATGTTCTAGAATGTTCCGGAATGTCCGGCACTCCAGAGGGGAAGGGTACATGAATGTGTTGTATCAAGTTGGTATGATTGCATCATGTACTAAGTGTCATCGCTGAACCAAATAAAGGATTAATTCAAATCCTAGTTTGAAAAGTCAAACAGCTAGTTTGAAAAGTCAAACGGCTAAATTTGGAAAGAGGAAAAGAGGAGGAGTGGGAAACCGAGTTGGGGAGGAGTTCCCTCCTCCAACCGGCGGCGCCCACCCAAGCCGAGTTGGGGAGGGACTCCTCTCCCTCCCCTTGGCCGGCCGGCCCCCTCCACCTATATAAGGAGGGGCAGGGCTCCCCTCCTTGACACACAAGATCCTCTCCTCCAAACCCTAGCCCCAAGCCGCCGCCGCCTCCATAGCCGCCGCCGGCCCTAGGGCAAACCCTAGCCGCCGTCTAGCTAATCCCTAGCCGCCGGCTTGCCCCCTCCTTGGTGTGTCTAAACCCTAGAACACCGAGGGACTCTCTCATACTCCACCATACTCGCTCCGGCTTAAGGCGAAGCCCTGCGAGATCTCCCCTCTACTTCCGGTACCACGCCGTTGTGCTGCCGGAATCGCGAGGAGAGTGCTACAACCTCCATTTTCTTTGGAACAAGGGAGAGGAAGGTCTTCGTCAGTACCGAGCGTGTGACCGACCATTGGGGCGCTTCGGAGCATGGCCGGAAGGATCGTCTCGCGATCTTGAGATCGGAAGAAATCGACTACATCACCCGAGAATCCGCTCTCGTTAAACACTTTGGAATCTTCGAGGGTGAGTTATTCCATCGACTCGTTGCTACAATCTAGTAGATAGATCTTGGCTTGTTTGTTTGTATGCGGTAGAAAAATTTTGTTTTCCATGCTACGAAACCCTACAGTAACGGTGTTCAGAAAAGGGGGTTCATGACGTTGAAACCGCATGCCATTAACTTCGCGCCACTGGTAGGACGTAGTGGTGACGTATACACTGAACGCCACTAGTAGTGTATCTAGTGGTGGTATTTATTGCAAACGCCACCATTACATATCCTAATAGTGGTGTTTGTTGTAAGCGCCATCATTACATACATGTTTGTGGAGTTTATGTTACTTTGAACACCACAAGTTAGTTTTTGAAAATTAAAAAAAATCTAGTGCATCCAATGGAATATTCACAGCACATAAAAATATATTCATTGAAATGGTAGCATCAGAAATTTGGTGTATCCAATAAAATATTCACAGAACATCATTATTAGTTGAGCTAGCTAGATACGTAGCACTAACTATTATCGAAAACGTGTGTGCCATACTAATGGCAGTAGCAAGAATCTCATCATTTGAAACGTCAGAATCTGTCCATCTCATAGGCATCGACCATCTCAGTCCACCTTGAACCACTGAAAAAGGTGTGGTTCGCCTCATTCATGACTTGGACCGTGTAGGTCGGTCCAGGTTGTTTCAAAGACTTTAGGTCGACCTAAAATTGTCCCTTCTATAACAACGGCCAATCGAAATGGTCCAGGAACTCAACTCTAAACTTTCAGGGTATGTTCTGCATACAGAGTCATAAGAAAGCAGCAATTAACACGTAATTCAGTTGTAGGGTATATATAGTTTGATTGCTTGTGAATGGAGATACCATACTAACTTCGCAGTCATAAGGGAGCACTATGACAACCTTCTTGTTCTTGCACCCATGGTAGCCACAATGCTCACACCCATTATTACTCATTATACCTATATATGATCATGCAAACTTAGTTATATAGACCATTTTAACTTAATTAGCATTATAAGTAGCGCAATATATCAACATAACAGATAAGTAAGATTATCTAGCATCATATATAAGTAGTACAATAATAGCATGATAAGTCTATATAAGTAGTACGATAGGTAGCATAATACTCACATGAGAAAATACTAAACTCGAGTAGACCCAGTGGCAGTAACGTTGTCGTCATCCAAGCGGTCCTAGAAAGAGGATGACATGATGCAAGAGTCGTCCTACTGCGTGCCGGAGGGGCCGGGCTGACCCTGTTGCTGCGTGCCGGAGGGGCCAGCCTTGCCCTACACGCGCTGTTGTCGGCTCTTGCTAAGGACCTCGTACTATACCTCCATCACCTAGGGATCAAGTAGGAGATCCCTGACAAAGGGGTCATCCTCCTCGCGATGGTCGTATGCCAGCTGCCTCTCTGCCTGCCAGTGCTCCCTCTCCTTGTCCCTCATGTCAATCCTCATGCCATCTGGCGCTAACAGATGCGCCATACGATGCTCACCCTCGAAGTTGAGGATTTCTCTCGCCCTAAAGTGTTGGACTGCGGCGCAATCGTAGGCGTGGGCCACCTTCCACGGGCACCTGAAAGCACCTAGCTGGATCTTCCTGTTATCCATTATGATCTAAGCTACCCAAGTCGGGGTCCTTGTGGGTTTCTGGTGAACACCATGAAACTTCAACTCTGGCTCCGACATGATACTAATTAAGTAGTTAAATAGCAACATACCATACAACTATTAGTCAACATATAAGAAATGAATATATATGTACATTTGCTACATCTATCCCTAAAATTATCTAGATTTTCTACCCCTAAAATCGTTTACGCATTTGGTACTATATACTAAATCATCTACACTAAATCATCTAAAATCATCTACACTA
Organism: Avena insularis; assembly: GCA_023614405.1. Classification (NCBI taxonomy): domain Eukaryota; kingdom Viridiplantae; phylum Streptophyta; class Magnoliopsida; order Poales; family Poaceae; genus Avena; species Avena insularis. The sequence continues at coordinate 38,713,272 of CM042684.1, read as the reverse complement.
AATCATATACAATCATCTACACTAAACCATCTACACTAAATCATTTAAAAGAATCTACATTAAATCATCTACAATCATCAATCTACACTAAATCATCTGAACTAAAACAAATAAAAAGGGGGAGAGAGAGAGGGGCTCACTAGCGGAGGCGGCGATGGGGGAGACGGGGACGAGGCGATGGTGGCCAATGCGGTGGAGGCGGGGGCGATGGTGGCCGATGCGGTTGGGAGAAGGAGGGTTGGGGAAGAGTGAGGGGGAGATGCGGGTCGCGGGGCGGCGCAGGCCAGGAAATTAAAATGGTGTCCAGGTTGGTGGCGTTTGCAAATTCCGAACACCACCTCTAAATCTGGGTTGGTTCCACTTGTGGGTCCTCTTTAGTAGTGGTGTCCGCAGTACATTGAGCGCTACCATTAATCTCTAGTAGTGGCATTCGGTATATTCGAGATGCCACTACTATGTTAGCTATTAGCAAAGGCGTGTTCTTTCTAGGGCACACCACTGGGAAAATGACTATTATAAGGGTTTTCCTACTAGCGCATTGGTGTGTATAGACCGAGGCGTAAGGGTGGTCATCGTACTCGTTTAATTAAAGAGTGTAATATTGTTCATTATGCTTTGAGTTGTGCTGAACAGGTGGAGAATGATTCTGAGCCTGCTACATATACTGAAGCCATTGCATCTGTTGACCACGAGAAGTGGATTTCTTCTATGCAAGAAGAGATGCAATCACTTAAGAAATATAGCACGTGGGATGTTGTGCGCTTGCCTAAACACAAGAAGGCTATCCTCTATAAATTGATATTTAAAAAAACAGAATGTTTGACTCCTACATAGCCTGCAAGGTTTAAGGCAAGGTTAGTAGTAAAAGGTTTCAGCCAAATTCCAGGTATTAATTATAATGATGTTTTCTCTCCGGTTGTGAAGCATAGCTGCATTCGTGCATTCCTTGGTTATTTTGCTATGCGTGATCATGAGCTTGAACAGCTAGATGTGAAGACTGCTTTTTTTCATGGTGAACTGGAGGAGGAGATTTACATGGACCAACCTGATGGGTTCATAGTGTCTAGTAAGGAGGATCTTGTATTCAAATTAAATAGGTCCTTATATGGTCTGAAATAGTCTCAAGACAACGGTATAAAAGGTTTGATTCATTTATGCTTGCACATGAGTTCAAGAGATCTCAGTATGATAGCAACGTTTACATTAAGTTTGTTAATGGATCACTCATATACTTGCTGCTATATGTTGATGATATGTTGATTGCTGCCAATATCAAGAAAGAGATCACTACTTTGAAGGCCCAGCTAAGTAGTGAGTTTGAGATGAAAGATCTTGGTGCTGCTAAGAAAATACAGGTATGGAAATTACAAGAGATAGAAAATCTAGTTTTCTATTTCTTAGTCAGCATGATTATATTAATAAAGTTCTTTATCATTTTAATATGCCTGATGCAAAGAAAGTCACAACACCTATTGCACCACACTTCAAACTGTCATCTACTCAATGTCCTGTTACTAATGAAGATATTGAGTACATGTCTACAGTTTCATACTCTAGTGCTGTTGGTTCTTTGATGTATGCCATGGTTTGTTCTCGTCCTAATTTGATATATGATATGAGTTTGTTTAGTCGTTACATGGCTAACCCTGGTAAAGAACATTGGAAGGATGTTTAGTGGATTTTCGGGTATCTTCAAGGCACTTCGAAAGCTTATTTGAAGTTTGGTAGAACTGGAAAGGGATTTGTTGGCTACATGGATTCAGATTTTGTTGCTGATTTGGACAAGAGAAGGTCCCTTACAGGTTATGTGTTTACTGTTGTTGATTGCGGTGTGAGTTGGAGGGAAACTTTGCAACCAGTTGTTGCCCATTCTACTACTGATGCTGAATACATGGTTATTGTTGAAGCATGTAAAGAGTATGTTTGGTTGAAAGGTTTGTATGCTGATCTTTGTGGTGATGATGCTTGCGTTAACGTGTTTTGTGATAGTCAAAGTGCTATATACCTTACTAAAGATCAAATGTTCTATGAGAGGAGCAAGCACATTGATGTCAAGTACCATTATGTGAGAGACATAGTCGCTTGAGGTAATTTGAAGGTATGCAAGATTAGTACTCATGATAATCCTGCTGATATGATGACAAAGCCAGTTGTTGTTCGAGTTTTGAGTTTTGTTCAAGCTTAGTTGGTATGCTATATAAGTTTCAGTTTTGTTCAAGCTTAGTTGGTATGACTGTTTATCCCAAGTGGCGTTTTGGCGTCGAAGGTGGTTTCTTTGTTGTTCAGGAGATTGTTGAAGTTCATGCTACAAGAAATTTGTCTCAAGGTGGAGTTTTTTATATGTTGATCCATATTTTACAAAGTAAAGACCAACTTCTGACGAGCAGAGCAAGGACTGTCGCCAGAGATATAGATCATTACCACCGCCTATTTATATTCCTTGTAAGCCGCCGGCTAGGGTTAATCGCAACATAAGTTAATCCACTGCGTTTGTAAACACTCTCGAAATAATGAAGTTTTGCTGGCTGGTGCCCGTGGTTTTTATCTCTCTTTGTTGGAGAGAATTTTTCACGTTAAAATCTTGTGTTCCTCACTATAATTTTCTTTTCATTCTTCGTTATTGCCTGTCGTGTTTATAACAAAATTCCTACTCTTTTTGGTTTCAAAAAATCTAAGAAGGGGAATAGGTGGAAAATAATGCCGCCTTTTTTAATGAAAACTTGCAGCACCAAAGCACGAGTGCTCTCGAATTTTGAAAAAAAAAGTAAATTTAGTTTCATAAAATCACAAACTATGTTCCACGGATACGTACATATATGTTGTATATTATATGAAGTTACAAAAAAAGTTGTTTTATTTTGGGCTATATAGAAAAAGATAAATTTCTGGCCATATATAGCACTAAGAACTCTTTTTATCTGTAGCCAGAAATACAAAATACTTTCTTACGAAAATTGGAGCGTCCATACTAATTAAATGCATATACCTACTTGTGTATTTTTTGCCAAATCTGTCTAAATCTGGTAACTTCAACCAAATCTGACCCTACTCGAAACTAATTTGAAATCTAACCCCTGGGGGTCGGCGTCATTTAAAATAACGCTGAAGTTGTGCATGTCGGCGCCAAGTTGTACCAGCTAGGAGGAAGGCCAGAGAGATCGGCGCCATTTGATACGGCGTCTGAGGCCAGGGTCAGATTCCAGGGATCAGATTCCGAATTAGTTTCAAGAGGGGTCAGACGTGGAATTAGTTTCGCCAAAAGGTCAGATTTAGCAAAAAAAATACCCTACTTGTGTTTTGTTGCTGATTTCTGGGACAGCTAGAAATACGGTTCCGGAAAGTTCGAAAACTGACAACTCTGGTGCTCTCGGGTGCTCAGGGATTTTTGTTGGCGCTTTCTACGCATCCACCATGGAACAGAGCATATACACAAACGTGTCGATCCAGCGTACACACATACGAATTCGCACGTGCACGATCGCGTACCTGGCTTCTCCGGTCGACTCGTGGCACGCATGAGTCACCCGCTTCTTCTTCGACTAGCCAGTAGTTCAATTCGCTAGCTAGCTATAGCAAGCCTCTTGTCCCGTCCCATCCGAAAGCGATCGCCATTGATGGTCTCCTCCAGATCACAGCACCACGCCAGCTCCTCCCCGTTCACTGGTGCAACATCAACTAATCGTCACCATGATCTATCTATCCATGATCACCACCATTCTTTTTCTCCTTCGCCTGATTGCTTTTCCATAATCCCCGGCCAGATGGTGTCAGGCGTGTGAAGGAGGTTAATCTGATCAATCGTCGCGGCAGTCTAAGCCTACGCCCTAATAGGGTAGGTCGCCTCCGACGCACCGATTTGATCTGGCGCGACGACGCCGACGGACGGCGACCACGACCACGCCGACGGCGACTGCCGGCGATCGCGGCCCATCTATTGGGCGTGTTAATTTACTGGTTGTTTTAATCGTGGCGATATGGTTGTAACTCGGACACGCTACCCCTTCTTGACTATGAATACCAAGCTCGCTATGGCTCTTGCGAGAGAATATTATATGTCGACCGTGACAAATTTTAATTAGTAGGGCTTACTTAATTAACCGCTCATGGAGGAATTTCTGCACGTTAATTTGATTGATGCTCTCGGTCGATCTCATGGAGGAATTTCTGCACGTTTCTATATTCCGCGAGAATCACACCGTGACATATTCACACGAAACCGGGCTAGGGTAAGATAACCTATCTAGGGTTTCTTTTCTCCGTTAGCGACGCAATCGGTTCGTCCCGTCTCCAATGGTTTTAAGGACTTGGAGACGTGGCGGACCACGGCCCCTTGCCGATGGTAGGTCTCAGTGTTTTGTTTAGCTTTCTTCAGGATGTCGATGGGGTGGTTATGTCTTGAAGTCAGAATAAAGTCATTTTCACTATCTTCGCTCTAGTGGTGTGTCTAGCATCGGCCGGGACGCGTGGAATCGTGTGTCCGACGAATCTCTTGGGATCTGTTTGTTTTTCGTTTTCATTGGTCTATTTTAAGGCCGGTCTCTTCCGATCTACGTTGGTCATCTTTTGAGGATGGTTATTGCTCCAATGCTTTGGTCCTTTAGGGTCTCAGCATGATGATTTCATATTCGTCTACTACAACAAGCTCTAGTACGACAAGCTTTGCCCGGCTCCGATGATGGAGAGGCGAGAACGGCGGCGCACCTTTGGCTGGTGCCAGTGTTTGTAGTCGTCGCTACATGGTCCAATGTTTTATTTATAATTTTTATTACTTTTGGAATCCTTTGTACTGCTATTGATGATTATTAATAGATCGGTGAAATTTCGCAAAACAAATGAGCTAGGATAAAGCCGAAAAGATATGTAGCAAGATAGGTAGCTAGATGAAAATAGATCAAAACATTTCTTTTACAACACAAAATATATAAGCGATAAAAGAGAGTGTGTGTGTGCTAGTCAAGTACTTGTTGTAGTAGCTTACCGTTGCAAAGAAAAGGAGTACTGCCCCCATTTCATAAAAGAAGGTATCTTTTTTTTCAAAAGTCAATCCATGTAAAGTTTCACTAAAATTTGAACATTATGAAATTTTACAATGTCAAATAAATTTTATTAGATATATTGTTACATATATTTTTTATATTATATCTATATAATATTGTATTTATTTTTTGTTTTTTCTTAAAGTTTGGTCAATTTTTTACGTTTTTTGATTTTTGAAAAAAATTATATGCCTTATTTTACCGAATGGAGGTACTAGTTGCTAGCTACATAGGTTCATATATTCCGACCTTTCCGGGCCCACAAACGGGTGCTTGGGGGGGGGGGGTACAAAGAACACAGAGCACCAAAATTCCGCAAAAACCTCCATATGTGGACCTAAGATATGTGTGGAATTGTCCATATTAGCAATATGGATGATAATAGAAATAAAAAATGTGTTAGAAAGAAAATGGAAGAAAAAAAGTAGTTAGAAAAATGATAATAAACACTCTGCCGGGCTCACGACGAAGAGCTTTTCTGCCGTGGTTGATCACACGGCAAAGAAGTAATCTGCACTTTCGCCCGGTTTCGAAACTTTGAAAATTTTCTCGGAAAGATTCGACGCATTAATGAAAAGACATGGCACGAAATAATCGCGCGTACAAAAAAAATTCGGTTCAAAACTTTGCCGTGATTGACGTCTAGACGCACGGCAAAGTCTTTCTGTCATGACCGACCCGTCAACTGCACCGGGGAAGTGGGCCCTACCCTACGCAGTGCAGTGTCTTTTCTTTGCTGAGTGCTATTTGGCCTCTATACCGTGCTCTTTTCTTTGCCGTGTTACTACTCAGTGCCTCTGCCGTGCGTTTTTTTTTTGCCGTGCTGTATTTATTTATTTACCGTAACATCTTTCTGTGCCGTGAGTTTTGTTCCAGGGTGAGTGCCCACGACAAAGAATCGACGCATGTCAGCGAGCTATTTTCTGGTAGTGTAACTTGGTATGGTTTTGTACCTACATGATTAATCGCTCAAAACATACTTGATTAGATATTGCAACTAGATCTCTGTTCCATAATATCAGACGTTTGGTAGCTAAGCTAGCATGCCAAAACATCTTATATTGTAGAACATAGATAGTATTATATATTAAGATACAGACAAAACCAAAAAAAAAGAGACACAGAAACTCAAATGTAGTTCGGGATACATGTACATCATTTAAAAAAGTGCAAAAGTTTGAAAAATCCTAAGTGTAGGTAATGATATATTCTACAAACATGCAAAATATTATTTGAAACAGCATATGATCTGGGCAACACAAAAAATGAAAAAAAATCTATAAATTTGGAGGTTTCAAAATTTGCACTATTCGGTGTTTCAAATCCGCAAAAACAAAACATAGATGTTGTAACATCCACAAAATTTCCCAAATTTTGGGATATTAAATTAGTAAATAAAGTAGATTAAATTGTTTGACTTTGTTGAATTTCCGAAATCCTTGGTTTTAAAAACTTTGGTTAATAGTGCATTAACATGACTATCAAACTTATTTGTATTTCAATCCAACCATCTGACTTCGAGTGACAATTATCCCAAATAGCCATAATGGCATAGTGATAATAAAATACAGTTCTCAAAACATTTTTACTGAGAATAAGCTATCTTATTGTTCTATATTGAACAAATAATTTTAGAAAACTGAGAGTTTTTTTACTCAAATTAGAGGTATAAAACTCCTTTTGTAAAAGTAACAATAAAAAATAAAAATGAAAAAATTGAGCCAGCCCACTAGGCCGACAGAAAGTGTGGACCACAAAGCATCCATCAATCTCCATTTGCTTTCTTTAAAAACCATGCAGAATTCGTTTAAAAACTCTATTGTACACTAAAACCTCTTCATTGTGCACTTCGTTCGTGCGGGTCTGAAGATCAGATCAGACCGCGAAGAAGTACGACTAGGTCATCCACGATCTTTAGTTTGTTTCCGCTCGTGTTGTACAAGGGTATGTAAATCTAATCATTTTTGTTGCTAACATCTCGTAGATCGGATCTTGGTTTTATTTGCTTCTCGTAGGAATTTTTTATTTTTCATGATGTGAATTCCATCATCGACTCCTGACACAGAAAACATGTTAAATTCGGTTGATTGGCCAAATAGACACAATCCGGGTATCATGACCCATCGTCTGATCTGCCAATGGTCGGCTTTGAGGAGTATTCTTCCTAGTTGTTTCATGTTCCGCTATAAGGTCGTACACATGTTTAGTACCTTGGGTAACAATATGATGGGTAGCGTTTAATTGCGTAGGAGAAAATATGTCGTTACTTACAGAAGGTTTATCGTTGTAGATTTTCAAAGATGATAACTTAAACTCTTACAGTGGTGCGATGACGCCTAGCCGATCTTCCTTGAAAGTGGCTAAGTAGGCCTTCAGATCCACATCTTCTTGCTTCTCTTGCAACACCGCAGTTCTTCCCGTCTATTTTTCTGAATATTCTCAAAAGTTTAGGGATATTCACCTATAGTTCATCAAAGGTGGACCGTATGATGTTCTCAAGACTAACATCAAAAGGTTTGGCGATCTTATCGGCCGTGATGATCCGATTTATAGAAGATGCCCCCTCCGTAGTCACCAAAATGTGTGTGTGTAAACGATTCCGGCTATACTGAACATGTTAGACTGTACCCAACGCCAATGAAGATGATCCGTAACTCACATCAAAGGAGTCTAGCTAGAAACACGATATGCAAGACAGTCTAGCTGGCACTTTTAAGACACGAACTCAGTTTCTTAGGAAGCACCCCTTCAGAGTTTCCAAGGACAATGGGCTAAGCGAAGTCGATTTGACCGCGTTTAACTCACCAACGAAATACGTGCAAAGTCGCCTAAGAAATAAAAGCATGACAAGGGTTGAGAGGTAAAAAGTTAGATGCATTTGTGATCATCGATTTTTCGTTTACTTTCAATCCGCCGGCACCTCTCATGTTTTTTTAAAGGAGCATGTATTAATATCATAAGACAATTACAATCAGCCTCTGCAATAACACATTGTCCTAACGGCCATACGGATGCACATAGCTAAAATAATAAAGAAGAACTATAAAAAGAGAAAAGTCCCGCTACAGTGACCCATTCGTTGAAACAACAGTACTATCACCACCAAAACAACATCAAAAGTCTAGCTTCTCCAAAAGCAACGCCTTTAAGAAGGAAACAGTGCACAAACACCGTCATTGTCCATCATAGATCTTAGGTTTTCACCCTGAAGAAAGTACATGCTCTCAAAACAATATCTTTAACAAGGCCATTGCCGATCACAACCAATTAAGGCCAGACACTGAGTTTTCACCCTGAAAGATAGGACTGTAAACCTCACATGTGCAGTCGTCCCCACTTGCATGCCACTGCTCCAAGTCACGAGTCACCAAGCCAATTATTCATCACCACCCAGACTCGAACCACCATTATCAGTCCTCAGAACTCGGTCTTCATGATCTTCTCCGCCGGCACCATGGAACGAGAACATGCCCCCTAATATTAACAGCCAACAGAGCTTTGAAGCGCTTCCTCTGAATCCAAACGGTCAGAATAAAACATGGGTGCGCACGACCGAATCGTTCCAATCCGGCAATCTTCAAGCATTATTCGTCCATGAGAGTTCGCCGACGGAGCCTTCCGAAACTCACCATTTCGACCAGATCCACGAGGGCAAGCATCAAGCAGATCTTCATCTTCGCGCGAGAGGAACCCTAGGACCACCTTCATTATTCAAGCACACCAGCAGACCCCCACACCGTCGATCAGAACAACGAAGGAGAATAACGAAGGAGAAGGCAAGAAAACGCCAGATACAAGTACGATACCGGATCAAGGTCTAGATCGAACTCATCTCTCAGCGCGCCCCATGACCACACTTTGCCGCTCCGGCTCGCATCCGCCATGGCCAAAAGGTACATGGCCGCGCCTGGAAAGAAACTCTCATGTATATATATTATTGCAGCTAGTCTTTCTGTACGAGTCATGGATTTTCTTTTATACGTCTAGAATCATTAGATTACAGGTGACAAAATCTGTATCTTCGGTCATTACAGTCCTATATATCTCGTCTGCTCGTAATTCGGCCCAAAATAGGTGAGTGCGTATGTCGAATAACAATAATCACAATCGTCCTTGATCTTAAATATAGAAATATTATAGTATTCCCTAAATAAGAGAAAAACTAGCAGTACGTGCCACGATGCATGTAATTCCGTGTGGGGCGGCGACTGGCAGGGTGGTACGTGTAGAAGTGGCATGCATGCAGCATGCTGGTATGTTCGTGGCGCGACGAACCTGGGACGAGGAGTAGTTGAGGTATACTACGTGTCAACTCCTCGCAGCCAACAGAGATCTCTGATTTTCAGCTCCCCTGGAACTGGAAAGTGCAAAACAAAATTTCCGTCTGTACTAGTTTTACCGCTGTGCAGCTTCTTCCTCCTGTGACTCCATCCCACTTCCATCGGAGCTCCCGAGGAGTGCAGCCATGGCGGTCGATGAGCCAACCAAAGCAAGTTCCAAAACCGACCTCCCATCCGCAGTACTACTTCTCTCTTGATATCGCCGTGTACTTTTTCCGGATTAATTAATGAGACAGCGATGTGATACGATTTCCTGAGATGGCCTAGGTTTTAGTTTATGTTCTGTAGATTATCTCGCTCTGTGTGTTCGATTTATGGAACAAGCTGATTTTTGCACGTAGAAACACAGAGGCTTCCTTTTTTTTTTGAAGAAAACAGAGGGTTCTTGACAAGAAAGAAACAAATAATCCCCATTTGATGTTTTCTGGGTTCACATCCTTTCTCCAACTCTGAATATCGGATCGGTTGACTCTCTTTGATGTTCCATATTTAGCCGATTGACTGGTCGATCTTTAGTCGCATTACAGTTGCTTACCGCAAGACTAGATACGATTAAGAGATTCTGTAAAATAAATAATTGATCGATTGCATAACGATTACTCTGCTTTTCTTGGTTGCTTGATTTTTCTTGCTTGGTTTTTCAGAGGAGGACGCCAGAAGGTAGTAATTCCGAGTCCGCCAAGACCAAGATGGGGCAGAAGATGGCATTGGTGCATCAGAGGCTCTCTTTGCTTCACAGCAGCAGCAGCAGACACGGTGATAACGACTTTGAGCCGACGGTGAGAACCTGATCTCGTATTGCCACATTTCAGGCACTTCTACTTTATAAAGCTTTAGAGTATCAAATGCATGTTGTTGGTGTCTTGGTGACTGCAGGATGAGGATCTCGCTATTGTTGTTGGTCAGAAGACTATGGAAATCGATGACGGCGATTATCGATACAGCAAACTTGACTATGTTCCTTTGAGAGTAAGTATTATTTTGCTTTAATTCTCTTGTATATACATTACTTAGAACACAAATGGATTGACCGTCCCTTTAAATGAAAGAAATTATATCTGCACGTTGTGATAATTGTTCGTCATTGTTTTGTTTTCCATCCCTATCGTAATTTTCGTAAATTATGAGCATACAACTTATTGATCTAACCTCGTTGTGGCAAGTCATAAGGCCAGGAAGCGTCAAAAATGGGCAAGAAAAGCGTCAATCCTTTTGTTACAAACATGGAGCAAAGAAAAATAGCACGGGCCTCACTAAAACTTATAAAGTAATATAGACACCCTAATTCGGTCTTTCTATTTATGCGTGTGATATTAACATGCCTTATCACTTATCAGGGAAATTAGAACAGATAAACAGAGCTACCAGTTTCAGTTATGAACTCATCATGCTTCATATGATAGTGTTAGAGTATCTTTTCTTGCGTCTTTTGGCTTCCATTTTCTGTTCTCTATTTCTGATTGGCACTTTTATTTAGAGATTATTTGTTCTCATGTAAGCTGTGAAGCTTCTTAGTTTTTCCTTCTAATACAAAGATACACATTTTGATGTGTGTTCATGAAAAATGTGAACTCATTGTGCTTCATAGATTTTGACCTGTCAAAAAAATAACAATTCACGTTATTAAGTATCTTCACGCATGTATATAAGGAGGTAATAATGTGTTGTTCTTCTTTCGCTGGTTCTTTATTTTCAGAGGAAAAGAGGGATACCAGCAGGTTCCAAGTCTGCCAAGAGCAAAATGGAGCAGAAGCCGGAATTCTTTAACAGCAGCCGCAGTAGCAGTAGTGACAATAAGAGTGACACGGATGATGATTTTGACCCGAGTGATGAGAATGCTAACTTTGAGCTGACAGTAAGGCCTTACACGAAACAATTTAAAAGTGCTTTGGTTAAGACATTTTTATGATTCAAAACTTTATTATGTCACACTTTGCACTGTGGATGGCTGAGTTAAAATTTCTTATCGGAGAAATAGACTAACTATGAACAAGTTTCTATGCTTTGATTGATTGTGTTACAGAGGAAGAGAAGGGAGCTAGCAGGTTCCAAATCTTCTAAGAGCAAGACACCGACGTCACCGTTGGTTGATAGCAGCAGCAACAGTAGTGAGGGCAAGAACGACAAGGATTCTGATTTTCAGCCTGGGGTAAGTGGGACTCATTTCACATGGATCCATTTAAGACACGTTTGTTGTTCAAATATTGAAAGATCACTTGTTCATATATGGAAGAAGTGTTTTGTAAAAAATAGGCAGGGGGTACGTCGGCTGTCTCTAAATAGATCAATATGTGTACTAGAATCTGCAAATTTGATGGCTGTTAAAATTTATAATTGGAGCAATAGACTAACTATTAACAAGTTGTGACTCCACAGGTATCTGGTGATGATGGCCGGAAGAAATATGCACGGTACTTCAGCTTTTGTTGTTTTTGTAGTGGTAGAATGCGTAGAAATCCTTCAAGTATGTCTGACTTATACACCTGAGACTTCATACAAATTGTAGTGTTAAGGACTTCTATGGAACTGCTTGGGACAGAGCTGTGAAGGTAAATGCGAAATTGCCGGCAGAAGGTCCAAGTTTCGTGAAGCTTATGCTGAAATCGCATGTTGTTAGGGTATTTTGGCTGGTAAGTCTATGTTTACTAGTGTTCTCATGATTGTATAATGCTGATGAATCAGTATTTGTTTTTCTTATGAAAAACATTCAGTTTGCGTTTTCTATTTGAAAACTAGATTACAAGGCAGTTGACTTCTACATAAGACAAAAACATAAAAGTTAGAGAATGTATAGATATGTGAAATTGAGCTTTAGACAGATCATGTGTCACAAATTAATTAAGTTTCTTTTTTCTCCCTATGCATTTGACTTTCATGTTTCTCTCCCAGAGCCTCCCGGTTAGCTTTTGTAGAAATCATCTTCCAGAGCATGATGTTACAATTGAGTTAGAAGATGAGGATGGACACAGCTATGATACAAATTACCTAGCTAAGAAGACCGGACTCAGCGGTGGGTGGAATAGATTTTCGGTACAGCATGATCTTAAAGTTGGCGATGCCGTGGTCTTTCAACTTGTGAGACGAACAAGATTTAAGGCTAGTGCTTCATAAATTTTTGGCCCACTGCTCCATCCTTGTTCATGATATATACCGTCTGCACATTCATGCATAATATTTGTGCTGATACCACAAACGATTAAGTATGTTTCAGGTGTACATTCTAAGAGAGGATAAGTTCACTACAACTGATGGTGCACTCAGTCTCCTGAGTTTGGACACCTCCAAGGAAAACAATATATTCGGTGAGTAAAAAAGTTTTATATTGTTCAGTTTTGAACTTTCTGTGTTATTGTAAAGGGAAAAACATGTTTTGGAATTTGAATCTGCAGAATTATTTGTTTTATTCCACAATGCAGAAGAAGATAGTTCTGCTGGTGATGTTAAGTCCAAGGAGCTGGAGATTACCAGAGTGAGCAGCAAAGCATCGAACGATGACAGCGGCAACCTAGACAGTGAAGAAACAGCAGATGATTCAGACACTAATTTCGGCGCCATGACAAACCTTAGAAAGTTCAAGATCGTTATCAATGGCTCGGTCATCGACAGCAAACTATTTCCCAATCGCCTGCGCACGGCATACTACAAGCTCTGCTGCGCCAGGAAGGCGTTCCTCCACAGGCATCTTCTCAAGCAGATAAACTCCATGCTCGCGGCGGGGGTGATCGCGGAGACTGTCAACATCGCCGAGGGCATTAGAGCCTCCCCTACCTCTTCATCTTCCCTCGAGGACCTTGCAACATGGAAGAAGACCCTGGAGTCCTTCGAGCTCCTAGGCATGGACGTAGGCTTCCTGCGCAAGCGTGTTGACGACCTCCTTGCCCTCCTCACTTCTCAGTCACTGTCGAGAGACCTCCTCCAGGTGGCTGTGGAGGGTTGTAAGGGGTACAAAAAGGTGAAGCTAGAGCGGGACGGTGTCGCGGAGAAGATGAGAGCCCTCGAGTCGAAGATGTCAAGCCTCAAGGCTGCCCTGACGGGGATGGACGTGAAGATGAATGAGATGATGGAGTCGAGCATGAAGAAGATGAAGGAACAGGCTATGCGGCAGCTGGCAGCCGCGCCATGGTGATCGACAACATATTGTGTACACTTTCAGTAACTAGCTCAGACTTGCCCTGTCTATCTAGTTCTTGTTATCTGTATATATCTTGGGTTGGTAGATTAAGCAACGTACCAGGATGCTGTTTTTGGTGCACATCAATGCTACGAGATGGGATGAGCGTTGTTTCAAGGTTTATTATGAGTGTGCTCTCCGTTTCTCTCTACTGATTTTATTTTTTTGAAACGAGGCAAAAGCTTTCAATTGGCAAAATCAGTAGAGAGAAACTGAGCATGTCCATGATTGTATTTCAGTTTTAGGTGCTAGTTTAAGCAGACTTCAAGTGGTTTCTAAAATAAATGGCATCGATTTCAATTGGCAAAAAGAATTCTCGATTGAATGATTGCTCTAAATGAGACAACATTTTTCTGTTCATGGAACTTGTGGAGGAGAGGTAAATTAAAATCAGAAATTCTGAACAAATAACTGAAGGAACAAACCTTACAGAAATTATAATATTTTTCTCCGATTCTGAAAAGTTTTCAGGTACACTTGTTGCTGGCTTAACTACACGATAACATCGATGGAAAATTAAGAATACAAACTCGCTTGGCATAATCTGTGCCTAGTTAAACAATCACTTGGCTAATTCAAACGAAAAGATCACTTGGACTTCTTTTTTTGCGAAAAGATCACTTGGACTTAGTTTGACCAAATATCCTGTTGAGCGTAGCGGCTAAGCGGACGGCCCCTTGCGCCAGCCTCAGGTTCACGACCGGCGGCCTGCTACCGAAATAGTCATCTGCACCCAACACAAACAATAGTAATTATTTAGTTATCTGCATACCCAGTATTTTGATAGAGGGAATAATTTCGAACAGATATCAGTTGCACAAAGCATTTGAAATTAAATAATCCGTCAAAATCCGAATTATAAACTACAATGACGACCTGATAGGGCTGAATCTTCCGTCATGTTCTTGTACGCCCAGTCGCATGCTGCACTGATGCCCTCGGATGCATATCTTCGCAGTGGGAAATAATTGATCAAATCATTAATTGCTATACAATGGAATAGTAATTCGTAATATCACAATGAAATCTTTACTGATCGTTGCAAATCATAAAGAAAATATTCCTATGTAAGATTTAAATCCAGTAATAAACCCTGAACATTTTTGGTTGTCGGTTTGCTTGCGAGAATAGGCATGGAGAACATACATGTCAGGGCACGCCATCAGGTTCTTGCCGCACTCTTCCCACCCCTGCACTTGCCCTGACCACTCTCCCTGCACTCAAATCACTTAGTGTCCGTCAGTTACCATATGAAAAAATTGCAAATCATGTCCAGCAGTTGAACCAGCTACAGATCATACGAAAAAGGTTATTCAGAACAATTTCCACACCGTAATGTTCTTGGTCAGCGCATCGACGAACTCAGCGGTGCCTTGGTGGTAGTAGACCTTTTCAGCCGTCTAGATGATATTCACGTCCCAGACCTGACAACGACTAACAACGCTCAAATGGTGGCTTATTCGGAAAAAACGATCTAAAGGTGAAAGTTTCAGCATTGCCATGTATTTCTGTCAGAACCAGGGGCCGGTCTGAATTCTGAAACAAGGCGAGGCTTTACATGGTGGAGCTCGGTCTTCCTCCTGTACCAGTGGACGTCGATGGCGCTCTGTCAGAGCTGGACCCCACGTGCAGAGGCTACAATAACCATCTCGGAAATTTGCAATTCATAATCGAGAAAATATGAGCTAAACTTGAAATCTTGAACCATAAACAGTCGCGAAATTGACCTGGTGGACGTCTCCCATGAAGTGTGAGAGGAACAGGAGTGCCTCCGTCAGGTTGTCTGCAGTGTAAGTGTTGGACAACCAGTTTGTCATCAGTAATTCAGCATGACTGACTAATTATGGAGCACTGAATCTCAAATTGTTCTGAAGTTTGTACTAGGGTCGAACTGAGCATTACATTGGCTGGAAGGCGATGATGATCCGTAGGTGAGTAGCTGGGAGGTGTAGTTGTTGATGGCGCCGGCGACGCACCGGCCCTTGACGCCCTCCTCGTCCATGCAGTCCCCTGACGCCCAAAATACCATCAGAAATTCATGATCTTTTCGCTCGCTATGCACAGGAGTCTGATTGAAGTTTCAGTGCAAGTGCAGAGATTGTCGGGGGTGTCGACGAAGTGCAGGGGCGCCGACCAGTGGTACCTGAACCTCACCTCGTCGGCCCACGAGCACAGGCTGCTCAGGGATAAAACGCGAAGCCTAAGAAGCAGATCAAAGATAAAACGCGAAGCCTAAAAAGCATCTAGCTTGCCACCGAAAACGACTAGGCTAAGACGACCGGAGCTCCACGACAACGCCTCCCAGAAGGTAACGACGCCACAAGCGCCGCCGCCGCCGAGACCACAAGGGTCTAAGGTTTTCACCCGGAGCCCTAATGTGGTGAGAGTAGCCACAACAACGCCTCCAAGAGGGTCACGACATCCACAGACGTCATGGAGGTCACGCCGACGAAACCCTCGAGCTCGAGCCCCTATAGTCCCCATCTCTAGAGGAAGACCGTGCCATGCCTTGGGAGGCCCGCCTAGGCTCATATGGGGCCCACAGGGCCTAGATCTGGGCCACCAGCGCACCGGCCGGCCACCGGTAGCATGGCCTGTGTCACCTCGCCGCCCTGAGTCAGCACCGCCGCACCCCGCCGCCACGAACCGCCCCGCCGCCGTTGGAAGTCCAGGAGGCCGAGGAGGGCGAGCCGCAGCCGTCGAACCGCAACCGCCGCAAGGAGAAGACTCACGCCGCCTCAACTTGCAGGAGGCTGCCTCCGCCGCCACCCGCCGTCCGCTGCCGCGCCAGATCTGGCCACCCCCGCCGATGGTCACCGCCGCCATGGAGCGCCGCCCCGCGCCGGCCTCCACGCACGGGGAAAGAACGGCCAGCCGCCGCCCGGCGACGCACGCCGGCGGCGGCCGGGGAGAGAGGTGAGGGAGGGGACGAGAGAGGGCGGCGATGGGAACCGCCCCAGGGACGTGCGGGGGCAACCCAAGAGCGGGGTATTTTTTCGTGCGTATGGTCTTCGAGGAGGCTGGACCCAATTTGCATGCTTCAGCGAGCTTGTCGTCGACGTTATACATGATAGCATGCCCGTTGAGCTTTAGAATGGGTCACACATGTTGCATAAGTTAGGAACAAATTGCATGCTTTTGATTGAAGGATTTGCTACTTCGCTAGCCCCTAAGAACTTGTTTTAATGTTGAATAGGTCAACATGTTACCTCAAAACCAAAACTTGGTATCAGAGCACTTAGCTCTCCCTCGCCACCAAACCCTAAAAGCCGCTGCCACGTCCCGATCTTGTGAAGCCACAACCATGACCTCCTCCGCCCTCCAAGTCTTCGACACCTCGGGGCCATCATCTCCCAGTCATCCACCACCATCCATGCTAACGATGTCCCCTCCATCGCGGTTCGTCTCGATCGCAGCAACTTCGTGTTGTGGCGTGTGCTCACCCTCCCCAACTTCATCGGCGCAATTCTTTAGGGCTACCTCGATGGGCCAATGATGGCGCCACCGAAGTCCGTCAATATTGGCACCGATGATGTGGCTCGGGAGGTGATTAACCCCAGCTACCAGCATCAGTGTATAGTGGATCATAGGTTCCTCGACCTTCTCCTCTCTTCCATGACCGAAGAGATCGCCGGCTAGATGATCGGCTGCAAGACGGTAGCCATGGTGTAGACGGTTGTTCATGTCATGTTCCGCACACAAAATCAGGCCAGTGTTCATCACATTCGGCGCCAGATTCATGCGCTAAAAAAGCAGGATATGGTCGCCATGTAGAAGGTGAAAACTCTCACTTACGCCGTTAACGCCACCGGCTCTCCTCTTTCTGATGACGAGATCGTCGATTACATGCTCACCGGGATTGGCCCCGCCTTCAACCCAATCGGTGTGTCCATCTCAGTCACAACCATGAAGGTATCGCTTTTCGCTCTCTAGTCTCATGTTCTTAACTATGAGGTACTTCAAGCGCAGCAGGCAGAGGGTGACTAAAAGGACACGAATGCTGCTATATGGGGTGAATAGACGGTTTAAAACTTTTATGAGATGAGCTTGATAAATGTGGAATAAAACTAGTGTTTACTTTGTCAAGCACAAAACCTATATATACCATGATTCACCTATGTGCATCAAAAACTTATGCTAAGCAAGACAAACAACTATATGATAGCAAGATATATGACATCAAGCATGAATGATATCACAAAGTAAAGTTCACAAGTAAATAGCTCGGGTATAGAAATAGTCGAGGCATGCGGAGACGACATTGTATTACCGAGTTCCTACCGTCAAGTGAGTACATCTTGTTGGAGGGGTGTGGGTGATACCTAACGCCAAGAGAGGCCGCACCCTATTCTCTGGTGAACCTCGCCACGAAAGGCCTGGTTCACTCTCCACTATCGTTATTATTCAAGGCAGAAATCGGAGTCTTTACAAGAAGCTTGGGGCACACATACAAAACTAAATTGGAGGCTCCTAAGATCACCACAAGCTAGAAAACAACCAAATAGTCTAGGGCTCCAAGAACACAAGAGTAAAAAAGCTTCTCACCTTTCACCCAACCGAATCCTCGCCGAGAACTCAAACCGATGCACCAAATGCAATGGCAAGAACACAAGAAGTGCTCAAGTTCTTCTCTCCAAAATTTCACCAAGCTACAAAAACTATTAAGGGAATAAGAGAGAAAGAACGCAAGAGGAAAAACCACAAAAGTCCCCATGATCTAGATCCCAAGATGTTAACATCACTTAAGGGAGGATGAATGGTGAAGATGTAGATGTGGATCTCTTTTTTGAAATCCCTCAAAAAGATTAAAGAAATATGAGAGGGATTGAGAGGAATTGTAATCTCTTGAGGGTAGAAACAATGGAAGAGAGAGAGAGAGAGAGAGAGAGAGAGAGAGAGAGAGAGAGAGAGAATTCAAGCAACCGGCCCAAGGGGGGAAGGGGGGCCTTTTATAGCCCCCTCACCCCAACAAAATATGACCGTTGAGGACCACTCCGGCCGGATAATCAGCCCCTCCTGTAGATCTTGGGTCACCCATGTATTTTTTTTCCGCGACAAGGTGCGTGTCACTTAGTACAGGGGTAGATATTTCGGTGGATAATCCGTCCCCTTGAAAACTGGCAGAAACGGCAAAATTAAAACGATCATAACTCTAGCATCCAGACTTTGATTTTGATGATCTTGGCCTCGTCCAAAGATAGTAACAACTTCTACAAGATCATGTAGAAAACCATCATAGTTTAGCAAGGGATGATAAAATCATCATAGTGCGGAACAGCAGGGAAAGTATGGGAAACGCTCCCGCCACACGCGGGAAGCCTAGACGCCAACACGACAGCCTGCCTGCCATGGCAGATGCTACTAAATGTCTAGGGAAGATGAACCCCAGAAAAGATAAACTCGGTCTCCCATTAGGCGCACACACGGACAGGGGAGTACAACGCGCTCTCGCAGAGACACAAACGGACCGGTTCGGTGTTCTAAATGCGGTGGCCCGTTGGAGGACTTGGGATGGACTTATACATTGTACACATCAAATATTACACCTTAAATTTGACCTTTTACTTAGTTGTCCATTCGTGAGAATAATTACCGTATTTAAATTTACTTGCCTCTCACTAATTATCACACAAAGTCACATCTTACAGCAACTAATTTGTTTTCTCCGATTCTATCATGAATCAATTTCAGGTACACGTTGTTGCTGACTCAACGGCTTATGGGGATAAATTGGTTAATGGAAAGGGATGCATTACACGATAAATATAATACCATGAAGCCATTTTATTATGACGGGTAAAAATCAAGAATACAAACTCGCCGTGCATAATCCGTGCCAACTTAACCAATCACTTGGCTAATTTCAACAAATTAAAAATATCACTTGGTGGTTGTCTGATCAAATATTCTGTTGAGCGTAGCGGCTAAGCGGACGCCGCCTTGCGCCAGCCTCAGGTTCACGATCGGCAGCCTGCTATCGAAATACTCATCTGCAGGCAACACAAACAGTAATTATATTTCTCTAAAACAAGTAATTATATTACTCCCACCAATCCAAGTTAGTTGACTCTGTCAATATACGGATGGATCTAATACTAAACCATGTCTTGATACAATCGAATCTAGACAAATCTAAACCAACTAATTTGAATCGGAGTGACTAGTTACATATAAATAATCAAATTTGTCTATCAAAAGCCTAATAATGAAATCGAATACTAGTATATATGTCAGTGCTTTTATATACCTGATAGAGTTGAATCTTCGGTCACGTTCTTGTACGCCCAGTCGCATGCCGCAGTGATGCCCTCGGTCGCGTATCTTTGAAGTGGGAGGTGATTGATCAGATCATTAGTTGCGATGTAATTGAATAAAATAATTCGTAGAATCGTAAGGAAATCTCTACTACTTATTGTTGCAGATATTCCTGGATACGATTAAAACCCAATAAATACTGAACATTTTTGTTTTTTGGTGTGTTTTTTTTGTGTGTGAGAAGAAGAAGCGTGTAGAGCATACATGTCCGGGCAGGCCGTGAGGTTCTTGCCGCACTCTTCCCACCCCTCCACTTTCTCTGACCACTCCCCCTGCAATCAACCAGTTTAGTGTCTGTCAAAAATTGCAAATCAGATCCACCAGATGAACCTGATACAGATCATACGGAAAGGTTGTTCAAAACAATTTTCTCACCGTTATGTTCTTGGTCAGGGCGTCGACGAACTCGGCCGTGCCTTGGTCGTAGAAGTCCTTTTCTGCCGTCTCGATGATATTCACGTCCCACACCTGACGACGCATAATAACACCAGAATCATATACTCCGTACATGAAATGGGGGTGTGAATCTGAGGGTTAATTACATGGTGGAGCTCGGTCTTCCGCCTGTACCAGTGGACGTCGATGGTGTTGCCTCCTCTGTCGGAGCTGAACCCCACGTGCAGTGGCTACAAATTGCAAAGAATCGCGGCCATTAATAAGTGGCAACAGAAACGCTGGCAGGATTGACGGCAATTCGATTCTGATGATGTACCTGGTGGACGTCCCCGATGAAGTGCGACAGGAACAGCAGCGCCTCCGTCAGGTTGTCTGCAGTTTTCGACGACGAGTTCGTCATCGGTGGAATTTTGTTAGGATGGAATTGGACATTACATTGACCGGAAGAGGACGACGATGGCGATGGCGATGATGACGACGGCGTGTAGGTGAGGAGCTGGGAGGTGTAGTTGTTGATGGCGCCGGCGACGCAGCGGCCCTTGACGCCCTCCTCGTCCTTGCAGTCCCCTGACACCCCAAAAGAGCCCTTCAGATCCACACGAGTTCGATTGAAGTTTCAGTGGGGAGTGTCTCACTGTCGTAGTCGTAGGTGCAGAGGTCGTCGGGGGTGTCGATGAAGTGGAGCGGCTCCGACCAGTGGTACCTGAACCGCACCTTGTCGGCCCACGAGCACAGGCTGCTCAGGTTGCCTTCGGCGTCCGACGGCAGCAGGTCGTCCACCGCCTTCGCCGCCGCGTCGCTCAGCCGGCCCTGCAGGAGAGACACGGCAACATCACCACATTGTTCTCTCCACGAGATTCAGAGATCAACGGGGAAGATAGAACGGAGGAGGAATGAGCGGAGCGTATGTACCTGCGCGATCTGGCAGATCATTAGGTGGCCGTGAACTCCCCAGCCGTGCGACGGCGCCGGGAGCGCCGCGAACACGGCGGCGGCGAGGAGGAGATGGAGCAGGACCGCCGTGGTGGCACTGGGGCGCTCCATCGTGCTAGCTGTATCGTCGGGCAGGCACCTACACTGAGAACGAGAGATGGATCTCTGCCGCGCGAGCTTTATAAGCAGGAAACCTGGAAACGGTGATGGCGCGTTTAAGGAAAGGAGGAATCAGTGGGGGGAGCGACAGACAGCGTACGCCGTAAAGCGTGCCATATCTTGGGAAATTAATGGTGGCCATGTACGTACGCACGCCGACGCAACCATGATTTTCTTCCTTTGGAGCCGGATGTTCACATCGCCCTGAAAAAAAAATTGCAGGCAGATCACGTTCATACTGAGTATCGGAGTAGTATTAAAGTTCGTGAGCTGCACCAATCCGGTGGAAATTGCAGGCAGATCACCATATTCTGTAAAGTTTTGTGTAAACTGTACACTAGAAATTTTAAAATAAACTAGAGGTGGGATTGAGGTGGAATTCCACTTCACCCTGACCGCGTTGGTCCTGCTGCTTTTCCGCTTCATCAGTTACATAGTGATTAAATTTGCTCGCCTCAAACCAAGCTCATGATTTTCTCTTTTTTTTCTTCCTAGAGCATCTCCAGCGGTACCCCGATCCGGTGACCAGTGGTACCCTTTTGTTTTTGCCACAGGGCACCAGGTCCTAACTGCGTCCCCCGATAGGAAATGTTTTAAATGAATTGACACAATATGAACATGAACAGTGAATTAAGCTTTCGAGTTTTTTACAAATCTAAAAGAAATACGGTAAACATGAAATTTAATCTTTAAAGTATATAAACTACATGCCGAAGTGGCGGAAGAAGGCGGTGTAGTCCTTGGTCGCTCCGCGGTTCATACTTTTTTTATAAGAAGTATATTAATATCATGAAGATACCAACTACATCTAGAATCTATAACAATATAGTGTCCTAATGGCAATACAGATGCACACAACTAAACAAAAAAAAAGGTACAAAAAAGAAAAGATCATGCTACAGTGATCTACTCTTTGTTGCAGCAGATCAAACACCACCAAGATAACATCAGAAATCCAACTTCTCTAAAAACGACGCCTCCAAAAAGAAAATAGTGCACAAGCAACATCATCGTCCTGATCATGGATCATAGGTTTTCACCCAGGAGAAATTATATGATCACAAAACAATGCCCCCAACAAGGTCATTGCCAGACACAACCAACTAAGGCCAAGACCATGGGCTTTCACACACGATGAACCTCCTGTGATAGGATCCCTCTTCGAACCGACGAGACACAGGCTGACGCACGGAGACGATGGCACCCGCCAGTCATGGAGGACAAGCCCAATGCAGCCGAAATATAGTCGCAGCTTCTCGTACTCGACCTTGATAGGGCGAGAGGGTAGGAGAGCCACCACCTAAGCATCATCGGTGTGGAGGACGAGGACCTCGACGAGGAAAACAATGACTCCATCCTCCTCATTGTCCGGGGGAGCTGCCATGACCATGACTTGGAGGAAAGGAGGGTACCGCAACCCCGAGTGGTTTCCTGTGGCAATTAGGGCTGGAATTCGAGCCGAGCCAACTCGGTTTAACTCGCTAAAGCTCGTTCAACTATCGAGTTAGCTCGACTCAGCTCGTTTACAAAACGAGCTCATATTTGAAACTCAGCTCCACTCGGTAAACTCACGAATAGCTCGTTTAGCTTATTATAAGTTAGGATTAGGAGCACATATAAGAAAAACTAGCAATTATCCTACTAATTTAGAACTAAAACAATGATAGTACTTCCATAATAACACGAAGGAAGTTCAATGAAAAATATAGTAGCTCGACACCATTACAGGTTCAAGAAACATTTATAGTATGCCAATTATCTATGAAAAATTTAAACTCTGTATTTAAACGAGTTTAACGAGCTAAATGAGTAGCTCGCGAGTAGCTCATTTAACTTGGATGAACAAACAAGCTCAAATCTAAAAGTTAGCTCGACTCATTAGACACCGAGTTCAATCCGAGTCGAGCCGAGTCACGAGTTACTCATTTAACTCGCAAGTTTCGAGTTATAATTCTATCCCTAGCGGCGATGTAGTCCAGCACCACCGTGAGGGTGTGTCCCGGTGCACCCCACTAGAGTTTACGGCCAGTCACATTCTTGTTTGCCGGCTGCTGGCCATCGCACTCATACCGGGCGAGCTCCCTCTTTCGGCAGTCATGGAAGAATTGGTTCCACGCGATGTTGTTGTCGAGGGCCTAGTTGGGATCCCCCATTGTACAAACTATTTGCACCCAAAAAATCCATGATTCAATCCTAGCATATCGAATGTACTATTCAACTATATCATAGAAATATTATAATGAAACTTTTGTATATATTTTTCCTCTAGTTAGACATCTCATATCAATACCCTAGATCTATTCATGTCAATAAATCTGAATATGGTTGCAATATATATTTTGTAGATGACATATTTGGAGAAGGAAATATTGGAAATTAAAAAGGGTAGAAATTTACACCACTTGGAAATCACATAGTAGTGGCTTGGATAAATGCTACAAAGTGGCATGTATGTGGCACCCCACTAACATGGTGCCACTGCTAAATGTTACCGGCGGGTGGTGTACTTGACTCACACCACTAGTAACAGAAATATTAACAAGTGTTACCAACGGCATCCAAACCGACGTGCCATGGATCTCAAATGCGTTTGTTAATCTCGATGGGCTTGTCTTGGGTTATGCTACACTGATTAACGCGTAGAGAGGAGAGTTCGTAAAGGATGTCTAGGTCAGTAGGAAAGATTTTAAACCTCGTTAACAAATATCGGCGTCATGTTGTGATTGATTGTTCTACTAAGATCGATTATGTGCCTCTGACGATAAGGAGAAAGCACTATGAAAGCTACATTTTGAATTTCTAATGTAGTAGTGAAATTCAATTAAGGGCGGGTACATCAGATATTTTCAGGAAGTTGGGAGTAACACTAAGTATTTTCACTTAATCACAAATGGAATATATACGAAGAAAAAGATCTTCCAATTAAAACAAGACGAAGGAACCATAGTAGAAGAAAAACTGAAGGTCTATATTTCTCAATACTATAAAAAAATCATTTGGCGAACCCGATCAGAATAGCTTCTCTACGATGGAGGAATGAACCGATGACATAACTTAGTCCACAGAAGAAAATGTCCGTCTAACAGCCAATTTTTCTGAGAAGGAGGTTTTTGAAGGTATCTCTCATAAGGAACATAACAAAGCACCTGGACCTGACGGTTTTCCTACTGAATTTTTACCAGCAATTTTGGGAAGTTATCAAACATTGATTTGATGACAGTGTTTGTGTAACTTCAAATAGCAGAGTTACCTCTTCTTGAATTGAATCACTTCTTACCTTCTCATGTTTTTTTCAAATCATGTAGGCCAAGATGTGCCATGATATTCCATTTTTTTGCATTTTCTATCATTTTGTATTTCGAATCATGTAGAAACAAGCCCCGAGTCTTCTAGCTTGCATGCTGGATTGAGTCCTCCATGCCTGTTATATATTAAGCATGACACTGTTGATGGCAACAACTCCATGTGTACCAACTCGTTGGGACTCCAAGTGCAGAGTGTTGTAGAAAACGTCTTTTTTTCGCAAGGGTGACTCGAGGGTTTATATTGAACTCTCGGAAAATTGGCGAAGAGTATATTTTGCTTCTCCTCTTCAAGCAATCTACAAACCAAAGTTTTTGCCTTGTGTCCCCAACATCATCGTGTGGTTGTCAAGAAGAAGGTTTTGTATTAGTAATATAAAATAAACTTATAAATAAATATAGTAAAAGAATTTATAACTAGGCAAGCAAAGTAAATGCAATGATATGATAGTTGTTTTTGTGTTTTGTTTGTTTTTGCAAGTAAAGAAAGTATTTTTGTATTTTGGAAATATTAAATTGAAAAAAATATGATAGTAGTGGTGTTGAATGTTGTTTCTTATGATAAAAGTTGGACCGGGGTTCATGGGTTAACTTGTCTACTCTCTTTTTAAGTTGCAGTGGACATAAAACAATTCATCATCAAATAATATTGGTGGAACTTAAATATGTGTTTGATAAGCATTCATATTGCATCACGTCCTAAAATAGAGATGATACAACACATCTCTCTTATACTCCTCTAGAAAGGGAAAACTCCAAACAATCTATAATTAATAATTAACAGAGCATAGCCTTAAGTAATTTGACATGATTTCTGAATAACAAATATATTGCCTTGACCAAACAAGATTATCAAGATTTCACAAGATAATTATAGCACAAAAATTCACTTAATCCTCAGTGAGGTAAAAAAATAAAGGTAAAAACTATATAGTAGATCCTGAATTCGTTGTCACTATTCAATTACTACCACCATGTTACTCTATATAATACACACTTCCCCCAAACATATTTTTGCATACAAGTTGGATCAAAATAAGTAATTAAGAACGGGTTAATTTATATGCATCTATCAATACATCTTACGCATAAATAGGTTTCAATCTCATATATCAAATCATAGAATAAAGATCCACCACATAGAAATTACATATATGACCATAATCATGTTGGTAGCTCATATGGTACTAGATCTTGAAGAACAAGAGATAAATATATCAAACTACTTCCACAAACCCATAGTCTTGAGGTGGACTACTCCCTCTTCTCATCATGGTGATGATGTTGGAGAAGGTAGAGATCCCAACGACGGCTGCTCCGGTGGAGTTTCCCCTCCAATCTTTCTTGGTTTTATCTCTGTTATTGTGTTTCTGTGTTTCTACGACACTCTCCCCAAGGATACCTCGGAGGACCCTTTATATAGGATTTTTTAGGTCAAATCAAGTCCGTGGGAGAAAGATTGAAGCGAATCGGACGCCCAGGGGCCAAAAGAGGTATGGTGGTGCGTGCCTAGGATTGGCCAGGCCACCTACCTTCTTTTGGTCCTTCAGGCCCCTCTCGTGATGTCCAAGCACTCCAGATCATCACTCTTTGCGAAATATTGACTTTCCTAGAATTTTATCTTCATTTGACTTTGTTTAGGTCTCTGAAAGATAAAAATACACAAAACATGTCTTTCCTGTCTTGAAGAGTTATAACCAAAATAAAGAGGCTCATTGGTAAATTCCCAAAAATCAATATAAAACATGGATATTAAATTATATATATTGCAAATATGTGGGAATATGTATCAATAAACTAAGTTCATGTATGCATTTTATATGCATTAACTGTATACCCATGGCGCGTCGTGTCGTTGTGGGCAATTGAATACGTCTCGATGGACATGCAGCGCCACACCAGCGCCATGCTTGCTCGCTGCCAAATTAGTGGAAACACTAACTTTGGGTGTTCTATTTCTAAAAAGAAGGCATATAATTTTATTTATAAATCAAACAATGTAGAGTTTGATCAACCTTATACAAACAAATTAACAAATATAATATTATTTAGATACTATGAAAATATATTCCATGATGTATCTAATGATATTGATTTGGCATTATAAATATTATTAGATTTTATATAAATTTGGTCAAAATTTAGTTTGACTTTGGACAAAATTCATATGTCTTTGTTTTAGGAATGGAGGGAGTACTACACGATGGTACACTACAAACATTTATAGAGATATTTCTTAGACTTGAAAATTCTATGGCCCGCAACCAAGATATTTGAATGTAATAAAACATATACGCACATCACAATACATAATGGTCACAAAGTAGTCCATGCGAAAATGTGATTCTTCCCATCTTCATTTGCTTTGGTTAGGCATGGAGGAAAATTTTGTTTAGCTAATCAATTTTTACATTGTAGCAAATAAACTTTTCAAAACTAACAAAATATTCATAATGCACACGTTTAATTGCATATGAATGTCATATTCATATAGCATTGCTAATACAAGACAATATACATGGCTATTTTATACTAATTAATTCTAAAAGCACAAAATTGGATGTTAAAGGTGTACTCAAGGAAAAATACATATATCTAGCCAAAAAATGAGAAATTAGGAAGCAAAACTGCTTAGTATAAATTCATGAGGACTACTTACTTTTACTCGTTACTATTTCAACAAATCTTTTCTGATTTGGGAGATCATACACATAATCATCAAGGAGGATCCATGTTTTCACATGTAGAAACTTTTTGCGCTCGAGAAACCATGGCTCGTTCCTAGCGTGTCGACTATAATATTCAACTATATCACCAAAATATTATTACGAAACTTTGTAGATACTTTTCTTTGTTAGTTAGGTATCTCATATCAAGATCACAGATCTATTTATGTCAAAAAATACGAAGATGGTTGCAATATATATTTTGTAGATGATATATTTGGAGAAGGAAATATTAGAAATTAAAACACTAGAAATTTACACTAGTTGGAAATTACATAGTAATGGCTTGGCTAGATGCTACAGGTGGCATGTATGTGGCACTCCAGTAACATTGGCGCCACTGCTAAGTTTTACCAGTGGCATACTTGGCTCACACCACTAGTAGCAGAAATATTAGTAAGTGTTACCAACGGCATCCTAACCGACGTGGTACGGAGATCTAACGCGCTTGTTGGCCTGGGTGGGCTTGTCGTATGTTGTGCTACGATTGATTAGTATGTGGGGAGTAGAAAATATTTGGAACCTCGTTGACAAATATTGGTGTCGTGTTGTGATTGATTGTTCTCCTAAGATCGATTATGTGCCACCGGCGATAACAAGAAAGCACTATGAAAGCTAGAATCTGAATTTCTAATGTTGCAGCCAAATTCAATTGAGTGCGGGTACATCAGATGTTTATATCGTTCTTTGGCACACTGTATTTTGGTATATTTTTGCAAGCAATCTTTTTACTCATTGAAAATGACAAAGGATGCTCCTAGTCTTGGAACCATAGCATGTAGGTGTAGAACAATGATTGCCATGTAAACCTACCAATTTCATTGGATTTAGCTATATTTTTTCAACATGGTCCAACATACTAGCATTAGATATTTAGAGTTTACATCAATTAAATGACAATCTAGGAAGAGGTGAAATAGAGCATAGCACTATAGCATAACTTGTAAACTTTGATAATCTCACATATTGATTATTGACTAAGGGATACAAGGTTTATATATATTACAAGCCAAGTCGTATCACAACCGACTAAACCAAAACCTAACTTGTATTACAAGATGTAGTCTAACATCCCCTGCAGTATCAACGGTACGGTGTTGTCGCAAGCCCCTTTGCTGAAGATATCAGCAAATTGAGTAGTAGTCCATACATGAACTCGAACTTGTCCAAGTGCAATCTTTTTCTCGAACGAAGTAAATATAAATTTCAATGTGCTTGGTCCGTCGATGTTGCACTCGATTGCCAGACATATAAACCGTTGAAATGTTGTTGTAACAAACGAAAGTAGCCTGTTGAATGGGTCGATGCGGGTCTAATAATAGTTGGTGCAGCCAAATAGTTCCAACAACAACATGTGCCACATCGCAATACTCAGCCTTATCATACGAATGAGAAACCATGAAATCAAATTATTACCTATAAACCACAATATCTTGATGTGGACCAACGAGTGTCCAGGACACCGGCCTAGTATGCATCAAAATATGTTGTCAAGGAGGTAGGAGAAGATAAACTGGTATGAAGATCGTGATCAAGTGCACCTTTGAGGTAGAGAAAACTATGTTTGACATGATCATAGTGAGGAAGAAAAGAATCATGCATATATAAACAAGCTTGTTGGACAACATAGTAAATTTTAGGATGGTTAATAGTCATATATTGGAGTGCACCGGTGAAACTGCGATATAGAGTAACGTCATTCACTTGCAGAGGGGAGTTTGGAGTTAGCGTCAACATGAGTGCAAGAAGCTTGACAATCAATCATACCAGCCCTTGATAAGAGATCTAGAATATATTGCCATTGGGAGAGAAATAGGACGTGACAGTCATAAGTAACAACAATGCCCAAAAAATGATGAAGCATTCCAAGATCATCCATAGAGAATTCAGTACGAAGTTGAGAAATAATGTGATCAAGAAAAGCAAGAGAAGAATGCGTAAAAACAATATCGTTAACATAAAGAAGTAAATAGGCAACATGAGAATCCGTGTGATGGACATAGAGAGATGAATCAAAACAGGAAGGAGTGAACCCAATTGTTTGAATGAAGGAAGAGAATCATTAAAACCTTGCGCAATCTGTAGAAGGCAGACGAGTAGCAAGAGGAAAATGTGCTCAACGAATGTAATATAAAGAGACACATGCACACGACTAGAGAGTAAGTCGAGACAGCCGTAACCTTTGTGCTCGTCGGTGTAGCTAAGAAAAACACAAGGAAACAAGTAGCAAAAGGAAACATATGATCAATGAAAGTAACGTGATGAGACACATGCACATGACTGGAGAACAAGTCGAGATAACGATAACCTTTGTACTCGTCGGAGTAGCTAAGGAAATCGCAAGGAATCGAGCATGGTGCAAGTTTGTTAGGAGAAGTGGCGTAGACATTGGGAAACAAAATGCAACCAAAGACACGAAGTTTAGTATAGTTAGGATGACAATGAAAGAGAGTAATATGAAGACTTTTTTTTGGATTGGCTTTGGAGGGGCGGATATTAAGTCAGTGATTAGAAGAAAGCAAGGTAGCGGGGCCTTGAAATGTCATGCATGATCGGGTGCGATTTTTTTTTAAATAATACACACTTTTTAATATTTTTCAAATCTATTATGCGTTTTTTAGATTTTACAAAAGTAGTACTTTGTCGGTCTGGAGGAAGCCGATTAGTGCAATGGCTCAAGAAAGCCGATCGAAGCCGTCAGAGGGTCAGGGTCCACGTCGGCCAATCGGCTCGGGCAGCCGACCCTTTAATCTGCATAGGCCAAGCCGACTGGAATTGCTACTGGCAAATTTGAAAAACAAATGCTAATCGTTGATAGCGACCCATAGCACTCAGATCGGCTTGGCCCGATCTCCCAGCCGATTAGGGCAATCGGCCTGCCCTAGGCCGATTGGGGCAACGCGGGCCCAGCTGCCCCACGCCCAACGCTCAGTCGGCTACCTGTTGGACGACTGCAAAGCTGTCGGCCAGGCCCTGGCCGATTGGCCCAGTCGGCTTGCCCCAGGCCGACAAAGTGCTAGATCTGTAATTTCCAAAAAACGTATAATAGAACTCAAATTAATTAAATAATACGTATTATTTAAAAAAAATCGCTGATCGGGTCGCCTGCGCTGTGACGACCGCCACCGTCACTCTGCCAAGCTCCTCCAGGCGGACTCAGACCGGCCTGGTAGGTGACGCTCGCCACAAGGATTCCTAGAAGCATCAGGTATTTGCGCTTGGCGTGCTTCTTCTTCCCTGCTCGGTCGTCGTCATTCTCGGGGGGCTTGGATCGGCTGTCCGCGTTGCCAATTCTGTGGCCACCGTAGAGGACCAGTCCAGCTATGGCCAGGAGAACCACAGCCACCAGCACGAAGACGTAGATGGGTGTTTTGAAATGCTGGGTGCTTCCGGCAGCATAGGCCCCCATCAGAGTGACCATGCCGGCGCCGTGCAAATGGCGAGCGCGTAGCTCCTTATGGCCGGCCTGTACAGATGCGGGTTGACGAGCAGGATGATGAGGGCCATGGACAGCATGAAGCTCACCGAGTTGCAGAGTAGAAGAAGGCCTGGTAGCGGCGGGGGAAGTTGTAGAAGAGAACAGGGTCACCTGCGTGGTGACCCCTGGATAAATCGTCCTGGAGCCAGAAGCCGCCCGGAGGGGTCAACCCGGCTTGGTAAGTGATGGTGGCGGCCAGGACCGCGAAGAGGAGCAGCCGCTTGCGCCTCCTCTCGACGGACTCGATTTCCCGGTCGGTAATGGTGTCCGCGTGGTTCAACGTGACGAAGACGACATGGATGACCACGTACACCAGCACAGCGCCCGCCAGGGCCATGGCGTAGATGGATGTGCTTACGTCCCGGCAGCTCCCGGCGGCGTAAGCGCCCATGAGGCCGAAGAGGTCCAGAGTCCAGTATCATGGCTGCTTCCAGCACGCGGGTCTGGAGCAGAAGCTTGTTCTGGACCAGGATGATGGCGACCAAGGACGCCACGAAGGCGACGGAGTTGCAGTAGAAGAAGGCCTTGAACCGCCTGGCGTTGGTCGTCAGCAGGATCGGTCGCCGGCCATGTGGCCGTCCCCATTATTGTCTGGCCAAACGCCGCCTGGTGGGTTCAGCCCCGCCTGGTAAGTGATGGTCCCCGCGAGAGTGGCGAGCAACAGAACCAGGGAGCTAGCCTTGTCCACTGTCTTCCTAGCTAGTAATATATATAATTGCAGATCGAGGAACAGAGGTCAGTCGATAAAATGGGAATGTGGTGCTGCTGCGAGCTACAGCCTACGTTCCTGGAATTATTATTACTTCCCTGCCGTCGGCGAGCTCTCGCTATTCCTTCTCGCAACATTCCTGACACCCGGCCATGGAAATATTCGATGCATGGTGTCTGCCTTACGGTTTCGATCCATCCTTGAACAAGAGCAAACTGGAGGAGTATGATGAATGCCAGCACAGCAGCAACCAGGCTGGAGACGTAGACGGTGGTGTCGATCTCCCTGCAGCTGCCGGCGGTGTACGCGACGACGAGGCTGATCAGTGCGACGATGATGCAGCCGTAGGCCCCCTTCACGTGGGACTCCCTGTCCAGAAGCGCCACGACGATGAGCAGCGACGCGACGAACGCCGTGGTGTTGCAGCACAGGAACACCGTCAGGCGCGCGCCGTGGCTCTCCTTGAGGATCGCCTGGCCGGGGCGGCCGACGTCCCAGAAGCCGCCCGGCGTGCTCATCCCGGCCGCGTATGTGACGCTCACCGCGAATGTCGCCAGCAGCATCAGGACCTTCCGGAGCCGCTTGGCATCTCTCGAGCAGTAGTAGGGCTTTGCTGGCCCAAACGAGGCCCGCGCCATCTGGACGACGAGGTACACCAAGGCGACGCCCACCAACGCCAAGGAGTAGCTGCTGGTCACCGTGTCCCGGCAGGTGCCGGCAGCGTACGCCCCCATGATGCTCACCAGGTCCAGCACCATGACGGCCTGCAGCAGCTTCACGTTTGCCATGCGGTTCCTCCTCTCGTGCAGGAGGGCGAGGAAGAGGACGAGGACGGTGACCACCAAGGAGGACGCGAAGGCGGTGGCGTTGCTGTAGTAGAAGACCAGGTACCGGCGGTAGCTCGTGGCCCGGAGGATGGAGTCCCCGGCGAGGAGGCCCGCGGCGGCGTCCGTCTCCTGCCACACGCCCCCCGGCTGGCTGAACGCCGCCGCGTACGTCACCGTGGCCACCAGCGTCGCCAGCAGCAGGATGTACTTGCTCAGCTCCAGCATCAGCTCGTCGCTCTTGATCTCCTCGTCCTGGACGGTGGCTTGGGGCAGGCTATTCCCGTTTGCTGCCGGACTGGGTGGCGGCTGCTGAGCGTCCAACGACGTGAGCTCCACCGCCTCCACGTCCGTGGCGATCTCATCATTCTGGCCCTTGTCGCGTGTTGGTGACTCCATTTATGTACCAAACAGATATGATGCCTATGAACTCTCCAAGATCTCTGGAATATATAGCTCACGCTCACACCTGGGAAGTGTATAGCATAAAACCACCGTTTTACATTTGAAATTTACCGAGTGCCACCATTTTACCTTCGCTGGGACAAAAAAACCACATTTAATTTTGGTCCGATATTTGCAAAAAACACTAGTCGAGAATTGAACACAAATTGACACAACAACAACGCGGCCCCACTAGTCAGAGCAAATTTGCTGGTGTGGACTGGGCCACCCGTGATAGCCCAATAAAAGATAATCAAAATATCAGAAAAAGGGAAAAAGAAAAATAACTAGACTCCCCATTCTTCTTCACCGCTGCCGCTTCGCCACATGCCAGACGCCCTTCGCTACTTTGTCGTCACGCCCTACTCACCGCCGTCGTCGCTTGCTCGCCGCCCATCCTACCCATGCTTGCTTGTTGCCGCCCGCTCTCCGTCGTCGATGCGTGCCCTGCCCCTGCTCGCCGTCGCCCCATGCCCTGCTCGTCGTGGCCATGCCGTTGCTCGAGTGCGGCCTTGCCTGCCCTCGTGCCCCTGCTCCGGTTCGAGGGTGCCAAATCACCGTCGCCACCCTTCCTTGACACCATCACTCGCACCTACCTGAGAAAGTATATCAGGTGGAAACCTGCTTAAAATGGAAACTTGGAAACTCAAACACGGACCGTTGGATGTGAAACGTACAACAGACGTGAGACATAATGAATTTAACAGAAAGGCGCCCCCGTGTCGGTTGTTACATATTCTCACAAAACCCCTACTCTATCCTTGCTCTCTCAATGGTACCCCCAATCAATTGGACATTCGGGGACGGTCGTCTCCCGGTGGCCGTGGAGAGCAGGTCGCTCCTACGGTAGGCGCCAGACATCTCTGATTCGTCTCCATGCGGTCACTCAATCTCGTCCCTGACTATAGGATGCGGACGAGTGTCGATCTGCAACCATGGAAGCTGCAAGGAAGTTCTTTGTTTTCCTGCTAACTGGTTCTGATTCTTTTTTTTTTTTGTTACAATGGATTTGCGGTTCAGATTAACACCACTAGAACAACACTGCACTAGTACAAACTCGTTACTTAAAGACACGTCAATTTTTCATACATAACAACACTACACTGCTAGTACAAACTCCATCAAAATGTTCACGATTTGTTGTTAACCCTTATCTCATACAGAGTACGCACCAAGTAGAGTAAATATTTTTGGACTGTTTTTCTAGCGGGGCCGGAGGTACATAATACAGTGCAGCGACATCATTTAATATAGAAACCGGTGGCTAAAAAATACTTTCTTCGTTTCAAAATATAGGATGTTTTAGCTTTATAAAGCAAATGTATATATGTAGACTTCTTTTAGCATATAAGCCCATTCATGTTTATAGTGAATCTAGACACTAAAATAAGTCTAGATAATTTTTTTTTATAAATCTAAAACATTTTATATATTTTAAAACACGGTGAGTAGTACTACCGACGACCCGCACAGTGTGGCAGGTCAGACACATTGTTTCGGCAGGACTCAAACGAAAGTAGTACTAATTGCACCCGTATTTGATGGTTTTCCTTTTGTGTGCACTGCCAGCACGCAGTACTGACATGTATCTGAGGGGACTTATCACGTATCTGACGGGACATACCTCTGCTCCCACCGAACTTGAAGCCTGATCACTTGCTGCCCCGACGGGACGTGTACAGACATGTTTTGGCTGACGCATCGGCAGCGCGTGTCATTAATTGTCAGTAGCTGACACTTGTACATGTTGTGTCGACGCGAAATTAGTACTCCTTTGTTTCAAATTACTCCGCAGGCGCGCTTATGTAGGTGAACTAGTACTCCCTCATTTTTCATTCAAAAAAATTCTCGAATTTTTAAAATAGATAGTATGAAATATGTACTACGTATACCAAAAATTCTAAGAATTTTTTAATGAAAAATAAAAGAATACTAGGCCACCTAGATAAGCGTGCGCGCGGAGTAATTTGAAACAGAGGGAATAGGTCTTAATCTAGCTGCTTCACAGTGTATACCACACACCGAAGCCTACCCACATTCTGCAAGACATTTGACAGTACTCTAGTTCGAATCTCCGGCCCACAAATCGGATGGTAGCTAGCCAGCGGAGGGGCAAAGCCACCGGCCCGGTGGTGAAAAAAAAAATCCACACACTCTAAAATTAGATTTCAAAATCTATCTATCTATCTAATTAAATATCTAATTGATGATAGCGATGGTCGTCATTATTATTCTACTACTGATCACTTTATAACTGTTTAACTTTAAGAAAATTGGCACGTCTTCATTATTTTAGGAACGGAGCGAGGCAGTACGAACTCAAGTACTCGTACTAATTTGTTCCTCGACGTACCAAGTATGAACTCATCAGCCAAAATCATAGTAGGATGACTCGGCGTCGTACGTGGAGCTCCTGTCATCTCGCTCTCTCACGTACGGCCGGTCGTCCTATGATGGTAGAGACGACGTCAAGTCTTTTAGCTAGCTACTCCTATTTCCAAGTCCACGTACGCATGGACAGTTGTCTGCAGAGACCTCGATATGGAGTGGCATGCCGGCCGGCCGGTGATGCCCGCGGATGCTAATAGAAGATTCTTCGGCCGGCCAAACGAGATCATTGCCGACAAGATCACCATGATGCCACGTACGTCTGCGCGCGCGTAGACCACCGCTCTACTACGCCTGAATGGCGCTGTGATCGCCCGGCCCCACGTCGTACGTACGCATTTATCCATGCATGCATGTCACCATACGTGGCACTGCGTTGCGTTGCGAGGAGCAGAGGGACTTATTCGTACCTAGCGAACATGGGTTGTCGTGTGCATGATTGATTGGGGCATCAAGATATATATCCCTAGAGTGCCTCAATCGCCGGAATTCTATGCGCAGCTCCACATGTGAGAGACCTCAGAGCCAGCCAGAGCTCTCTCCTTGCCCACCAGAATTGCCAAGGATGAGCAGTTGAAGATCACTCCACATGCTCCTGTTGTGAGCGATGGCAAAATCTATCTAATGGTGGTATGGATTTTGTATGATAGATGTTCATGTTTTTTCTACAAACTTTCTTCAAACTTTATACGGTTTAACTTTTAGAAAATTTGTATGTCTTCCTTTTAGGAATGGAGGTAGTATGAACTCAAGTACTCCTACTTTGTTCCTATTGTACCAAGTATATATGAACTCAGCCAAAATCATAGTACGGCCGCGTTGACAAGGAGGGAGACACAGGTGACTCCGCGTCGTGGAGCTCGCTCTCACGGTCGTCAAGGCTTTTGGCGCCACCTAAACTTAATTAGAAATTTCCAAGTCCACGCACGGCAAGTGCGATATGGAGTGGCATTATTATTATTGACTAATAAGTATTCCACATCGATTTGTCCTGCCACGCTCTCGATGATGGTGATGCCACTGCTAGTAAGTTTCTTCGGCCAAACGATTATTGCCGTCGATGGAAGTGGCAATCTGCAATGCTCCGACTTTATCGATAAATTAAACAAAGTGCACCGGATAGATCGAACGGACCCAATGCAAGTACAAGTACAAAGAACAAGGAGGAGAAAAAAAATGGAAGTTACATCGTGAAAGTCATGGCATATGAGTATCTTCACTTTCTTGCTTCTCAACTTATCACCGGCCGTACACTCACGGCGTGAATTGGTAACTCGCATCATTTGGAAACAGACCCGCATGACGCAAAAAGATTGGAGCCCCTTGCTCTTTCGGATCGGAAGATTCATTGGTTTCATCCAAAGGCTGTTGTCTCGTCGGCTTCCTCAAATTGTTGATCGAGGATCCACTCCATGCCACCGCGCGCGTCAAAAGCACCCACGAGTGTAAGGTTTGATTTCCCGGTATTTTTGCTTGTGTCATTTGTTGTTCACGTAATTTTTTTTCTTCTGTTTGATAGGTTACGAACGTTTTCCAGAAGTTTAGGGTCCGCTTTGGACCAGAAAAGTTTTAGGACAAAAATTAAATTTCCGCGTGAGTCCTGGGATTGAAAAATAGACCTTTTTTTTTTCTTTCTGTTTGCATGACTTCGATTGAACCATCCACGCATTCTCCGTGTGAGTATGACATTTTGTACCGGTGTGCATGGTGCAGATGTACGAATAGATGCACGTCAGGTCACTCGTTATAATGACCTGTGTGTTGTGCTTCCTCCGCTTCTACTGTCCATTGAGAGCAATCGGCTGACGTCTAGGCAAGACGCCCGCTCACTGCCAAATTTGGTGGCAACGCTGTTTGTTGACATATATTACACCGCAAATATGTATCAAGATTTTTCTTTGGCTAGAAAATTCTACATCCCTCTGCCAATATATCCTAATATACTTTCTTTTACCGAATCAATACATATTAATATACTAAAAAAGGTGAACACATGCAAACACACCACTATAGATCACTAGTAGTCAGAGAGTAATCCATGGAGAAATGTGATTTTCCCGCCTTCATTTGTTTTGCTTATATTTGAAGGGAAATTTCATTTAGCTAGAGTTTTTAAAATGGTGGCAAAATATATTTTCAATACTTACATAATAATGATAGTGCACAAGGGTAATTGCACATAGTTGTTACAATCGTATAGCAAAGATAATACAAGACTTCGTACATGGTTATGTATGCTAATTAATTTTAAGAGATAAAATTGTATGTTTCTTTGCGAATTAGATAAATTGTATGTCAAAGGGTGTACAAATGAAAACTCGCATACTCTGGCGACAAAATTGAAATAAATAGCTACAAAAGTTTAGTATAAATATGCGAGCACCATTAATTTGTATCCGTCTCAGTGTTGTCCATCCATTTTCTCGTCTATAAGACCTCATAAGCCCACTAAGCTTCAAAGAATCCTCCAAAATCAGCAAACTGGTTGAGTGTGGATAGCTTAGAAGTCATACCTCAAAGCTAAAAATGCATATTTATGTGCTATGCTAAAAAATGATGTTGTGCACATATCATATATATGATGTATAGCACCTCATGTATGGAAGACACCTACCTTCATCTAAATATCGATAATCGGTTAGGTGGTAAAAAAAACCTAAAGGGATAGGAGGTGATCATCCTCATTACAGTTGTAGAGCTAGTTTCAGAAGTTGTGTTTTGTGAAATGTCTGTCATAATTATCATTTTTTTCAAAGATTAATTTAAAACCTGTCAATGAGGATTTTTGTGGATTATTGTTGAGTATTGTCTCTAGGCTTGGACGATATAGTGCAATCCCTTCTTTCACAACTTTATGGTGCCCTATAGTGTTATCTAATGGAATAATCATTTTCAGCCGAGTGTGGTGGCAATAACCACCAACACCAAGGCCAAAACGTGCTGACTAAGTCATCAGAGAGTATCTTAGCTCCGCCGCATGCATATGGGGAAATCTTAGGGTGATCCACCTTGTCCACCCCTAGATCCACCACTAACCGCATGTGGCATGGCCATGGGATGGGCATACCCCAATTCTTGTATCTGCAATCGATGCTGTAGCTAATCAAGACAAGATAGTTCAGCCAAACAAATTACCCGTGAAATTTTTGAACATTTCCATTTCTACAGGTTTTTTTAGGGGAAATGGCTCAACCAGCATCTAAAGATAAATAACTACTCCCTTCGTTTCAAAATATAAGATGTTTTAGGTTTGTGAAGAAAATGAATCTAGGGGGACGGCAGCGTACATGGCCGAGAGCTCGTAGGCCGCTTCGATCAATCGGGCCCTATCAGAACAATGTCTGCCACCCCAAACTATGTGCGCAGGCCCGCAGACACCTCCGGTCCGGATACGGGCCGATAGATGCAACCGAGCGAGAGCCCGAGGCCGCTACGTTACGTCCCGATCAACGGCGGCGATAAATAGGAAAGCCCAGACCAGACCGGAAGCAACTCCCATCCCCGTCCCCGATAGTACCCCTCCGTCCTCCTTCTGTCAGCGAAGCAGGGGAGGACGCCGGAGCAGAGATTAGAGAAGGAGCGAGCGAGATGGCGGCGCCGCGCCCGCAGAAGCATCTGCTGCTCCCGCTCCTCGTCTCGCTGCTGCTCGCCGCGTCCTCGCCCCGCGGCGCCGACGCGTGGGGCAAGGAGGGCCACATCATGACCTGCAAGATCGCCGAGGTACGCACGCCGCTCTGCAGCTCCATCCCAGACGACCAAGATAATTCAGCTAGATCGAGCTGATGGTAGCTCGGAATGAATGAATGAATGTGCGTGTGGGTTGCTGAACTGTGGCGTTTGCAGCGGTACCTGTCGGAGGATGCGAAGGCGGCGGTGCAGGAGCTGCTGCCGGCGTCCGCGGGCGGGGAGCTGTCGACGATGTGCCCGTGGGCGGACACCATGCGGTTCCGGTACCACTGGGCCAGCCCGCTCCACTACGCCAACACCCCCAACGTCTGCAACTTCAAGTCATCCCGTCGGTTCCTCTCCTCCCCTCCAATCTCTCTAAGCTCAGTTATGGTTTTCCATGGTACATCGCAATTACGCGCCATTATTATTATTCCTATACATCGCAATTCAGGCCGCCCGCGAAAACGCACTTCAAACACGTGCAGGTGTCATTTGGCAATCCTGCTCTCCTACCATACCATTGCTTAGAATACTCTAGAATTCCAACCATTTCCAACTGTACATGTCAGATGCACTTTTGAACAAGAACGCATGTTTTTCTCCCCTTCCAACTGTAGCAGTTATTAGGAAGAAAAAAAAACTCTTGCGATGGAGATGCCGTGCAAGTGCAACTGCTCTGTTCTGGTTCATGACGAGCGAGTATCAGTAGACGTTGCTTGTCCGCAGGGAGGACTTGCAGTTAGAGGTTGAGTAAAGGTAAACAACTCTCCTCCCTCGTTGCTCTTTTCAGCCACTCGCTCTCATCATCGTAACTATTAGAGGCTACTGAGGAGTGTAAAACTCTCCAACTATACTACAGGAAAAAAAAAACATCTCTGCCAAGCTTTGCTTGGATAGCATGCACATATCCTCTGCACATGGACGTGTCCAAACTTGTCTTGCTACAGCTCAGTGTATAGTACGATATATCTGTCGCTGGATGGATCCGTGGGTCACAGCAGAGTAGTAGTATATTTTGCCGCACGTTTCGGGTTGCATGGTCTATCCGTGTGTGGTGACGGCGAGAGCAGGTGCAGTGTGGTGAAAAAGCAATGGGTCTAAGAAAATCTTTTTAGTCTTAAAACTATGTCTAAACACGGGAGGAGGTGAGTCTAGCCAAGTTTTTTTAGACTCTGAGTCTAGTACTAGCATATGTCTAAGGGAATCATATGCCAGACTAGTCCACTTGTCAGTGTATATGATAGCCTTTTTATATTGATTCTTTCTATTCTGTTTTTTTTTAACGAGGAGCATCCCCAAAGGGACCGGAAGCTTCACATTAATATCAAGCGGTGGATGCCCAAATTGTTACAAAGGACCCCATGTGATAAGGATAAAATGCATAGGTCCCTGATATAAGCAGAAAAGACCTCACTGAAAGATGGATGACAACGAACCGATCCTTCTCTTTCTCTACCGCCGAGTCGGAAGTCAGACATGCCGCCGTCATACTCAAAAGCGGGGACGAAACCACTTGCTTTCGCGAAGACGAGGAATGTGGCCGCCAACTTCAAAAAGGGCCTCATTGAGGAGGTTAAACAATTGCCGGGACCCTTCGCCGGCTTTTGGATAGGCCATGTTCTGGCCTTGGATGTCGGACGGCTGTCACCCGCCGCCGAGGTGGTGCTCAAAAAAA
Organism: Avena insularis; assembly: GCA_023614405.1. NCBI lineage: Eukaryota > Viridiplantae > Streptophyta > Magnoliopsida > Poales > Poaceae > Avena > Avena insularis. Next base: position 38,672,707 of record CM042684.1, on the reverse strand, counting down.
TTGCTTCCCAACTCCATTGCTGCTTGACACTGCTATTCACCCAATCGACTCCTCCGTTTTCCGCAACCACTGCGTCTGTTGAAGGAAGAAATAGAAGTGAAGAGCGTAGGGCTTCAAGAGAGGATTCTTTACCGGACGGAAGAGATAGTCGGCCCGTCACCACTCCGCCACGGGTGGGTGTAGGCAGCGAAGAAGAACGGCCCGGAGAAGAATCCAAAGCCCCAAGCTCCGGTCGTTCGCCGCTCACCCCTCCCTCGCCTCCACAGCCGGCCAAGGGGGAAACGGCAAGCACCACCAGAAGGACATGGCGTCGCTCCTCCTCGCCTCCACGGTCGTCCAGGAGCACCGCCACAACTCCATTTCTGCTACCTTCGGCAAAGCAACAAAGGCGCTTATTCTTCAAGGCCTTCAGCTGCAGAGAAAACTTCGGAGCCTTCCACCATGGAAGCACGCCGAGGCACATCTCTGAAGCCGAAGCGCGCCACGCCGCGCATATATCAACAAAGCCCCCGCCGGATGACGCCACCGTCAGCCTCGCTGAGAACCTCCCTCTGCCTCACGCCACCATGGCCGGCCGGCAGAAAGGAGAGCCCACGAACGAGACTGTGATGTCGCCAAGCAGCACCCAAAGCTCGAGGACAAAGCTGCTACGGTTCGGAACCCCACCTTCCCCCGCCACCATGGTCGGCCAAAGGGAGGAGCAGAAGACGCCCAACAGAAATCGAGCTCGAGCATGCCTTATTGAGGGAGAGGCAAGACCCCACCATCACCTCCATCACCGGCGAAGCAAAGGGAGGCGAGAGTGCCCACGCATCTCGGCACAGAGACAGCGAGCTCCCGGCAGCACAAGGCCACCAAACACGGGGATTCCACCCCAGACCAACTCTACTATGTACACAGGAACTGCCCCCCCCCCCCTTAGCCCAGCTCGGCCGGACTCGCCGGCGAGCAAGGCCTCAGGGCGGCGAGGCACAGGGTGGAGGCGGCGACCGGTACTGTAGCACACGGGAGAGGAAAGGATAAGGAAGAGGGAGGAGGATTCCTGCGTATGTGGTAATCTTTCTATTCTGGTTGGTGGGGTCTTTACGTGTGCTAAACGGTGGAGCATATTTCATTTCTTAGACTTGAGTCTAGCAATTTTCTTAGCATGAGTCTAGTAACATCTCACGCTGCACGTGCCCTAACATGTCACATGCACCACTATGTCCACAAGAAATTGTCTTTTCGCCTTCAGAGTCCAATTATATATGCATGTTGTGTGGACGTGCTATCTTTCATACGCGGTGGCTCAACAAAATTGCATGGTAGTAATGTGCATTCGATATATACAGTATTTTGGCAATGCATGAAAGGGACCTCCCGATGCACAACATTTTTCTTTTTAGTTAAATATAAGGAGCTCAAGCCCCCAATTTTTTATATCTCAAGACGCACAACCATCGCAGCTACTACTTTCAGATAAATGGATACAAACTCTTCTGTGTCTTTTGGCAATATGCCTCAATCATCGGCTTGCTCATAGATGCAGCAGCTAACTGTCTACATGCATTTCAGGGGACTGCCACAACAATAAGCACGTGCAAAAGATGTGCGTCGTGGGAGCCATCAACAACTACACGGCCCAGCTCCTCACCTACGGAGACTCGCCGAAGAGCTCATGGAACCTGACGGAGAGCCTCATGTTCCTGGCACACTTCGTCGGCGACGTGCACCAGCCGCTGCACGTCGCCTTCGAGGAAGACGAGGGAGGGAACGCCATCCAGGTGCACTGGTACCGGAGGAAAGCCAACCTGCACCATGTCCGTCCTCATCTGTTTGCTCTCTTCTCTCTGAATTCAGCATCTGGGTACATTCTTATGTTTTCAGTCCAAACTGAAATTTCTGAAATGCTATGTTTTGCCAGGTGTGGGATGTCAGCATCATCGACACGGTGATGAAGGACTTCTACAACAAGGACCTGGACACCATGGTGAACGCCCTCCATATGAACCTCACGGTGAGTGTACACCTGTACACTATCATGCTAAAAAAAATCGAGTTCAAAATATGCCGTATTTCTCAACATCTTTTCTGATGCTGCGAGTTGTAGAACGGATGGTCTGACGATATCAGCCACTGGGAAAATTGCGAGAACAAGAGGGCAACCTGCGCGAATGAGTAGGGTCTCATATCCATCTCCAGTTTCATTCAACTAACTTGGTCAAAATTTGACATTGTATGACATACCAAAACCTGCCGTGCAGCTATGCGATTGAGAGCATAGGTTTGTCGTGCCACTACGCCTACAAGGACGTGGAGCAGAACATTACTCTGGGAGGTAACTAATTCTCTATATCCACGGTAACTAGCGCTACGGAAGCTAGAGTACAGTACTGACGGCCAGCAATTCTGCACTCTGGAATGCAGATGATTATTACTTCACCAGGTACCCGGTTGTGGAGAAGAGATTAGCACAGGGTGGGATCAGATTGGCGATGATACTCAACCGCATATTTGACAAGAAGGAAGCAGATACTACTATGCCATTATATGTACAGTAAAAAAGGCAATAATAATTACCACACACACACACACACATAAAGGCTGGAAAGTATTATAGCAGCTGCTCCTACCACGCGTTGTATGTTCAATTGTCAATTCAATTATAAGCTAGTAGCAAATTCTGTAAATAAGAACCACACCTATTCTTACCACAGCATTCAGACAGATATGCGATTGTTGTAAAGTTGTAATATAACATATCTATTTGCTTGAACAATATATACCAATAAAGGTGTGCAGTCCACGCGATGTTTTATTTTCTCTAAACTTCTTCATTTGTTTAATTTGAATGAAGAACTAATGTTTGTCCGACATCATGTATGAATCATATCTTTGTAACAGACTCAGACGGTACAATCGTATGACCATCTGTTCTAGCCTTCTAGGGACCCCTGATGATAAGTAAATTTAGTTGCTCAAGCCATGGAAATAATGGATATGGACAAGCGATGCATCAAATCAATTCTATTCATATCAGGCTGGTTCACACGCAATATATCCACCATCTAAACAACGGGAGCCTACAAGCAACCGATCGCTCGAGTGACCCACAATTTATAATATTGCAATCCAGAAGTGCAGTTGAAAGCAACGTCTTATATTCTCTCATTTTCATCTCTTTACTCTTTCAAAACGATATAGCCTCTCATCTCTTTACATTTAATTTTACGTACATGGCACTCAAAAGTAGCTGTAATTACGTTTGGGACTTACTATTTGTCTGGGAACATATATAAATTATTCGTGCACCTCTTCACATGACACTCGGTATAAACCAGCTTTTCTAGGCTTGTAGCCTTTCTACGCTTGATGACAACTAAATTCAGTTGCTCGGAGTCGTTTGAATAAAACAGGTGAAAACAATCAACCAGAATCTCTATGGAACAAACAGTGAATCAAAATCAATTTTATTCATATCTGAATCACGGACACAATATATCCACCATCTAAACAACGGGGTCCTACACTCAACCGTCGATCGTCAATGCGAGCGATCAACTGAACCTGTCAGTACCTTGGTCAACGCATGGGCAGCGATCCCGACGGGGCAGAAGAGCAGGCACAGCGAGATGGAATGCCTGGTCTCGATGTTGTTCTTGATGCCATCATGGTACACCTGCCTGTAAGCATCACCAGTCAAAAAAAACACAGAAGTTAGCAGTTTTCTGCAAGGCGTGTGAGCACTCAAAACTGTACGTGAAAGAGGAGGTGCAACAATGGCTAACCTTGCAGCGAAGAGGTCGACGGCTAGGAGGTGGATCCAGGCGGAGGCGACGGTCATCTCACTCGCGAACATCCTCACAATGCCTGGCAACTGCATGAAACGTTTTGTGTAAGCACATGAAAAGAACATTCAGACAATGCAAAATGTAAGCTCCACTCGGCATTGCTGTTGCTGTTGTTGAGTGTGGTGGTGTGAGTGGCTGGCTGACCGACCTCCGGGAGCCAGTACTTGCTGGCGAACATGGCGCGGATGGTGTCGGGAGTCCAGGAGAGGTAGAGCAGGTAGGCGTAGAGGAGGCCGAGGGCCACGTAGGGGGCGGTGCTCTCCACTGCGCGCTTGGTCTGCGGCGGCAACAAGAACAAGAACAGGACATGAGTTTCCCGGTCAGTGTCAAGCTCCGGCGGGACGGATGGTTGGGGCGGGCTTACTATGTCGGCATTGGGGGCGGCGATCATGAGCGTGTAGAAGGGGAGGACGGCGACGGTGCCCAGGGTGAAGGCGGAGCTGGCGATCTGTGGCGACGTCAGCCCTGTTGGAAGCGAGAAATTAGACCGTGTCTGGGGATGGAGAGCGCCTCGACCTGGTACTAGGATTGGGAAATACTAGTACTTGGTAGTAGAGAAAAATGGCGTGCGTACGTACATGCGCGAGGCCGGAGCAGAGGAGCTCTGCCACGGTGACGGGGGGGCGCGGCGAGGTCCGGCCGGAGAGGGGGCAGCGCCGTGCTTCCTCCTCGCCGGAACAACTGGCTGGGGGCAAGGGAGGCCGCGCGCGTCCCGGCCGGCACCGGCGTCCGCCTCAGGGTCAGGAGCATGGGAAGGCCAGCACTCTGCAGCAGCAGCAGCAGCAGCAGCAGCAAGCAAGCAAGAAATCAGCAGAGTTCAGGTAACTGCAGAGAGGGGGGTTAGCTAGGGAAGCAGGCTTACCCGCGAGGTAGTGGAGAGCGCGAGGGCGGAGGGGCCGGAGAAGGAGGAGGAGGCCGCCATTTCTTGCCGGAAGGGGAGGGGGAGGACTGAGGGAGCAACCCGAGGGGGTGAGCGGCCATTTGCCCCACCTCCTCTTTGTACTTGTGGCGAGCAGGGCAGGGCGCCCGAGCTGGGAGTTGATTGAGTGAGCACCCCACTGGGACTGACTGCCTTACCATGTTGGGCAAGGGTCGGTGGCGGGGCCCGCCGGAGTGGGAGGGGACACAGGTCGGTGCCCACCACCGTCCCGTCCGGACGGACTCCCCAACCAACCACGTCCAGGTTAAGTTCATAATCCATCCTTGTAGTAGTATATATATAGAACCAAATAATAATCCATTTGTATCAGTGCGTCACCTCACCGGCAGCTGTAGCCACTCGCGCGCCCATGTGAGGAGCCTTGACTCTGACCGCTGGCGGCGATCCCCTCCGTCCGTCTCCGTCACCGGAACGCCGCCCCCACCTCGACACGTGGTCTGCTCGCTTGCTTGCTCCGGCCTCCATCCTCGCCTATATCATCAGTGCACCGCACGGCTCTGCAATCCATTATCAGTAACCTCAACAAGAGAAAAACAAGAGCACATCAAGTGAAATATATAGCCAATTAATTGGTTACTCTAGCAGCAAAAAAAATAAAAATGTGACAACCATATGCATCCAACAAAAAAATGTCCATCCAACAAAAAAAAAGTGTGCATCCAACAAGTAAGCAACACTGCACATCAGCCATCACACATCACAACAGGATATATCAACAAACAAGACCAAACAACAACAGAGGTATAGTTTCCACAAATCTGAATTTAAAAAGCAAAATTGTTTCTCATACATAGTCTCAGCAGATCCACCATAAGGGTGTGCTAATCAGTCCGCAGGCCGGGCCGTTTGGCCAGACCTTCATATCTCCTCCATCCTCACGGATCAGTCTACCGATTAACGATTAATTAACATAACTTAAAAAACAGACTCTGCAATGTCGCTGCCATCCCCCTCCCTTGGGAGGAAGATGCTAAAAGAACGGTAATAACAACTCACAGCTAGTATATCTTTTTATCTAGAACCTATCATCCTCTCCATTATTATTTCTCTCCCCTTTTCACTGCCTGTATAAATAGAGCCGGATAGACGGTATGTTCAGAAGGACCCCAGGTACTCCGACGCCATCGCCTGGAGCTTCTCCGACACGACCGCCAGGTGCTCCGGGACCATCGCCAGGTGCTCAGGAACGGTCGCCAGGTGCTCTGGCAGCTTCGCCAGGTGCTCCTGGACCATCGCCAGGTCGGCAGAGAGGTCAAGGTTGGGGGAGAGCGCGAAGCCTGCAGCAGCAGCGAGGGCGATGACGAGCACGCTGCCCTTGAGGCAGGTGGCGCCACGAGACAGCCTCCCGATGATCACCTTGCAGTACTTGTCTGCTTCCTTGATTGACGCCTTCTTCCCAGAGTCTTCTGCCTCTTCCAGAGCAACCTCGTTCTGTAATACCAGCCAATATGCAAGTTAGAACATATATAGGGATATGTTGATAGTTCAAGTTAACACTATCTCTTGATCAACTACTAAGTTGGCTTAAAAGTGTAAATAACACTACCTCTGATCAATAAGTAACTTGCCTTAAGAATGTCAATAACACTATCTATAAACAGTAAGTAAATTTTCTTAACAGTGTCAATAACAATGTATTTAGTCAGTAAGTAACTTGGCTTAAAAGTGCCAACAACACTATCTCTTATCCGTAAGTAAAATTGGATTAAGAGTGTCAATAACACTATATCTGATCAAGAAGTAACTTGGCTCTAGAGTGTCAATGACATCAACTAACAGATATATATCTAATTTTCAACTCATAAAAGACTGAAGTACTTTGTACAGAACATTCACCAGTAGCACCATGTTGCACATAAAGTACAAATAGGATGGACAAAGCATCTAAACAGTAAAAAAAATAGAGTCAGTAACAAAGCTCACCTTAGCCTTTAGGCTCTTCAGGGTTGCTTTAAGAGCTTCAGAATTGAGCTTGGGAGACAGCGTCTTCCAATCAGCAGCTATCTTGCTGAGGACAGCAACACTGGCTCCAATATTCTCTGGATGAAGTTTGTCCTGAAAACAGAGATTAAACATCAGTGGTGACCAACTTGTGTACCGCTCTACAAAGGAAAACAAGCAAGAGATTACTTACCCACTGCTTGTAGGACTCTGGACTCTGAGTTAGGCACCAGATGAACACATCAGCAGCCTCCCTGGTGAGCTCTCCATTCTCTGAACAACATAATACACCACTTAGCTAACTGAAGTGTGCAAAACATAACTTAATGGATCTGAACTGCAAAACAAGCTACTGAATGAACACATTTCAACTTACTTTCTTGCAATGCTTTCACAGCCAACGGCAAAAGCTGCTGTGATGCTTGCTTCACCGTTTTAGAGCCAGGAGGACCAGCAAGAGCCAATTCCTTTATTAATGGGTAGGCTGCTTCAAATCTCTCTGTAGCCTACAGAGTTCAATGCACCGATTAGAACATTCTCTAGTATTAAACATGCCGTAGACAGAATGTGAGAATAACATACCTTGACACGTGCATTAGGCACGGGAAATGCACCTCTCATGAAGAGGTCAAATGTTCCAGCAGGAACCAGGCGCTCCCCCTTTCTAACCGCACCATTCAATAAGATACCCCGAGCTTTGGAAGCATTGGGAGTAGACAAAAATCTGCATATGGAAAACCCATCAAAAACTTTTGAAATGCAACAACTACGATATAATAAGAACATGTTCTATAACAGAAAAAATAGTGTGTTATACATATTTACAGAAAGTTACCTTTCAAGCATTTGCAATACAAGATCTCTTGACTGAGGATTCCCAGACTTTGCACATAATGTGGGAAATAGGGAATGCGACCAGCAAAACATTCCTGAGACTAGGTCACCTTGAGATGCCTATGATAGAACACGAAAATGAATATGTATTAGGAAATATGGAATACACACATTAAGGCCATCTAAGTAATTAGCATCATTCAGAGTTAGCAAGATAGTGACACGAAAAATGATCCATACCTGATTAATAACCCAGGCAATGATGGGAAGCTTTTCCTGTCCAAGATTTTTACTGTTCCCCACTATTTTTGGGGAGATGTTTATTAGTACATCAGGCTTCCTTCTTAAAGTCAAGGCAAGCACAACGAATATTGCAACCTGACAAAACAAATGTTTGGTTAAAAACTGAAGTCAAATATCAACTCAATAAAGTAATCACAAGTTCAATAATCAAGTAATGCTCGTTAAGATCAATCTAGGCTAGACATCATATATTTCATCTCCTTCACAAACAGCTTACAAAAAGAAAAGGATGGGAAGACCTGCATCTATTCTAGAATTACACTGCATACAGTTCTGGTTGGTGAACAGAAGTTCTCTAAATCCTAGACATCCAGAACTAAAATACTAAAACAATGCGCTAAATGGATTTACATACAGTTTTGTGTTCTTTCCACTTTCCAGAAAGCACAAAAGTTTTGTTTGTCTTTGCATTGATGAAAAAGACTCGTGTAAAGATGAATGGAATTCCTTATGAGAGAAAAGGAGCTCCAAAAGAACTACAGGTCTAACAACTGTCTCTTTCTGTTCCACTATCAGAAACCTATATGTCTATGGAAAGAAAGTTTTGCAGAGCAAGCTAATATACCTATTCATCAACGTAGGATGCCAGAAAATCTAATATACAATTTTTAGAACCTATCTATTCATTGGAAAATGGTTATTTAAAATCAAGTCCTTCTATATGCATCAGCACCTTAGTGCGCTACATTGGTTGCTTGACTCGGTTGACATAGATCCAGTACTACAGCATCATGTGCAATTACAAATTTAATAAAATAGTATTTTTTGTGCTCCCTATCATGAATCAATGATACTTATAACAGATGATATAAAGTCATAATGGGATGAAAGCTACCTGGGCTTTTGGAGTTTGCTGAACAACCTTCTTCGAGCCCTTAACTCCTACAGGTTGACCTGATAATTCAGACATGATGCTATCTACACACCACAAGACAAATTCTCCCAAGGCTTCAGGAGATCTCTGATTGATCCAATCACTTGCAGTCTTGCAAACTGGCTCAGGAACATGGTTCAAGGGTACCTGTTTGACACATCAACAAATTAGGCACACCGCAGAAAAGATCGAAGTGTAAAGCAAGGCCATTCCCAATCATAAATGTATATGAGGTACAAAAGTAAAATTGATGAAGTCAAAACAGAAATATGGACGAGCATCAATATACTAATCCACCTTACAGTTTAACTCACACCCTGGTTCATAAACTAATACAAGGAGCCAACCAACATACGCAATGTGGTTCAAGTATGTACACCATTACAGTAACTGTCGAAACATGTGGGTGCACATAGCTTTAATTAAATTACCTCATCCAGTAATGGAAGAAGTATGTACAACCAACACATGTGAACTTACCTCACCGTCAGAATAACCAGGATTATCGGCATAGCATAGTGTACTACAGTCATTATTGACGTGATGTAGAAAACTGCCTTCTAACTTCTAAGACAACACCAGTCATATACTAATCTGATGACCTTAAGTAACTTGCCTTAATAGATTGTCAGGAATTGAGATAAATAAAAATACTTGACAGCAAACATAGCAGTACCAGTGTTGGCGTAATACTGAATAGGTCAGAAAACTACTATAACTGCTACATAAAACACAACTGCCGACAGCAAAATAAATAGAATATCAGCATTGGCACGAAATCTTAATAATGGTGGACACAGAAGTAGAGCAACCGTTTCACAGAACACTACAGATGATGCTTCAATTCAAACCAGTGTGGTATAATAATACCAAAATGTTAACAAAAATGGGACACCTATTACTCGAACCACTACAGAGGATGCATGGATTAGTGTCAAATTGGTGCAGAACCTTAAATAATCTGGCATGTAGTAACGTGATGTAAAAAAACCTGCCTTATAACTTCTAATACAGTGCCCATAAATAACTTTCCTCAATAGATTTTCAGGAATTCAGATGATTAATAATACTTGACAGCCAACGAAGATAGCATAACTGTTTAATAAACCACTAAAGACAGTGCTTGAATTACTAGTGTTGGCGCAACAATACTGAATAGTTCAGAAAACTACCATAACCGCTATGCAAAATATCACTACCGACAACGCATTAATTATCAATATTGGCGTGAAATATTAATAACAGTGGACACAAAAGTAGTGCGACCGTTCACGGACCATTGCAGATGATCCTTCAATTCAAACCAGTGAGGCTTAATAATACTAAACGGTTAACAAGACCAGCAGAACCATTACTCTTACTCAAACTACTACAAAGGATGAATAGATTATTGTCAACATCAGCAGGAAACCTTAAATATTCTGAAGTTAGTGTACTAGAGTCATCATTGACGTGATGTAAAACCATGCCCTCTAACTTCTAAGACAACACCATAGTCATGCACTAATCTGATAACCTAAAATATCTCTCATCAATAGACTTTCAGGAATTCAGATGATTAATAATACTTGACAGCTAACAAAGGTATCATAACCATTTCATAAGCCACTAATGGAAGTGCTTAAATTAGTGCCAGTGTTGACATGATAATACTGAATAGTTCAGAAATCTACCATAACCGCTACGCAGGACGCCACTACCGACAACACATTAATTAGTATTCAGCTTTGGCGCGAAACCTTAAGAATAGCAGACACAAAAGTAGCGACCTGTTTTGCAGACCACTACAGACAATGCTTGAATTTGAACTAGTATGGTACAATTACACTAAAGAGTTAACATAATTAGCACAACCGCTACTCGATCAAAAACAGAGGATGGATGGATTAGTATCAAAATTGGCGCGAAAACTTAATAATAATAATGGACACATAAGAAACCTAACCGTTTCAGAGACTACAGCAAATGATGCCTAAATTCAAACCAGAACAAGTATGGCATAATAATACTACACAGTTTAACAAAAATAGCACAACCATCACTCAAACCACTACAGAGGATGCATGGATTAGTACCAAGATTGGCGCGAAACCCTAGTAACAGTGGACACAAAAGTAGCTTAACCGTTTAAGGACATGATTCAATACAAACCAGCAATGCATAATAATAGTAAATATTTAACAAAAATAGCACAACTATTACTCGAACCACTACAGAGGATGCATGGACTACTATCAACATCAGCGCAAAACCATAAAATCTGCATAACCATACCATCCTATTAAGCTCAAGTATATTTCGTATGTAATTCAAATGCAAACAGTCATTCATAGAGAATCAAGGAGCCTGTGGTGGACTAACAACTCACCCCCACCATTTTGGACTAACCATTCTATATCAAGCACAATTCAATTCCACAAGTACTTCAAAGGCAAACACTGATATGCATACAGAATTAAGAAACATGTGATGAACTGATAGCTCACCTCCACCATCTTGGACATTGGAGATTCTTTGAACATCTTTGCCCATGGGAACTGGGCAGCGCTCACGTTTGCAAACGCTCGGCCAAAGTAGTCAGCAAACCGCATGAGCTGGATACCATCCTGGTTCTCATACGAGGCCTGCAGACAGAAGTAGAACAAACAATCAGAATCTAAAAAAAAAGAACACGAAAGGGCTGCAACCTTTACACCATCCAGTCCTCGCAGTACAGTACTAATGAACCTTTACTGAGATTGCATCCCATCTTACATCATCCGATCCCAACTTTCTAGAAAGCCTATATGCATCATACTATAAAAAGCAGAATTATCCGTCTACTCAATACTAAAACTGGGTAAAACGGAACGTTCTACTGGAATTGGGACAGAGCCCGCGAGATCCAGCAGTAAACCCCTGTCAGATCCGACCCTCAGCAAGGAGACAAAACTATGATCCAGATCAGGCCTCACGAGATCTGGCCTCTAGACGACGCATTTCACGCACGGGGAGAAGGATGGGTGGCTATTTTCTTACCGAGACGTCGACCAGATGCGCGGCGAGGTTCTCGGCGTCGATGAGCGCGGCGGCGTCGGCGACGGTGACCTTGGGTTTCTTCACCTTGGGCTTCTTAGGCTTCTTGAACTCCTCGGCCTGAGGCTTGGCGGCCTCGTCAGAGTCGGAGCCGTCGTCGGTGTCGTCGGCCCAGGCGCCGATCGAGCCGTCGGCCTCGGCCGCGGCGTCCCTGGCGGCCCGGATCGCGCGGTGGCGCTCCTGGGAGCGCTTGTCGACGCCCTCGAACACGCTGGGCTTGCCCAGATCGGGGACCGCCGAGGCCGGAGCCGCGGAGGGGGCGGCGTGCTTGCGGTTGCGTTTCGGGTAGACCACCTTCTGCCAGCCGTGGGACGGGTCGGTGGGCGCGGCGGAGGAGGAGGAGGCGGCGAAGGCGTCCATGGACGCGGACGAGGAGCCGGCGGCGAAGGCGACGTCGTCCATTGCCATGGCGGAGGTGGGGGGGGCAAGTCGTTCTGCTGCTAGTTTGTGTTTGTGTTTGGTTTGAAGGGCAGGCTGTTGAGAAGATGCGAGCGATGAAACCCGAGGAGGGACGGGGGCCGGATTTTATTCTGAGCCGGGCGAGGTGCGTGCGTGACGTGCACCGTCGCCTCGTCACCTGTCAGGCTGTCAGACGCTGGTATCTGATCGTGTACTTGGACGTAATCTTGGGAAAAACTTTGTATTTCTTGGAATTTTTCCTACTACTGCCTTTTAATTAATTGGGTTTATTAACTTTATGATCGTATATGGATATACACTCCTTTATTTCGGATTATTAACTTTACGAATCTTATGGATATGCTGACATAAATGTGTGAGAGTGTCACCAGGTGGTATGGAGATATGATTGCTGGCAGGGGATGATGGATCCATCGGTAGAGAAGTAGGTAGTATCAACTTTTGAGAGCAAGATGTAAAGAAAAAAATGTTTACCGCCTCACATTTTAGTTTTTGCTAGCGATGGCGCGAGAGATAAGATCGACAGAATGGCGGGAAAGAATGAATGAGCCTCTTTTGTCTTAATCGGATAGTTTCATCTATGTGTGTACAAACGTCATGTCCTTAAACCCTAGGTCATGTTTTACTGGTGAAAATGTGACGATATTTACGACCGGCGCGAGTGAGGTGGAAAGTGGACCTTTAATATTCAATCCCAAACTTATCATTTACTTTTAGTTATGCTACCTTCCAACCACGTTGGGTACTTTATGATCCTTCGTATATGCATAGTGGTGGGCGTTAATTTGGCACTAGTGAATCCGACATAAACTAGTACCCGGTTTTATTTCTCTGAGCACGGTGACGTGAGCGTCAAGTTTCCAATGGCTGAATCCGACATAAAGTATATAGCAAGGTTTACTCCAATCTGTAGTGTTCGCCGTGATGGTCTTGCGAGTGGCGGTGCGTGCGGAGTGAGAGAATGACCGGAAAGAAGAAGGAGCGAACCTCTTTTGTTTTAGCTAGATAGTTTTAGCTATATGCACAAAGGTCATGTCTTTAAACCCTAGGTCATATTTTCCCGCGCAAGGGTGAAAAATGTAACATACTACGATTTTTCGAGTGTCTTGAGTGAGGTGGAAAGTGGACCTTTAATATTGAATCTAAACTTATCATTTACTTTTAGTTATGCTACCTTCCAACTACGTTGCGGACTTTATGATCCTTCGTATATGCGTATGTCGTAGAATCGTGAGCGTTAAGTTTGGCACTGGTGAATCTGACATAAACTAGTACCCGGTTTCACTTCTCTGAGCACGGTGACGTGAGCATCAAGTTTGCTACGGATGAATCCGACAAAAAGTAATACCTGGTTTTAGTTCTCCAAGAGTAGTGACATTGTTATTATTCACGAGTGGCAACAAGTTATTACTCATTAACTAAAAAAGCTTCGGTGTGAAGTCGATGGGAGCACGTGAACCTAATGCTTGTGAACCATCCAATTAGTTAAGAGACTCTCATGTGCTATGGAAGTATACATCGGCTCGTGAGTGTTACATTTGCGATGGGGAAAACCGACAATGTCCCGGATAATGCATAAAATTAACAAACTTGCGAGCCTTAAGTTAGTTATGGGTGAAAGCGACAAAAACGATTTGTTTGACTTCTTGAGCACGTGAGGTAACATTATTATTCCTGAGAAAAAATGTCCATTAACTGAGTGGCCTCGACGAGAAGTAGTTGGGTGCAGGTGAACTTCATGTTTGTGAACTATCTGATTAGCTTACATGCTTTTATGATGCACTGGATATGATTTAGTGCGGTCAGGAGGTTACGTCATACATCGGCAAAACAGTCAAAAAATAGTAATTTGTCTCACTTTGAGCATATTGGCATTGTTATTATTCATGGCGATAAATATTTGTTTCATATTAACTAAAATTGATTTGGTGAGAAGCCACTAGGTGCGTGTGAACCAATGCTTGTGACTATGCATATGCAATTAGTTTAATGACTTTATGATGCTTCGTATAACACAAAATTGTGAATGTTGCATCTGCTATGGATGATTGTAACAATAAAAATTAAATAATTCATTTCTTCCCAACATGTAACATTATTATTATTCACGAGGGCAACTAATTATCACCGTTATGCAGTCGATGATTCGTAGCTCTGTATAGCGCAAAATTGTGAGTGATGCATTTGCTATGGGTGATTTTAACAAAATATAGTAAATGCTTTCATTTCTTTCCAACAAGTCACATTATTATCATTCACGGTGGCAACTAATTGTTATCGGATATGATATGCATATCAATGAATTGTTTAGAAGTTGTTGGGTGTGCATGAACCTAATTCTAATTTTGTATTTTTTATGGACTTCGTCATTTCAAAAACACTATATGGAATACTATCATTTCATGAAAATGACTATGGTGTGTCATGTGTGCAAAAATAATAGGAGATAATAGATCTCTTTTGGGGTTTTGCACAAAATATGAACTATATAACAGATCTCTTCTTGGGTGATTATTCTTGATGTTTTATCTGATACTTCAAATATGTAAAAGAACACTTAATAACCGGGTTGAGGTCTAAGATGCGAAACAATTCATATGCATGGATATATATAAAAAAATTAACCAATATGATCATCTATGTTTTTACATAAAAGTGCACACTCCATGTGAAAAAATAGAAGATAAACGAACTTCCCTTACTGTTTGTCAGAGATAACATAAGATTGCATATCCTATAGACAATGGGTTATCAATTCATAGTGTTTCTATGTCAATGATTTATTTATACAAACCACTTTCATAATCGGTATAGGGTTCATTATAACCACTATTAGAAACTTGGGGACTTAGATTTCATGGTTTATGGGCCATGTTATATTAAGCATAAACAGATCAATAGTATCTTTTCACCAAATATTACTCAACTTCAAGCCAAACATCAAGCTTACTTATGTGAAGCTCATGAATAAATCAAAAAATAGTGATTTTTTATATAAAGGTGACCCTTTTGGATTTGCATTTGAAAACATTTTTCCGCTTCACATTTATAAAAAACATTGCTTTCACTAGTACCTTATGTAGCATCATTATAGTCAAGAACTTCCATTCGTAACAAATAGATATAAAATAACTACAACACATGTTACATATATATGTTGAATAAAATCATAGCCTTTTGGATTTGTATTTTAAAATATCAGTTACACGATTATAATAAGGCCGCCTTCATGAGATACACTCCTAGCACCATTGTTTTCTTTACAAAACATAGAGATAAAACCAGAAAAATTATACTAAAATACAAACAAATATTGAGTCAAAGAAAATTAATAGCCTTTTATTTGCACTCGTAACTTTACTGCTTCACATGTGAAAAAATTCCTTCACTGGAGTCACTCTTAGCATCACAAGCTATTTTTGCACTCACCAACAAAATAGTGAAATTTTAAACATCTAAAAGTAGGGTATATGCAATGTTTAAAGCACATACATAGTCATTTGGATCTGGAATTGAAGTTTTATCACACCACATTTAAAAAGGTTGCCTTCACTATATTTGCGCTAACAACATTATAGTTGACACTTTTTTCATGAAACGTGTAGCCTCAATACCAAGAATTTGATGTTTTGAAATTGTGCATGGTTCACCATACTTATATCTACACAAGTATGGAAATATCTACAACAAATATTAAATAATTTCATTTCTTACCAACATGTAACATTATTATTATTCACGTCAACAACTAATTATTGTTGTTATGCATATCGGTGACCTAGTAGCTTCATATAGCGCAAAATCATGAGTGTTGCATCTGATGTGGGTGATTTTAACAAAATATGGTAAAGAATTCCATTTCTTTCCAACATGCAACATATTATCATTCACGAGGACAACTATTTGTTGTCGTTATGCATATTGATGACCTCGTGAGAAGTCGTTGGGTGGGCATGAACCCAATGCTAGTTGTGTAGTTTTTATGGACTTTATTTAAAAAACATGACGAATAAATTAGTATATGGAATGGTATCATTTCATGAAAATTACTATGTTGTGTCATGTGTGCAAAAGTAACAGGATGTAATAAATCTCTCTTAGGCTTTCGTACAAAAGATGAACTATATAATAGATCTCTCATGGGGTCATGATTATTCTGGATGTTTTATCCGAGACTTAAAATATGTAAAAAAACACTAAATAACCAGGTTGATATTTGGAGTGTGGTTTCACGTTTTGAGGTCTAAAATGCGAAACAATTCATAGGCATGGATAAATATAAAATAAACCAAAATGGTCTTCTATGTTTTTTTATAAGAGCACATTCCATTTATAAAAACATAGAAGATAAATGAATTTCCCTTAACGTCTATTATAAGCTTGCATATCCTAGTGTTTCTATGTCAATGATTTATTTATACAACCCACTTTCATAATCAGTATAACTAGGTACTTAATTTAGATGATTTATAACCAATATGTGTTTATTCTAACCAATCTTATAAACCCGGGGGGGGGGGTTAATTTAGTTCATGGTTTATGGGTCAAGTTAGACTAAGCATAAACAGTTCAATGTTTTAGCTATATTTTCTCCAAATATTACTCAACTTAAAACTGAACATCATGCTTACTTCTGTGAAACTCATAAATCAAACAAGACAGTCCCTTTTGGAGTTGCATTAGAAAACATTTTTCTGCTTATCATTTATAATTTTTTCTGCCTTCACCATTACCTTTTATAGCATCATTATAGTCAATAATTATAATTCATCGTGAATTGAAATAGGAAAACTGCAAAACATGTTACACATACTATATGTTAAATAAAATCATAGCCTTTTGGATTTGCAATTGAAAAATATCAACTACTACACATTTGTAGTAAGGTTTTCTTCACCAGGTACACTCCTAGCATCATAGTTTTTTTATGAAACATGGAGTGAAAATTAGAAAACAATTATACTATAATATGGTACACGGAAATATTGAATTAAAGCAAAAAAAATGGTCCTATTGGTTTCTATTATGAACTTTTACTGCTTCACATTTGGAAAAAAAAGATCGCCTTCAGTAGAGTGACTCCTAGCATCACTAGGCTTTTTTGCTCTCACCGATAGCATAGTGAATTTTTTTTAAAAAACTAAAAATTCGGATATATGTAAATGTTCAAAGCGCATACATAATCCTTTGGATCTGCAATTGAATTTCACGAACCCACATTTAAAAAGGTTTCCTTCACTTTGATTCTCTCTATAATCACTATAGTTGACACTAGTGTTTTTTCCTAAAACATGTAGTGGATCATCGGGAAATATCTACAAATGTATGGTATGCAGAAAATGTTCTAAACATATACATGTATAGTCCCCTCGGTTTGCATTTTAGTACTTTTACTGATTCACATTTACAAGAAGAATCCTTTGTCATTGGCTACTATACGAGGAGATAGAGATAGAAAAGTCAAAAGAGGACTATAAAAAATCATTTTTAAAATGTCTTAGAAATTTCTATACAAAATTCTATATGCATTCAATGATACACCATAAACATGCAAAATACTTTACAATCTAAGATACATAAAAATTACAAAGTGTGGATATGAGTATGTTGAACCATGCATATTTTCAAAATTTCAAAATTTGCAGGATCTTATCATTTTGTGTAGCCTCAATTTATGAATATATTATAAATATAATGTTTAAATTTTTCGAACTAAAGGACTCACTGGAGCTCAGCTCGGGAGCTATTTGTCCGCAATCGAGATAGAGAGTATATGTTTCCCTCGCTCAACATGCCATTTAAAATTGTTAATATCTATAAGACACAATAGTACTATACATTTAAAATAGATTGCATTCACCACATTCGCCCTAGCGCCATTATTTTTGCACTTGTCTTTTTTTTTCGAAACAGAGTGTAAAATCAGGGAATATCTACAAAAGTATAGTACACATAGATGTTCAAAGCACATATGGGTTCCTCGCAATTTGCATTTTGATACTTTTACCGATTCACATTTATGAAAATATTCCCCATCGATCATTATAGGAGATTCTAGAGAGCATATGAAAAATATATACTACAAATACTAAGATAGAATACATGTTTAAATGTTAGATCAAAGCACATCCTTATCAGATACAGTATGGTCCTCATCAATGTACAGGTGGATGTTGGTAGAATGCAGTTATGTGCTGAGTGCTTTTGTGGGCCCGTCGCATCTTTTTCTGATTGTTTTCCTTGTAGATTCCGCTGCGCCAGCGACCCATCAGAGTTAGTACAAACAAAACATCAAATTATCCCACTGCGATCATATCATATCATCGGAAAGCCAGTATATCTTAACAAGATCTTTGCGATATTGCAATAATCTACTCCTACCTCCAATTAAAAGTCAAGATCTACAGAAGATATTGATAGTAATATCGCGATAATCTAGCAGTATATCTCCAATTAAGACAGAGCAATTAACCACTCGTAGTATCTTCCATTTAAAAATCGCCTGCAGTTTATTTTGCTCCTTTAGTACTATCTCACCTTGTCAGTATCCGATGGCTAGCTAGCAGGAATTAATTAGTTGGGTGAGGACAGCACCAGCGGCGCGGTGCTAATTTTTGGCAGGGATTAATTTCGCTCCATTTTTTTACATTAATTAATCTTTGGCAGCTTCTGATGGCGGTTAACTGTGGGCGCTAATTTTGGATGGGAATTAATTTCGCCCCATTTATAGCCTGGGATAATAAGATAACCATGACATGATGGCATCATTAGCAGATAGGGAGGTGACGTCACCGGCGTGTCAGCGCTGTCTCCACGCGCACCACGCCACGTCGCGGCTGAGGAACCTGACCTACCACTAGCTGCCACGCCACGCAAACCACGTGTGCGGCGAGTGTCCCGGGATGCTGCCTTGACTGACATTGATCGGCCCACGTCGTCTGACGCATGGGCCTACAACGCAGTCGGGACCGGCCGGTACGTACGTACGTAGCACGGGTGAAAGAATTGTCTCGGCCGTGCGGGAGCTGACGTCTCGGCCCCACAATTCTAGAAAGAGCTACTATTCCCTGTCAGGCTGTCACGGATGTGACTACATGGGCAAGGCTCCGGCCGGGCCGGGCTGGGCCTGAAAAAGCCTGGCGCCAAAAGTGTAGGCCTGAGTTAGAGCATCTATCCTGTATTTTAGTCCGGAAGAAACTATGACTCGCGTTTTCAGATTAAGTTTGCGCGATCAGATAAAATTCAATAATTTTTGGCAAATTTTAGATAAATATAGGCGTTTTTGACGAATATGGACGAACTTTAGACAAATATGGATAAACTTTGAGCGAATATGGGCAAATATAAGCGGTTTTGGGCGAATATGGACGAATATAAGCAATTTTAGACGAATATGGACGAACTTTGGGCTAATATGAGCGAACTTTGGGCAAACTTTGGGCGAATATATGCTGACTGGATGGATCCACTCACCGACATTTTTTTTCTGTCAAATTCGCTTCGTCTGCCATTTCCAGGACGTTTCTAGGATCCTGTGAATGGTCTGAAAAGTCTGGACCAAAGTTGGCCCAAATTCAAACGAAACTAAGATCCTGAAAACACGACTGAGCCAATTTTCAACGTCCGGACCAAAAGAATCACCCTGGATTCGGCATCCTAGAAACCCGAGTGAAGATGCTCTTAGGCCCGGCCGGACGGCGGTTCCGGGCCTATGAAATCTGGCATGAACCTGAAAAACCCGAGTAGACCCAAGCAGCATGGCCCGACCCTGCCTAAATCATCCATTTGCTAAGCCTGAGACCGACCCGACCTCTTTTTGGGGGCTGAAAATACTAGGCCCAAGCCCAGCCTGATGGTGCAATTTAGCCCGGCACGGTTTATCATTTTCGGGGGGTTGCGCTTGTTAATGGCCAGGTTTAGACGTGAGCGCCTATACATCACTCAATGCAGGGTCCTTTTTTTTTTTTTGAACAAACAATGCAGGGTCCTGGTAGAGGAAAGGATGGAATTACTTCATATAGTACGAAAGTGATGCACTTCATGTGCTTATCCGTGCGTACAAGTCATGCATGAAACATAAGTTTTGAACTTCTACAGTGTGCACGTTTTATAACCAATCGTGTGACTCCACGACATCCCAGCATCGGGTCTCCCCGTTCACTCCACGCGGTTGTGCCCACGCGATGACGGCACCAACGATCTCGGTTGTGGCGCGTCTTCCGGTAGTCTCAGTTGTAGCCCCCTTCCCGTTAGTATCGTGTCCTCCTCGAGTTTTTCCTTCCTTTCTTTCGTTTCCAGTTAGTTTCCGGTTAGCAAACAGATTTGGAGATGGGCATTGATTTCTTGGGACGTGCCAAGCCGCTCAAGACCCTTCCTCTCTCCACGGAAGCCATCCTTCCCTTCTCTCTCTCCTGGCAGTGGTGGAGCCCCTTGCTGGAGTTCCTCCCTGTTCTGTCCCCTTTCCTCGAGCGTTAGCGAGAGGAGGAGGGACTGCGATGTGTGTGCCGCCAGACTAGGTGGCGGGAAGGGTGCTGGCGGTGATGGTGTGGTCCTAATCCCTTACTCTAATCTCCGGTGAGGGCCTTCGGTGGCGGGACGAATAGAGGAGGGTCAAGTTGCCTGATCTGCCTCCCTGCAATGCTGCTTGGTATGGAACGGCAAGAACGAGTACGTCAAGGGCGTGCGGCCGCCTCTCCTATGCGGAAGGAGGCCGGCGACGCGAACCACTTGGCCGCCATGTGACCTTCATGGAGCAGTTGCTTCCAGGGCTAAGCAAAATTAGAGCGTTAGAGCATCTCCCTGTTCTGTCCCCTTTCCTCGCCTTTCCTCGAGCGTTAGAGCATCTCCACTCGCCTACCTAGGACGCTGATCCGGACGCCGAAATTAGGTCCGGACACCGAAAATCGGCCCAGTCACGTATCCAGGGACCTGTTTTCGTCCGGATTTCGGCATGTTTGGTCCGGCCTACCCAGGCCCGTACCGGTGACCGAGATCCGGTGCACGCAGCAAAAACGGCATGGGCCAGCTACGGCGAGAAAGCGCCATCCGCCGCTGAAGCTCCCGCCCTTTTCTTTCCCCTCCGGTCTTTCTTCCCCATTCCCCTCCCGCCACTCCACCGAGCTCCCCGCCCGACATGCCGCCCAAGAGCTTCGTCCAACCCAGATCGATCCTCGGCAAGGGTTCGGCGGAGAAGAAGGCGAGGAAGCCGAGAGCGCCACCGACGAAGACGGAGGGCATGTCTGACGTCGCATGGGCATCCAAGGAGCAGGCCAGGAAGATGGCGTCGGATGACCGAAAGGGCATAAAGGAGAGGGCGAAACGCGGAAGAGCATGCGATGTTGAAGGCGAAGCAGGCGGCGGCGACGAGGTCGGTGTTGATGGCGGCGCCGTACCCACCATACCGGGAAGCGGTGGCGTCGGCTCACGGATTTCGCCGATCTCTCAGAAGCTTCCAGAGAGCTGGAGGTCTCGGAAGAGGTACTCCTCGTCGCGCGAGTATGACGGCGGGTTTAACCCAAACGTGATCTTCTCTCGCCCGCGCTGCCTTCTCGCTTCGGCGTGGACATCAACTCCCCTACTCCACCTCTCCCACAGACGCTGGCCCCGCTCATGGCCCGTCCGCTTTTCGGAAGCTCGCGCTTCTTCGGCGAGGCCAACGCGCGCAACCTGTTCGGCGCAATGCCGGGCGCCCTTCCGGCCGACATGTCAGTCGAGGCGTACATGGAGGACATACTGACACACTTGACACACTTGACACACTTTCATTTTGCAGCTGCGTCGTGCACTTCTTCTGTTTCGAGAGGACATGAAGATGGAGTTCAAGTTTCATCATGCCTTCGAGCAAATCGAGAATTGCGAGAAGTGGCGGGACACTCGCCTGAGTCTCTCCAAGAGCAAGGACGGTGTCTACAACCCCGAGGCCCCAGCCGCTACTGCCGGCGAAGGAAGACCTGAGATCGGCCAGAAGAAGGCGAAGATGCTCAAGGCCGTCGGACCTCCCGCCGAGCGTCTCCAGGCTTCGATCGAGGAATGCATCGCCGACACGAGGGCGCAGGCCGAGAAGAGGGCTGAGAAGAGCCAACCCCGAGACACAAGGGGAAAAGGTGGCCCTCATCAAGGCCAATCTCGCCGAGAAGAAAGCCAACCCCGCCGAGAAGAAGGCCAACTACGCCGCCAAGAAGCGCAACACAGACCTCAAGTTCCTGATGGACGGCGAGGACACGTCGAAAATGAGCTCGCCGGTCAAGGCCTGGTACATGGCGCAACGTCAGGCCATCCTCTAGGGCGTGATCACGGCTTCCCCTTCCTCTACGCTGAACGCACCTACGCCGGACGCCCCCACGCCGAGCTCTGCTTCGACTTCCTCCAACCCGGCGGCCTTCGATGGCGAGACGGACGACAACGCCATGTCGGCCACGCCCATCCCCATCGACGACTGAGAGTCATTTTCCCTGTTATGTAATAAAAATTTGTCGCCGAATTCGTGGGCGTATCTATCGAACACCTTGTGGCCGAGCACTCGCCGGCGAGAACGATAAAGATTCAAATATATCGCCGTTTTGTGTTCGCCTGTGTACTCGGCCTGGGTACGCGAGTGGAAAACTGGGCGTATCCAGGCCGAAATCAAGTTCCATTCGGCCAAAAAAAATCCAGATTTTGGCCTGGGTTCGTCAACAAGTGAAGATACTCTTAGCGAGAGGAGGGACTGCGATGTGTGTGCCGCCAGACCAGGTGGCGGGAAGGGTGCTGGCGGTGATGGTGTGGTCCTAATCCCTTACTCTAATAGAGGGGGGTCAAGTTGCCTGATCTGCCTCCCTGCAATGCTGCTTGGTATGGAACGGCAAGAACGAGTACGTCAAGGGCGTGCGGCCGCCTCGCCTATGCGTAAGGAGGCCAGCGACGCGAACCACTTGGCCGCCATGTGACCTTCCTGGAGCAGTTGCTTCTAGGGCCATCCACGGAGCCGACGGGGCGTATTGGGCTATGGCTTCCACCGTGAAGGATATCGTGATTCGATTCTACAGCTCCCTTTGTTGGAAATATAGCACGCAATCGAATTAAAATAATTCCGAATTTGTGTGACAACAAAGATAGATCTAACAGATTTACACATGTAATTATGAACATGAAATCTAATATGGCACAGCAGATCGACATGAATCTCAAACCCCTTCTAGAACATGAAAGAGATGATCACGAGATTGATTTCTTACAATGATGTAGACGAACGTTGATAAAGAATAGTTGAGAAAGATGAAACAGACGGTCGATGCAGTCGATGAAGAAGAAGAAGCCGTGCGAAGCACTGCCCAGAAACTTTATCGCCCGGCTCCCTCGTGCGGGACGCCAAACGCCGTGGAAAGTCCGGAGACTACTGCTTTCCTTCCCCCGCGGCACAGCAGGAAAAGGATCGGCGAAGATCGGTGGCGGCTGCAGAAGAGAACGGAGTAGGGTTTCTGTATATCTGGTGTCTCCTGTCAAGAGGGACGTCTTCTTTTTATAGACTCGAAAGAATAACCCCCACGCAGCACATTTTGCCTATATTCCAGGATCCGACCCCTGGTATATCTCCATCACGAGCGATCTCCTAACTTTCCTCAACGGGAAGTCTATCTTCGAGTCGTGCATGAGACAGACGCGGGTGGATAAGATAAGTAAACTGGTTGGCAAAAAGAGATGCAATTTAACAGGCCATGGTCGCGTTCGCCTCGCCAAAGCCCAAAGATCCAAAGTCACAAGTCACGCGTAATTAACGCGAATAAATGTGAAATGCGAGCGAGCGCGCGCGTAGTGTACACTTAGCATAGTTAAAAACTTGCTCCCTTGGCAATGTGGGACTAAACTCCCACAGCCTCCACCTCCTTGACTTCTCTCCAATTTCTGAAATTTATATGGGTCCAATTCTTGTAAAAGCCCATTTATTCCAACACCCTTTTTCTGGACGGGTCGAGCTGAGGTGTGTATCTTCTACTCTGCTTGCTTGCTATTTTCTTTTTCCTTTGGTTTCCATGCTAAAATTGAGCAACGTTGTTTGTACCGTTCGCAGGTATGGTAGCTGGCCGCGGGCAAGGTCGGCCCCCCTTCTATGTCGCTTCTGGCCCCGTAGACGTCAAGATGTGTGAGTTGTCCATAGCTAGAAAAACGGTGTGCATTTTGTAACTATCTGATGCTGAGATGAGTTGTTGTACTGAATTCTTACAGTTGTAGCATGAGGCGTATCCATTTCTAAAGCACAAAGAGGTTTAAACTTTTTAGTTTTATATAGACCTGTGAAAGAAGAAATGAAATGAGCCTGGACTTACTTGCTGTGCTGGCAGGTTCAAAATGAAGACACTCATGCTAACGAAATCAATAATGACCAGTCCAATGTAGCTGCTGATCAAGATGTGGTATTGACCAATGACCCGTAGAATAATTTCCTGTTGATGTTATGTTAGCGTCCACTTGGCCAGCTCAGCACTTAGCCCACGTTCTGGACGTTCATGCGTTCACTGCCCAACAATAAGAAGAGAGTCCACTCCATCCCAAAAGCTCGGACTGAAAGGAAGAAAGAATCTCTCCCTTATAAGCTGGGTGTGGCTTCCTTCCGTAGACGAGGTGGGACTAAACCAAGCAGGCTCCACCGGTTAACAGAGGGGTCCTCACATGTTACACAATTCTGGTGTATACTAACACATAACAATTTTAGAATAATTTCAGAGTTTTTATTAATAAAGGCTGTGTGCATCACCCGATGCAGAGCCCGGTTTTTTCCCCTTTTCGAAAAAATAACAATTTCAGAATGGTGAAGCCCCCGTGAATCCTCCTGAGGAATATTTTGTAGCAGAGTCAGAGAAGGAGAAAATTGATGTGGAAGGACATGATCAGAGGGATGCTAAGCCGGAAGAGCAATAGCTCCACCAGCCCCGGCGACCTCACCAAAACCAGTGAGGTTTCGGTGGTGGCAGAAGGGGCTATCCTAGTTGAAGCCGGGGTGGGCATGGTGTGAGTGGCGGATACCATTGAAATAACCGGGGAGGCGGTGGTAAACAATCTAGATATGCAGTTATGGAGCCTAAGACTCTAAAAAAATAACAAGCTAATACCATAACTTTGCAGGTGCACTAAAAACCGAGGTGTAAATGTATTGGCTAAGATTGATGTTCCTGCTTATGCTCTCTCAAGGTAAGATATTCTATTATGTTTAGTGATGAATTGAAAATAGGCGATTGAATCCCAAGCACTTCAATTGGTTGACATTTGCTGAATCACACTTTAAATAGATAATTTGCTCATTTCGAAATGATTGCTATAACACATTGGACCGGCTATGGTATTTGACAATAGTATTTAAATCTGTTTCGGCTAATGGCATGTCATTTGTAGAAATAAGGCACATTTTGTTCAATAGGGTAGAGTGAAGATACCTAAGTGGAGTTCAGTATGTGCAACTTAATTTATATAGGCTGTATGACTGAAAGTTGTAGATATTGCAATTTCCCAGGGATGTTCGCTACCCATCACTGTGGTGATCATATAGCTGAAAAGAACTACTTGGTGTCGATAACAACTTCACCTTCAAAGGTATTTGCTGGTATTTTTCCAGGTTTTAAATCATTACTAATTTTGTCCACATGGAGAGTTCCTTCATTTTCTTTTGAAAGATTATTGATCATGTGAGTGTGTTCTAAAACAAGGCATTGATCAATATATAATGGTTACATTATCTAGATTCAGTAACTATCGACAGATACCAGTCAACAGTTCAATGTATTCTTAACTCTTTCTTTCAGATTTTTGCAAAATTTTCAAGTTTAAATCTGTCCACTTAGGAGGTGATAAAGTCAGCACATGTAAGACAAGGCATTGGCTTTACAGTTATGGCACTATCAATGAACAGTAAATCTAGGTTAATTCCATTATATTATTTTCGATGAAATTCAGGTTGCTGACCTGGATTGCAACACTCCACATTAAGGAAGGTACATTCCTATCCACATAAGAGAACTTAGAATGTGATAACTTGCCTGATGTGCTTCCATAACTTTGTTGTTTTTAGTAGAAAATAAATCAACAGTCTTTTTATATCAGCCAATTAATCCAACAATAAACTTTTTCATGAGGTTGAATGATAATCACATGACTGTGGCATGCATATAGATATTTTGCATTCATAACCTAAAAGGTAGCAATTTAAACCTCAAAGTTACGAAATCAACGTTGCTATAATTTTTAGCATTGAATGTTTGCAAACAAAATGGCCATTTACCTGTCATGTCTATATTGTACCGCAGCGTGTAGTTTTATCTATCTTTGTTCCTATAGATAATAATTTCCCTATAATAGATTATGTTTCCAACTTTATATTTCTTCTGTATTGTTAAAGTATCTATAAAACGAAATGTTAACTGGTATGCCTAAAAAGGTGCAACTTTTAGGTCATGTAAACCTAACGCTGAAGGGAAATATTTTGTTTAATAAAAACATGGTGAACCGTATTCTCTAATTTATGAATGGATGAAAAATGTATCTATTAGTCCTCCATATTATACACCTTCAAGAGCTTGGCCTTTTTCTTTTAAGCACACTTTTTGCCTAGGCTTCAGGATATGCTTAGCAAAATTGCTAGCCTAATATGAAACAGTGCAGCATCAGATGTACATATCAAGAGTCATGAGTCCTAGAATAAAGATGCTAGACTAAGGTCATAATTGGCTAAAATATGCACTTCGAATTCTGATTCAGACTAATAGATATTAGAGCATACTACCTTATTACGTATATGGCTATATCTTTTACTAAATACACACAATGCACATATAAGATATTTGCATGTTTTACTAAAGTCGTTATTCTTGAATTACATTGTTCACAGATGTATATAATGAATATTTCAAAATAAGCCACCAGCAACTACACAAACTAACCAAAAAAATCTATATCTATTACCTAATAATAAAGCACGAAGTGTTTCTCCCAGTCCAACACTTTTTTGGACCGGTTTGCCCTTCCACAAATATAGAAATTACCCGTCCGCGACACCCGTGAGTAAATCTATTGTTTCATGGCTCAACACAAACCAACGATAGAAAAAACCACCCTGTCACGCACCTTTGACTCCTCCCGTCACACGACTCGTCCCCTCATAGAGAACATGATGCATATGTGGTATGACTTAGGTACGAGTTAGCTGAATCGATCCATATCTTGTCGTACAAGATGTAATTCCCGTCTATAAATATGTATCGATCCACAATTATCAAACAAGTCTTCCAAAATCTCATGAAACAGCTCTCAGCCAGCGGATTGACAAGCTCTTCACCTTTTTTTGCCCGCACATCCATGGTTGCTATTTGTTACAGCCAGGGAAAGGGCAACGTGGTTAAAAAAAATCATTACCAAAAAAGCATCAACGAGTCCTTGGCTGCAGCCATGCTCAGGCCAACTCGATGATCCCAATCAAGCTCCAACCGATCCAAACGAATCTATGGCAGTTTCTGTCCAGATCATGCATCCCAGAAGATGGAGTGATCAAGGCATGAACGAGCTATTGTCGGCAATCGTAGTCAACCGGTCTTCCACCGGTCGTCGATTCTTCCGCAAGCATGGCCGCCGGCACACAAGATTGAAAGAATACGTGACCTTTTTCGATTTCTTCGACAAAGAATACATCAGACAACTGTGTGGATGACTCTGCCTAGCTTGAGCCGTCGCTGGTTGATGGAACCGGCTTCGGGGGCGTGAATTGTGCCACGACCAAGGTGCAAAAAATGTACATGAGCTACTTGTAGCACTCCGGATAAATCCACTACTAGAAATTGTATGTTAAATAATACTTTTGCATCATCATGACATCAACATGCATCTAATTGACTAAAACTATTTTGTTAAAAGACCTACTTTGTTTTCTATATTAATATCCGCCCCTCTTTGTTCAAACCAAAACCGTCGGTCCAGCCGAATCTTTTATTTATCTAAAACTATTTACAAAAGTTTAATTTAAAACAAAAGAAATAACAAAACTATTTTTTTGGGGAGGCAGTCCAGCCGGCCGGCCCAAAGGCCTAACCTGCCAGACCACCTACTACCCAAACCAAAACCTAGACTACCCTACCCCTGAAACCTAACCCTAATCCTTCCTCTCAACCCACCCTGCCGCCGCCACCCCCTAGCTCCACATGCACGCCTCCTGTGTTCAAAACACGTTGAACACCCCTGGCCCACCACTCCCTTCGATCGCCACCAACAGTGCCCCGCTCCCTCGCTCACGACCCCATGCGACCCTGGCCCACCTCGCTTCACGCCACCAACCCCGCGTCGCCTCCCCTGTCCCACTCCCACCTCGCGACCGCCCGCTCCCTGGACCCGTTCCACGCACGAGAATCCCCATCGCGATCCCCCGATTCCACGCGAGCCTGACCCTGCCTCCCGCATCTCTCTCCCCCGACGCACTCCTTCCCCAATTCGCCTCCTTCCTCTCCATCGGCAATCGCCGCCACGGGCGAAGCCGACCCAGCCTGCCGCCTCGCCGCCTCGCCGCCGCCTCTCAGTGCGAGCTCCGCCACCTTCCTCAGGCCCTACGCCTTCCGCCACAGCCTCTCCGTCTGGTGCCCTGCCTCTCTGGCCGCCTGCCTCCATGGCCGTCCCAAGGGCACCTCCCCGAGCACAGCCCTCCTCTGCAAAAGCTCGAGCTCGAGCTCCCCGATACCACATCCTCCTACGCGCGACCTCCTCTGCACGCCCGCTTCTCCTCCCGGCGCATCCCGACGCCCCTCACCTCCGGTGCCACGCGACCCCGCCTCGGCCGCAAGCAGCCGCCGGCCCTGGCCATGGCGCCCTCTGCGTGGCCGCCGCCTCCCGGCTCCTGCAACACTAGATGCCCCGCCTATGACCTCCCTGCCGCTGCAAGGCCACGCCGTCTCCGCTGCACTCGTGCTTCCTCGCCGGTGCGCGTTCCGCCAGCCGTGCCTCCATCCGTGTGACCCCTTCAAGCTCCTGTGCGTGTGTTCATGTATGAGCATGCGTGTTTGTATGTTTTAATCTGTGCATGTGTACTATGTGAATCAGGCCTATATTCTGGCAAGTGTAGCTACGACATGCTCTGCCGACAACTGCCTCATTCGAACTCCGTTTCACGCCAAGCTCTCCGTCTTCGGTGTTTTCATCTCGTCCACTCTAGTCAAGTTTTCCTCGTCACAAGATCTTCCGAAGGCCGGCACGTCCAAGTTTTCCTCGTCACAAGATCTCCTTCCCGGAACGCCAAGATTCTCGATCCGATGGTCGAGACCCCGAAGCCCCGACGCCCCGGACTCCGAAGACCGATCCCGGCGACCTGAACCACATCGAACCAAGATCGCCGAGACCCCTCATGTGTGACCCCTATCTAAGAGCCCTATTTTATAAATGCCATATATACCTATTGCATATCATTGTACTGTTGGAGATATGCCCAAGAGGCAATAATAAAGTGGTTATTATCATATCTTCATACTTATGATAAATGTTTACATTCATGCTATAATAGTATTAACAAGGAAACCATTAATACTTGTGTGATTTGTAAACTTAATTTGAAGTCCCTAGTATAGCCTCTATACTTCACTAGCTTGTTGGTTGATTGATGATTGTGGTTTCCATATCATGAACATTAAGATGTTATCAACAACAAGATCATATCGTTAGGAGAATGATATGGTGGACATACTCCTATAGACAAGCGTAGCATAAAGATCAAGTCATTTCAATAGTTCAATTGCTATATGCTTTCTGATACATAGTAACCTAATTCCTTCGACCATGAGATCATGCATATCACCTTTACCGGATGGATGCTTTGATGTCATCAAACACCACACCGTAACAGGGTGGCTATAAAGGTGGCATTGAGTGTTCGGAAAGTATTGGTTGAAACACATGGATCAAGAGTGGGATTTGTCCATCCACATGACGGATAGATATACTCTGGGCCCTCTCGGTGAAATGTCATCCAATTAGCTTGCAAGCATGTGACTGGCTCACAAGGGATCACATATCACGGAACGAGAAAAGAGTACTTATCAAGAACGAGGTTGAACTAGGTATGCGAGATACCGACGATCATAACCTCGGATAAGTAACATATCGTGAGACAAAGGGAAATTGGTATCGTATGTAAGTGGTTCATTCGACGCAAAGTAATCGAGAAATATGTGGGAGCCATATGAATTTCCAGATTCCTCTATTGGTTATTGTTCGAGAAGTGTCTCGATCATGTCCGCATAATTCACGAACCGTAGGGAGACACACTTAAGGATTCGACGTTGTTTGAGTAGTTATGGTATTATGAGAAAGAGACCGAATGTTGTTCGAGTCTCGGATGGGATCCGGATATCACGAGGAGATCCGGAATGGTCCGGAGAATAAGATTCATATAAGGAAAGTCCCATTTCGGAGTTGGGGAATGGTTCCGTGTTTTCATCGGGAACATTCTAGAAGGTCCTAATGTCCCAAGACTGAAGGGAAGGGTACATGAATGTGTCATTACATATTGGAATGATTGCATCATGTACTAAGTGTTCTCGCTGTCCAAAATAAAGGGTTTATTTAAATCCTAAATTGAAAAGTCAAACGGCTAGTTTGAAAGTCAAACGGCAAGTTTTGGAAAGTGGAAAGAGGAGGAGAGGGAAACCGAGTTGGAGGGAGACCTCCTCCAACCGGGCGGCCAACTCCAATGCCGAGTTGGGGAGGGACTCCACTCCTTCCCTCGCGCGCCAGCCCCTCCCACCTATATATGGAGGGCAGGCTCCTCCACACACACAAGTTCCTATCCTCTAATCTAAACCCTAGACCTAAACCCTGTTTAGAGCTATTTGGTTTAGAGCCTTCTAATTGGTTTAGAGCCTTCTAATTGGTTTAGAGCCTTCTAATTGGTGTGTCTAATTACTAGACCACTAATAGCCTCTCTCATAAGCTCCACCATACCGCACCGGCTTAAGGCGAAGCCTCGGGATCTCCTCTACTTCCTGCACCACGCCCAGTCGCCGGAATCGTGAGGAGAGTGCTACAACCTCTGCCGCTTTGGAACAAGGAGAGGAAGGTCTTCGTCGAGTACCGAATGTGTGACCGATCATGGAGCGCCTGAACGTGGCGCCGAAGGATCGTCTACGCGATCTTGAGATCGGAAAGAGTACGACTACATCACCCACGAGAATCGCTCGTTAACCGCTTTGGAATCTTCGAGGTGAGTTCTCCATCGACTCGCTACAATCTAGTAGATAGATCTTGGCTTGTTTGTTTGTATGCGGTAGAAAATTTTGTTTTCCATGCTACGAAACCCTACAAAGGGTATCGAGCCGTGTCTATATGTAGATCTGCAGACGAGTAGAACACAATGGTCATTGTGGGCATTGATGCTTTTATTGTAGATTGCTTTTGTGTACTTTGCATCTTGCGGTATGTTGGGATGAAGCGGCCGCTAACCTTACATGACATCGTTCATGAGACTTGCTCCACGCTTGACATGCAACTTGTATTGCATAAGTGGCTTTATGGGTGCTGTTTCTCCTAGCATAGTAAAGATCCAATTTACAACGGGTGATCAACAATGCTAGTATCAATGTTGTGGTTCTTGTTCGTAAGTTAGAACGACACTTATTGAAAGCCCCAAACCACGTAAAATATGCAAAGAAAGTAGAAGCGTCTAACTTTGTTTTGCGGTGTGCAAGGATGTGATATGGCCATGATTGTGATTATATTTGATGTATGCAATGTTCCTTATTGTAAGTTGGCAACCGCAGGAGCCATATGGTTGTCTTTAATTTCGTTAAGACCTTGTCTATTCAAAATAGTTGTAATAGTTGAAGCTGGTGGACGACAACCATGAAGAAGCGTCATTGACCTTGATGCTATGCCGGTGATGATGGAGATCATGTTCGTGCTTGAAGATGGAGATCGGAAGCACAAAGAAGAAAGGCCATATCATATCACATATTATGAATTGCATGTGATGTTAATCCTTTATGCATCTTGTATTGCTTAGTAGACGACGGTAGCATTATAAGATGATCCCTCATGCACATAAATTTCAAGTTCTAAAGTGTTCACCCTTAGTATGCACCGCTACAAAGCTTGTCGCTCAAGCACCACGTGATGATCGGGTGTCTTTGATTCCGCGGGTGAATACAACGTAAGCAAGCCAGATTTGCTTATGCGGTAGCTAAGGTTTGATCTTGACGAGCCTAGCATGTGCATGGCCTCAGGAACACGGATTACCGAAAGGTAGAGCATGAGTCATATAGTAGATATGATGAACATGTTGATTGTTCGCCATTGAAGCTACATCAACTCACGTGATGATCGGTTTTGATGTGGTGGATTTGGTTCGTGTGATCACTAAAACAATGTGAGGGATATTGTTTTGAGTGGGAGTTCACCTAGATTAATTTAATTGTTAATTAGAACTCAATTTATCATAAACTAAATCAAAGTGAATTTGCATAGTTGTTGTAGTCATTGGCATCCGTTTACCACCTTGCGCTTAGTTATAATTGAGATGATAGAACTATAGAATTCTGGTTAGTTACTTTACTTAACTGGTATCGTATTGTATTGAAGTGTTAATCTAAAGTTTAAAAGTCCTATTGCAAACTTTCAGTAAGTTCCGGTTACTCCATGAAGTTTAATAATTAGTATTAAATCAAGAGTAACAATTCCAAATGTTAGTATCATGTTTGTCTCCATGATTCTTGATATTCAAAGATTGTCTTAATATCAAGGTTATCTAGGATCTAAAAGAGTTGTTTCAGAAACCATGATGTGTGGAAGATATTGTGATATCTGAAACAAAGTTTTGGTTACAACATGATAGAGTATAATATGGCAAAGTTCATGTTCTCATATTTTGATGAGAATTTGCAAAAGGTTGGAGACACTTGTTGTCCTAATCCTCCAAAAGGTTTTGGAAAGCAACATTATACTCATAATTCATCGTTATAAGCTAAAAGTAGCTTGATCATGGACGATTCCATGATAAGGTGAATATTTGATGTAGGCAAAATGTTTACTACACCAAGAGATTACTAAAGAAAGGAATTTGGAAGAACACCAAACATTTGATGATGGTGATCTACTTCAAAGTGCAAGTCCAAAGACATTTGTATTTAATTATACACGCTTTGGATTATGTGTCATATGTATGACTCCACTATTGATGTTGATAGATTCTTTCAAATGTAAAAGGAAATACCGAAAGAGAATCTCATAAGTATATGGCGTAAAAGAAAAGACTAGAATTGTTCAGTTTAAGTATATAGATGATATATGTGTTATGGCTATATTCTTTGCTTATTAAACAAGGTGGTTCTTAAGTATTTGATACTGAATTTGTTGGTGTGAATAGTAATACTAAACAACAAAATTCATTAACTACAATGGACTAAGTAACTAGCAAAAGAATAGGTGATTATGTTCATCGAGAACAAATAAAGGGTTATTTTGTTGCTCGTTAAACATCAACGCTTGCCTTCAAGATTTGTTTTATCAGGTATTATGAGAACAAAAGGGTTGTTCAAATAATTGCCGTAATCCATAAAAGATGGATGATTCACAAATCTCGTTGGAGAAATCACATCCATAAAACTAGTGCTAAAATTGTCGAAGACAAATTGATTGAAAGATCACATAGGAAGTGACATCGCCGCTTAAATTATATTGAAAGAAAACATGAAGAAACTCCATGTGGATGGAATTTTGGAGTCTTTTGATTTTGATCAAATAACTCTTGTGAAACTTTCCTATAGATAATTAAAACTTTGTTCATAGGCCAAAAGTGAATGAATGACTAGCTTATTGGAACTTGTGCATATTGTTGTACGAACTCCATTATGTGTAGTCAAGAGCGATGGATTTCAACTTCATATGCTTTCTCCGAAAATTTGAGTGAATATGTGAATATTTACTTAATAAGGATGAAGTATGAAATATTTGAAAAGTTCAAAGATTTTCAAGATGAAGTGCAAAATCATTGTAACAAGAATATAAATAGTTTATGATAAGATCATAAAGGAAGATATTTGAGTTACAAGTTTAGCATAATACCTAAGATTTAAGGAATCGCTGTGGATTTGCATTTCCAAACACCATAAGAGTATGGAGCATTCGAGATATGTAATTAAACCTTGTTTGACATGGTAAGATCAAAGGTATAATTCATAAAACTGCTATTATATTTTAAAGATTAAAAGCTTTAGAGATTACCGTTTTCACTAAAAGAGCTCCATCATAATCCGCTGAAATGACACCATATAAGGTTATGGTTTGGGATAAAACCCAAGTAGTCCTTTCTTAAACATTGGTATGCTATGCATAAGAAAGATGCTTGCAACCAAAGTCGGATAAACCTGTCTTTGTATTACTGTTAAGTATTCCTCCATAAACACCGGAGACAAAAGTGTTTGTCGCTTAGAACGTCAAGTTTCTTTGAGAAGGAATTTTTCGTGAAAAGTTAAGTGGGAGGACAATAGAACTTTGATAAGGTTAAAAGAACCTTAGCTATATGTGCAAAGTTGCGCAAAGACCAAAAGTGTTCCGGAGGCAGAATAATGCTCATGGCTCACGTGCCTCAAAGGTTGTGGTCACGGAGGTCTAAATTTCTATTGAAACAAGTAGGTGATGAACAATCAAATACCAAGATTTGAGGGTTGAATCATTATTTGAGAATAATGAACCTACTACATGCAAAGAAGCGATGATGGGCCCCGACTACCAAATGGCTTGAAGCCATATAATCCGTGATAGTTCCATACACGAGAAATCAAGTTTTGAACTTGAAGGACCTCAAAAAGGTGTAAGACCTTGCGGTTGTGTTTGGATCTATAAAGAAGTAGACATGGATGTTTCACATCTATAAAATAGTCGACATGTTGGGAAAGAGTTCACAACAATGTTCAAAGGTTGTATATGACAAGATTTGATCTTTCATAGCGATTTTTAGTCTAGACGGATTAATGTAGCAACCACTACATATAATTTGTTATGTGGTAGTAGAATAAACAAAACAAGTTCTTCTAATAGAATGGTTACCTAGGACGTGTGCATGACACGGTCCAAAGGGTTTTGTTAATTCAAAGGATGCTAAAAGCATATGCAAACTTCAATGGTTTAAGTATAGCGGAGTTGGAATCTTCACTATGATGAAACGTTAAAAGAGTTTAATTTCATCGAGACAATGAAGATGCTTGCATTTGCAAGAAATTAAGTGGGAGCGCTAAGACATGTTTCTAATACATTATGTGGAAGACATATTGTTGATTGGAAATAATGTATCTTTTATTAACACATATTAAGAATTTCATCCCGATGAAAGACTTAGGCAAAACCCAAATATTTGGCATCAATAGACGCTAATATGGTTGTGCCAGAAGTACATAGACGAGATATTGAATGAATTCAATATAGAAACTACAAGAAAGGTTCTTGTTGCACAGAAAGAATTGAAAGAGTTCAATGTTGATGATATATTCAAGTGTATTGACATTTGGTAAGTGAAACAAAGATTCAAGTATAGATTGATACTTGATGTATGAAATCACAAAGAGTATTTATATCAATCATACTGTGATATGTACAAATCCAGATATGTCCTATGCTCTAAATGTTGTGAGCATATACCATAATGATTCATAAGTTGATCATTGGACGATAGTAAGGATATTCTTATGATCTTTTGGAAGAACTAAGAGTATATTATTTGTAGAAGTGACAAATAGATGATTAGTTCATTGTAAAAATACTACATTGATACTAGTTTTGTCACAAAGTACAAATTTAGTTTATCTCAATCTAAACTAAGGGTGGCACAATATAATGGAAAGTGAGTTCCATAATGGATTTGGATGAGTTCCAAAGTTAAGACATTGTGACAGATACTTCAACAAAAGGCTAAGTATATGACTGCTATTATAGCAGCAAAAGAGGGCATTTGTGTCAAGTAGTTTGTTATCAAACTAGGTGTAGTTCACAATGGATAATACTATGAAGATATATTGTGCGACAATATTATCAACATGTTTTAACCCCAAAGAACTAAAGGTCACACCGAAAGACCAAATCATACAAAGTCATCTCATTAGAGAATGAGTGATGCGTAGAGACGCAAAGACATGCAATTACACACGGACCTGGAAGTGTCGATCCGAGATCGCTTAACCACTAGCAATCGTGGTACATACAACACCGTAAAGCCATAGGTGTTGAAAACAAAGGTTTGAAACTAGATTATTGACTCTAGTGCAAGTGGGAGACTGTTGGAGATATGCCCAAGAGGCAATAATAAAGTGGTTATTATCATATCTTCATACTTATGATAAATGTTTACATTCATGCTATAATAGTATTAACAAGGAAACCATTAATACTTGTGTGATTTGTAAACTTAATTTGAAGTCCCTAGTATAGCCTCTATACTTCACTAGCTTGTTGGTTGATTGATGATTGTGGTTTCCATATCATGAACATTAAGATGTTATCAACAACAAGATCATATCGTTAGGAGAATGATATGGTGGACATACTCCTATAGACAAGCGTAGCATAAAGATCAAGTCATTTCAATAGTTCAATTGCTATATGCTTTCTGATACATAGTAACCTAATTCCTTCGACCATGAGATCATGCATATCACCTTTACCGGATGGATGCTTTGATGTCATCAAACACCACACCGTAATGTGGTGGCTATAAAGGTGGCATTGAGTGTTCGGAAAGTATTGGTTGAAACACATGGATCAAGAGTGGATTTGTCCATCCACATGACGGATAGATATACTCTGGCCTCTCGGTGAAATGTCATCCAATTAGCTTGCAAGCATGTGACTGGCTCACAAGGGATCACATATCACTGAACGAGAAAAGAGTACTTATCAAGAACGAGGTTGAACTAGGTATGCAGATACCGACGATCATAACCCGGATAAGTAACATATCGTGAGACAAAGGGAAATTGGTATCGTATGTAAGTGGTTCATTCGATCGCAAAGTAATCGTAGAAATATGTGGAGCCATATGAATTTCCAGATTCCTCTATTGGTTATTGTTCGAGAAGTGTCTCGATCATGTCCGCATAATTCACGAACCGTAGGGAGACACACTTAAGGATTCGACGTTGTTTGAGTAGTTATGGTATTATGAGAAAGAGACCGAATGTTGTTCGAGTCTCGGATGGGATCCGGATATCACGAGGAGATCCGGAATGGTCCGAGAATAAGATTCATATAAGGAAAGTCCCATTTCGGAGTTGGGGAATGGTTCCGTGTTTTCATCGGAACATTCTAGAAGGTCCGGAATGTCCCAAGACTCGGAAGGGAAGGGTACATGAATGTGTCATTACATATTGGAATGATTGCATCATGTACTAAGTGTTCTCGCTGTCCAAAATAAAGGGTTTATTTAAATCCTAAATTGAAAAAGTCAAACGGCTAGTTTGAAAGTCAAACGGCAAGTTTTGGAAAGTGGAAAGAGGAGGAGAAGAGGGAAACCGAGTTGGGGAGGGAGACCTCCTCCAACCGGCGGCCAACTCAATGCCGAGTTGGGGAGGGACTCCACTCACTTCACCTGGCGCGCCAGCCCCCTCCCACCTATATATGGAGGGGCAGGGCTCCCCTCCACACACACACAAGTTCCTATCCTCTAATCTAAACCCTAGACCTAAACCCCGGTTTAGAGCTATTTCGGTTTAGAGCCTTCTAATTGGTTTAGAGCCTTCTAATTGGTTTAGAGCCTTCTAATTGGTGTGTCTAATTACTAGACCACTAATAGCCTCTCTCATAAGCTCCACCATACTGCACTTGCTTAAGGCGAAGCCTCATGATCTCCCCTCTACTTCCTGCACCACGCCACAGTCAGCTTGGAATCGTGAGGAGAGTGCTACAACCTCCACGTCACTGGAACAAGGGAGAGGAAGGTCTTCGTCGAAAATCGAATGTGTGACCGATCATGGAGCGCTGCTGGAACGTGGCGCTGGAAGGATCGTCTACGCGATCTTGAGATCGGAAAGAGTACGACTACATCACCCACGAGAATCTGCTCTCGTTAACCGCTTTGGAATCTTCGAGGGTGAGTTCCTCCATCGACTCGTTGCTACAATCTAGTAGATAGATCTTGGCTTGTTTGTTTGTATGCGGTAGAAATTTTTTGTTTTCCATGCTACGAAACCCTACATGTACATGGTTGCATACATATTTGTGGGTGTTTGGGGGGCTTATGTCGATTCACCTAAATTAAATATGAAGACCATGTGCGGGCAAATCTAAGTCTAATATTGGTCCCATTTGAATCTGTGCATCGAGCCGGTGATATAATTTTGCCTTGTTAAGACAACATTTAAATTGCGGGGTATCTAAACAACTTGAACCTATTAAATAATTATCGGGACCCCGATTCCGCTTAATTGCCTAATTGCATCGCATCCTTGCCATGTCATACATCATACATGCATCATGCCTGATCTTCTGCCGTAGTATTAAATAGTGTATCCGGTGTTTCCTCTAGTGTTTTGCTTCTTCACGGATTAGGCCGATGAGTTGATGCGAGCGACGCCCATTCTTCGGATGAATCTTCGACAATGTTTTCCAGGCGAGCATTCTCCCCCTTTCTACCTATTTTACATTTCTAGTCTTTACTTCCTCCTGTTGATCTATTGCTATCTGTGTTGCGATGCTATAGATTCCGTACCCCGTTATACTTCCCTATAGCCCTTATATTGCCTTGAACATATCCTATTACCTGTTGTTTGGTAGATAGTTGGACTTGCGTGTCGTAGTCGCTTGCTTAAGTGCTTTTGCGTGTCGTCAAGTACCACCGTTGTTGGAAGCCTGCCATATGCTTTATGTTGGAGATGATCATGGCTTTAATTACTGTTTAATAACTAAAATTGAAAGTAGGTAAATGCAGAGGCACCGGTGGGTAATAGACAATATTTGGTTTTTAACCGCCCACTTGTGTCCCGTAGGACCCCGAGTTCTTGACACCTGTTCCGAGATCGAGCGCGCTAACCACAGGTGGGGTGTGTGGGCACCCCCATCGATTAGTACCTGATTTCAAAGCACTGTACCGGGGGCCACAAAGTAGTTTGGGGCTTTATTACTATCTTGTACTTACGCCATACTTTACTGCTTTATTTACGATTGCGCGTCGAGCGCCTGTACTGTTTTGGGACCAATGTGGAATGTTTTCGCGGTATCGACAAGCCCAGTCACACTTTCGGGTTCCCAGTCGTTTACAGCCATTGTCACAAACCCTGGGTTCGTCTCGGAGCCCGGCCGACTTCGTTGCGGGTAGCTTAGTGGGGTGGCCCCCCGTGCTTGCTTTGGGTCTGGGAAACATCGTGTCCGAAACCCCGTCGACATACCGTTGGGTGTATGTTTTGTGATCTTGTACCCACCGATCTGACAACAAGGGTGTAGGTGCGTGTGGAAACTTTGGTGCACCCCTGCAGGGTTAAATCTTTTCGAGAAGCCGTGTCCGCGGTTATGGACGACTTGGAGCACAGTTCTTGATCATAGACAACTATAACTAAGGTTTACTGTTATAATTTGACTTGTATCCGATATGACTAGTAATCAGCTTCACTACAACATAATGGCTAAATAAAAGTACCAAAAACTGCTGGGTTTGGGATATCTCATGCAAATTGTATCTGACTAGTAAGTGTTGCAACTACAACGGAATGGTTAACTAAAAGTGCCCATCGCTATTATATCGTGACGACTATCTATACCGACTAGTAATTGTTGCAACGATAACCAATAAATAAACCGCCAACTGTGTGAGTTCCTCGGTTGACTTCCTCGTTTGGTCTCGAGGGGGAAATATCAGGATGGGTATGTTTGGTGGTAGTATCAGGTTGGTTCCAAATAGGTCTTTCTTATCCCTATCTGATAGCCAACAGTTATATTGAGTCTCTATAGGTTGTTTAGTGCATGCTACGCCGCTTCATCCACCATACCTATGTAGGCGAGGACCGCCAATTCTAGTCTCATTGCAATCGGCCTCGAGATCGACCGCTTCTTTTTCCTTTGCCCTTTGTCGGCACCCCTTTTGTTTAAGCAGGTTTTGAGATCGACGTCGTTAGCGTGGTTACCCTTCCGCTTGGCTGGCAGGTTATGGACGCCATTGGTTATTCTTCGTGCTCTTAGCTCAATTTGCATCTTGTCCGCATTGACGCCGCATCGCTTTTCAAGGTGATTTGGATCTTTGTATCAGATATTCAGATTCTTGACTCGTTGAGTCGCCCTGTATATATGTTTTGTGGGCTCCATCGAGGACTATTGTGTAATGATATTACTGCTTTCCACCCGCACGCAAGTGCTCGGTGGGCACCTTTGAATCGCTTTCTATGGGTTTGGCGGAAGCTGAAACTTGCATAGGGCCGATTCCGAGGGTGTTACAGAGTGGTATCAGAGCTCAGCAGTTACGATACCCCACTGGTCCAGCCTGTAGGATAACCTAGCTAACGGTCGTTGTAGAGTGTCAAAACTATTTTGGAAAAATCGATTGGATAGATCTGATTAGGTCTGCTTTTACTCCTTACCCCTCTGCTTTTCTCCTCTTACCTTTGCATGTTTTGAATCTGCTCTCTTATCTTTTCTTCGAGTCCAGGAATTCTCATGGTTGGTTTTTCGTCGTACCTTCAGGGTTTCACTTCCTCCTCTTGTAACGGTGCTTCGACATTCGTCCTTCATGCTATCCGAGGAATGTTTCATCTGTTGTACGTTCTAGTGGATCCAAAAATTCACTAAAAATTTTCTTTGTATCTTCCGGTGTTTTTTAATGCGACGACCTCATACCCATCAGATCTGACAAAGACTCTACATCACTTCTTTGCTTCCGAACCTCGCTTGTCGAGATCTACAATCTGAATTCTGAGAGTTGGTTGCATAATTCTCTTATTCATGTACAGAGTAATGCTTTGAGTGCGGGATGGAGTCGCGACCATACCACTACTCTTATCATTCGCTTTCGTATATTGAATGGTGGATCGATGCAATTCTTACTCCTTCCATGGAAGTTAGAGGTGGCCTTACCTTTAACTTCGTCTGTTGTTTATCCGGAGTGTTCTCTTGATGAACAAGATCAACGACCTCTTGTTGGTGGTGTCGCCGATTTCAAAACGGAGAAAGAAACCTTGTTAGTGGTGTCGCGAGGATCTACACGAAGCGAGAAGTTCCGATCGTCGGCCTTTCCCCGTATCAGGAGGCGGATCTCGAGGGCGAGATCCATTGTTAGTGGTGTCGAATTGTAGCACCCCGGATAAATCCACTACTAGAAATTGTATGTTAAATAATACTTTTGCATCATCATGACATCAACATGCATCTAATTGACTAAAACTTATTTGTTAAAAGACCTACTCTGTTTTCTATATTAATATCCGCCCCTCTTTGTTCAAACCAAAACCGTCGGTCCAGCCGAATCTTTTATTTATCCAAAACTATTTACAAAAGTTTAATTTAAAACAAAAGAAATAACAAAACTATTTTTTTGGGGAGGTAGCCCAAATTGCCGCCCAAAGGCCCAACCCGCTGCACCACCTACTACCCAAACCAAAACCTAGACTACCCTACCCTCAAAACCTAACCCTAATCCTTCCTCTCAACCCACCCCTCCGCCACCCCTAGCTCCACATGCACGCCCCGCCTCGTGTTCAAAACACGTTGAACACCCCTCGCCCACCACTCCCTTCGATCGCCACTCAACCGCTCCTCGCCACGACCCCATGCGACCTGCCCACCTCGCTTCACGCCACCAACCCCAGCCGCCTCCGCCCCACTCCCACCTCGCGACCTCCCCGGACCTGCTCCACGACGAGAATCCCCATCGCGATCCCTTGATTCCATGCGAGCCTGACCCTGCCTCCCGCATCTCTCTCCCCCGACGCACTCCTTCCCCAATTCGCCTCCTTCCTCTCCATCGGCATCGCCAAGCGAAGGCCGACTCAGCGCCTCGCCGTGCTCAAGCCTCCTACCACCTTCCCTGTGCCCCACGCCTTTCCGCCAGCCTCTCCGTCTGTGCCCGCCTGCCGCCTGCCTCCATGGCTGCCCCAAGGCACCTCCCCGAGCACAGCCTCTTCAGAAAAGCTCGAGCTCGAGCTCCCGATACCACATCCTCCCACGCTGACCTCTCTGCCACGCTTGCTCTCCCACAGATCCTGACGCCTCACCTCCGGTGCCACGCGACTTCGCTGGCAAGCC
This sequence comes from Avena insularis, assembly GCA_023614405.1. NCBI lineage: Eukaryota > Viridiplantae > Streptophyta > Magnoliopsida > Poales > Poaceae > Avena > Avena insularis. The sequence goes on along the minus strand of CM042684.1, from coordinate 38,630,286 downwards.
AGCAGCGGCCGCCATGGCGCTTCTCAGGATGCCGCCCCCTGCCTGCAACACCAGATGCCCCGCCTATGACCTCCCTGCCGCTGCAAGGCCACGCCGTCTCCGCTGCACTCGTGCTTCCTCGCCGGTGCTTGTTCCGCCAACCGTGCCTCCATCCGTGTGACCCCTTCAAGCTCCTGTGCGTGTGTTCATGTATGAGCATGCGTGTTTGTATGTTTTAATCTGTGCATGTGTACTATGTGAATCAGGCCTATATTCTGGCAAGTGTAGCTACGACATGCTCTGCCGACAACTGCCTCATTCGAACTCCGTTTCACGCCAAGCTCTCCGTCTTCGGTGTTTTCATCTCGTCCACTCTAATCGAGTTTTCCTCGTCACAAGATCTTCCGAAGGCCGGCACGTCCAAGTTTTCCTCGTCACAAGATCTCCTTCCCGGAACGCCAAGATTCTCGATCCGACGGTCGAGACCCCGAAGCCCCGACGCCCCGGACTCCGAAGACCGATCCCGGCGACCTGAACCACATCGAACCAAGATCGCCGAGACCCCTCATGTGTGACCCCTATCTAAGAGCCCTATTTTATAAATGCCATATATACCTATTGCATATCATTGTACATGGTTGCATACATATTTGTGTGTGTTTGGGGGGCTTATGTCGATTCACCTAAATTAAATATGAAGACCATGTGTGGGCAAATCTAAGTCTAATATTGGTCCCATTTGAATCTGTGCATCGAGCCGGTGATATAATTTTGCCTTGTTAAGACAACATTTAAATTGCGAGGTATCTAAACAACTTGAACCTATTAAATAATTATCGGGACCCTGATTCCGCTTAATTGCCTAATTGCATCGCATCCTTGCCATGTCATACATCATACATGCATCATGCCTGATCTTCTGCCGTAGTATTAAATAGTGTATCCGGTGTTTCCTCTAGTGTTTTGCTTTTTCACGGATTAGGCCGATGAGTTGATGCGAGCGACGCCCGTTCTTCGGATGAATCTTCGACAATGTTTTCCAGGCGAGCATTCTCCCCCTTTCTACCTATTTTACATTTCTAGTCTTTACTTCCTCCTGTTGATCTATTGCTATCTGTGTTGCGATGCTATAGATTCCGTACTCCGTTATACTTCCCTATAGCCCTTATATTGCCTTGAACACATCCTATTACCTGTTGTTTGGTAGATAGTTGGACTTGCGTGTCGTAGTCGCTTGCTTAAGTGCTGTTGCGTGTCGTCAAGTACCACCGTTGTTGGAAGCCTGCCATATGCTTTATGTTGGAGATGATCATGGCTTTAATTACTGTTTAATAACTAAAATTGAAAGTAGGTAAATGCAGAGGCACCGGTGGGTAATAAACAATATTTGGTTTTTAACCGCCCACTTGTGTCCCGTAGGACCCCGAGTTCTTGACACCTGTTCCGAGATCGAGCGCGCTAACCACAGGTGGGGTGTGTGGGCACCCCCATCGATTAGTACCTGATTTCAAAGTACTGTACCGGGGGCCACAAAGTAGTTTGGGGCTTTATTACTATCTTGTACTTATGCCATGCTTTACTGCTTTATTTATTATCGTGGAGCGCCATGCTTTTGGGACCAATGTGGAATGTTTTCGGTATCGACAAGCCCAACACACTTTCGGGTTCCCTGCACGGCCATTGTCACAAACCTCGGTCCGTCTTTGAGTCCGGCCGACTTCGCTATGGTAGCTTAGTGGGGTGGCCCCCCGTGCTTGCTTTGGGTCTGGGAAACATCGTGTCCAAAACCCCGTCGACATACCGTTGGGTGTATGTTTTGTGATCTTGTACCTACCTGATCTGACAACAAGGGTGTAGGTGCGTGTGGAAACTTTGGTGCACCCCTGCAGGGTTAAATCTTTTCGAGAAGCCGTGTCCGCGGTTATGGACGACTTGGAGCACAGTTCTTGATCATAGACAACTATAACTAAGGTTTACTGTTATAATTTGACTTGTATCCGATATGACTAGTAATCAGCTTCACTACAACATAATGGCTAAATAAAAGTACCAACAACTGCTGGGTTTGGGATATCTCATGCAAATTGTATCTGACTAGTAAGTGTTGCAACTACAACGGAATGGTTAACTAAAAGTGCCCACTGCTTATTATATCAGGACGACTATCTATACCTGACTAGTAATTGTTGCAACGATAACCGAATAAATAAAACTGCCAACTGTGTGAGTTCCTCGGTTGACTTCCTCGTTTGGTCTCGAGGGGGAAATATCAGGATGGGTATGTTTGGTGGTAGTATCAGGTTGGTTCCAAATAGGTCTTTCTTATCCCTATCTGATAGCCAACAGTTATATTGAGTCTCTATAGGTTGTTTAGTGCATGCTACGCTGCCGCTTCAGTCCACCATACCTATGTAGGCGAGGACCGCCGAATTCTAGTCTCGCTGTAATCGCCTCGATCGACCGCTCTCTTTTTCCTTTGCCCTTTGTCGGCACCCCTTTTGTTTAAGCAGGTTTTGAGATCGACGTCGTTAGCAGGGTTACCCTTCCGGCTTGGCCTGGGCAGGGTTATGGACGCCATTGGTTATTCTTCAGAGCTCTTAGCTCAATTTGCATCTTGTCCGTACTCGGACGCTGCATCGTTTTCAAGGTGATTTGGATCTTTGTACTGTATATCTGTATTCTTGACTCGTTGAGTCGTCCCTGTATATATGTTTTGTGGGCTCCATCGAGGACTATTGTGTAATGATATTACTTCGTTTTCCACCCGCACGCAAGTGCCTGGTGGGCACCTTTGAATCGTTTCTATGCGGGTTTGGCGGAAAGCGCTGAAACTTGCATAGGGCCGATTCCGAGGGTGTTACACTACTCGACCCGGTGCAAGCTCACCGACTCCGTTGTTTTTGAAGCCGTGTTTCTTTGTTCTTGTTGTCTCCATGAAAGCGCCAGCTTGTCCCCTTGGCGATTTTGGTGTCGGCAATGCCCCATGATTTAGTCATGGCCGGTGAACAATTAACATATCTCTTCATTGGGTCCCTTAGCAAGTCTTCAATCGATCTACTTTCATGAGATGTTTCTCTTGTTAAAGATCAGATCAAGATGAAGCTATCTGAAACCCAGCCTAACAAAGGAGGGCATCGTCGATTTTGGTCTTTCAAACAAATCCAAGAAGGTTAATGTTTTTGACTAGATTCAAAGTTCTGGAGCCAGCCATCCGATCTCTAGATATTAATCGCCACCGACGCATGAACTGGCCGGCCACGATATTCGCATGCTTTTCCCGATCCAATTTGTAGCAATCAGTCATATCATCAATCCATCATCCTGCAATGTCTGACTACGTCGTCGTCTGAGTTAGACCTTTGCCGCCAAGATTGCCGCTGCCCGTGAACAACATCAATCGCAAATCGCAGGTCTACACTACCTCGACGGCTATGTCTCCTGACTTTACATGTGTATCACCGGTGGATCAGTGGTCGTGAAGGTGAAATTTTAATGGACTACGCTTCTTGGAGCGCGGGAATTGAGTGCACTCGAGCCACGAGGGGAAAAGGTTAGGACCATTGCCGAGGTATTATTCATCCGATTGATTCGTCTCTATACCAAATTATACTACATTCATGGTACACGATTAATTGTGATTGGTTTTTTCTACTATTTTGATAGATCGTAGAGATGCAACATTGTGAAGTCTCTCGTACTTAGTTTAGCTAATACAAGAGGCTCTAATTGTTCTTGAGTTGTGATTTTCCTTTTATATGTAGAATACTACAATTGCCGAATCATCTAACTATCTATCTATGGGCCTAAAAACATATTCGATATAATTAGAAAATTAATAATTCATATGTATTTTTCTGTAGTGTCGACCACGTGGTGACAACAAAGGAGACAAAAATGTTATCGAGGGGAGGCGCGGCTAGGGTGTTGCAAAGAGTAGCTACACTTGATACGGGATCAGGCTAGGGTCGCAAAGAGTAGCTACACTTGATACGATGATCATTGTCATGGTGGCGGAGCTCACACACTTACGAGTTCCAAGCGGTGGCGGCCGTAACCGGTGGCGTAACTGTGTCCAAAAAAAATTTATACACAAATTCTTTGCACTCTTTCATTTACGTTTCCTAGTTCTTCCTTAAATGTGAATTTCTCCTTGATAGATTCTCTAGGTCTGTCTTGTGCTGTTTATTTTCAAATGTCTTCCTATGTTACAGAGTCTAAAATTCCATCTCCCTTAGATATTACTTGCATTGACGGTGGTTTAGCTAGCGACCAGTTTTTGGATAGTCTCAACATGCCAGACAGTTCACCTTTTCTCTCTATTTCTAATATGAACCTTGCTATACACACCACATATTTTGTACAATCTATGTACGACACCAAGATCAATCCGTCCATTGCTGCCATCAAAGTGCAGGACACCGGTGGATGTTGGATCTTACATGGACCATCCAAGGCACCGTTGCCCGTGCAACACTTCTGTTCTAATATTGGTCTCTGTCCCACGTGAGGTTAAGTTTTCCACTAAAGGTTGTTGAATTTGTAAGAGGAATCAGAGATGGAACATCGTTTGAACCTGCCAACACATGTATGTGCAGGTTTTCACTTTAAGATTTTTCTTTCCACTTATTTGTGTAGTTTTTTGTTGTCTTACCATCATGATTGTTAATGGTGTACATGTATGTGTATACACATTTTATTTGAACTATCTACCTTATAATTCCTTTCAATGATTTGTACCCATTCTGTACATATATTGGTGGTTTATTTTATTTGTTCCAAATATAGGTGTGTGCTCAGTTTTGCTATCAGATCCATATTATAATTTAGTCAACATAGCTCCAGTTTTGCTGAACAATTTCCTAAGGATGATCATCGTAACCCCGAACTCTGCTTAAATCAACCTTAGATCAGTTTCAAAATTTCCCAGTTCACTTAGTGCAATATGGTTCATCTTGAGGAATGTTCTCGAATGTTTTACACTTCCATTTTTTACTGATTTTTTATCTTTTGGGCGTATGTTTACAAAGATAGCACCTGTTCTGCTCAATAATTGTTTTGAGGTGATTCACTGCTCAATTCAATTGCACTTTCCCAGTTCATTTATTACGGTATGATTCATCTTGAATAAAAATTCCATTTTTCCTGAGATTAAATTGTTCACCCCATTAGCCAACACCAAGACAACAACCAACCACTCAATTTCACAAAACAAGTAACATAAATACCTTTTATATTTTACGTCCTATCATCTCTTATACTCGCCAAACGACATAATTAACAATTTAATGAAGCTATATGCCTGCTACAGCAATCGATTTCACCATGCGGGCGCGGTGTGTCTCCTCGCCAAGTTTTCTAGTCATTCCTACAGGATTTGTGCGTGGCAACTAGTATAGACGATGATGAAAGGTGGTCTGCTTGAATCGGGAGTTCCAGACCTATTCTCACAATAGGCAACAAACATAATCAAATAGGAAAGGGGTAACCGACCTTTTTCATCATAAATACTCCCTCCGTCACGGTTTGGAGGGCGTTTTAAAGAGATTGTTGGGATCTAGGTGGGCGCTGATTGGGGCCAGATTTGTGCTAAAAACATGCAAATTCACTGGAAAAATAGACCCATTAATTATTCGGCGCTCTATTAAACGTAATTACTCAATAGAAACGAGGAGTTTAGGCGCATGCATTGGCTGCATGGAGTAGGAAGTGGGGAGGAAAAGGGGCATTAATTCTGTGATTAAGTCTAACACGCCTAGGAGGAGATGAGTTTTGAAAACGCATAGTTTTTGTAAGACACCCTCCAAACCGTGACGGAGGGAGTATAAGGGAGTGTCTAGATCTCAGGCGCCTGAAAACTACTTATGTCTAAGCCGCTGATGTCATCCTAATATTTATGCTAATTCTCAGTTGCAACCTAGTTGCAACTCATCAGATTTGTACTAATTCTTAGTTACAACATAGTTGCAACTCATTAAATAATCAGTTACACCCGAGTTGCAACTCATGTGTAACTTTCATTTTGCACGAAGCACGAGGTAAATCAAACGGTGAAAGAGGCGACTGAGACTTAAGAAGTTCTCAGACGCCTGAGAACTAGCAAATTCGTAAATATAGGGAGAGAGTAGCAACCAAGTAGACTCCCAAAGGGGAGAGACCTAACACTACTAGAATCCATACATGGGAGAGATCAAGAACTAGAAGACCACCTTGACTACTTCAATTAAGAAGGCCTTGATACAACTCATGATAATCTAATGAGAGGGGGTTCCCATCTAGGGTTTGGCCTAAGCCATGAGTCTCAACTCATCATATATTCATTCTAGGGTTTACATATGGGGGTGGGGCATATATATAGGCCAACCACGAGCTAGGGGTAGTTTAATCATAAATAGAGGGGTACATGGGTTGAGGCCCAGCTCCAAGGCGCACATGCCCATCACTTGGGTTGGAGACTCTGGGGTAGCAGGGTCGGGGACTCCAGTGTCGGGCGGAAACCCCAGTTTGGCGGTGGAGACTCCGGGCAGGTTCCAGGACCTTAGAGGTGAGGGATGGTCGAGGCAAGGGCGGAGACTCCGGTACCGCTTCAACTGCTTCTTATTTCGTCGCTTCTAGGCCTCATGCTTGGGGGTCTTGGCTCCTGGGGCATCGTTGTCTCCTCCTCTTGGCATCCTCGATCATGGGCCTAGTCATACAATCAGTAGTTGGTTCAAGTAGGATCCCATTCAAGTAATGACCAAAGGAAGGCAAGAGATGAAAGGAATTCACCTTGATTGGAATGTTTGGCGTATCATGATGTAGATCAATGGTGATTACCATATGTTGGGCTTCATCACAATAGCAAGCTAAGTTTTCTTCTTCTTGAAGGTCCCATTCTTCAGCGGACCAATAGTAGGACAAACTCATATATAAAATTCCGACTTAATCTAACTAGAAAAAACACTCACATTGATTTCAAAAGCATCTAGTAGGCGGCAAAACATACCTTGTAGTGATTTCACCAAACACCTTGCGTGCGCCGACTTGCTTGACCGTTGCCGGACGCGAAGCCGCACCAAATTGACGCTCACTGCAGCTCAAATCGACGCATCTGAGCTACGCGACGATGGAGAACGGAGGGAGCACAACGGCAGAGTGGGGTTCGATTTACTCGATCTACGGCTCCCGGACAGTCATGCAAATGAGCGACGACAACATGACTCTAGGTAGTGGCGACGGGGAGGGGGGATTCGATGGGACTAGGTCAATGGAGGTGGGTAGGGGAAATAGAGGGGCCGACGATGTGAGCGTGCGGCGAAGGATTTGGTTCTTCACAAGTGAGCTTGCATTTTCCCGCGCGATGAAGCCGACACACCAAAATTGTCGTGCATGATTAAACAATTACCTTTGGAGCATTAAATTAGCGAACTCGCCGCGCGCTAAATAGGCATTTTTTACGTGCAACCGCATTTTACGGAGGCTGTTGGAGATGCTCTAAGGCTGATCCTAGTGGTACTATCATAAGGTGTATCATGTATGACACCTTGGCAAAATGATGATGTGACATAATAATTAATAAAGAGACACGTGCTAGTGGTATCATAGAACATAAAATAAGAAAATTTAATGTCAAATACATCTTGTACGTCAAATTGTATTGAGATTCTACAAATAATTAAATACCATGAGTGAAGGGTTTCGCGGCATAGTAAATCAAAATTTTCTACGGAAGCGAACAGAGGGAAGCCAAGATCTAATCTAGGAGATGCAAACAACGAGAGAGATTGGATTAGATCTTCATACCCTTGAAGATTCACACAGCGTAACGTTCGTCGGAACATGGGTGATGTAGTCGTACTCGCTTCTCCTCCTCGCGATCCGATCTAGCACCACAAGTGGCGATGCCTCCGTGAGATGCACACGTGCAGCACCTCGACGTCTCCTCCTTCCTTGGTCCAGCAAGTATGGTGGAGAGATGGGTTGGATCTACAACGCGACGGCGCGGTGCAATTGGTGGAGAATTTCTGCAGCAGGGCTTCGCCTACAAGCAGTCGGGAGGGAGAGAGGAGGGCAGCAGGGCGGCTAGGGTTGGAGGGGAAGGTGGGGGGGGGGTGCGCCCCTAGCCCTCTATATATAGAAGGGTAGGCGCAGCCCTAACCCCTCCCCCAAGCCCTAGACCGGCGGCCAAAGGAGGAGGAGTGGGGGGCAAGGAAACCTCCCCCCTTCTAGAAGCTCTATCTAGGGTTTTACCCTAGCTGGCCGGTTGGGCCCTCTGGGGCCTTGTGCCCCTGGCCCAATGCGGCCAGGGCACTCCCTCATAGGCCCATGCCCCCTCCCGGAAGGTGGGGCCACGTTGGTCCCCTTCCGGAAGGTTCTAGAAGCTTCCGGTACAATACCGATTAACCCTAACAATTCGAACTCCAAAACTGCACCGCTTTATATGAATCTTATTCTCCTGACCATTCCGAACCTCTCGTGATGTCCCGGATCCCATCCGAGACTCGAACAAAACTCATAAACCAATTATCCAATCTATCCTAGCGTTGAGACACGTTAAGTGTGACCTCATGGTTCGAGAATATGCGGACATGATCTTCTATCAATAATCAACAGCGGGGTCTGGAAACCCATATTGACTCCCACACATTCATCGATGATCATATCGGGTGAACCACGATGCCAAGATTCAATCAATCCCATATATATATTCCCTTCGTCTCGCGATATTTTACTTGCCCGAGATTCGATCGTCGACTGGCCATACCTAGTTCAATCTCGCTCACGCAAGTACTTTACTCGTTCATAATCCGATATCACTTTGTGATTAACTCATTAACCACATGCTTGCAAGCGTGTTTATATCGACACGAAAGTGGGCCCGAAGTATATCTCTCCGACTTGGGAGGGACAAATCCCATCTCGATACATACAACCCAACAGATACTTTCCGATCACCTAAGAGACACCTTTATGATCACCCTCTCATAGGATGATGTTTGATGACCTCAAAGCTTTCTTCCGATACCATGGAGTTGTATTATCTCATGGTTTAAGGAATACAATATTTGACATAAGAAAAGCTTCGCAAAGATGAACACGATGACACGATCTAATTGCTTCGCTTAGTTTGGGTCTGTCCATCACATCATTCTCCCAATGATATGATCTCATTATTAATCGACAACTCATGTCCATGGTTAGGAAACCTTAACCATCATTAATCAATGAGATAGTCCATAGAGGCGTACTAGGGACACGGTGTTGTTTACAAACCACACAAGTATTAATGTTTCCGCTTAATACAATTCTAGCATGGAATATAAACTTTATCATAAACAAGAATTATAATAATAACATCTTTATTATTGCCTCTAGGGCATAATTCCAACAGTCTCCCACTTGCACTAGAGTCAATAATCTAGTTTACATTTGGCAACAATCTCACACCCATGGCACTGAGGTGTTGATCATGTTTTACACGTGGAAGAGGTTTAGTCAATGGATCTGCGACATTCAGATCTGTATGTACTTTGCTAATCTTCAGATCTCCATCTGCTATATAATCTCGGATTATATGAAACTTGCGGTTGATATGCTTGGTCTTTGGATGATTTCTTGGTTCCTTAGCAAGTGCTATGGCGCCAGTGTTGTCACACAATATCTTCAGTGGGTCCAATGCACTTGGAACCACACCAAGCTCGGTGATGAAGTTTCTGATCCAAACTCCTTCACTTGACGCTTCTGCAGCAGCCATGTATTCCGCTTCTACTGTAGATCCCGCGATCATGCTTTGCTTGCAGCTTCTCCAGCTCACAGCCCCTCCATTCAAAATATAAACGTATCCTGTCTAAGATTTAGAATCATCCTTGTCGGTGTCGAAACTAGCATCGACGTAACCCTTTACGACGAGCTGTTCATCACCTCCATAGACTAAGAATATTTCTTTAGTCCTATTTAGGTACTTTAGGATGTTCTTCACGGCTGTCCAGTGTTCCACTCCTGGATCACTTTGGTACCTTCTCGTCAAACTAAGAGCATTGGACACATCCGGTCTAGTACACAGCATGGCATACATGATAGAACCTATGGCCGAGGCATAAGGCACTTTGCTCATAGCTTCTCTATCATTTACCGTAGCTGGACACTAAGCCTTGCTCAATATCTTACCTGACAACATAGGCACTGAACCTTTCTTTGCCTTATCCATTCTGAACCTTTTCAGAACTTTGTCTAGGTATGTACTCTGGCTTAAAGCTATCAGGCGTCTTTGTCTATCTCTATAGATTTTGATGCCCAATATATAAGCAGCTTCACCTAGGTCTTTCATTTGTTCAAATAACATTTGTTCAAATAACTCTTCACATCGTTAAGCATGTTAATGTCATTTCCAATAATCAATATGTCATCCACATATAGTACCAGAAATGTCACTAAGCTCGCACTCACTTTCTTGTAGATACAAGCTTCATAGCAATTTGGAACAAATCCAAAGCTCTTGATCACTTGATCAAAACGAAGGTTCCAACTCCGAGATGCTTGCTTCAGTCCATAAATAGAACGTTGAAGTTTGCATACTTTATCAGCATCCTTAGGATCGACAAAACCTTCGGGTTGCATCATATACAACTGTTCATCAATGTTGCCATTGAGGAAAGCAGTCTTGACATCCATCTGCCATATTTCATAATCATGAAACGCAGCAATTGCTAATAAAATCCGAATGGACTTAAACATCGCTACGGGAGAGAAAGTCTCATCGTAGTCAACACCTTGAACTTGTCGAAAACCTTTCGCGACAAGCCGTGCTTTATAGACGGTAACATTACCATCCGCGTACATTTTCTTCTTGAAAATCCATTTGCACTCAACGACCTTTCGGTCGGTAGGAGGGTCCACCAAAGTCCATACTTGGTTTTCGCTCATGGATCCCAATTCGGATTTCATGGCCTCTAGCCATTTCTCAGAGTCTGGGCTCATCATCGCTTCCTCATAGTTCGCAGGCTCACTGTCATCTACTAACAAGACAGCTTAAGACAGGTTGCTGCACACTCAGAGGGGCACGCGACCGCCGACTCCGCGACGCTCAAGAGCAGATCGTCCAAGCTTCATGATCCTTGTCATTAGCTTCCTCTATTGTTGGTGCAAAGCGACCGAACAATTTCAGGTGCTGCGCTACTCTCCAATTCAAGAGAAGGTTCAATAACCTCGTCTAGCTCTACTTTCCTCCCACTCACTTCTTTCGAGAGAAACTCCTTCTCAAGAAAGGAATGGTTCTTTGCGACAAACACTTTGCCTTCGGTTCTGTGATAGAAGGTATACCCAATAGTTTCCTTAGGGTATCCTATGAAGACGCATTTCTCCGCTTTGGGTTCGAGCTTGTCCGCATCAACTTCTTGACGAAGCTTCAGATCCCCAAACTTTAAGAAACGACAACTTAGGTTTAGCACCAAACCACAGTTCATACGGTGTCGCCTCAACGGATTTAGATGGTGCCCTATTTAAAGTGAATGCAGCGTTTCTAATGCATAACCCCAAAATGATAACGCAAATCAGTAAGAGACATCATCGATCGGACCATATCTAATAAAGTTTGATTCCGCTCGTATTACACCATTACGTTGTGGTGTTCCGGCGTGGAGTTGCTAAACAATTCCGCTTGCTTTAAGATGCGTGAGAAAATCATAACTCAAATATTTGCCCCACGATCGGATCAGAAACTTAATCTTTCATTTATGGTTCTCCACTTCATTCTGAAATTCCTTGAACTTTTCAAATGTTTCAGATTTATGTTTCATTAAATAGATATACCCATATCTACTTAAGTCATCGGTAAAAGTGAGAAAATAGCGATATCCACCGCCAAGGTCGAAACACTCATCGGTCCGCACACATCGGTATGTATGATTTCCAACAAGTCTGTTGCTCGCCCATCATTCCGAGAACGGGTTTTGATCATCTTGCCCATGAGGCATGGTTCGCATGTGTCAAATGATTCAAAATCAAGAGACTCCAAAAGTCCATCGAATGGAGTTTCTTCATGCGCTTTACACCAATATGACCTAGACGACAAAGTACACAAATAAGTAGTATTATCACTATCTACTTTGCATCTCTTAGCCTCAATGTTATGGATGTGTTTCATCCCTTTCGAGATTTAGAAGAAATAAACCATTCACAATAGGTGCATGACCATAAAAGATGTTACTCATATAAATAGAACAACCATTATTCTCCGATTTAAATGAATAACCGCCTTGCAATAAACACGATCCAGAATAATGTTCATGCTCAACGATGCACATAATAACATTTATTGAGGTTTAAAACTAATCCTCAAGGTAAAACTAAGGAGAGCGTACGACGTCCATCACATCAACTCTTGATCCGCTACAACGCCAAGATCGTCACCTCATCCTCGCAGCGCCGCTTCATTCCGTAGCTCCCTGCTTCGAAGTTACAAATATTAGCAATTGAACCAAGATCAAATACCTGTGCACTACAATGAGGGCTAGTAAGGAAAACATCAATAACATGTATATCAAATATACCTTTGATGGTGCCGCCTTCTTGTCCGCTAAGTACTTCTGACACTTGCGCCCAAAGGACCCTTGTCCTTGTAATAGAAGCACTCAGTGTCCGCTTAGGACCAGACTGAGCTTCTTCTCGGCAGGGCAACGCGCTGTCACGCCGCTTTCTTTAAGGGCTTCTTTGCACCATTACCTTTCTTAAAGGAGGGCTTGTTGACCATCAACACATGATTATCCTTTTGATGTCCACCTCCGCAGCCTTCAGCCTTTAAGAGCTCGGTGATCGATCACCAACCAATCTGATTATGAGTCACTACAAAAAATTGTAGCCGGAGGGAGTGATTGCTGAACCTCACAATCTTGAGCTCCTCCGAATCTTGTAGTCCAAGGCGTTGAGTGTAGCCCGACATCTTGATGGCGTGCTCACTAACGGAACTCCCTTCCTCCATCTTGCAGTTAAAGAACTTCTCAGAGATCTCATATCTCTCAGAACGGGCCTGAGTCTGAAACATAGTTTTCAGCTCCTCGAGAATCTCAAAGGGCCCGGGATAGTCTTCAAAACGATTTTGAAGGTCCGATTCCATAGCAAACAACATGGTGCTCTTAATCACACCATAATCATCTTTGCCGATCGATAGACAGCTTTCTCATCACCATGCAGCTTGCAGTAGGGTTACCTAACGCTTTCAAGGACATAGTCCTTTGACCGCCAGAGAGATTGATCCTCGATTGCGGAACCAGTTGGTGAAGTTAGACCCATTGTTCTTAAGCTTTTCTTTCTCAAAGAAAGCGTTGAAGTTGAAGTTGGACTTAGCCATGTGATCTACAATATTTGCAAGTACAAATTAGACTATGTTCATGACAACTAGTTCAACTTTTAATCAAATTACTAGATGAACTCCCACTAAATTCAACATCCCTCAAGTTTTTTAGTGAACACGATCCAAATTCACCACACCTAATCCGATCTTCACGAGAAGAGATGTGGTTTCAATGGTGGACAACGGCGTCGATCATATCATTCATATGACTCATGCTTAACCTTTCGGTTCATGTGTTCCGAGGCCATGTTTGTACATGCTAGGCTCGCTGTTAGACCCAAGTATTTCCGCAGGTGTAAAACCGGCTTGCACCTGTATGTGAGCGAGAGTCTATAGCACCCGATCATCACGTGATGCTTGGACACGACGAACTTTCGCAACGGTGCATACTTGTGGAGAACACAGTTTTTATCTTGATCTTTAAGTGAGGAATCATCTTATAATGATACCGTCGCGATCTAGGCATAATAAGATACATAAAAGGATAAACATCACATGCATATAACTTTATGTGACATGGTATAGCCAATCTTCACGCAATGATCTCCATCTTGTGCGTGCCGGCATGATCTCCATCACTCCACCATGATTGCCTCCACCACGAATAGCAACTACAACTATTGCTAACTACTTAGCGATAAAGTAAAGCTATTACATGGCGTATAAGAAGTTGACTCGCAGGTCATACACAATTATAAAGACAACCATATGGCTCCTGCCGGTTGTGTACTCATCGACATGCAAGTCGTGAAACGTTACAAAACATGATCATCGCATACATTATACACATCACATCTTGGGCCATACCATATCACAGAAAACACTCCCTACAAAAACAAGTTAGACGCCTCTACTTTGTTGTTGCATGTTTTACGTGGCTTATGGAGTAGATGCTAAGAACGATTCTTACCTACGGAAAGCCACAACGGTGATATTATGGTTGCCAAACTTCGGTGTTAATCCCATGACAACTATAGTGAGAGAACTGCATCCACCACCGCATGTGGAACAAGCCACACGCCAAGCGGAGTCTCTGAACGACGTCACAGAAGGTTGGCCTCGACTGCTTCAATCTCACTATCCCGCCATAAGAAGAACACAAACAAGAGGCTTGCAACAGAAACATCAACGCCGCAATAACCATGTTATGCTCTACTCGTGAAACACATCTACGCATAGATCTAGCTCGATACCATCAAGGGTTTCAAGCATAGTAAATCAAAATTTTCTACTAAGTAACAGAGGGAAGCCAAGATCTAATCTAGGAGATGCAAACAACGAGAGAGATTGATTAGATCTTCATACCCTTGAAGATTCGACAGCGGAACGCTCGCTTGAACGTGGGTGATGTAGTCGACTCGCTTCTCCTCCTCGCGATCCGATTCGATCTAGCACCACAAGTGGCGATGCCTCCGTGAGATGCACACGCAACACTGACGCCTCCTCCTTCCTTGGTCCAGCAAGTATGGTGGAGAGATGGGTTGGATCTACAACGCGACGGCGCGGTGCAATTGGTGGAGAATTTCTGCAGCAGGGCTTCGCCTACAAGCAGTCGGGAGGGAGAGAGGAGGGCAGTAGGGCGGCTAGGGTTGGAGGGGAAGGTGTGTGTGTGTGGGGGTGGTGCGCCCCCCAGCCCTCTATATATAGAGGGGTGGGTGCATCCCTAACCCCTCCCCCAAGCCCTAGGCCGGCGGCCAAAGGAGGAGGAGTGGGGGGCAAGGAAACCTCCCCCCTTCTAGAAGCTCTATCTAGGGTTTTACCCTAGCTGGCCGGTTGGGCCCTATGGGGCCTTGTGCCCCTGGCCCAATACGGCCAGGTCACTCCCTCATAGGCCCATGCCCCCTCCCGGAAGGTGGGGCCACGTTGGTCCCCTTCCGGAAGGTTCTAGAAGCTTCCGGTACAATACCGATTAACCAACAATTCCGAACTCCAAAACTGCACCGCCTTATATGAATCTTATTCTCCTGACCATTCCGAACCTCTCGTGATGTCCCGGATCCCATCCGAGACCAACAAAAACTCATAAACCAATTATCCAATCTATCCTAGCGCCGAGACACGTTATGTGTGACCTGGGTTCGAGAATATGCGACATGATCTTCTATCAATAATCAACAACGGGTCTGAAACCCATATTGACTCCACACATTCATCGATGATCATATCGGATGAACCACGATGCCAGGATTCAATCAATCCCATATATATTCCCTTCGCCTCGCGATATTTTACTTGCCCGAGATTCGATCGCTTGCATCATACCTAGTTCAATCTCGCTCACGAAGTACTTTACTCGTTCCGTAATCCGATATCACTTTGTGATTAACTCCTTAACCACATGCTTGCAAGCGGTGTTGATATCGACACGAGTGGGCCCGAAGTATATCTCTCCGACTTGGGAGGGACAAATCCCATCTCGATACATACAACCCAACAGATACTTTCCGATCACCTGAGAGACACCTTTATGATCACCCTCTCATAGGATGACGTTTGATGACCTCAAAGCTTTCTTCCGATATCAGGGAGTTGTATTATCTCATGGTCTAAGGAATACAATATTTGACATAAGAAAAGCTTCGCAAAGATGAACACGATGACACGATCTAATTGCTTCGCTTAGTTTGGGTCTGTCCATCACATCATTCTCCCAATGATATGATATCATTATTAATCGACAACTCATGTCCATGGTTAGAAAACCTTAACCATCATTAATCAATGAGCTAGTCCATAGAGGCGTACTAGGGACACGATGTTGTTTACAAACCACACAAGTATTAATGTTTCCGCTTAATACAATTCTAACATGGAATATAAACTTTATCATGAACAAGAATTATAATAATAACATCTTTATTATTGCCTCTAGGGCATAATTCCAACAATGAGACTATGATACAACTAAATGATACTAAGAACTGTAGAGATAATTATATACATGATACTAGTAATATAATACTCCCGCTATGACCAGCCTAAGAGCATCTCCACTGCTAATCAACCTGTGCCAAAAATCCGGACATTTTTTCGGGACTCGGCCTGGTACTTAATTTCCCACTCGCTTACCTGCATCGAGTACCCAGCGAACACAAACGGCTATATATTTGAATCTTTATCGCTCACGGAAAGTGCTCGACCACAACGTGGTTCGAGGCGATCAGGTCCTCCATGGACGCCTTACTCGGCATGCCGGCCGAAAGGGGTGCCCGCATTCCAATCCGAACAGGTCATTGGCTGGCTCACTAAGCCGAAGCTCACTGGGAAGCATGCCATGCCGGAGATGCGTAGTAGGGGAGGTTGATGTAGACGCCGAAGGCCGAAGGAGGGCGCGGCGCCGGACAGGGGCAGATGACATTAGGGTTGAAGCCGCCGTCGAACTCGGGCGACGAGGAGTACCTCTGCCGAAAATTACCGCTCTCCCGAAGATGGCCGAGATCGACGAGAATCCTGGTTAGCCGACGTCACTGCTTCCCCAGCAGGGCGGGTACGCAGAACCATCAACGCCGAACGCTGCTCCGCCTTCGCTTTCACCATCGTGATGTTCTTCCGCCGCTTTCACCATCGCTTTCTCCTCCGCTGCTTGTTGTTTGAGCTTCGCCTTCCTTCGCTTCTTCCGCTTACCGACGAGATCTTCGGCGTGTTCTCTTCTCCCACTGCCGAGGACATGCCCTCCCATTGGGCTGCCGCTTTGCGCTTCTTTCTCCACGACCGCCGAGGATCGATCTGGTTGGTCGAAACTCTTGGGCGACATGTTCAAGGGAGTTTGCGAGCGTCGGGATGGGGAATGAAGAAAGGCAAGAGGAAGAAAAGGGCTGGAGCTCAAGAAAGCTGGCGAGTGCCTTCTCTGTCTGCACTGCCCACGCCTGCTACTGAAGTCCGGCCTTCGTATGCACTCAGATCCCGGCACGTCCTAGGTAGGCCAGACCAAAACACGCCCAAATCCGGACGATAACAAATCCCTGTATACGTGACTGGACCGAAATTCGGCGTCCGGATCCGCGTCCTTAATACACGAGTGAAGATGCTCTAATACCATAGTCTATCCAAAGAAAAGAAAGCAGACAAGCCCGAAAGCGCACCCATGTCAGCGCGAAGCAGCCAGCCCCACGTCGCCGTGACAGGTCGACGGACGGACGGACGGCGACCGGCACCACCTGCAACGGAAATTGTCCCGACGGCGACGCGCCGGAACAGACGCCGACTTTTTCCTCCCATTTCTTTTGTTTCGTTTCTGGAGTTTTGGAGCGGAGCAAAGGCAAAGCGGAGGGGAACAACAGCCGCGTGGCGTCTGGCGTGGTGTCAGAACAGGAGTGCGGTTGAGCAGCCTCCCCTCGGTCTCGCCCCTGTCTGTCTCTCCCGGAGCAGGAGCCTCCCAAATTTGACGCATTCCTTCCATCCCGGCGTTGTCCAAAGTTTCCAACCCGGCCAGCGATCGCTCCAAACCCGCCCCCGATTCCGAGCCCAACCACTCCAACAATCCCTCCCCCCCCCCCCCCCCCTCCCCCCTCCTTGTCCCCGCACTTGCCCAGTTTGTGTCCTTTCCGGTTATTACCAACTCCTCTGCCCGGCGGCGGAGGAGAGGAGGAATCTCTTATCTGGCGGCCGCGGGATCGTGATCTTGCTCGGGAAGATCGGCTCTCTACCGTCCAATCTGGTCCGCGGCCAATCTTCCTCCTCCTCCTCCTCGCCTCGCCGTCCTTTGGAGCAGTTGCTGAAGAAGTTTTACAGCGCTCGGCTGTCTCTTTCGCTCCTCCCCGGTAAGCTTGCGTTTCCCCCGCATTCATGGAGGCGCCGCTCCAATCTCGCTTCTCTGTTCGGCGCCATGTTCTTTTCAGTAGTAGCAGCATATTCCAATCCAATTGTTGACCGTTCAGTTATGCGCGTAGATTTCGACGGTGCCGTCCTAGGTTAGGCTTCCTCCCCGCCTTTTTCCGTGGTCTAGGTGGATGGGAGGCTCGTGCATAAATCATCCATTGACTTGCCTCTAGAGGCTCATCCGGGTCTCTTTCTTCTTCGTGATAGTTGCTGCCGTGAATTTTAGTGTGGGAATGTGTACCTTTCTCCTCTATCTAGATGGGGGCAGAAAGGACAGGTGGAACTGAAAGATCTCGTAAGTGGAGGGTCCAATAGCTCACAAATACTAGGCCCTAATCGTGGTGTCTTTTCTTCTGGCCATTAATTGGACCCAAATTACAGGTGGACTGGACTGGCATCCACAACCAACAGCGCTCAAGACTCTCAGAGGGTGTGTGCCTTTGTGTGTGGGAGCGAAAGTTGAGATGAACTTTTGAAATACAGGAGCCAGTGGAGACAAAGGCATAAAGCAGCAAAGGTGTCTGCTACCATACCTAGGTGTTTGTTTGTTTGTGTGTGTGGAGATCCTACAATAGTGCCTTGCTGCTGAAGCCTCGGAGAGACAGAGGGAGCAGAAGAGATGGCGAAGAGGAGGATGAAGAAGCTGCACGCCAAGGACGCGCTCGAGTTCTTCAACCAGGTCATGGTGGAGCAGCCCTTGCTCCCGTTCCTCGTCCCACTCACCCTCTTCGCGTGGTTTGTCGAGCGCTGGGTCGTGCCCTTCTCAAACTGGATTCCACTCGCCGCCGCCGTCTGGGCCACCATTCAGGTGCTTATAATTTCCCCCGATGTTGCCCTCGGTTTTTTATTTTTGTGTCTTCTTATTCAATGCAGTGTCAAATGATTTCTTTATTAGAAAACACCGAGATATTTTTCGTGCTGTTAACTGCTAGTAATTTTCAATGGGAGGTTAGCAGCTAAGAACATTTTGTCTGTGTCAACTATAGTTTGTTCGTCTTCTTACTTCTTACCCTTTTGTATGATTAATGCAGTATGGGAGGTTTAAAAGAAATATGGCTATTGAAGATCTGAACAAAAGATGGAAGCACCTTATACTGAACACAACAGTATGTTCTGTTCATTTTACTGAATTTACGTTCCTCATTATTTACGGACATCCAGCCATACTCAGTTTTTACTTCTGTTGTAGCCTACCACACCGATTGAGCCGTGCGAGTGGCTGAACAAACTTTTGATAGAAGTTTGGCCCAATTACATGGAACCGAAACTATCAAAGAAATTTCAGTCTACTGTTGAGGTCAGCTTCTGCATCCTTTCTTCATATTACATTTTGTTCTTGGATGTAATTTAGGAGCCCAGCAGTTCAAAAAGTTATAGCAAATCATATCTGGAGATAGTAATGACTTCTTATCGTTAAAGGGTAGACAAGCATGTGATGTCTGAGCAGTCTGTGCTTTAAGTTATATGTGTTTGATCCATGGAAATTAATGGTCTCAGAGTCAAGTTGGCGAAATCCTTTGATTCCATTAATTTTATTTAGTCAATAACTCAAATATATATTGCAAAATATGTTGCTTCTATACTGCATTGTTACTAAGTTGCTGATCTGAGATCTTTAGTTTTGCAGAGACGTTTAAAGAGTCGAAGACCAAAACTGATAGTAAGTGCTCTTTAATTGTTTTTTTGCTGTTATTCAGATTGCAGTACTAAAACTTCTCTTTTAGAGATGATTGCAGTACTAAGACCTTGCTCTTACACCCACAGGATAAAATAGAATTACAGGAATTCTCACTGGGTTCTTGTCCACCTACCTTGGGAGAACAGGGCATGCGCTGGATGACTTCAGGTGAACAGGTCAGTTGGCCATATTATGTATTGTGTGTGATCAGGAGGTTAAACTTCCACAATTTACTTAACAGGGAGGAAATATTAGTTCAGATGCTGGGTGCTGGCCCTCCTTCCATCCATCCATGTGCACATAACTGGAAGGATATCTTAGGAAATTTTGTCTGCATTATGCAGGACTGTATCCAGTGTTTTAGTTTTTTTGCTTGATCTTTGTTGAATCCAAAAACCAAATCATGCCGGTGGATATTCAATTACTCAAGCTTATCAATCACAGACTGAAAAATAATTTAGTGAAAAGGTTAATCTTTAGATTAATCGGTATCATTAATAGTGTCTTCAGTGATTCGTAAGCGAGAGACTTAACACCCATCTTATGTCGAAAACCAAACATACAGAGGAAATATATAGTGATTTTGATTCTGATTATGTAATATTTGTATGCACATACGAGTTGAGAATGAAGATGCAATGTTCATTCGTGAAGTAGCCTTAGTTATTTTGGAAGATGTTATGTTCTAAGAAGTAGGATGGGTACCAGGAAGCTGTATTCATTTTACAGTATATTCATTGGGTGCACAACTTATACCTATATTTTTTTTGGAATGTGCAGCAAGTCATGACCTTGGGTTTTGATTGGCACAGCAAAGAGATGAGTGTAATGTTTATGGCGAAATTAGCAAAGCCACTGATGGGCGCTGCTCGCGTTGTTATAAACAGCATCCACATCAAGGGAGATGTATGTCTTCTGCTCTCTCCATTGGTTATGCTCTTTCTTACCATTATATCTAATTTGAATGTAGCATGATTCCAACTTTGTTTAATGACGTTAAGATGCTTACAATTAACATCAAGGATGAAAAATGTGTTCTGTAAGAGCCATTTGAAATTCTGAGTGATTGACATAGGAAATAAAGCTTGCAGTTGAATTTGTTAGATGTATATATTTGTATATTATAGATTACCCATATGTTAGGGGGCTTCCTGCATATTTGCACCTGTACCTGTAATATATTGTGGCCTTTGGCCTCAGATAATAGAAGTTGCTTATTCCTAACATGGTATCAGAGCAAGGTTAGGGTTTCACGCACGCGCAACTCGTGTATTTTTTTTTCCGATCTATTCCTCAGACAGTCGCCTTTTTCGCTGCTCACCTCGATTCTCGCCTACGCCGCCATCTCCTCGTCGCTGCTGCCGCCCTTTGCTATGGACCGTGCCACAACCACCATCTGATTCAATCGTTGTTGCTGGCCCGTTGTCGGCCGTCAGCCGCTTTGAATTGATACCCGCCTCCACGCCACAAGGCCGATCGCTTCCGTCAGACTACTATATCCGTCACGGACGCCGAATAGGTCCGCCAGGCCGGATCTCGCCGACTTTTGCTTGATCTCGCCGGATTTGCTTTTGGCCGAATTTCACGGATTTTGATCCGCATCAAGAAAAAAAAAACTCCGCATGGTTTCGCTCCGATGATGTCGCTTCATTCGCTCATCTTGCACTCATGTCCTCCTCACATTTGGTGCTCGTCACGACTCTCTTTCGGCTTGCCGCTTCTTCGTCGACCTTCACGCCTCTTTCCCGCGTTATGGCCGCTTGTCGACTTCGCCTCGCCGGTTTGCCTACACCGACTTTCGTGGCCTCTTCAAGGCTCGCCGCCTTCGCCGACTTCATCTACGCCGTCGCCGCTATACATCGATTTTCACGGCCTTCTTCCGCGTTATGGCATGGCTTGTCAATTCCGCCGGTTTGCCGCTTCTACACCGACTTTCGCGCTCTTCAAGTGGCTCGTCATTCTTCGCCGACTTCGTCACGCCGGTCCGCCGCTTTACATCGATTTTCGCGCCTCTTCACGTGGTTATGGCCGCTTGCTGACCGTCTGTTTCACGCCGCCGCCGACATCGACTCGCGCTTCTTCAGCGGTTATGACCGCTTCGTCGACGCCTTTCATTGGCGTGTTGCTCTCCGTCGCCACCTTTGGTCGCCTCTGTGTGGGTGGCGCCTCGCAGACTGATTGTACTCGACCTCTCCAACAGGCCCTTTCACAAGATGAGATAGCGCAGCTTCGATGCTCGCTAATGCTTGGGATTCTTCACCGGCGGTGTTCTTGGTTCTGCGACCGAAGTTTTCGCATTGAGCGACCACCTCCTCCTTCACCGTGTACATCCCCATGGCTTCTTGATACCGGAGCTTTTCATATGACTCATGATTCTTCTTTGTTGCATTCTGCTCGACCCTCCCGCTCGTGTTCTTATCGCTGATGGTACCCTCACCTATCATTAGTTGAGGCATTCTTAGTACTTCCTCATTCCATGTTCTTCCATTATGCATGTTCCTCAACTTAACATGCAACTCTTTTTCCGGTAGTCGATCGTCGACTCGTTGTAGCATCACTCGACTTTGATTCCTGCTCGTTTCAGATCGCCGACCGCACTATGCTTGGTGCGCCTCGCCGCCATGATGGCCTCTGGAGCTTCACTGCTTCGTTTTCCTTCTCGATGCCACCGCTGCGCCTTTCGGATTCAGAATGCCGCTACTAGCTCTTTTCAGCAGGGCATCATCGCCTTGGACATTTATGTGGTTCTCGACTCTCGCCTTTAGTTCATCGTGGTGTTCTGGGGTCCGCCTCCTAAACGCTTCTTTGGATTGTCGGGGTTGTCGGCTTGGTAAGCGATTCAGCTACCGTATCCTCACAAGTGAGTCTCGTGTCCGAGCCGCCCTTTTGATCTTGTTCACTCGATGTTTGGGGTCCAGCCCCTTCCCGTCGAAAGGGGTCATCGCTACTATGTTCTCTTTATAGATGATTTTCTCACACTTGGATATATTTCATGTCTTCTCAGAGCGAGGTCTTGTCTATCTATAAGAAATTTGCTGCCATGGTTCGCACTCCAGCCTCCACTCCTATTCGTGTTTCGTGCATTCTCACGTAGTATATCTCTCATTCATCGCGTTTTTCTTGCCGAGGAGGGCACTCTTGCTCGCTTTTCTTGTCCCGTGCTCATGCTCGTAATGGTGGTCGAGCGCAAGCATCGCCACCTTCTTGAGACGACTCGTGCGTTGATGATTGCCGCCTTCTTCCGCCTCACTTTTGGGCCGAGGCTGTTTCACCGCCACCTATCTCATCAATATTCAACCCATCGCCGCTTCTGCAGGTGGTATTCCTCTAGAGCGCCTCGGTCATCCTCCGACATTTCGGCTGCTCGCTTGGTTGCGTTTGTTATGTTCTTCTTCCTCTCGTGAACGCACCAAACGACCGCCACTTGAGTGTGTCTTTCTTGGATACAAGTGAGCATAAGGGCTATCGGTGTTGGGACCCCTGTTGGTCGTCGGATGCGCATTTTCGCGATGTCACGCTTGATGAGACGCGTCCTTTCTATCCTCGCCCCACCTCCTCGACCTATCCGATGGAGGATATATCCTTTCTACTTTTTCCCGACACACCTCCCTCTGCTCCTATTGATCCTCCTTCGACCTATTATTCTGATGTCTCACCTTCACCCCGCTTGTCCTCCTCCCCACCTAGTTCTCCGGTTCTTCCCGATCCTCCACCCACCTCACCGTTGTCTCCTTTTCCTTCCATTATTCTCGCCGCCTCATGCTCCAGATCCTCCTTCCGATGTCCCTTCTTCTTCTTCCGATATGTCTTCTTCTTCCGACGAAGCTTCCTCTCCTCTTCCGGTGACTCGCCCTCGCCGCCCACCGATCACATTTCCTAGTCAAGACGGTCTCTCTGTTGCCCTCGAGCCGACTTCTTATCGGGATGCCGAAGGCCATCCGAATGGCAGCTTGCCATGGCTGAGGAGATTGCTGCGCTTGAGCGACCGCACTGGGATCTTGTCTCCCTCCCGGTGTTCGTCCCATCACATGCAAGTGGGTCTATAAAATTAAGACCCGCTCTGATGGATCTCTTGAGCGCTATAAAGCGCGTCTTGTGGCTCGTGGTTTTCAGCAGGAGCACGGCCGTGACTATGATGAGACCTTTGCCCCTGTGGCTCATATGACCACCGGCGCACTCTTCTTGTCGCCGCTTCGCTCGACACCGTGCGTCTCAATTTTGATGTTCGTAACGCTTCTCAATGGAGAATTGAGTGAGGAGGTTTACATGCAGCCTCCTCCGGTATTCTGTTCCCGATGGGATGGTTTGTCGCCTTCGCTCTCTTTATATTCAAACAGCCCTCGTGCCTGGTTTGAGCGCTTTGCCTCTGTGGTGACTGCTGCTGGTTTCTCTCCCAGTGCTCATGATTCCGCGCTATTTGTTCACACTTCTCCTCGTGGTCGCACTCTTCTTCTTCTCTATGTTGATGATATGATCATTACTGGTGATGATCCTGAGTATATTGCCTTTGTTAAGGCTCGTCTTTGTGATCAGTTTCTTATGACTAATCTTGGTCCTCTCCGCTACTTTCTTGGGATTGAGGTCTCCTCCACTTCCGATGGCTTTTCTATCTTTCAGGAAAAGTATATTCAGGATCTTCTTGCTCGTGCTGCTCTTGGAGATGAGCGCACTGTTGAAACTCCTATGGAGCTTAATGTTAAGCTTCGTCCTACTGATGGTGATCCTCTTCCTGACCCGACGCGTTTCTTCGCTATCTTCGTGGCACGATCACTCGTCGCCTTTTCTTTCCTCGTTCCAGCTCCCTCCAGCTTCAGTGCTACTCGGATGCTACGTGGGCGAGTGATCCTACGGATCGTCGTTCCCTTTCTGCTTGCTTACTGTGTATTTCTTGGTGGTTCGCTCATTGCTTGGAAGACGAAGAAACAGACAGCGGTTTCCCGTTCGAGTGTTGAGGCTGAGTTGCGAGCTATGGCCTTGTTGACTGCTGAGGTGACTTGGTTACGGTGGTTGCTTGCGGATTTTGGGGTCTCTGCTATTTACACCCACTCCAGTTTTGTCCGACAAGACAGGTGCTATCAGTATTGCACGTGATCCGTAAAGCATGAGCTTACCAAGCATATTGGTGTTGATGCTTTTATACACGTGCTCGGTGCAGGCTCAGGTTATTACGCTCAAGATGTGCCTTCAGAGTTACAGTTGGCGGACTTCTTTACCAAGGCACAGACTAGAGCGCAGCATAATTTCTTACTCTCCAAACTCAGTGTTGTGGATCCACCATGAGTTTGAGGGGGGGTGTTAGATGTATATATTTGTATATTATAGTTTACCCATATGTTAGGGGGCTTCCTGCATATTTGCACCTGTACCTGTAATATATTGTGGCCTTTGGCCTCAGATAATAGAAGTTGCTTATTCCTAACAGAATTTATAAGCACTTGTTAGCATTGTTTCACAGGAAACATTTTTTTGTGAAGCTTGGTGGATTTTATGTATTTTTTTTACTGCATCGGTTCACTTAAGACTGTTATCTTCTTTTGTCTTCACTACATTATATGTATAACACATATTAATTATAACAACTGATTTTCCTGAGTTGCAACACCCTACTGCGCTGTGCAAGATTGAGTTATGGTACTACCTCTGATTCAAATTACATTGTTGCAGCTTCTACTTAGTCCCATTCTTGATGGTGAAGCTGTTCTCTATTCTTTTGAATCTACTCCGGAAGTCAGGATAGGAGTAGCATTTGGAAGTGGTGGAAGCCAAGCTGGTCCTGGTACAGAGATACCGGGTGTCTCAACATGGCTGGTGGGTTTGTGTGGACAATTTAGTCCAGTTCTTGATACCTTTACTGATTCACTACAGAATGGTGGTTTCCATTTTGTACGACATTTGGAAGCTAAATTCAGTTCACATATCTAATGCTTGCTTCGTGAATCATGCAGGTAAAGCTTTTGACTGAAACCATAGCGAAGACAATGGTTGAGCCACGCCGTCTCTGTTTTTCTTTGCCACCAGTAGATCTAAAGAAACAGGCAGTTGCTGGTGTTCTTTCCGTTACTGTTGTATCAGCTAGTAATCTTGGAAAAAAACGCACAGCCAATGAGTTAGGGAACCAACAAAGCTTAAGTGGAAGCACTACATCTGGGAGTGGTGATAACAAGGTAGTACATGCGTTTGTTGAGGTAGAAGTTGGCAATTTGATGAGAAAAACCCGTACTTCTGAGGGTCCAAATCCTTCATGGAATAGTACATTTAACATGGTACTGCATGGAGAGACAGGATTTGTCAAGTTTCTTCTGTATGAACTGGATTCTGGTGGTGTTAAATTCAATTACCTAACAAGCTGCGAGATAAAGGTAGGAAAAAGATAATGCTCTTATTTTGCTATATTTTTCATCACTGGATGTATTTGAGGTTCTTCCCGCATATCCGATGACACTAAGAAATCAATCTAAACAGGTCAAGTATGTGTTAGATGGTTCGACGATATTTTGGGCTATAGGGCATAATTCTGGCGTGGTTGCAAGACATGCTGAGGACTGTGGGAAAGAAGTTGGAATGGTGGTTCCTTTTGAGGATAATACAGGCGAGGTAACTCGCCTATTTCTTGTCATTTCTTCTTTAGTACCTATCTGTTATTTTCACATAATATAATCTTTTTCTAGACTTGATATAGGTTTGTAACTCGTAATTCATGAACTAGTATTTGCTGTCTAACTTTCATAAGCTGTCTAAATAAAAAAATAATCCATTACTCTGTCTTTATTGCCAATATGTCATATGTACGACTACTTGCGTAAAATTACACATTAGGACCTTACTAACTTCTATGAGTAAATTGCAACCGTGGTCCTTTAAATTGTGCGCTGCGGTCAAGTAGGTCCAAGAATTTCATAGTTTGCACATCGACAGCCAGGAACTTCTGTAAGTGGTTCATATGTAGTCCCAAGACACCCCAACATGGTACACTGGTACAACCTGCCTGCATGGCATGCTGCTGCACTTTCTTCCTTAAAAGTTGAAATGCCGAAAGATCTTGTCAGTACGGCGATAACATTTTGTCATATAATTATAAATAAGTTATATGGGTGCTTGTTTGAATACAAGCTGGTTGGCTAGGATTAGCTGGCTATGCCATTTCTTGCCCTTTTTTTTGGTTTATTATTTTCTTGTGGATGGTACTGCAAACTGTTTGATATTCTCTTGTTTGCAGTTAACTGTCAGCCTTGTGCTAAAAGAATGGCAATTTGCTGATGGGTCGGTTACAGTAAGCAATTCTCTGAGCAATGGACTTCGGAGTTCTCTTGATGGATCACCAAAGCTTCAACCTAGGACAGGAAGCACACTCAGAGTGAAAGTAGTGGAGGGTAGGGCCCTTGCAGTAAATAGTAAATCTGGGAAATGTGATCCTTATGTGAAGCTCCAGTATGGAAAGGTCTTTTTACCTTGCTCAACTTTTGTTCGAATACCAAAAATTATATCCAGTTCATATAATTTTGAATTCTAACCTCGTATTATGTCGCTAGGCTCTATACAGAACAAAGACGCTCTCTCGTACAGCCCAACCAGTTTGGAATGACAAGTTCGAGTTTGATGAGATTGCTGGTGGTGAATATCTGAAGATCAAATGCTATAATTTAGATACATTTAGTGATGACAGCATTGGTAGTGCAAGAGTAAATCTGGAGGGACTTCTAGATGGTGCTAGCCGAGATGTCTGGATACCACTTGAAAAAGTAGATTCAGGAGAGATCAGGCTTGAAATAGCGCGAATACAAAATGATCACAACGACAATCTGAAGGTATTGCATCCTTAAACATTGAAGTTCTGTATTGTGAACAAGTAGGACCATCTAAGGATCCTAGCAGAAATTTAAATGATATTCAGTACGGTTATTTTAGTAGCAAACATGAAACCTTTCAACTTCTAGTTTTTTTTTGTTGAGGGATTATCTTCTACTACTAGTTGCATATCCTTGATTCTTATAATTCAGGTAGCCTCATAAATATAGTTTTCTTAGTACACTGTTTTGTCAACTGATTTGTGCCTCTTGAGTCTCAATTGTGCTTCGTTTTTCAGAGATCAAGCAGTAAAGTTGAAGCTGGGTGGATTGAGCTAGTAATAATTGAAGCCAGGGATCTTGTTGCTGCTGATCTGAGAGGAACTAGTGATCCTTATGTCAGGGTGCATTATGGGAATAACAAGAAGCGAACCAAGGTTTGGTGATGAATCCTGCTTGTATTTTTGGTCAATCAAGAAGTTCCATGTTTTTCTGATGAAAACTGAATTTCCCCAGGTCCTTGTTTAAAAAAAACTGAATTCCCCAGCAACCAGATGAAACTGAATAATTCCTTCGACGCAGGTCATCTACAAGACACTGGCTCCACAGTGGAACCAGACATTCGAGTTTGCGGAGACTGGAGAACCTCTGATCTTGCACGTCAAGGACCATAACGCGGTCCTTCCGACCGCCAGCATAGGCAACTGCACCGTCGAATACAGCATGCTTTCACCGAACCAACCTGCCGATAAATGGATACCTCTGCAAGGAGTGCGGAGCGGAGAAATCCACGTGAAGATCGTACGGAGAGTCGTGGATTCGAAGAAGAAAACCAGCCTAGAGACGGATGTGTCTGCCCTTGGCAAAGGACACAAGATATCAGCACAGGTGAGTCAACGCATGCATGGTCTCTGTGACATCCATCATTGTTTGTATGTATTTGTGTGATGATCAATCCTCTGAAACTCTGAACAGATGAGAGACAGCCTTAAGAAGTGCGTGGGCATGGTCGACGAAGGCAGCGACACGGAGGCGCTGTCGTTGGCACTGACGGAGGTGGAGGGCGTTCAGGCCGAGCAGGAGGTGTACATACAGCAGCTGGAGCGGGAGAAGGCGGTGCTGCTGCGGAAGATAAACGAGCTTGGTACGGAAATCGTCAGGTCATCCTCCGGACCTGCACGGACGGCCTGCTAGTTAGATCAGCAATTACAGTACAGTACTTCGGGGACAAGATGGCAAAGTGCTAATCATTTTTCATACAACTACATATATATATGTAATTATCAGCCGTTACTTGTAAGTAAGTATAGATGGGTAGGAAACCATGGAGAAATTATCTTGTCGAAACGCCCTTAAAACTGTACAAAAAAAATCTTGAAAATGAGTTGTAAATTTTCAGAAAGAACCTCAAATCATTTTGTGGTATCTTTAGTGTTGCAGGTCTTTTGAGAGCTCACTACAGCAAACATTTCTAGATTTGGATCCCTTTGGGTTTTTGAAGTTGCACGCGTGTTTCAAAAATTCTAAGAAATTCATCGCGTGTGATTCAGATGTGAATAAAACTGAAAAAAATTTTGAAGGTTGAACAGCGGGAGATTTTCCCACTGCATTTTAAATTATTTTCTAAGGTTTATGTACAAATATATACAAAAGGCTGAGCCAAGGCAAAAGAAAAGCTAAGAAATTACAACTTTATGAAAACCAAAGTCTGAGCTTCCAGCAGTCTTTGAATAACTGAGCATACTTCTTTTTGATTCTATGGTCGACCATACTTAGATCCTCCTTTTTTGATTCTATGGTTGACCATACTTAGCTCCTGAAAGTAGATGGCCTTCCAGCTTGCAAAACTTGGCCTCTGATTTTTTGAAAATTATATTGTTTCTTATTATCCAAATTCCCCAGACTGCTAATATCATTATTTCCATATATAAAATGGAACTTTCAGCTTTTCCTTAATACTATCAGAGAAGGCTTCGAATCCTGTACATCTCCATGGCCTTTTCCATCTCCAGCAACTTTTGAAATTTGAATCTCTCTTCCCGCTGAATCACGAGCTATCCCCAACGGTTGTTCCTCTTCCAACTCTTGCCCCGCTCCGTTCTCGACGCCGGAACAAGATACCAGCATCGTTCCTCCATCTTCCGCCAGTGTAAGCAGAGATGAGGACACGGCACACTCATGTCCAGACTCCGGTAGAACTCTGATGGCCGTCGGTGTCGTGTCGGGGTTGGGGCCAGGGGAGGGCGGCTTGAGGTTGGGTTCGGTGAGCGAGCACCGAGAGTCATTTTTCGGGTGGTCGTCTTCCAGTTAATTCATATATGAATACAGTCTCAGATAAACATTAACTCTGGATCAGATGAAAAAAAAAATGAAGAGGATGAGAGACAAAATATCACAACCTTTTGGACTGCATGTCTGGGTTGGTACGTTGTTCAAGCGAATAGAAGGGTTATATGAATATTACAACAATTGCATTCCTGAATGCTGTGATGCACTTGGTACTACAGAATTCGCGGCTTACTGAAGTGACAACTGACCAAATAACGTGGTAGCAGCGGCCTGCTATATATACTTTCTCATTCTGCCTTACTGTGCAAACAACGGCATTGTTGCATCTACTTTCTTCTTGGTCTTGTCGAAAATCCGGTTGAGTATGAGCGCCAGTCTGATGCCGCCCTGCGCCAGTCTCTGCTCCACGATCGGGTACCTGCTGTTGTAATACTCATCTGCGTTCCACCAGAGTGCATAAAACTGCCAACCATTAGTACTTGACTCTATCCTCCACAGGCTAAAAAATGCACACTATTGCACTGCAATTTTTCACAGTGCAGTGAGTTTATAGAGACACTTATAATGAAATTACCTCCTAGAACAGTGCCCTCCTCCGAGTACTTGCACGCCAAACCTACGCTCTCAACCGCATAGCTGCACCGCAGAGTTGATATGGTACCATGTCAAATTTTGGTGATCAGTTAGTCACACTGATTAAAGCTGAAGTGTTTGGATGGTATGAAATCATGAATCATACTCATTTGCGCAGGTCGTCTTCGTCTTGGCGCAGTCTTCCCACTCGCTCATGTCGTCGGTCTGCAGGTTCGCGTTGAGGCCTTCCACCATGGTGTCCAGGTCCTTTTGGTACAGCTTCTTCATCACGGTGTCGATGATGCTGACATCCCAGGTCTGAACATTTCACACAACTTCAGTTCTGGAGAGTACAAGTCTGCTGAATTATTCAGAGAGAGGATGTTTTATTTTTTTGGAAACATACGTGGTGCAGGTTTTCTTTCCTCTTGTACCAGCGGATGTTGATGTTATTCCCGCCCTCGTCCTCCTCGAAGGCGACGTGCAGCGGCTGGTGCACGTCGCCGACGAAGTGCGCCAGGAACATCAGGCTCTCCGTCAGGTTCCAGGAGCTCTTCGGCGAGTCGCCGTAGGTGAGGAGCTGCGCCGTGTAGTTGTTGATGGCTCCGATGACGCACATCCCCTGCACTCCCTTGGAGTTGTGGCAGTCCCCTGAAATTTACAGACACGGTTGGTTAGCTGCATCCGCATTGCATTTTGACAAATTATTTGTCATTTACTAGTACTTTATTTTGACTGATCATATGCATATAATTGAGTTCTTAACACGAACACGCGATTCTATGTGGACACAATTATTCCCTGTCGTTACATATGGACAAACCATCAGAAAGTGCGCCGAACTGAACATGCCCTGTTCCGATCCACAGATACAGAAGCAAATAACATATCGACCACGCTAGCCCTCGTGCCAACTATTCAAGTCGTCTTCGTGTAACATAATACTAGGGACCTGGTTTGTTTATTTATCACACATATATTAATGTTTCCACTTAATACATTTATAGCATGATACAAAACTATTATAGACTAATGAGATATGTCAATAAAAAACATCTTTATTATTGGCCTCTAAATATCTCCTTCAGATACTACACGTGGACCACTTAACTATGATTTATGAACATCGATTGGTGATAAAGCCTACCCTATTTGGTCAATGCCCTTAGAGACAAGATCCATGGTTTTCTTGAATGTCAGAAGTTTGCTCTCAAAATATCTATGATTGCATCCCTTTCATATGTTTCAAATGAAGTACAATGTATGTCCACCTTCTATTCCCAGGAGAGGATCAAATAGCACATATACTCGAGAGAGGTAAAGGTCGAGATGTATTGGTTAGTAGTTAAACAACGATGAATTCAATGTTTGGCAATTCTCTATACTATTTTCAAAACACAAGACAGGCATACACAAACCACCACAAACCAAACATGCACATCCAAGTTAGTACATTCTCATGAAAAATTCCAAGTTCTACAAATGTTTAACTCTCTTATGTATACATATAAATTCACTAAAAATACACATAAATTCTACAAATGATATAGATTTTAGTGTTTTGGATTTGCTATACATAGTTTATAAAAAAGGTGACTCAAAATTTTCTCCATATGTAGATCAAAAATTTAAATCATGAAATATAGTGTATACCATGATTTAAATGGTATACTCTACCATGGCAAGGAGGGAGTGGGACCAGCACCCTCGCCGACGAAGATGGGGGCGGGGAGGGGAATGGTGTCGCCTGTCTCATGGGGAGAAGAGAAGGGGCGAACAATTCACTGGGTAAATATAATAGGAATTCAATGGAGAATTAGTGAGAATTTCACCGTTTACCACCCGATGTGGTGAGCTCATGTATCATTGTCTTGTTTTTTCCTCAAAATTTGGAAGGAACACTAACTTTTAAGGATGAGTGGGTACATACCGATAATTTCCTATGGTACTACATCGATGGGCTGTTTGTTTTAAAACATGTCAAGTCGAAGAAACCATATGATACTACACGTGGACCACATGACTATGATTATGAACATCGATCGGTAATAAAGCCTACCCTATTTGGTCAATGCCCTTAGAGGCAAGAGCCGGGAGGGGGAGGGGGAGGTTTACATGGTGCCGTGAGGATAAAAGGGAAAAATGAAAGTAGGGTGCATGATACAAGTTGTTCTTAATTGAGAAAAATAGCCCACGACAAGTAAAAAGATAGTAAGAGGTAGATTGTTGGAAAGTACCTGAACATCTTTCCTTGGACATCTGGAACCGGAAAAGAAGTTCTTTACCATGGCTATCCACAGAGCAGGAACAAATAAGTTCCAGCAATGGGATATTCCACATTCTTCCTTTTTTCTGTTGCAAGTATTTCATTTCCTTTTGTTGCTTGGTTTTGTTTGTTCATCCATATTATATGCAGCAGTATCCGTTGCTAGTGTTCAAAGAAAAAAAGCAGAGTTCTCTACCTGTAAAAGAACATGCTACATGAAGAGACGGCATAAGTAGCAGTGAAAAAAAATTCTTATTATAACAATATTACTAAACAGATAGATACCCAGTTACAACTTAAGAAAAAATCAGTTCCATTGTAAACAAATGCACATGGTCAAGTGGGATGATTGATCAAATTAATTTGAATAAGT
This sequence comes from Avena insularis, assembly GCA_023614405.1. NCBI lineage: Eukaryota > Viridiplantae > Streptophyta > Magnoliopsida > Poales > Poaceae > Avena > Avena insularis. The sequence goes on along the minus strand of CM042684.1, from coordinate 38,597,202 downwards.
ATTGAAGTTAGAGTAAGCTCAATCCAAAGATAGGGTCAGTTTCTACAAGCACATCAATTCTCTGAACAGTGTGTTGCATGATAACAGACTCACCCGGATATCTATATGAAGGGAATCTGCCAATGTTCTTTTCCTCCTCTATCACAAAAGTTCACACCCACTTTTTAGCTTTGAATCACCAATAGTCATTGCAAGAACATGACCCCATCATGAAGTGATGGAATCTATTCAGATCCCTAACAACAAACTCTCTCTCCATAATGCCACTTATGAGCTTGAACCCGTCATGGCAGTCACAGCACATCCTCAGGTTCTTCATCACCCTGATGGTCATTCCCTTGGGGATTACAAGCAAACCAAACCCTAATGCCAACATCTCACTGTGCACTCCAACCATTACACCTTTCCCATCCTCTCCATCCTCTTCATGAGCATCAAAGACTCTAGTACTACCTAGTCTACCATTGTAACCCTTCTCCCGCATCTTACCTTCTAACTCATCAAGCAACATCATCACTTCATCTGCCCTTGTACCGGCGGGTGATACCAGACCAGCATAGAACACATAGGGGATGTCCTTTATCTCAATCCAGCTGCACCCAGGATCTTTACGTATACCTTGTTGTCTCATGTTCGACCATACATCAGCAGCATTGTCAGTCTGACCGGCTGAAGTGTATGCGTTTGACATCACTACCAGAGCACCTGCTACATCTTGGTTGAACTCTGACACTCTGTGGCCAGCTGTGGTGGCTAGATCTATGCGCCTATGAGTCCGGCAAGCTGACAGCAGTGAGCTCCACAGCATGAGGGCGTCACGGCCTTCAAACTGCACTTTGTTGGCAAGCTCAAATGCCTCATCGAGCCGTCCTGCTCGGCCGAGCATGTCAACCGCGCATGTGTAGTGGCTGGCGCATGGACTGATGCCATATTTGCTCTGCATGAAGTGGAGGAGATGGAGGCCGGTGTCAACAAGACCCGAATGGCTGCAAGCGTGCATGACGCCAAGCAGTGTAACACCATTTGGTTGCACATTCCGATCAATCATCTCACTAAACAAAGTGAGTACGCACCTAGCAAGACCATACTTTGCTGCTGCCACGATGATGGAGGTATAGCAGATGACTGACGGCTGCTCAATCCGGTCGAACACCTTTCTTGAGTACTCGTAGAATCCACACTTGGAGTACATGTCAACCAAAGCCACAGCAATCACGCCATTGCATCCGTGCCCAAACCGAAGGACTGTTCCATGCAGAGATTTGCCAACTCCAAGCCGCCCAACGCCCGCGCACGCGTTCACGACGCTTGACAGCATGAAGTGGTTGGGCGCCATCACATTTCTTTTGGTTCTGAACTCGGCATAGAGTTGAATGGCCTCGCGCCCAAGCGCGTTCTGTGCGTACGCAGACAGCATTGAGCCCCACGATACCACATTCCTCGCCGGATCAGACATACCATCAAACACTGCACGTGCACCCTCAACACTTCCGGCCTTGCCATACATGTCGACGAGCGCGGTGGCAACAACAGCGTCAGACGCGTAGCCCGCGACCTCGGCACGGGCATGTACTTGCCGCCCAAGTTCGGCATCAGCAAGGCGTGCGCACGCGCTGGCAGCAGTCGAGAAGGTGAAGGCGTTCGGTGGCACGCCACTGTGGGACATGGAACGGAGGAGGGAAACAGCCACGCCTGGTCGGCCGGCGCTGGAGTAGCCGGACATGAGGGCCGTCCAGGAGACGACGTCCCGGTCGGGCATTCCGTCGAACAGGTAGGTGGCGTGCGCGGTGGCGCCGCATCTGCAGTAAGCAGCGATGATGTGGTTGCAGGAAGAGACGGCGGATGCGGTGCCGACCTTGAGGAGTTTGGCGTGCGTGGCAGCGACGGAGGCATGGTCGGAGGCGCCGCGTAGCAGGTGGATTAGCAGCGGCGTGAGCGAGGCTGTGCTGGAGGTCGCCGCCATGGGAACGGGTTGTCATGGCTGCGTCATGCATATAGAACACACAAAGTGTGGACGCGTGTGCTAAAATCTTGAGTCTCCTTCTTTTGCTTCCTCAGACCATATTTAATTGACTTGAATTTATCTAGATTTAGATGTATTTAGACATATTTTAGTACTAGATACATCCGAATCTAAGTCAACTAATATGGGCCGGAGGGAGTAGAGGAATCTTGAGTCTACTTAAAAAAGGAAATTGAGGAGTGAAAAAAGACCCTCTCTCGCGGGCACGCTCTCGTCCCCCCGAGGGCGACGGCGCGGCGCCCCTCTCTCATCGCCTAACCCTCCCCCTCCTCCCCCTTTCCCGTCACGGGGTCGCTGAGCGTGGCGGGCGCCGGCCCTCTTCTCCTCGCCTTGAGCTGGTCGGCCGGCCTCCTCAACGGCAAGTGTCCCCGGGTGGCGACGGTCCGGAGGCCTTCCACGTGTCGCAGATCCATTGACTAAACCTCTTCCACGTGTAAAACATGATCAGCACCTCAGTGCCATGGGTGTGAAATTGTTGCCAAATGTAAACTAGATTATTGACTCTAGTGCAAGTGGGAGACTGTTGGAATTATGTCCTAGAGGCAATAATAAAGATGTTATTATTATAATTCTTGTTCATGATAAAGTTTATATTCCATGCTAAAATTGTATTAAGCGGAAACTTTAATACTTGTGTGGTTTGTAAACAACACCATGTCCCTAGTACGCCTCTATGGACTAGCTCATTGATTAATGATGGTTAAGGTTTTCTAACCATGGACATGAGCTGTCGATTAATAATGAGATCATATCATTGGGAGAATGATGTGGTGGACAGACCCAAATTAAGCGAAGCAATTAGATCGTGTTATCGTGTTCATCTTTGCGAAGCTTTTCTTATGTCAAATATTGTATTCCTTAGACCATGAGATAATACAACTCCCTGGTATCGGAAGAAAGCTTTGAGGTCATCAAACGTCATCCTATGAGAGGGTGATCATAAAGGTGTCTCTCAGGTGATCGGAAAGTACCTGTTGGGTTGTATGTATCGAGATGGGATTTGTCCCTCCCAAGTCGGAGAGATATACTTCGGGCCCACTCGGTAATCGATATCAACACCGCTTGCAAGCATGTGGTTAAGGAGTTAATCACAAAGTGATATCGGATTACGGAACGAGTAAAGTACTTGTTGTGAACGAGATTGAACTAGGTATGACGGTACCGACGATCGAATCTCGGGCAAGTAAAATATCGCGAGACGAAGGGAATATATATATGGGATTGATTGAATCATGGCATCGTGGTTCATCCGATATGATCATCGTTGAATGTGTGGGAGTCAATATGGGTTTCTAGACCCCGCTGTTGATTATTGATAGAAGATCATGTCTGCATGTTCTCGAACCCGAAGGGTCACACACTTAACGTGTCTCGACGCTAGGATAGATTGGATAATTGGTTTATGAGTTTTGTTCGGAGTCTCGGATGGGATCCGGGACATCACGAGAGGTTCCAAATGGTCCAAGAATAAGATTCATATAAGGCAGTGCAGTTTTTGGAGTTCGGAATTGTTCCGGGTTAATCGGTATTGTACCGGAAGCTTCTAGAACCTTCCGGAGGGGGACCAACGTGGTCCCACCTGTCGGGAGGGGGCATGGGCCTATGAGGGAGGGCCCTGGCCGCATTGGGCCAGGGGCACAAGGCCCAACCATAGGGCAAGGGTAAAACCCTAGTTGGAGCTTCTAGAAGGAGGGTTTCTTACCCCCACTCCTCCCTCCTTGGCCGCTAGGCTTGGCTTGGGAGGGGTTAGCTGGCGCCCACCCCTCTATATATAGAGGGCTGGGCGCACCAACCACACACCTTCCCTCCAACCCTAGCCGCCGCCTCCTCTCTCTCCCTCCCGACTGCGTGTAGGCGAAGCCCTGCTGCAGAAACTCTCCACCAATTGCACCGCGCCGTCGCGTTGTAGATCCAACCCATATCTCCACCATACTTGCTGGACCAAGGAAGGAGGAGACGTCGAGGTGCTGCACGTGTGCATCTCACGGAGGCATCGCCACTTGTGGTGCTAGATCGGATCAGATCGCGAGGAGGAGAAGCGAGTACGACTACATCACCCACGCCCGATTTAACGCTCACAGGCGAATCTTCAAGGGTATGAAGATCTAATCCAATCTCTCTCGTTGTTTGCATCTCCTAGATTAGATCTTGGCTTCCCTCTGTTCGCATCCGTAGAAAATTTTGATTTACTATGCCGCGAAACCCTTCAAGAGGCGCCCTCTGAACATGGTGGCGACGACGGTGATCGGGATGGGGACAGCGATACAGCGGCCTGCCTGTTGCAGCTAGGCGGCAGGGGCTTTATGGGCCCTTTGGGGGCTCGGCCGGGCCCGCCAAGCCTGGTTTGACCCTGCTGCTCGGCCCGGTCGGCGACTGCCTTTCGGTGGTGGAGGTGGGCTCCTCCCGCGTGGTCGCAGGGCTGCTGTCCCTAGCCGGTTCTATGTCGTTTCCCTGTTTTCGGGTTGCTTGCTATGTCCACGATGAGGCGATGACGATGGTGGCGTAAGTTGGTGGGCGACGAAGCTGGTGGTGGCACGCCGTATCGTCCGGGTTTTTTGTAGGTGGGTTTAGGGAGAAATCCCTGTCGGCTGGTCCGTCTCCGTCGCGGTGCCACCCTCGGATGGCGCCATTCCTTCTTGAAGGGCGTCATGGATATCCCCGACCTACTGTACTCCGAGTGCCGGGAGAAACCCTAGGTCCAATGTTCTGGCCTGGGCAGCAGTGTCGTGTCAACGGCGTTTCCCTTCTTGAAGGTGTTGTCTTGGTACTAGGCATGTCGGTGTGTCTGAAGCGTGGTGGGACTATTCCGGTTGGCGCAACGGTGGCGGGTCACCCTAGTCTCGTCGAATCGTCGTTTTTTCCATTTCTTTTCTTTTTGGGTGTGTTTTAGCTGATGCCCCAGCATTCTCGGTTGGTAGAGTTCTTGTATCAGTGTGGTTGCTTTATTTATAAAGTGGGACGAAAGTCTATTTCAAGAAAAAAAGGAAATTAATCAGAATAAATTGACAAAAGAAAAATAGCAATATTTTTACTCATAAACTGTCACTTGAAATATGTTGCAATTTAAATATGATTTTATTCGTTTCGTAAAGATGGAACTCGATTAGGTTGAACTAACAAAATGCCCGCGCGTTGCGGCGGAAGAAGTTAGTCTTTGTTGTGCCGGTGGTGTTTTTTTTTTAAATCAGTCAGACGTCGCAGCATAAACAACTTTTTTTATCTTACTCGCTGACATTCTCTCCTCGATCAAATTGATTGTTCCAATTCTCAAACATAATATTTTCTTTCTCCAAACCCCCTCTTCCTCTTCGTCTTCGTGCTTCCCTTTCATCTTCTCGTGAAGTGCGTGCCGCTGTCGGCTCAGGCGGGCACCAATTTGCTTTTTAATTAGCTCACGTATTTAGTTTATTATCAACCTACACAATCTCTTACAATCAGTCATGTTAAATTAGGCAGCCCATAGCTTTCTATAAATCAGCCCACAATCTCTCCGCTTAGTTACTGTTTAGAGGAGTCCAATTTGCTGAAATTCTGATGAGAGGAAATTTGTCTGCAAGCTAACACGCACCGCATGCTAGGGTTTGTCTAATTTTTTTAAACAAGCATGCTATGTAAATATTATCTGCTTGATTTTAATTCTACCTAGGCAACCTTCCATCCATGCATGCAGCGTCAAGCATCATCCAAAGAAAATATAGATGGGATTAAATGGCGATCGATGTAGCTGAAGGAATCTGGTGTAATCACGGTACCCAATATGACTCCTTCCGAATTTGAAGAAAAAACCCTGCCGGGTCCATTATTTCCTGCTACATCTGGAAGCAATCGGAAACATGCTGTAAGGTAATGGTGTGGCAGAGCTACGCTTAGCTAGTCAGGGGATAAGCCGAGTGCGGAGTACAAGACAGGCAAAGTTGTATCCACATGGAAACCTAGGGTCGAAGTTTCAGGAAACCTAGCGTTGAGGACACGGGCATGATACAGAAACCTTGTTCTCAACTACGCGAGTCGGTGCCGCGACCGAGAAAAATTGCACGAGTCGGCCTAGGAAGATACAACTCGTTTTTTATTAACTTACCGGCGGCCGTTGGTGGTATTATGTGGTTTCCCTCATAAACATAGTTTTCTTAGTACACTGTTTTGTCAACTGATTTTGTGCCTCTTGAGTCTCAATTGTGCTTCGTTTTTCAGAGATCAAGCAGTAAAGTTGAAGCTGGGTGGGTTGAGCTAGTAATAATTGAAGCCAGGGATCTTGTTGCTGCTGATCTGAGAGGAACTAGTGAACCTTATGTCAGGGTGCATTATGGGAATGGGAATAACAAGAAGCGAACAAAGGTTTGGTGATGAATCTTGCTTGTATTTTTGGTCAATCAAGAAGTTCCATGTTTTTTTGATGAAAACTGAATTTCCCCAGGTCCTTGTTTAAAAAAACTGAATTCCGCAGCAACCAGATGAAACTGAATAATTCCTTCGACGCAGGTCATCTACAAGACACTGGCTCCACAGTGGAACCAGACATTCGAGTTTGCGGAGACTGGAGAACCCCTGATCTTGCACGTCAAGGACCATAACGCGGTCCTTCCGACCGCCAGCATAGGCAACTGCACCGTCGAATACAGCATGCTTTCTCCGAACCAACCTGCCGATAAATGGATACCTCTGCAAGGAGTGCGGAGCGGAGAAATCCACTTAAAGATCGTACGGAGAGTCGTGGACTCGAAGAAGAAAACCAGTCTAGAGACGGATGTGTCTGCCCTTGGCAAAGGACACAAGATATCAGCACAGGTGAGTCAACGCATGCATGGTCTATTGGTCTTTGTGACATCCATCATTGTTTGTATGTATTTGTGTGATGATCAATCCTCTGAACCTCTGAACAGATGAGAGACAGCCTTAAGAAGTGCGTGGGCATGGTCGACGAAGACAGCAACACGGAGGCACTGTTGTTGGCACTGGCGGAGGTGGATAGGGTGTCAAGTGGGATACCACCAAAATCCCACCTTTAGTTCATTTGTCAAATTCTAGTTTAAATTTTGAGCAAAAATTTACACTAGATTTTAGCAAATGAACTAAAAGTGGGATTTAGGTGGGATCCCACTTGACAGCTTAAAGGTAGAGGGCGTTCAGGCCGAGCAGGAGGTGTACATACAGCAGCTGGAGCGGGAGAAGGCGGTGCTGCTGCGGAAGATAAACGAGCTTGGTACCGAAATCGTCAGGTCATCCTCCGGACCTGCACGGACCGACGGACGCTCTGCTAGTTAGATCAGCAATTACAGTACAGTACTTCTCTGCATATTCCCGTTCCTGTGTATTCTTGCGCTAGCTATTCTGTTTCATGCACTGGGGCGCGTGTGTTCTGCTGCGAGCGTCTAGTGTGTGTGGTCCGTGGGCTTAGGTGTACAGGTCGCCGTGCTGCGTTACGAGCGTGCCCTTCTCCCTGCGTAAGTCTCTGTATTTTGGCCAGTGCCGTGATGCCTGGTTATATAGCTCGCCGTGCCTCGCCGCGTGCGTACCGTAGAGGTGTGTATATATGTTAGGTATGGAAGCTGTTCCCCTAAAAAAGCTTGCCATCGGTTCCTGGAACGTTCGTGGCGTCAACGATGAAGATAAATGCATCGATGTTAAGCGCGGGCTTTCTGCACACCCTATGGACTTAATCTGCCTCCAAGAAACAAAGCTGCGCGACGTATCCTCTCGGAAAGCGTCGTCCTTTCTCCCGCCGGGCTTCACCTCCTTCGTGTTCAAAAACTCGGACGGGGCATCGGGGGGCCTTCTCACTGCGTGGCGGCCATCGTCTTTTTCACACATCCGAGATGACCAGCGGGCGTTCACACTCACCTCCTTTTTCAAGTTCGCCGTCGACGGGACCCAATTTGCGGTCACCAACGCCTATGCACCGCCTCGAAGCTTGGCGCGCTTCCTCGCCAACTCCGATCCGTGGCATCCGACGCGGTCCTCGCTCGCCTCGGCGACTTCAACGATTCGCTATGCGGGGACAAGAATAATGGAAATTTTGATGCTTCCTCTGCAGGAGCCTTTAATGAGGTGCTCGACGACCTCCTGCTCCAGGAACTCCCACCGCTCGATCGGCGTTTCACCTGGACAAATGGACGTGCGGTGCCCACTCTAGTACGCCTTGATCGAGCTTTCATCGACCCTAGCTGGCAGCAAGTGCTCTTTAACTCATGTCTCCGCTCGCTCGTCCGAACGACCTCGGATCACGTGCCCCTGGTTGTCGAGGCATCCTCGCGCGCCCCGATCAGCTCTGTCTTCAGGTTTGAACGAGGGTGGGCCTACTCTGAGGAGTACCGCCAAGATTCAGGCCGATGTGTGGGCTGACTCCCGGAACCACCTCCCCTTCGCGGGCCGCCGCTTGTCCAGGTCGCTGAAGTGGGCCCGTGCCTCTTCCAAAAAATGGGCCCGCGCCAAAAAGCGGCCTCCCGTCGTCGTGTCAAATTGTCGAGCTGTGATCGACCTCTTGGATCGCATGGAGGAGCTCCGTGCCCTCGCGCCTCATGAGATGCTGCTCCGTGATGCGGTCAAGCGCCAACTTTCCCATATGTACAAGCAGCTGGACGTATACTGGAAACAACGCTTCGCCTTCAAGTTGTGCAAGCTAGGAGATGACAACACCGCCTTCTTCCACGCCGGGCGCTGAGGCTGCGCAGGAATCAGATCAAGGTGCTCCATGCCGACGGGGTGCCTGTGGCGTGCCATGTTGGGAAGGAGCGTATCCTAAGTGACTTCTACGCAAATCTACTAGGAGAATCCTCTCCCCCCATTTGGTGTCGTGAGCCTAGCCTGTTGCTTGAATAAGTGCCTGGGCTCACCGCGCTTGAGGATCCCTTCACACTCGAGGAGCTTCGGAAGGCACTCTGGTCAATGAGGCTAGACAGTAGCCCCGGGCCCGACGGCTTCGGCCCCGCCTTCTTTCGCTGCTTCTGGACCACGGTCTCGTCTGATCTCATGTCCTTCCTTGATGAATTCTACCATTGTCGTGCGGAGCTCGATGGCCTGAACCGCGCGTACATTGCCCTACTTCCCAAGTCCGAAGATGTTGCCACCGCGGACGGGTTTAGGCCCATATCCCTCCAGAACTGTGTGGTGAAGCTGCTCACAAAAATCTTGACCTCGCGCCTACAGCGGTTCATTGAGAAACTGGTGGCATACGAAAGCGCATGTGGTTCATCCGAGGGCGCCAGATCACTGACGGGTTCCTCTATGCAGCCGACCTGGTCCAGTGTTGCCGCATCCGGGGGGTTCCTGCGGTTGCCCTGAAACTGGACTTCAGAAAGGCCTTTGATTCAGTGAATTGGGATGCCCTCGATGCAATTCTCTGGGCGCGTGGATTTGGTGACCGGTGGTGTGCTTGGATCCGCATCCTCCTTGATACCAAAGAAAGCCATTGCTACTCAATGGGGTTTCGTGGCGCCGATCAATCAGCAGAACGGGCTGCGCTGGGGACCCCTCTCGCCAGATCTGTTTCGAGAAGTTGCCGACCTTCTGCGCCAAATGATCCTGAAAGATACGGACGAACATCGCCTCCTACGTCCCCTTGTGGACGGCCTCCCGTGCCCCGTGGTGCAGTACGCCGACGACACGCTGCTCTTGGTGCGCGCTGATCCCGACCAACTTCGTCGCCTGTGTGACATACTTCGGGAGTTCTCAGACGCGACGTGTCTCGCCATTAACTTCCATAAAAGCGCCTTCGTGCCCATCGGCGTACCTGCTACCGACGCCGCACATCTATCTGCCATATTGGGGTGCCCGGATCTCGTTCTCGCAGACGCATTTGGACTCCCATTGTCGGATCGCAAACTGCCTTCCTCCGCCATGGACTACCTGGCTGGGAAGATCGAGCGTTGCATCCCCCCTTGGCAGATCTGCCCCACCTCGCTTGGTGCTAGGCTGACACTCTCGACATCTGTTCTATCAGCGCTCCCCGCTTATGCGATGTCGGTAATGCAACTGTCTAAGGGGACAATCGCGAAGATGGATCGCCCCCGGCGTGGCATGCTATGGAGTGCCATGACGTCCTGCTCTGGTGGCTCGTGCCAGGTGTCGTGGGAGGTGGTGTGCCGGCTCCGCTCAGAGGGTGGACTGGGTATTGTCGACCTCGCTCTTCACAACACGTGCCTCCTGCTCAAGAAACTTCATGTTGTCCTCTCCAGGCAGCGCACCCCGTGGGCGGACTGGGTCCGCGCGAACTACATGTGTGCTCGCCCTGCTCCCTTGACTCCTCGGCAGGTCTTGATCTCTCTTGCCCCTATATCGGGCAATCACCTCTGTTCGTGTGGGCCACGGCTGTTCCGTGGACCTCTGGGGGGACAATTGGACCTCCCTTGGCGCGCTCTCGACCGCCCTGCCTGCAGCATATTCCCACATTGTCCGTGCTGCCGGCTCTGTATCCGATGCGCTTGCTGATCGGGCTCTCATGCTCCACACGCATGATAGGGTGACCGACCGGGCTGAGAGTGAGCTTCGTCTGCTCCATGATGCTCTCGACCACCTCCTCGCGCGCTCCTACACCGCGGACGATGAGCGGTCTCTATTGTGGGGTGATGCCACCCACTTCAGTGCCAAGGGCACGTACATGATGCTGAAGAGCTCTCGACGCGGCCCTCCCCTACACGACCTGAACTGGCTGCGCGCGCTCAAGGTCAAGGTATTCGTCTGGGTCCTTCGTCATGGCAATACTACGACGCGTGCTTTCCTCATGCACATTGGGTGTCCGACACGGACATATGCCCTTCGCTCACCGGCCGGAGACTCTCGCCCACCTATTCTTCACCTGCTCCCGCCTGCGTCTCTTCCGGCGGCGTGTGCTTGGGCCTCGCCGACGCGCTCTCCCCACCTCTACCGAGGCAGCCTGGGTCTCGCCTGTGCAAGCAACCCTCCCATGCATCACGTGGAGCACCGTCACCTCATGCCTCCTCTGGGTGATTTGGAAAACCAGGAACCGGATGGTCTTTGACGCTGTTCGTCTTCCCCCTTCGGCGATCCTCGAGCAAGTCGTTGAGCACCTGCGGCTATGGCGGGCTTGGGGCCCCCCGCGTGTTAGCTTTGAGTGTGTAGAGCAATGGTGCACCGCGCTCTTGTAATTCCCTTTGAGCCAATGCTCCTCCCCCATTCTGTAAAAAGCTTTTTGGGCATTCTTCTGCCCTCTCGTTAATGGAAAATGCAGGTGGGCAGTTCGCCCCCTGTTGTGCCGTTCAAAAAAACAGTACAGTACTTCGGGGACAAGATGGCAAAGTGCTAATCATTTTTCATACAACTATATATATATATATATATATATATATATATATATATATATGTATGTAATTTATCAGCCGTTACTTGTAAGTAAGTATAGATGGGTAGGAAACCATGGAGAAATTATCATGTCGAAACGCCCTTAAAACTGTACAAAAAAAATCTTGAAAATGAGTTGTAAATTTTCAGAAAAACCTCAAATCATTTTGCGTTACCTTTAGTGTTGCAGGCCTTTTGAGAGCTCACTACTGCAAACATTTCTAGATTTGGATCCCTTTGGGTTTTTGAAGTTGCATGCTGTGTTTCATAAATTCTAAGAAATTCATCGCGTGATTCAGATGTGAATAAAACTGAATTTTTTTTGAAGGTTGAACAGCGGGAGAGCTTCCCACTGCATTTTTAAATTATTTTCTAAGGTTTATGTACAAATATATATACAAAAGGCTGAGCCAAGGCAAAAGAAAAGCTAAGAAATTACAACTTTATGAAAACCAAAGTCTGAGCTTCCGGCCAGTCTTTGAATTGCTGATCATACTCCCTCCGACCCATATTAATTGACCGGTAATCCTAGACTTACGGACGATTTTGTTACGGAGACGTGTACGGACGGACGTGGGATTGTGCAACTGAGGAAGTGGTTGCTAAAAAATCTCCCGCACCAAATGAGCAACCGACACGTCAATCCGTAAAAAAAAATCCGTAAGATTTGCCCGTAGATGTAGCATTACAAGTTTGTTTAGATTTGGATGAATCTAAACACTATTTAGTATATAGGTTCATTCAAATTTTGACAAATCCAAGTCAATTAATATGGATAAGAGAGAGTACTTCTTTTTTATTCTATATATGGCTGACCATTCTTAGCTCCTGAAAGCAGATGGCCTTCCAGCTTGCAAAACTTGGCCTCTGGTTTTGGAAAATCACATTGTTTCTTATTAGCCAAATTATTATTATTTTCTTATTATAAAATGGGACTTTCAGCTTTTCCTTAATATCACAGAAGGCTTCGAATCCTGTACACTCCCTCTTCCAACTCCTGCCCCACTCTCCGGTAGAACTCCGGCGGCCATCGGCGGGGTCGCGTCAGGGGTGGAGGTGGGGTGGGGTGGTGGTCTGAGGCGGGGTTTGGCGAGCTAGTCGCGGGAGCGAACACGATAGTCATTTTTCGGATGGTCGTCTTCCAGTTAATTCATCTATGAATGCGATCTCGGATAAACATTAACTCTCGATCAGATGATAAAAAATGAAGAGGATGAGACGAAATAAACACAACCCTTTGAACTGAGGGTCTAGATTGGCACATTCTTCAAGCGAATAGGGGGGTTATATAAATATCGGAGTACAACTTATACTACAACAATTGCATTTCCTGAATGCTGTGCTAAGAGTATGTGATCCTTGGTACAGAATCTCCAAACTTTTTGAAGTGAGGACTGACCAAATAACGTGGTAGCAGCGGCCTGCTATATACTTATACTACTTTTCAATTCTGCCATCCGTGTGTATGGCGGTTATAGCCTTACTGTGCTGCGTATAACGGCATTGTTGCCTCTGCTTTCCTGTTGGTCTTGTCGAAGATCCGGTTGAGTATGAGCGCCAGTCTGATGCCGCCCTGCGCCAGTCTCTGCTCCACGATCGGGTACCTGCTGTTGTAATACTCATCTGCGATTCCACCAGAGTGCAGAAAACTGCCAACCATTAGTACTGAACTTTATCCTCCACAGGCTAAAAAAAATGCATACTATTGCACTGTAATTTCTCATGGTGCAGTGAGTATAAATACAGTTATAGATTACCTCCTAGAACGGTGCCCTCCTCTGCGTCCTTGTACGCGTACTTGCACGCGAGACCTACGCTCTCGACCGCGTAGCTGCACGACAGATTTGATGTGATACCATGTCAAAAAATTTGGCGATCAGATCAGTTAGTCACACTGATAAAAAAACTGCAAGTGTTTTAGATGAGTATGAGTCATACTCGTTCGCGCAGGTCGTCTTCGTCTTGGCGCAGTCTTCCCACTGGCTGATGTCGTCGGTCTGCAGGTTCGCGTTGAGGCCTTCCACCATGGTGTCCAGGGTCTTGTTGTACAGCTTCTTCATCACCGTCTCGATGATGCTCACGTCCCAGGTCTGAACATTCGACAAAATTTTCAGTTCCGGGAGACAAGTGTGCTGAGTTCAGACAGAAGATGTTTTTTTAGGCCGGAAACATACGTGGTGCAGGTTCTCTTTCCTCTTGTACCAGCGGATGTTGATGTTGTTCCCGCCCTCGTCCTCCTCGAAGGCGACGTGCAGCGGCTGGTGCACGTCGCCGACGAAGTGCGCCAGAAACATGAGGCTCTCCGTCAGGTTCCATGAGCTCTTGGGCGAGTCTCCATGGGTGAGGAGCTGCGTCGTGTAGTTGTTGATGGCGCCGATGACGCACATCCCTTGCACACCCTTGGAGTTGTGGCAATCCCCTGAAATGCACACACACACACGTTAGATGCTTCCATGAGCTGGTCATTGCATTTCGACAAATTATTTGGTCTTGTCCAAAAAAAATGCATATAGATCCGCATTGTCATGACATTTTATCCAATCCAAATAGTGAATACAACATGCTCATACATAATTGAGCTCTTATTAACACGAACACGCGATTCCGAGTGGACAAAATTATTGCCGGTCGCTACATATGGACAAACCATCAGAAAGTGCGCCGATCGAACTGAACATGCCCTGCTCTGATCCACAGATCCAGCAACAAATAACATATCGATCACGCTATCCCTCGTGCCAACTGTTCAAGTCGTCTTCGTGTAATATAATAATATATGTGGGAGAAATTGTACTGGTACTAACCCAATCTGATGCAAGTGGTTGGCTTGGCTCAGAAGAACATGGGAATCGGATGGGATCACGTGGGCATCAATCGGTTGGGGAATTCAGTTAAGTTTAACGCAACAGCAAATTTTAGTACTCTCTCCGTTCTAAAATAGATGTCTTAAATTTGTCAAAATTTAGATAAATCTAGACATTATTTAGTATATAGATTAATTCAAAATTTAAAAAATCCAAGACATCTATTTTTGGACGGAAGGAGTAGTATAATGCGAACTGAGCTCTGACATCACGCGTGCATGTGATTAGTCATTGACCAGCAGGCTGGCCCAAGATGCTTGACTCTGTTCTGATCTGATCTGATCCAGCAACAAATAACATACTCCTACTAATATGGATCTCGCTTCTCTCTTGCAGTTCTATATACACTGTATAATTTGGAGATATATTTTTCTAGTTATCTGCAGAGAATTGTAGTATTAAGAAATACTCCTTCTCCCTATGATGACCAAGAGTTTAGGATGACATCATCGTGTGGAGGATGCGTGAAGCAATTAGCAACCAAACTCAAAGACTCGGAGGGTCGTTGTTTGTCTTTACTCAACCTCCAAGCCCTCTCCGACAAGCAAGGTACAAACTAGAGTAGTGGCGACCGATTTTGGCCTAGATTAGAACAGAGTTGTTGCAGCAGGTCTCGATACGGGAGAGGAGATGAGAGCATTTCGTATCGAGACGAAAAAAGTGCGATCATATATATAGACACTTTTTTTTTGCAAATCACTTATATTACTCAAAAACATCAGGGATTACAAAGTATTTCGCAAGTATCAGCTAGACCCTCGAGGTCGGAGCCCAACTATACTAAAAAAAAAGGTACTACTAGTGCACCTGTTTTTATGTCCATACGACTAAATATGGCCGGATTTTGCTTATCTCTGCTGGGTAACGGGAACAGAGATCGCACTACGTAAACGTTCAATTTGGACATATTTAGATATGATGATCGGAAGTCAGCATACTCTAATGGCGCGTGTATGGTTTTTACTCGAGTCTAAAATTTGAACTACATTTTCCTAGTGGTTTTGACTGTTTTTTTTCGATATTAATGGCGCGTAACTGAGCTCTGTTCGGTTTGCGCAAAAGGAGAAAAAAAAACCACAATTCATTGAGCTAGCTAGAACTAGAACCGTAAAGAAGAAAGAAGGTAACGATGGAGGAAGAACCGACGGGTGTTCTTGAAGTTGCAGACGCCGGGCGTGTTGGCGTAGTGGAGCGGGCTGGCCCAGTGGTACCGGAACCGCACGGTGTCCGCCCACGGGCACATCGTCGACAGCTCCCCGCCCGCCGCCGCCGGCAGCAGCTCCTGGACCGCCGCCGCCGCCTCCTCCGACAGGTACTTCTGCACTCACGCCAAGGAACCGCACAATTCAGCTCTTGCTGGCTGGCGGAGCCGCGTGGCGGTTCGATCGAACAAGCGAAACGCTGAAATCAGGATCGTCGTGCGGAGATCGACGGACGTACCTCGGCGATCTTGCAGGTAATGATGTGGCCCTCCTTGCCCCAGGCGGCGGCGCGGCGGGCCGCCAGCAGAGAGACGACGAGCAGGAGCAGCAGCTTCTGTGGCCGCGGTGCCGCCATCGCCAACGTTCCTATGCTCCGGCGCGCGGACGTCGGGGAGGGCCTCTCTGTCTGTCTTTCTCGTCTCGGGGATGGGTGTGAGTTGCTTTGGGCCTGGGCTCTCCTACTGTATTTATAATCGTCGTCGGGATGTAAAGAGCGACTCGGGGAGCTTACCTGCTCAACTGCTTTATTTTTTTAACGTTAGCAAGAAAACAGCTCCCGAGCTTGTTCGAATTTTGACTACTACGGCCCGTCCCAAACTACTAATTAGTCTTTTGCAATAATTGTTGAACGTCCATTTGGCTCATTCATGCATGGCAAAAAGTGGATTAACACTACAGTAAGCATGTCAGGCGCTGACGGCCAGTGCCAATTGGCGTAGGCCCTGATTATCGTCGGCGTAGACTATGCCGACATCGGCCGTCGGCGTATGCTCTTCGGCGTACTGTCCCGTACCTGCCACGGCGTATGTAAGGCCGTCGGTCCATATGCGCAGGCAAACGGTAGTCCTAGGCCGTCGGTGTATCGTAGATACTATGGGACCCACATACGGGGTAACAGCTGTTAGGCCCGGAAGGTGTTTACGCCGACGGCAATGCCGTCGGCCCAGTTGCCACGTGTCGTACCCGTTGGGCTCCAATGGGCCAGCGCTGCCTCTACGCCGATGGCAATGTCGTCGGCCCATGTCACCCATCTGGGCCAGGCCCACCTCTACACAAACGGCATTGCCGTTGGCCCAAGAGGAATACATGCCAAAGCCGTCGGCATAGAGGCTGTCAGTTTTTTATATATTTTTTGTTTTCGTTTTGTTTCGTTTCTGTATGGAAATGCATTGGTTTTTGCTGGCTTCTGGTAGCATGGTAAAAGCTGAACTTGTGCCACAAAACTGCTAAATAGCATAGTGTGTTCTCTAGTTGTTTGCTTGTGACATTTAATTTTATTGCTTGTGAGATCTTTGTCTTTCAAATTCTACCTCACTATGGATCTAAATGAAGCTGGGGTCTAAGATAACCATCTCTCGAACTTCTAGAAGCAAAGCATGTATATCGGTCATAAAATGTAGTATGAGATAGCCAGATGTGATACCGACAGTAGCATATTCATCTCGGCAATGTCACCTCTTGCTTCATCTGCCCTTCAAGCCGAAGCTCTTGGGATTCAGCTTTCAACCAAAGATGTTGAATTGCTATCCCCTCAGCAACCAATATCCCAGTTAATGTTGGCAGATTGCTCCCCAGCTACTAGCAGCAATATGCAGCAGTCGTCCTTTTAGAGCCAGGAGAATCTTTTACATTAGCAGGAATGCTTCAAGGCGCACTAGAAGACCAAATCAGCTCTTAGGCTTATCAACTCAGATGTAATATTCAGGTGTTTATGCAACTCTTAGCACGTCTAGACTATGTCCAGTGCACGCTGCTCTCTCTGAACTGTCAGTAGTTCAAACTCCTCTTCTGTGAAATGTTGTTAAACAATAAAATCTTATACATGTCTAAGTTACACAAAATAATTGGTATCAATTGGTTGTCAATGCAACGAAGACTAGACATACGAGACTTTTATTTCCCAAATGTTTATAAATATTTACTTAGTGTATGAACTATCAAGGATCTTACCTAAAAACTACTATCAATGATCATATCATTTGTAGAGAACATATCAAGCCTTATAATTATTTGTTTAGATTGATAGTTATGTGTTTCGCTTATTTTTCTACCTTTTTTGTGATTCCACACCGGTAAGCTATACAATGCTCGACAAAATCATAAATGTGATCATTGCATTATTGAATTAAAAAAGACAAATGATATCAAGAGTTAATAATTGCGCGTCATGTGATTCTATAAGTATTTATATTACATTATGGTACCAGTGAAATGTGTTGCCCCGATGCACGTGCGGGTAATTAACTAGTATAACAAAAATTCCGAAGGTTGCCTTGGCCATATAATGTAGGTGGCCGCGTGGTGGGAGAGAGAAAATGAGAGATGGGGAGTTCGGTTTCGTGATGGATTCGGGAAAAAAAGAAGGATGAGGAAAATACTTGGACTCCTCCGTTAACTATGTTAGTTTAGATGTACGGTGTAAAATATATATATTATAGTGTGATTCAATGGCTGGATCAAGGTGCGCAGCTACCATCCATGGCAGACTACTATTTCCTTTTATTCAATCTAAGTATATATAACATATCCATATATAACTGAGCTCTCCTCCACACGAAAACGATCTGTCGCGTGGACAGAATTCATGTGATGATTGTGTGCCGTCGGATACGAACAGACCATCAGAAAGTGCGCGGAAGATGCCCTGTTTCTGATCCACAAATAGCATATCGATCACGCCAGCCCTCGTGCCCACTATTCAAGTCGTGTATACTCCTGTGATACATGAGAGAGGAAGTGTACCGGCCGGCCGACCGATCCAATCTGATGCAAGTGGTAATCGATTGGATGGGATCGTGGGTGATGCGTGAAGAGTGAAAGACGGACAGTGTACGCATCAATCGCTTGGGAGGGTCTCTCTCTCAAAAAAAAAAAACGGTTGGGAGGGGGGAGAGTATCGCCTGTTCACTTGTCTCGTAGTCGTAGGTGCGAATTATCATGTCATTTTTTCAAATCGATTTAACGACCGCTCATACATGGTACCCCTAAAATAGATGTCACAATTTTATCAAAATTTGAATAAATTTATATACTAAATAGTGTCTAATTTATTTAAATTTTAATAAATTTAAGACATGAGACGGAGAAAGTAGTAGTATATACTCCCTCCGTTTTAAAATATAAGATGTTTTAGGCTTGTAAAGAAGATGATTCTAGATTTCTTTTTGTATGTAGATTCATTCTAAAGTTGAGTGAACCTATATATATAAAACAAGTCTAGATTTATTTTCTTCACAAACCTATATTTTAAAACGGAGGGAGTAACATAGACTTAATCCATAACTGAGTTGAGTGAGTTGGGAGTGGAGTGAACACATGCATCACGCAGGCATGTGGCCACAGACCGGGCTGGCCCAAGGTGCTATACTCTGTTCTGATCTGATCTGATCCAATCCAACAACAAATAACATACTAGCACTACCCATCTCGCTTCTCTAGTGCAAATCTTATACTCCTATAATTCTAGGATTTTTATCAAGGTATTTACACAATGAGCAGTACTGCCCACGGGAATGTAAGCGACAGACCGAAATGGAATATGCGAAGCTGAGCGATGCTGCGAAATGGGTGGCATCATCGTGTTGGCGATGCGTGAAGCAAGGGACCAAACTCAACCTCCCAAGTCCTCTCCGACAAGCAATGTCTACAGTGCCACTCACTTGAGTGGCATAGATATGATCGAACAGAGTTGCTGCGCGAGATCTCGATATGGGAGATGACATGAAGAATTTCGTGATCCAAACCGGTACGTACTGCCACCGGGGAGAGAGGACCAAGAGGACTATAGGTAAAACCCATCTAGGGTTTCGCCCTCTCGTCGG
The DNA here is from genome assembly GCA_023614405.1 of Avena insularis. Classification (NCBI taxonomy): domain Eukaryota; kingdom Viridiplantae; phylum Streptophyta; class Magnoliopsida; order Poales; family Poaceae; genus Avena; species Avena insularis. Next base: position 38,577,998 of record CM042684.1, on the reverse strand, counting down.
CGATGTTGCCGATCCGCTTCGTCTCCGGTGGCCTGGAGGTGTGGCGGACCACGGCGGGATTTTTTTGTTTTGTTTTTGTTTAGGCTATTTCTAGTGTTTTTTTTTTGGAATGTTGACACGATGACTATGTCGAAGTCAGAATTCTTCTATGCTCCATCCTAGCTCCGCGGGTGCCTCTAGCGCCGACCGAGGACGCGTGGAGTCATTTGTCAGACAGATCTACTGGGATCCTGTTCGTTTTCGTGTCGCTGGTTTTTTTTAGGTCAATCTTTTCCGGTCTAAGGTTGTCATCATTAACGATGATTGCTGCTCTGGTGTATTGATTCATTATGGTCTTAGCGTGATGACTTCCCATCTGTATACAACAAGCTCTACTACTATAAGTTTTGTCCAGCTCCTGTGAGGGAGGAGCGAGGATGGCGACAAGACTTCAGTTTGTGCTAGTGTTTGTAGTCGTCGCTAGGTGGTCTAATGATCTATTTATATTTTTTGCCTCATTATACTGTTGTTGATGATTATTAATAGATTGATTGTTTTTTTAAATATGGAGGATTTCATGTAGAAATTAAAAAAGAACTACGATCATATAGACACAACTTTTTTTAAAACCTTGGCACGGCTCTCTCCCCGGCTACAGTAGGAGAGGAGACTTTTTTCACCCCCCGTCCGATCCAGTCACGGCCGGCGTTTTTCCTCATTCTCCGGCCAGCCGTGAGGGTGGGGAAATCATGGTTCTCGCCTATATATAGCTAGGTTCGAGTGGGTTGCTCGCTGGCTGCGTGTTGGAGATATGCCCTAGAGGCAATAATAAATGTAGTTATTATTATATCTTTGTGTTTATGATAAATGTTTACATTCATGCTATAACAGTATTAACAAGGAAACATTAATACTTGTGTGATTTGTAAACTAAATTAGAGTCCCTAGTAAAGCCTCTTCGTAATACTAGCTTGTTGGTTAATAGATGATTGTGGTTTCCCTATCATGAACATTGAGATGTTATTAACAACAAGATCATATATCATTAGGAGAATGGTATGATGGACATACTCCTATAGATAAGCATAGCATAAAGATCAAGTCATTTTAATAGTTTAATTGCTATAAGCTTTCTGATACATAGTAACCTAATTCCTTTGACCATGAGATCATGCTTATCACCATCACCGGAAGGATGCTTTGATGACATCAAACACCACACCGTAACTGGGTGGCTATAAAGGTGGCATTGAGTGTTCAGAAAGTATGGGTTGAGACACATGGATCAAGAGTGGGATTTGTCCATCCATATGACGGATAGATATACTCTGGGCCCTCTCGGTGGAATGTCATCCAATTAGCTTGCAAGCATGTGACTGGATCACAAGGGATCACATACCACGGGAACAAGAAAAGAGTACTTATCGGTAACGAGGTTGAACTAGGTATGCAGAGATACCGACGATCAAAACCTCGGATAAGTAAACTATCGTGAGACAAAGGGAAATTGGTATCGTATGTAAGTGGTTCATTCGATCGTAAAGTAATCGTAGAAATATGTGGGAGCCATATGAATTTCCAGATTCTTCTATTGGTTATTGTTCGGAGAAGCGTCTCGATCATGTCCGCATAATTCACGAACCGTAGGAAGACACACTTAAGGATTCGATGTTGTTGAGTAGTTATGGAATGATGAGTAAGATACCGAATGTTATTAGGAGTCCCGGATGAGATCCGGGATATCACGAGGAGATCCAGAATGGTCCGGAGAATAAGATTCATATAAGGAAAGTCCTGTTTCGGAGTTGGGGAATGATTCCGGTGTTTTCATCGGGAATGTTCTAGAAGGGTCTGGAAGGTCCGACACTTCGGAGGGGAAGGGTACATGAATGTGTCATGACAATGTGGAATGGTTGCATCATGTACTAGGTATCATGGCTGGGCAAAATAAAGGGATAAATCAAATCCTAGTTTGAAAAGTCAAACGCCAATTTGAAAAGTCAAACGGCAGTTTTGCTTGGTGGAGGGAGAGTAGGAAACCTACTTGGGGAGGAGTTCCTCTCCCTCCACCCGCCGGCCAAGGAGGCCGACTTGGGGGAGGACTCCCTCCCCTTGGCCGGCGCCCACCCACCTATAAATGGAGGGGCAGAGGTGCCCCTCTACCCTACACCTCTCTCCACCAAAACCCTAGCCCTAGCCGCCGGCCACCACAAGTCACCGCCGCCCTAGGGTTTGCCCTAGCCGCCGAGTTAGGGCTCTCCCCAAGCCCTATCCGCCGGCCTAGCCTTCTCCCTTGGTGCCTTCTAAACCCTAGATCGCCAAGGCCTCTCTCATAGTCCACCATACTCGCTCCGGCTTAAGGCGAAGCCCTGCGAGATCTCCCCTCTACTTCCGGTACCACGCCGTCGCTGTAATCGCGAGGAGAGTGCTACAACCTCCGCTGCTGGAACAAGGAGAGGAAGGTCTTCATCGAAAATTTAACGTGACCGATCATGGAGCGCCGCCGAACGTTAGCGGAAGGATCGTCTACACGATCTTGAGATAGGCAAGAGTACGACTACATCACCCACGAGAATCTGCTCTCGTTAACCGCTTTGGAATCTTCGAGGGTGATTTCCTCCATTGTCTCGTTGATACAATCTAGTAGATAGATCTTGGCTTGTTTGTTTGCATGCGATAGAATTTTTTTGTTTTCCATGCTACGAACCCCTACAGTGGTATCAGAGCCGTGTCTATATGTAGATCTGTTGCACGAGTAGAACACAATGGTCATTATGGGCGGTGGTGCTTTTATTATCAATTGCTTCTTGTGTACTTTGCATCTTGCGGTATAATGGGATGAAGCGGCCTGGGCTAACCTTACATGACATCGTTCATGAGACTTGCTCCACGCTCAACATGCAACTTGTTTTGCATAAGTGGATTTGCGGGTGTCTGTCTCTCCCATTATAGTATAGATCCAATTTACAACGGGCACTTGATAGTTCAAGCATCAACATTGTGGTTCTTGTTCGTAAGTTAGAGCGACACTTATTGAAAGCCCCAAACCACGTACAATATGCAAAGAAAATTAGAGGCGACTAACTTTGTTTTGCAGGGGTGTGCTGTGATGTGATATGACCATGATTGTGATTATATTTGATGTATGCAATGTTCCTTATTGTAAGTTGGCAACCGGCAGGAGCCATATGGTTGTCTTTAAATTCTGTTAAGATCCGCGTGTCTATTCAAAGTAGTTGTAATAGTTGAAGCTGGTGGACGATAACCATGGAGCGGCGTCATTGACCTTGATGCAATGCCGGTGATTATGGAGATCGTGTTCATGCTTGAAGATGGAGATCGGAAGCACAAAGAAGAAAGGCCATATCATATCACATATTATGAATTGCATGTGATGTTAATCCTTTATGCATCTTGTATTGCTTAGTTAGCGATGGTAGCATTATAAGATGATCCTTCATGCACATAAATTTCAAGTTATAAAGTGTTCATCTTTAGTAAGCACCGTTGCTAAAGCTTATTGTTTCGAAGCACCACGTGATGATCGGGTGTGTTAGATTCTGCAAGTGTATACAACGTGAGCAAGCCAGATTTGCTCATGCGGAAGCTAAGGTTTGATCTTGACGAGACTAGCATGTACAGACATGGTCTCGGAACATGGATCACCAAAAGGTAAAGCATGAGTCATATAGTAGATATGATGAACATGTTGATTGTTCGCCATTGAAGCTACATCAACTCTCGTGATGATCGGTTTTGATGTGGTGGATTTGGTTCGTGTGATCACTAAAAAAATATGAGGGATATTGTTTTGAGTGGGAGTTCACCTAGATTAATTTAACTATTAATTAGAACTCAATTGTCATAAACTTAGTCTAAACTATTGCAAATATGTTGTAGATCAATGGCGGCCCCTACCATCAATTTTAATGCGTTCCTAGAGAAAGAAAAGTTGAAAAACAATGGAAGCAACTTCGCGGATTGGTTCCGCAATTTGAGGATTATCCTCAATACTGGTAATTTGACCTATGTGCTGGATGCACCGCTGGGTGACCCTGCGGTGATGCTACCGATGAAGTAAAGAATGTTTACCTCACGGAAGAATCGGTACTCCTGATTCGATGTGCTATCTTGTATGGTTTGGAATCGAGCTTTGAAAAGGTTTGAGAACCATGACCCACATGATATTGTCCGTGAACTCAAAATGATATTTGAGGCTCACGCGGCAGTTGAGAGTTATGAGGCTTCTGAAAAGTTCTTTAACTGCAAGATGGAAGAGGGCAGCTCCGTTAGTGAGCATGTGCTTAAGATGTCTGGGCACGCAAATAAACTCCAAAGCTTGGATATAGTGATTCCTAATGCTTTGGGGATTTACCGTGTCCTCCAATCACTGCCACCAAGTTACAAGAACTTTGTGATGAACTACAATATGCAAAACATGAACAAGACGTTGCCAGAACTCTTCTCCATGTTGAAATCTGCAGAAGTAGAGATCAAGAAAGAGCACCAAGTGTTGATGGTCAATAAGACCACCAAATTCAAGAAAGGCAAGTCTAAGCAAAAGGGAAACTTCAAGAAGGGCGGTAAGAAAGTTGCCGCACCAGCGAAGAAGACCAGGGCTGGACCTAAGCCTGATACTAAGTGCTTTTACTGCAAGGGTGAAGGTCACTGGAAGCGGAATTGCCTAAAGTACTTGGCGGATTTGAAGAACGGCAACATAAAGAAGAAAGGTATATCCGATATACATGTTATTGATGTGTATCTCACTAGTACTCGTAGTAGTGCTTGGGTATTTAATACTGGTTCGGTTGCTCATATTTGTAACTCGAAACAGGTGCTGCAGAATAAACGGAAGCTAGCGAAGAACGAGGTGACAATGCGCGTTGGAAATGGATCAAAGGTTGATGTGATCGCGGTCGGCACGATACCTCTTCATCTACCATCGGGATTAGTTTTATACTTAAATAATTGTTATTTGGTGCCTGTAGTGAGCATGAACATTATATCGGGATCTTGTTTATTGCGAGACGGTTACTTGTTTAAGTCCGAGAATAATGGTTGTTCGATTTATATGAGTAATATGTTTTATGCACATGCACCTTTGATAGATGGTCTATTCTTATTGAATCTCGATTGTAGTAATACACACATAAATAACATTGAGGCTAAACGTTTGAAATTGAACGATAACTCGACCTATATGTGGCACTGTCGTCTTGGTCATATCGGAGTGAAGCGTATGAAGAAATTCCATTCCGATGGAATTCTTGAATCACTTGATTTCGAATCACTTGAAAGATGCGAAGCATGTCTGATGGGTAAAATGACTAAGACTCCATTTTCTGGTATGATGGAGCGAGCTACGGACTTGTTGGAAATCATACATACCGATGTGTGTGGTCCAATGAGTGTAGCATCGCGCGGTGGTTATTGTTATGTTCTTACCTTCACGGATGACTTGAGTAGATATGAGTATATCTATTTCATGAAACATAAGTCTGAAACTTTCAAGAACTTTAAGGAATTTCAAAGTGAGGTGGAGAATCAACGTAACAAGAAGATTAAATTTCTACGTTCTGATCGTGGAGGTGAATATCTAAGTTACGAGTTTGGCGAGCATTTGAAGAAATGCGGAATAATTTCACAATTGACACCGCGGGGAACACCACAGTGTAATGGTGTGTCCGAACGTCGTAATCGAACTCTCTTAGATATGGTTCGTTCTATGATGTCACTTACAGATTTACCACTATCGTTTTGGGGTTATGCATTAGAAACAACCGCATTCACTTTAAATAGGGCACCATCTAAATCCGTTGAAACGACACCGTATGAATTATGGTTTGGGAAGAAACCTAGATTATCGTTCCTTAAAGTTTGGGGTTGCGAAGCCTATGTAAAGAAGTTACAGCCGGACAAGCTTGAACCCAAAGCGGAAAAATGCGTCTTCATAGGATACCCGAAGGAAACTATTGGGTATACCTTCTATCATATATCCGAAGGCAAAATCTTTGTTGCCAAGAATGGATCCTTTCTAGAGAAAGAATTTCTCTCGAAAGAAGTGACTGGAAGGAAAGTAGAACTCGACGAGGTTGTCGAACCTTCTATCGAACTTGCGAGTAGCACATCACCGGAAGAAGTTCATGTGGTGCCTACACCAATAAGAGATGAAGCTAATGATGATGATCATGAAACTTCGGTTGAAGTTGCTACAGAATCTTGCAGGTCAACGAGAACTCGTATCACTCCTGATTGGCATGATCCCGTTATGAGTGTCATGTTGGTGGACAACACCGATGACCCTGCGACATATGAGGAAGCGATGATGAGCCCAGATTCCAATAAATTGCAAGAAGCCATGAAATTCGAGATTGGATCCATGTACGAAAACCAAGTATGGACTTTGGTGGACTTACCAGATGGCAGGTCCGAGAACAAATGGATTTTCAAGAAGAAAGCAGATCTTGATGGTAATGTTGTCTATAAAGATCGACTTGTAAGGGTTTCGACAAATTCAAGAAGTTGACTACGATGAGACTTTCTCACCGATAAGCTAAAGTCTGGAGGATTATGTTAGCAATCGCTGCATATTATGATTACGAGATATGGCGGATGGATGTCAAAATGTTTCCTCAATGGAGACATTGATGAAGAGTTGTATATGATGCAACCCAAAGGTTTTGTCGATCCTAAAGATGCTAACAAGGTATGCAAACTTCAACGGTCCATATATGGATTGAAGCAAGCATCCCGAAGTTGGAATCAATGTTTTGATAAGGTAATCAAAAGTTTTGGTTTTATACAAACTTATGGAGAAGCTTGTATTTACAAGAAAGTGAGTGGGAGCTCTGTAGCATTCGTAATACTATATGTAGATGACATATTGTTGATTGGGAATGATGTAAACCTTCTTAAAAGTGTCAAGGAATATTTGAATAATAGTTTTTCAATGAACGATCTTGGTGAAGCAGCTTACATATTAGGCATAAATATTTATAGAGATAGATCGAGACGCCTAATATCATTGTCACAAAGTACATATTTGTACAAAGTTCTAAAGAGGTTTGGAATGGAAGATAACAAGAAAGGGTTCTTGCCCATGTTGCCCAATACGACCTTGAGTAAAACTCAAAGTCCAGCAACAACATAAGATAGAGAAAGGATGAGTAAGAATCCCTATGCCTCGGCCATAGGATCTCTAATGTATGCCATGCTATGTACTAGAACTAACATTGCATATGCTGTTAGTTTAACTAGCAGATATCAAAGTGATCCAAGGGTGGATCATTGCACAGCGGTCAAAAACATCCTAAAGTACTTGAGAAGAACTAAGGATATGGTTCTTTCTTATGGAGGTGATGAACAACTCGTTGTTAATGGTTACACCGATGCTAGTTGGAACACTGATCCAGACGATTCTAAATCTCAATCTGGATACGTATTTACTTTGAATGGTGCAGCAGTTAACTGGAGGAGTGCAAAGCAAAGCGTTGTGGCGAGATCTTTAACAGAATCGGAATACATAGCTGCTTCGGAGGATTCACAAGAAGCGATATGGATGAAGGAGTTCATTACAGAGCTCGGTGTGGTTCTAAGTGCGCTGGACCCAATGTCTATCTACTGTGATAACATGGGCGCCATAGGCAATGCGCAAGAACCAAGGTCACACAAGAAGCTGAAGCACATCAAGCTACGTTTTCACGCTATTCGAGAACATGTCCAAGATGGTGACATAAAGATTTGCAAAAACACAGATCTGAATGTGGCGGATCCGTTGACTAAACCTCTCCCGAGGGCAAAACATGACCAACACCAAACTGCCACGGGTGTTCGGTATATTACCATGTAATCTAGATTAGTTGACTCTAGTGCAAGTGGGAGACTGTTGGAGATATGCCCTAGAGGCAATAATAAATGTAGTTATTATTATATCTTTGTGTTTATGATAAATGTTTACATTCATGCTATAACAGTATTAACAAGGGAACATTAATACTTGTGTGATTTGTAAACTAAATTGGAGTCCCTAGTAAAGCCTCTTCGTAATACTAGCTTGTTGGTTAACAGATGATTGTGGTTTCCCTATCATGAACATTGAGATGTTATTAACAACAAGATCATATCATTAGGAGAATGGTATGATGGACATACTCCTATAGATAAGCATAGCATAAAGATCAAGTCATTTTAATAGTTCAATTGTTATAAGCTTTCTGATACATAGTAACCTAATTCCTTCGACCATGAGATCATGCTTATCACCATCACCGGAAGGATGCTTTGATGACATCAAACACCACACCATAACTGGGTGGCTATAAAGGTGGCATTGAGTGTTCAGAAAGTATGGGTTGAGACACATGGATCAAGAGTGGGATTTGTCCATCCATATGACAGATAGATATACTCTGGGCCCTCTCGGTGGAATGTCATCCAATTAGCTTGCAAGCATGTGACTGGATCACAAGGGATCATATACCACGGGAACAAGAAAAGAGTACTTATCGATAACGAGGTTGAACTAGGTATGCAGAGATACCGACGATCAAAACCTCCGATAAGTAAACTATCGTGAGACAAAAGGAAATTGGTATCATATGTAAGTGGTTCATTCGATCACAAAGTAATCGTAGAAATATGTGGGAGCCATATGAATTTCTAGATTCCTCTATTGGTTATTGTTCGGAGAAGCGTCTTGATCATGTCCGCATAATTCACGAACTGTAGGGAGACACACTTAAGGATTCGATGTTGTTGAGTAGTTATGGAATGATGAGTAAGAGACCGAATGTTATTCGAAGTCTCGGATGAGATCCGGGATATCACGAGGAGATCCAGAATGGTCCGGAGAATAATATTCATATAAGGAAAGTCCTGTTTCGGAGTTGGGGAATGATTCCGGTGTTTTCATCGGGAATGTTCTAGAAGGGTCTGGAAGGTCCGGCACTCCGGAGGGGAAGGGTACATGAATGTGTCATGACAATGTGGAATGGTTGCATTATGTACTAGGTATCATGGCTGAGCAAAATAAAGGGATAAATCAAATCCTATTTTGAAAAGTCAAACGCCAATTTGAAAAGTCAAACGGCAGTTTTGCTTGGTGGAGGGAGAGTAGGAAACCTACTTGGGGAGGAGTTCCTCTCCCTCCACCCGCTGGCCAAGGAGGCCTATTTGGGGGAGGACTCCCTCCCCTTGGCCGGCGCCCTCCCACCTATAAAAGGAGGGGCAGGGGTGCCCCTCTACCCTACACCTCTCTCCACCAAAACCCTAGCCCTAGCCGCCGGCCACCACAAGTCACTGCCGCCCTAGGGTTTGCCCTAGCCGCCGAGTTGGGGCTCTCCCCAAGCCCTAGCCGCTGGCCTAGCCTTCTCCCTTGGTGCCTTCTAAACCCTAGATCGCCAAGGCCTCTCTCATAGTCCACCATACTCGCTCCGGCTTAAGGCGAAGCCCTGCGAGATCTCCCTCTACTTCCGGTACCACGCCGTCGTCTTTGGAATCGCGAGAGTGCTACAACCTCACGCCTTTGGAACAAGGGAGAGGAAGGTCTTCATTGAGTACCGAACGTGTGACCGATTGCGGGAGCGCTGCCAGAACGCAGCGTCGGAAGGATCGTCTACACGATCTTGAGATCGGCAAGAGTACGACTACATCAACCACGAGAATCCGCTCTCGTTAACCGCTTTGGAATCTTCGAGGGTGAGTTCCTCCATCGTCTCGTTGCTACAATCTAGTAGATAGATCTTGGCTTGTTTGTTTGCATGCGATAGAATTTTTTTGTTTTCCATGCTACGAACCCCTACAATGACATATTCATGTATCCTTTCCCTCCAGAGTGTCAGACCTTCTGGACCCTTCTAGAACATTCCTGGTGAAAACACCGGAATCATTCCCAAACTCCGAAACAGGACTTATTTTGTTCAGCGATGACACCTAGTACATGATGCAACCATTCCAACTTGTAATGACACATTCATGTACCCTTCCCCTCCGGAGTGCCGGACATTCCAGAACCTTCTAGAACATTCCCGATGAAAACACCGGAACCATTCTCTAACCCCGAAACAGGACTTTCCTTATATGAATCTTATTCTCCGGACCATTCCGAATCTCCTCGTGATATCCCGGATCCCATCCGAGACTCCGAACAACATTCGGTCTCTTACTCATCATTCCATAACTACTCAAACAACATTGAATCCTTAAGTGTGTCTCCCTACGGTTCGTGAATTATGCGGACATGATCGAGACACTTCTCCGATCAATAACCAATAGAGGAATCTGGAAATTCATATGGCTCCCACATATTTCTACGATTACTTTGCGATCGAATGAACCACTTACATACGATACCATTTTCCCTTTGTCTCACGATAGTTTACTTATCCGAGGTTTTGATCGTCGGTATCTCTGCATACCTAGTTCAACCTCGTTACCGATAAGTACTCTTTTCTTGTTCCCGTGGTATGTGATCCCTTGTGAGCCAGTCACATGCTTGAAAGCTAATTGGATGACATTCCACCGAGAGGGCCCAGAGTATATCTATCCGTCATATGGATGGACAAATCCCACTCTTGATTCATGTGTCTCAACCCATACTTTCCAAACACTCAATGCCACCTTTATAGCCACCCAGTTACGGTGTGGTGTTTGATGTCATCAAAGCATCCTTCCGGTGATGGTGATAAACATGATCTCATGGTCGAAGGAATTAGGTTACTATGTATCAGAAAGCATATAGCAACTGAACTATTAAAATGACTTGATCTTTATGCTACGCTTATCTATAGGAGTATGTCCATCATACCATTCTACTAATGATATGATCTTGTTGTTAATAACATCTCAATGTTCATGATAGGTAAACCACAATCATCTCTTAACCAACAAGCTAGTATTATGAAGAGGCTTTACTAGGGACTCTAATTTAGTTTACAAATCACACAAGTATTAATGTTTCCTTGTTAATACTGTTATAGCATGAATGTAAACATTTATCATAAACACAAAGATATAATAATAACTATATTTATTATTGCCTCTAGGGCATATCTCCAACAGTCTCCCACTTGCACTAGAGTCAACTAATCTAGATTACATGGTAATATACCGAACACCCATGGCAGTTTGGTGTTGGTCATGTTTTGCCCTCGGGAGAGGTTTAGTCAACGGATCTGCCACATTCAGATCTGTGTGTACTTTGCAAATCTTTATGTCTCCATCTTGGACATGTTCTCGAATAGCGTGAAAACGTAGCTTGATGTGCTTCAGCTTCTTGTGTGACCTTGGTTCTTGCGCATTGCCTATGGCGCCCATGTTATCACAGTAGATAGACATTGGGTCCAGCGCACTTGGAACCACACCGATCTCTGTAATGAACTCCTTCATCCATATTGCTTCTTGTGAAGCCACCGAAGCAGCTATGTACTCCGATTCAGTTGAAGATCTCGCCACAACGCTTTGCTTTGCACTCCTCCAGCTAACTGCTGCACCATTCAAAACAAATACGTATCCAGATTGTGATTTAGAATCATTCGGATCGGCCAACTAGCATCGGTGTAACCATTAACAACGAGTTGTTCATCACCTCCATAAGAAAGAACCATATCCTTAGTTCTTCTTAAGTACTTAAGGATGTTTTTGACCGCTGTCTAATGATCCACTCCTGGATCACTTTGATATCTGCTAGTTAAACTAACAGCATATGCAATGTCGGGTCTAGTACATAGCATGACATACATTAGAGATCCTATGGCTGAGGCATAGGGAGTCTTACTCATCCTTTCTCTATCTTCTGCCGTTGCTGGACTTTGAGTTTTACTCAAGGTCGTATTGGGCAACATGGGCAAGAACCCTTTCTTGCTATCTTCCATTCCAAACCTTTTTAGAACTTTGTCCAAATATGTACTTTGTGACAATGATATTAGGCGTCTCGATCTATCTCTATAAATCTTTATGCCTAATATGTAAGCTGCTTCTCCAAGATCTTTCATTGAAAAACTATTATTCAAATATTCCTTGACACTATTTAGAAGGTCTACATCATTCCCAATCAACAATATGTCATCTACTTATAGTATTAAGAATGATACAGAGCTCCCACTCACTTTCTTGTAAGTACAAGCTTCTCCATAAGTTTGTATAAAACCAAAACTTTTGATTACCTTATCAAAACGTTGATTCCAACTTCGGGACGCTTGCTTCAATCCATATATGGACCTTTGAAGTTTGCATACCTTGTTAGCATCTTTAGGATCGACAAAACCTTTGGGTTGCATCATATACAACTCTTCATCAATGTCTCCATTGAGGAACGCTGTTTTGACATCCATCTGCCATATTTCATAATCGTAATATGCAGTGATTGCTAACATAATCCTCACAGACTTTAGCTTTGCTACTGGTGAGAAAGTCTCATCGTAGTCATCTCCTTGAATTTGTCGAAACCCTTTTGCGACAAGTCGAGATTTATAGACGGTTACATTACCATCAGCATCTGTTTTCTTCTTGAAAATCCATTTGTTCTCAACAGCCTTCTGGCCATCCGGTAAGTCCACCAAAGTCCATACTTGGTTTTGGTACATGGATCCAATCTCGGATTTCATGGCTTCTTGCCATTTATTGGAATCTGGGCTCATCATCGCTTCCTCATATGTCTCAGGGTCATCGGTGTTATCCACCAACATGACACTCATAACGGGATCATATCAATCAGGAGTGGTACGAGTTCTCGTTGACCTGCGAGGCTCTGTAGCAACTTCAACCAAAGTTTCATGATCATCATCATTAGCTTCCTCTCTTATTGGTGTAGGCACCACAGGAACTTCTTCCGGTGCTGCGCTACTCGCAAGTTCGAGAGAAGGTTCAACAACCTCGTCGAGTTCTACTTTCCTTCCAGTCACTTCTTTCGAGAGAAATTCCTTCTCTAGAAAGGATACATTCTTAGCAACGAAGATTTTGCCTTCGGATCTATGATAAAAGGTATACCCAATAGTTTCCCTTGGGTATCCTATGAAGACGCATTTTTCCGCTTTGGGTTCAAGCTTGTCCGGCTGCAACTTCTTTACATAGGCTTCGCAACCCCAAACTTTAAGGAACGACAATTTAGGTTTCTTCCCAAACCATAATTCATATGGTGTCGTTTCAACGGATTTAGATGGTGCCCTATTTAAAGTGGCTGCGGCTGTTTCTAATGCATAACCCCAAAATGATAGCGGTAAATCTGTAAGCGACATCATAGAACGAACCATATCTAAGAGAGTTCGATTACGACGTTCGGACACACCATTACGCTGTGGTGTTCCCGGCAGTGTCAATTGTGAAAGTATTCCACATTTCTTCAAATGCTCGCCAAACTCGTAACTCAGATATTCACCTCCATGATCAGAACGTAGAAATTTAATCTTCTTGTTACGTTGATTCTCTACCTCACTTTGAAACTCCTTAAACTTCTCAAAAGTTTCGGATTTATGTTTCATGAAATAGATATACCCATATCTACTCAAGTTATCCGTGAAGGTAAGAACATAACGATAACCACCACGCGATGATACACTCATTGGTCCACACACATCGGTATGTATGATTTCCAATAAGTCTGTAGCTCGCTTCATCATACCAGAAAATGGAGTCTTAGTCATTTTACCCATCAGACATGCTTCACATCTTTCAAGTGATTCAAAATCAAGTGATTCAATAAGTCCATCGGAATGGAGTTTCTTCATACGCTTCACTCCGATATGACCAAGACGACAGTGCCACATATAGGTCGAGTTATCGCTCAATTTCAAACGTTTAGCCTTAATGTTATTAATATGTGTATTTCCACTATCGAGATTCAATAAGAATAGACCATCTATCAAAGGTGCATGTGCATAAAACATATTACTCATATAAATCGAACAACCATTATTCTAGGATTTAAACAAGTAACCGTCTCGCAATAAACAAGATCCCGATATAATGTTCATGCTCAACGCAGGCTCCAAATAACAATTATTTATGTATAAAACTAATCCCGGTGGTAGATGAAGAGGTAGTGTGCCGACCACGATTACATCAACCTTTGATCCGTTTCCAACGCGCATCGTCACCTCGTTCTTCGCTAGCTTCCGTTTATTCTGCAGCACCTGTTTCGAGTTACAAATATGAGCAACCGAACCAGTATCAAATACCCAGGCACTACTACGAGTACTAGTGAGATACACATCAATATTGGATATACCTTTCTTCTTGATGTTGCCGTTCTTCAAATCCGCCAAGTACTTTGGGCAATTCCGCTTCCAGTGACCTTCACCCTTGCAGTAAAAGCACTCAGTATCAGGCTTAGGTCCAGCCTTGGTCTTCTTCGTCGGTGCGGTAACTTTCTTACCACCCTTCTTGAAGTGTCCCTTTTGCTTAGACTTGCCTTTCTTGAATTTGGTGGTCTTATTGACCAACAACACTTGGTGCTCTTTCTTGATCTCCACTTCTGCAGATTTCAACATGGAGAAGAGTTCTGGCAATGTCTTGTCCATGTTTTGCATATTGTAGTTCATCACAAAGTTCTTGTAACTTGGTGGTAGTGATTGGAGGAAACGATGTATCCCCAAAGAATTAGGAATCACTATACCCAAACTTTGGAGTTTGTTTGTGTGCCCAGACATCTTAAGCACATGCTCACTGATGGAGCTGCCCTCTTCCATCTTGCAGTTAAAGAACTTTTCAGAAGCCTCATAACTCTCAACTGCCGCGTGAGCCTCAAATATCATTTTGAGTTCACGGACAATATCATGTGGGTCTGAATTCTCAAACCTTTTCTGAAGCTCCGATTCCAAACCATACAAGATAGCACACTGAACTGTGGAGTACTGATTCTTCCGTGTGAGGTAAACATTCTTTACCTCATCGGTAGCATCACCGCAAAGTGGTCACCAATGGTGCATCCAAAGACATAGGTCAAATTACCAGTATTGAGGACAATCCTCAAATTGCGGAACCAATCCGCGAAGTTGCTTCCATTGTTTTTCAACTTTTCTTTCTCTAGGAACGCATTAAAATTGATGGTAGGGGCCGCCATTGATCTACAACATATTTGCAATAGTTTAGACTAAGTTTATGACAAATTGAGTTCTAATTAATAGTTAAATTAATCTAGGTGAACTCCCACTCAAAACAATATCCCTCACATTGTTTTAGTGATCACACGAACCAAATCCACCACATCAAAACCGATCATCACGAGAGTTGATATAGCTTCAATGGCGAACAATTGACATGTTCATCATATCTACTATATGATTCATGCTTTACCTTTCGGTGATCCATGTTCCGAGACCATGTCTATACATGCTAGGCTCGTCAAGATCAAACCTTAGCTTCCGCATGAGCAAAACTGGCTTGCTCACGTTGTATACACTTGCAGAATCTAACACACCCGATCATCACGTGGTGCTTCGAAACAACAAGCTTTAGCAACGGTGCTAACTAAGGATGAACACTTTAAAACTTGAAATTTGTGTGCTTGAGGGATCATCTTATAATGCTACCGTCGTTAACTAAGCAATACAAGATGCATAAAGGATTAACATCACATGCAATTCATAATATGTGATATGATATGGCCTTTCTTCTTTGTGCTTCCGATCTCCATCTTTAAGCACGAACATGATCTCCATCATCACCGGCATTTCATCAAGGTCAATGACGCTGCTCTATGGTTGTTGTCCACCAGCTTCAACTATTACAACTACTTTGAATAGACACGCGGGTCTTAACAGAAATTAAAGACAACCATATGGCTCCCGCCGGTTGCGAACTTACAATAAGGAACATTGCATACATCAAATATAATCACAATCATGGCCATATCACATCACAAGACACCCACCAAAACAAAGTTAGACGCCTCTAATTTTCTTTGCATATTTTACGTGGTTTGGGGCTTTCAATAAGTGTCGCTCTAACTTACGAACAAGAACCACAACGTTGATGCTAGAACTATCAAGTGCCCGTTGTAAATTGGATCTTACTATAATGGGAGAGACAGACACCCGCAAAGCCACTTATGCAATACAAGTTGCATGTTTAGCGTGGAGCAATTCTCATGAACGATGTCATGTAAGGTTAGCCCGGGCCGCTTCATCCCATCATACCGCAAGATGCAAAGTACACAAGAAGCAATTGATAATAAAAGAACCACCGCCCACAATGACCATTGTGTTCTACTGCAACAGTCTACATATAGACACGGCTCACGATACCCTTTCAGGGGTTAGTAGCATGGAAAACAAAAAATTCTATCGCATGCAAACAAACAAGCCAAGATCTATCTACTAGATTGTAGCGAGTCGATAGATGAACTCACCTCGAAGATTCCAAAGCGGTTAACAGGCGGATTCGTGGGTGATGTAGTCGCACTCTTCGATCTCAAGATCGTGAAGCGATCACGTTCGCAGCGCTCCCGTAATCGGTCCACGTTAAATTTTCGATGAAGACCTTCCTCCCCTTGTTCCAGAGGTTGTAGCACTCTCTCATGATTCGGCTGACAGTGGTAGGGTAGAGGGATATCTCATGAGGCTTCACCTTAAGCCGGAGCGAGTATGGTGGACTATGAGAGAGCCTCGGTGATCTAGGGTTTAGACACACCAAGTAGAGGGAGCTAGGCCGGCGGCTAGAGCAACTAGAAGCCCCAACTCGGCGGCTTGGGAGAAACCCTAGGGCGGCGGCGACTATGGTGGGCGGCGGCTAGGGTTAGGGTTTAGAGGGGCAAGGTGTAGGTCCAGGAGGGCAGCCCTGCCCCTCCTTATATAGGTGGGAGGGCGCGGCCAAGGGGAGGGGAGTCCCTTCCCAACTCGGCCTCCTTGGCCGGCGGTGGAGGGAGAGGAACTCCTCCCCAAGTAGGTTTCCTACTCTCCCTCCACCAAACAAAATAGTCGTTTGACTTTTTCAAATCCCGCTGAACAAAATAAAGGGATAAATCAAATTCTAGTTTGAAAAGTCAAACGCCAATTTGAAAAAGTCAAACGGCTATTTTGTTTGGTGGAGGGAGAGTAGGAAACCTACTTGGGGAGGAAGTCCCCTCCCTCCACCCGCCGGCCAAGGAGGAGGAGTTGGAGGAGGACTCCCTCCTCCCAAGCCGCACCCTCCCACCTATATAAGGAGGGGTAGGGCTTCCCCTCTTCCACACACCCAAAAACCCTAGCCCCAAGCCGCCGGCCTCCTCCAAGTCACCGCCGCCTAGGGCCTCCTCTAACTCGGCAAGTAAGGGTTCCCCAAACCCTAGACGCCGGCCAAGCCCTCCCCTTGGTGCCCTCTAAACCCTAGATCACAAAGGCCTCTCTCATACTCCACCATACTTGCTCTGCGAGATCTCCCCTCTACTTCCGACACCACGCCGTCGTGCTGCCGGAATCGTGAGGAGAGTGCTACAACCTCCGCTGCCTGCTGGAACAAGGGAGAGGAAGGTCTTCATCGAAAATCAACGTGACCGATCAAAAGCGCTGCCTTAACGTTAACGCCGGAAGGATCGTCTACGCGATCTTGAGATTGGCAAGAGTACGACTACATCATCCACGAGAATCTGCTCTCGTTAACCACTTTGGAATCTTCTAGGGTGAGTTCCTCTATCGACTCATTGCTACAATCTAGTAGATAGATTTTGGCTTGTTTGTTTGTATGCGGTAGAAATTTTTTATTTTCCATGCTACGAACCCCTACACATATATGACAAATGGCTGGCATAAATTTCAATCCGGATGCTAATTAGAACCAAAGTCCAGTACTAGTGCATGACATGCAAATACAAACAGAATTGCTGATGTCAGCAGAATTAAATACGAAATTCAAAAAGTTAAAATGTTTTTTAGCTCAAATCGTTTATCGAATTTAAGATTCGTTTTCACCGGTAGGCTAGTCGCGACGAGAGCTTCGAAACTAGATATCATCTTGATATGTTTCGATATAAAAAAATTTAGACCTAAAAGTTATCCACCCCTAACGTGTAAGTTATCCAGGCCATACCCCAGAAGTTATCCAGCCAATAATATGTAAGTTATTCATCGCTAAAAAAATTAACTAAATGCGAGAACATTTCCACCTAACATATTTATATGGTAGGTAACTTATATGTATCAGGATGGATAACTTAAGTACTATGACATGGATAAGTCATGTGTTTAGGGGTGGGTAACACGACTTTATTTGCCCAAAAGTTATCCACCAGTAATACGAGAGTTTTCCAGACTTCAGTATGTAAGTTAACCACTAAATAATATGTAAGTTATCCATCTCTATAAAAGATTACCCACAAATAAAATATAAAACTTATTCTAGCGACTTGGCTTTGTCGTCCGTCGCCGCTCTTGCGGCGTACGCGTGGCTTAACCTTAAAAGAGTACCGCGTCAAACATTAAGCATAATTTGCTAAGAAATTAAATCTATTTTTTTTGCACATACGATATAATACATAACATCTTATGTCCTACCACCCACCATTCTAGGTCATACTAAATAAACGTAATGTGCAACGTCTAGAGGCCATGCTTCATCGTTTGTTGCTGCTACCGTGGCATAGGAATGATGAAGTAGTGGTGACGGACAATAAAGCCTCGAAGGGTGTTAGAGTACCAGATCTTCATAACTCGTTTATGCTAACACATCAACGTCGGTAAAGTCTCGGTACCCTAACACTTAGGCTATCACGTTTCAATCAACCTTGTTTAACACATATACGAGAACGTCTTTACCCAACACTTTTATATGGTGGGTAAATTATGTGTTACAGGGTGGATAACTTACATATTATGGCATGGATAACTCATGTGTTAGGGGTGGGTAACTGTTTGGTCCGAATTTTTTTTATCGAAACATATCAACATGAAATCTAGTTTTAAAGATCTCGTCGCGACTAGTCCAACGGTAAAAACGGATCATAAATCAGACAAACGGTTTAATCTACAAGACATTTTAAATTTTTAGTTTAATTCTAAGCTGGTTGACAATGTGCGTTTACACCTCCCGCCAGGTTTAAACAACCAGCGACTGGTCTACACATAGATTTGCCGAAATTCTAACCAGTTGTGGGAAAGCAAATATTGCCAGGAGATATGATCGCAAGTCTAGAAAAATCCTAACTAGTTAAGGAAAAGCAAAAATTGCCAGCATTCTCGGGGGCGTCATGGGGTTTTCATTCTGACAAGGCCTGGCTGATTGAGGCCGCTCTAATAGCTCTGGCACATTGATATTCTGTCCAGCCCAATCCATGGGCCGCGGAACAGTTTCATAGGAAGAGAAAGCACTTCCGGGGTGGAAACTAACGTAGAGTCCGAAACATTTTTTTTTCAGGAAAATGAGGGAAAGGCCAAAAGCGGTTAAAACAAAAACTCTATGCCTTAAACAAACTGCAAAATCTAGTCACAGTAGTTTGTTGTTAATCCGTTATTAGTATGCTGCAAAAGGCTAGGCAACTTCGCTTTGTTGTAACCCTTTTCGAATGTCACCTTTAGAATCACACCCACATCGATCTTTTCCCTATGTAGCTCAGGCATAGTTTCATGCAGGACAGCTGCTCCCCTCTAGAGTGTGTCTACAAGACATGGAAGTTGATTGGTAGCAATGGACATTACACAAATCGTCACAACTTTGGTAAATTTGCGAACGAAAAGATTAAGGAAGCAAATGACACGAGATTGTTGAATTTCCACCGCATACTTCTTCACAAACTTTAAGAATGTCCACAAACTTTATGATAAAACGCAGATGGAAGCCCTATGTGGCCCTCCAGCCTTATTGTGTCTTGTTTTGAAATTTGCCCGTACTTCTTAGAGAATAAATCGGCAACGACTCGCTGAGCAGATACTCATGTTTATTGGTGATATATAAAAACCTTAAGTAGAAGAAACACAACAACAAATGTACACATCTGTAAAGTTGACAACGGAGCATTATATATCTTTTATATGTAAGATATGTGGTATGAATACGCCATGATGCGACAAAGTGCTTTGATCCCAAATCCGCCTTCCCTATCTACACCGCCTTTGTTTTTTGAAACCGCAGGTTAACTAAAAGACCTCAAAGTGGTGCATATGTTACATGTTCATAGTAGTAGTCAGTAGTGTGAGCACTGTATTCTTACCATTTTTGTCCACATAAAAAGCTCCTATTTCCTGTTGAACTTTCACCGTTCCGTTTCTGAGAAAATCGTCTGAAAACTCGCAACACCTCTGAATTCTCACGGTCCGCATCAGATCGTTTCAGAGTGTTAATCAAGTTGGCTTTCTCCCCCAAAATTCAAAAAAAAAAGTTGGTTTTCTCCCCCCATACATGCTTGTCCAACTGTCGTTGCAGCAAGTAGTACGTGCAATTCTATGGCGCAATCTCCTTTTCCCGAAGGTCGCCATGTTTTCCGGCCACGGTGCCCCCGGCCGGACAGTCGGTCACGAGAGAGAGAGCCAGAGCCTATGGGCGACGTATGTAGCGCCCGAACTGGAAAGCATCTGCTTCTTCTCGCAGCTTGCGATAAATGCAACCCCGCCTCCCAACAAGCTCCCCCCCTCCCTCCCTTGTCTGCGCAGCTGCACTGACTTGTACGGTCACTGGACGGCTTGCCGGCTGCCACCGCCGCCGGAAGGAAAGTCAATTGGTCGACCCAGATGTCTATCGTGCGGTGCGGTGCAGCTGCACCGGCGGCGGCCTAGCTAGAGCTAGCTAGCTAGAGCTGGGCGTGCGGTCATGCCTGCATCTGCGGCTAACTGGGTTGACTTTGGGGAAGGGCTCGTCAATGTTGGCGCTCCCCCAACGTGTGCAATTTCCAAGAGCAAAACAAACTCCAGATCGACCACCAATGTCAACGTGGTACTACTCCCTTTGATCTGGTGTTTGGGAGTATATTTTGCTTTTATGGTGGCATTATGGGTTCAGCGACAAGGCCAGGGATCTTAACATAACATTCATGTTACATTCGTTTTTTATGTGTGTTTAGGGGTTCTCAAAACACACGCATATATATGGAAAGCGCATGATTAGTTTGCCATGCCCTCTTTCACCGTACATGGCTAGAAAAAACACATAAATTTGTTCCAAATAGCGTTAAAAACCATAGGAAAAATGAAAGGAACGGTGAAGAGAAGTCCGAACGAATGCAAAATCTCCTCAAAAGTAGAGCACATATTTTTTTTTTTGTAGAAAATAGTCCTATGGATTTTAAACATGAGAAACCTCTCCGTACAAAAAGGGGCTTATATATTAGGACTGTTTTCCCGGTTCACGTCTAAATTGGGACTGTGCTACTACAATTGACTAATTGGGCAAATGTCATCGGCCGACGTAGATTTATTATATCTAATACTTCTGGATATAGATCTGACATCGACTTTTATTATGTTAGGCTTACTTGCCGTCTGTTTTACTTGTGACCAGCACACAACCCGCCATTCGACACAAAAACAATTAGGTTTGTATTCCTTCTTACATGCACGATCCATCACTTAGCCCCATCACTAGCGGAAAAATAACGGTCAACAAAGTATCCCTGAAGCCTCTCAATCCCTACGCGAATGCCAAACAGCTACAAAGCCGTGCCGATCACGTCCTACTGATTTTGGCACCACGATACGATTGATCGTATCCACTCAGTAGCACACGTCTATTGGTACAGGAACATTAGATGCATGGAAAGAAAAGATTTTGAGCCTAGTTTGGATCCAATATGAGTATTGCATGTTAGGTGTTCGATGATGAACTGGATAATAAATAATCGAACATATCTTAAATTTCTCCATTTATTAAACCTCTGCAGATAAAAATACAACGATTAGATCACAATCCACATGGTCGTCGACAATGTAGACCGGCCCGTAGACCGGATTTCCCAATTTTGGTGACCGGATCTATTCTGAGATGGTATATTGAGCCGTTCCAGTCTGTAGGCCACTACTCCGACCTAGGGACCGAGTTTCCCGGTCCCGGGGCCGGTCCAACCGACTTTTAGAGACTACGTCCTCGCAGGAATCCTCCCAACGGCCATATTTGCTTTCCCCTATATAAGGGGGTTCTTTCCAAACGTTTTAGAGGAGTTTTTGGCCACGAAATTAACCACCATTGTTGAACCTTTTGAGCTTGATTACTCCCCATTTTTTCCTATGATTCTTGCATCTTCTGAGGGCTTTGGAAGAGGAGATCTAGATCTACAATCCCTATCAATCAATTCCTCCGCTAAGTGAGGGGAAACCATTGGATATAGATCTTGAAGTCATTGGTTGATTTCCACCTTTATTCTTCCTCTCTAATTCCTCTCTAGTACTTGTTGTTTTGGTGGAATTTGAGAGTGAAGGATTTGAGCACCCTTGGTGTTCTTGCTTTGCATTCTTGCATAAGTGTTGATCTCTCCATTATGATTTGTTCGAGTGAGAGACCGTGAGCTTGTTACTCTAGGAGGGTGACTGTTGGAATTATGCCCTAGAGGAAATAATAAAGATGTTATTATTATAATTCTTGTTCATGATAAAGTTTATATTCCATGCTAGAATTGTATTAAGCGGAAACATTAATACTTGTGTGGTTTGTAAACAACACCGTGTCCCTAGTACGCCTCTATGAACTAGCTCATTGATTAATGATGGTTAAGGTTTCCTAACCATGAACATGGGTTGTCAATTAATAATGAGATCATATCACTGGGAGAATGATATGATGGACAGACCCAAACTAAGCAAAGCAATTAGATCGTGTCATCGTGTTCATCTTTGCGAAGCTTTTCCTATGTCAAATATTGTATTCCTTAGACCATGAGATAATACAACTCCCTGGTATCGGAAGAAAGCTTTGAGGTCATCAAACGTCATCCTATGAGAGGGTGATCATAAAGGTGTCTCTCAGGTGATCGGAAAGTATCTGTTGGGTTGTATGTATCGAGATGGGATTTGTCCCTCCCAAGTCGGAGAGATATACTTCGGGCCCACTTGGTAATCGATATCAACACCGCTTGCAAGCATGTTGTTAAGGAGTTAATCACAAAGGTGATATCGGATTACGGAACGAGTAAAGTACTTGCTGTGAACGAGATTGAACTAGGTATGGCCGGTGCAAGCGATCGAATCTCGGGCAAGTAAAATATCGCGAGAAGGGAATATATATATGGGATTGATTGAATCCTGGCATCGTGGTTCATCCTATATGATCATCGATGAATGTGTAGGAGTCAATATGGGTTTCAGACCCATGTTGATTATTGATAGAAGATCATGTACGCATATTCTCGAACCCAGGTCACACATAACGTGTCTCGACGCTAGGATAGATTGGATAATTGGTTTATGAGTTTTTGTTGAGTCTCGAATAGGATCCGGGATATCACGAGAGGTTCGAGTGGTCGAAGAATAAGATTCATATAAGGCGTGCAGTTTTTGGAGTTGAATTGTTAAGGTTAATCGGTATTGTATAAGCTTCTAGAACCTTCCGGGAGGGGACCAACGTGGCCCCACCTTTGGGAGGGCTTGGGCCTATGAGGGAGTGCCCTGGCGCATTGGGCCAGGGCACAAGGCCCATATAGGGCCCTCGGCCAAGAGAGGTTTAAACTCTAGATAGAGCTTCTAGAAGGGGGGGTTTCCTTGCCCCTCACTCTTCCTCCTTGGGGCCGCCGGCCTTGGCTTGGGGGAGGGGCTAGGGCTGCGCCCACCCCTCTATATATAGAGGGCTGGGGGCGCACCAACCCTACACACCTTCCCCTCCAACCCTAGCCGCCCTGCTGCCCTCCTCTCTCCCTCCCGACTGCTTGTAGGCGAAGCCCTGCTGCAGAAATTCTCCACCAATTGCACCGCGCCGTCGCGTTGTAGATCCAACCCATCTCTCCACCATACTTGCTGGACCAAGGAAGGAGGAGACGTCGAGGTGCCGCACGTGTGCATCTCACGGAGGCATCGCCACTTGTGGTGCTAGATCGGATCGGATCGCGAGGAGGAGAAGCGAGTACGACTACATCACCCACGTTCGAATGAGCGTTCAGCTGAATCTTCAAGGGTATGAAGATCTAATCCAATCTCTCTCGTTGTTTGCATCTCCTAGATTAGATCTTGGCTTTCCCTTTGTTCGCTCCGTAGAAAATTTTGATTTACTATGCCGCGAAACCCTTCAGTGGTATCAGAGCTAGATCTATGCGTAGATGTGATTCACGAGTAGAACGCAACATGGTTGTTGCGGGCGTTGATGTTTTCTATTGCAAGCCTCTTGTTTGTGTTCTTCTTATGGCCGGGATAGTGAGATTGAAGCGGTCCAGGCCAACCTTACGCGACGTCGTCATGAGACCGCTCCGCACTTGGACGTGTGGCTTGTTCCACACATGCGGTGGTGGATGTCGATTTCTCTCACTATAGTTGTCATGGGATCTACACGGAGTTTGGCAACCATAATATCACCGTTGTGGCTTTCCGTAGGTAAGAATCGTTCTTAGCATCTACTCCCATAAGCCACGTAAAACATGCAACAACAAAGTAGAGGCGTCTAACTTGTTTTTGCAGGGAGTGTTTTCTGTGATATGGTATGGCCCAAGATGTGATGTGTATAATGTATGCGATGATCATGTTTTGTAATGTTTCACGACTTGCATGTCGATGAGTACACAACCGACAGGAGCCATATGGTTGTCTTTATAATTGTGTATGACCTGCGAGTCAACTTCTTATACGCCATGTAATAGCTTTACTTTATCGCTAAGTAGTTAGCAATAGTTGTAGTTGCTATTCGTGGTGGAGGCAATCATGGTGGAGTGATGGAGATCATGCCGACACGCGCAAGATGGAGATCATTGCGCGAAGATTGGCTATACCATGTCACATAAAGTTATATGCACGTGATGTTTATCCTTTTATGTATCTTATTATGCTTAGATCACGACGGTAGCATTATAAGATGATTCCTCACTTAAAGATCAAGATAAAACTGTGTTCTCCCCATGTATGCACCGTTAGAAAGTTAAATGTGTCCAAGCATCACGTGATGATCGGGTGCTATAGACTCTCGCTCACATACAAGCGGGTGCAAGCCAGTTTTGCACGGAAATACTTGGGTTTGACTTGACGAGCCTAGCATGTACATACATGGCCTCGGAACACATGAACCGAAAGGTTAAGCATGAGTCATATGAATGATATGATCGACACTTCGTTGTCCACCATTGAAGCCACATCTCTTCTCGTGAAGATCGGATTAGGTGTGGTGAATTTGGATCGTGTTCACTAAACAACTTGAGGGATGTTGAATTTAGTGGGAGTTCATCTACTAATTTGATTAAAAGTTGAACTAGTTATCATGAACATAGTCTAATTTGTACTTGCAAATATTGTAGATCACATGGCTAAGTCCAACTTCAACTTCAACGTTTTTGCTGAGAAAGAAAAGCTTAGAAACAATGGGTCTAACTTCACCAATTGGTTCCGCAATCTGAGAATCATTCTCTCTGGCGGTCAAAAGGACTATGTCCTTGAAAGTCGCTAGGTGGCCTCGCTCTAAATCGCGGTGATGAGAAAGTTGTCTATCAGTCGCGCAAAGATGATTATGGTGTGATTAAGAGCACCATGTTGTTTGCTATGGAATCGGACCTTCAAAATCGTTTTGAAGACTATCTCGGGCCCTTTGAGATTCTCGAGGAGCTGAAAACCATGTTTCAGACTCAGGCCCGTTCTGAGAGATATGAGATATCTGAGAAGTTCTTTAACTGCAAGATGGAGGAAGGGAGTTCCGTTAGTGAGCACACCATTAAGATGTCGGGCTACACTCAACGCCTTGAGCAACTGGACTGCAAGATTCTAGAGGAGCTCAAGATTGGGGGTTCTAATCACTCCTCCCGGCTACAAAAGTTTGTAGTGACTCATAATCAGATTGGTTCCATCGATCGATCACCGAGCTCTTCGCAAAGTGAAGGCTGCAGGTGGACATCAAAAGGATAATCATGTGTTGATGGTCAAGCCCTCCTTTAAGAAAGGTAAGGTGCAAGAAGCCCTTCAAGAAAGGCGGCGTGACAAGCGCGTTGCCCTCTGAGAAGAAGCTCAGGTCTGGTCCAAAGCCGGACCTTTGAGTGCTTCTATTGCAAGGACAAGGGTCACTTTGGGCATAACTCAGAAGTACTTAGCGGACAAGAAGGCTGGCACCATCAAAGGTATATTTGATATACATGTAATTGATGTTTTCCTTACTAGCCCTCATTGTAGTGCACAGGTATTTGATCTTGGTTCGGTTGCTAATATTTGTAACTCGAAGCAGAGCTCTGGAATAGGCGGCTTGCGAGGATGAGGTGACGATGCAGCGTTGCAGCGGATCAAGAGTTGATGTGATGGCGTCGTACGCTCTCCTTAGTTTTACCTTCGGGATTAGTTTTAAACCTTAATAAGTGTTATTATGTGCCTGCGTTGAGCATGAACATTATTTCTGGATCGTGTTTATTGCAAGACGGTTATTCATTTAAATCGGAGAATAATGGTTGTTCTATTTATATGAGTAACATCTTTTATGGTCATGCACCTCTTGTGAATGGTTTATTTCTTATAAATCTCGAAAGGGATGAAACACACATCCATAACATTGAGGCTAAGAGATGCAAAGTAGATAGTGATAATACTACTTATTTGTGGCACTGTCGTCTAGGTCATATTGTTGTAAAGCGCATGAAGAAACTCCATTCTGATGGACTTTTGGAGTCTCTTGATTTTGAATCATTTGACACATGCGAACCATGCCTCATGGGCAAGATTATCAAAACACCGTTCTCCGGAATGATGGAGCGAGCAACGGACTTGTTGGAAATCATACATACCGATGTATGCGGACCGATGAGTGTTTCGACGCGTGGTGGATATCGCTATTTTCTTACTTTTACCGATGACTTAAGTAGATATGGGTATATCTATTTAATGAAACATAAATCTGAAACATTTGAAAAGTTCAAGGAATTTCAGAATGAAGTGGAGAACCATCGTAACAGAAAGATTAAGTTTCTACGATCCGATCGTGGGGGCGAGTATTTGAGTTAGATTTTCTCACGCATCTTAAAGCAAGCGGAATTGTTTCGCAACTCACGCCACCCGGAACACCACAGCTCAATGGTGTGTCTGAACGCCGGAATCGAACCCTATTAGATATGGTCCGATCGATGATGTCTCTTACTGATTTGCCGTTATCATTTTGGGGTTATGCATTAGAAACCGCTGCATTCACTTTAAATAGGGCACCATCTAAATCCGTTGAGACGACACCGTATGAACTGTGGTTTGGTGCTAAACCTAAGTTGTCATTTCTTAAAGTTTGGGGATGCGAAGCTTACGTCAAGAAGTTGATGCCGGACAAGCTCGAACCCAAAGCGGAGAAATGCGTCTTCATAGGATACCTAAGGAAACTATTGGGTATACCTTCTATCACAGAACCGAAGGCAAAGTGTTTGTCGTGAAGAACGGTTCCTTTCTTGAGAAGGAGTTTCTCTCGAAAGAAGTGAGTGGGAGGAAAGTAGAGCTAGACGAGGTTATTGAACCTTCTCTTGAATTGGAGAGTAGCGCAGCACCTGAAATTGTTCGATGCCTTTGCACCAACAATAGAGGAAGCTGATGACAAGGATCATGAAGCTTGGACGATCTCGCTCTTGAGCGTCAAGAGGTCGACAAGGTCGCGTGCCCCTCCTGAGTGGTACAGCAACCCTGTCTTAACTGTCTTGTTAGTAGATGACAGTGAGCCTGCGAACTATGAGGAAGCGATGATGAGCCCAGACTCTGAGAAATGGCTAGAAGCCATGAAATCCGAATTGGGATCCATGAGCGAAAACCAAGTATGGACTTTGGTGGACCCTCCTAGCGACCGAAAGGCCGTTGAGTGCAAATGGATCTTCAAGAAGAAAAGCGGACGCGGATGGTAATGTTCATCTATAAAGCACGGCTTGTCGCGAAAGGTTTTCGACAAGTTCAAGGTGTTGACTACGATGAGACTTTCTCTCCCGTAGCGATGTTTAAGTCCATTCGGATTTTATTAGCAATTGCTGCGTTTCATGATTATGAAATTTGGCAGATGGATGTCAAGACTGCGTTCCTCAATGGCAACATTGATGAAGAGTTGTATATGATGCAACCCGAAGGTTTTGTCGATCCTAAGGATGCTGATAAAGTATGCAAGCTTGAGCGTTCCATTTATGGACTGAAGCAAGCATCTCGGAGTTGGAACCTTCGTTTTGATCAAGTGATCAAGAGCTTTGGATTTGTTCCAAATTGCTATGAAGCTTGTATCTACAAGAAAGTGAGTGGGAGCTCGGTGACGTTTCTGGTACTATATGTGGATGACATATTGATTATCGGAAATGACATCAACATGCTTAACGATGTGAAGAGTTATTTGAACAAGTGTTTTTCAATGAAAGACCTAGGTGAAGCTACTTATATATTGGGCATCAAAATCTATAGAGATAGACAAAGACGCCTGATAGCTTTAAGCCAGAGTACATACCTAGACAAAGTTCTGAAAAGGTTCAGAATGGATAAGGCAAAGAAAGGTTCAGTGCCTATGTTGTCGGGTAAGATATTGAGCAAGGCTCGTGTCCATTCTGATGAAATGATAGGGAAGCTATGAGCAAAGTGCCTTATACCTCGGCCATAGGTTCCATCATGTATGCCATCTTTGTGTACTAGACTTGGCGTGTCCAATGCTCTTAGTTTGACGAGATATCAAAGTGATCCGAGTGGAACCTTTGAGCCGTGAAGAACATCCTAAAGTACCTAAATAGGTCTAAAGAAATGTTCTTAGTCTATGTGGGTGATGAACAGCTCGTCGTAAAAGGTTACGTCGACGCTAGTTTCGATACCGACAAGGATGATTCTAAATCTCGGACAGGATACGTGTATATTTTGAATGGAGGAGTCGGAGAAGGCGCAAGCAAAGCGTGATCGCGGGATCTCTGATGAAAGCGGAATACATGGCTCTGCGCAGCGTCAAGTGAAGGAGTTTGGATCGAAACTTCATCCTTTGAGCTTGGCGTGGTTCAAGTGCATTGGACCCCTTTGGAGATATTGTGTGACAACACTGGCGCCATAGCACTTGCTAAGGAACCAAGATATCATCCAAAGACCAAGCATATCAACCGCAAGTTTCATATAATCCGAGATTATATAGCAGATGGAGATCTGAAGATTAGCAAAGTACATACAGATCTGAATGTCGCAGATCCATTGAATAAACCTCTTCCACGTGTAAAACATGATCAACACCTCAGTGCCATGGGTGTGAGATTGTTGCCAAATGTAAACTAGATTATTGACTCTAGTGCAAGTGGGAGACTGTTGGAATTATGCCCTAGAGGCAATAATAAAGATGTTATTATTATAATTCTTGTTTATGATAAAGTTTATATTCCATGCTAGAATTGTATTAAGCGGAAACATTAATACTTGTGTGGTTTGTAAACAACACCGTGTCCCTAGTACGCCTCTATGGACTAGCTCATTGATTAATGATGGTTAAGGTTTCCTAACCATGGACATGGGTTGTCAATTAATAATGAGATCATATCATTGGGAGAATGATATGATGGACAGACCCAAACTAAGCAAAGCAATTAGATCGTGTCATCGTGTTCATCTTTGCGAAGCTTTTCCTATGTCAAATATTGTATTCCTTAGACCATGAGATAATACAACTCCACAGTATCGGAAGAAAGCTTTCAGGTCATCAAGCGTCATCCTATGAGAGGTGATCATAAAGGTGTCTCTCGGTGATCGGAAAGTATCATTGGGTTGTATGTATCGAGATAGGATTGTCCCTCCCAAGTCGGAGAGATATACTTGGGCCCACTCGGTGTCGATATCAACACGCTTGCAAGCATGTGGTTAAGGAGTTAATCACAAAGGTGATATCGGATTACGGAGCGTAAAGTACTTGCGTGAGCGAGATTGAACTAGGTATGATGCAAGACGATCGAATCTCGGGCAAGTAAAATATCGCGAGGAAGGAATATATATATGGGATTGATTGAATCCGGCATCGTGGTTCATCCGATATGATCATCGATGAATGTGTGGGAGTCAATATGGGTTTCCGACCCATTGTTGATTATTGA
Source organism: Avena insularis (assembly GCA_023614405.1). Lineage (NCBI taxonomy): Eukaryota > Viridiplantae > Streptophyta > Magnoliopsida > Poales > Poaceae > Avena > Avena insularis. Next base: position 38,547,961 of record CM042684.1, on the reverse strand, counting down.
TAGAAGATCATATGCGCATATTCTCGAACCAGCGGTCACACATAACGTGTCTCGACACTAGGATAGATTGGATAATTGGTTTATGAGTTTTTGTTGAGTCTCGGATGGGATCCGGGACATAACGAGAGGTTCGGAGTGGTCGGAGAATAAGATTCATATAAAGGCGGTGCAGTTTTGGAGTTGAATTGTTAAGGTTAATCGGTATTGTCGGAAGCTTCTAGAACCTTCGGAAGGGACCAACGTGGCCCCACCTTCCGGGAGGGGCTTGGGCCTATGAGGGAGTGCCCTGGCGCATTGGGCCAGGGCACAAGGCCCCATAGGGCCCAGGCCCAAGAGGTTTAAACTCTAGATAGAGCTTCTAGAAGGGGTTTCCTTGCCCCACTCTTCCTCCTTGGGGCCCGGCCTTGGCTTGGGGAGGGGGCTGGCTGCCCACCCCTCTATATATAGAGGGCTGGGCGCACCAACCCTCACACCTTCCCCTCAACCCTAGCCGCCTGCCCTCCTCTCTCCTCCGAGGCCTTGTGGCGAAGCCTGCTGCAGAAATTCTCCACCAATTGCACCGCGCCGTCGCGTTGTAGATCCAACCCATATGTCCACCATACTTGCTGGACCAAGGAAGGAGGAGACGTCAAGGTGCCGCACGTGTGAATCTCACGGAGGCATCGCCACTTGTGGTGCTAGATCGGATCGGATCGCGAGGAGGAGAAGCGAGTACGACTACATCACCCACGTTAAAACGAGCGTTCCATTGTCTGAATCTTCAAGGGTATGAAGATATAATCCAATCTCTCTCGTTGTTTGCATCTCCTAGATTAGATCTTGGCTTTCCCTCTGTTTGCTCCGTAGAAAATTTTGATTTACTATGCCGCGAAACCCTTTAGTGACCTCCTAGTTGGCTTGGCGGTTGGTATCGCGGTGTCCTCTTCGTGGAAGATTATGAAGAGTCCCGGGATTCTCCTTCGTGGAGCTTGTGAATTGGTTATGGAGCTTGCCATCTCCGGAGTAGAGGAAAATCTAGCCATAATAAATGGGCCTATTCCTTCGTGGATAGATTCGGATAAAAAGGTGAGCCTTCGTGGAGTTTGGAAATCCTTCATGGAATCCCACACCTCTCCAACGTGGCGTACCTTCTTGTAAGGAAACACAAGAATACATCTTCATCTTCGCGTGCCTCGGTTATCTCTATACCCGAGCTTAAAGTACTTATATCTTGTGCTATTTTGCTTAGCTTATCTTGTCGTTGGTGCACTTAGTTGAGCCTAGTGTATTTTGGTTTCATGCTTGTAAAATAAACGTTAGTTTAATTCCGCATTCTATCAAGCCAAAAACCGTATTAGTTTTGAAATTGCCTATTCACCCCCCTCTAGGTGACATCTCTATCCTTTCACTATGTTACTACATCTAATGCACACGTCCCCCCTCACGCACACCCTTGTATACAAGTTTGATCAGAACAAACACTTAAGAACGGGGTCATAATATGCATCTATCAATACAGTAAACACATAATAGATTTTGCAATCTCATATATCATCTCATAAGATAAAGATTCACCACATGGGAATTACATATATGGCCATAATCATGTAAGGAAGCTCATATGGTTCTAAACAATGATACACAAGAGAGAGATATCAAGCTACTGCCAGAAACCCATAGTCCATAGGTGGACTACTCTCTCTTTGTCATGGAGACGGTGATGATGTGATGATGTTGGAGAGGGTTGAGATGCAACCTGGGATGATTCCGAAGGTGTTTCCCCCTCCAATCTTTGCTAGTTCTTTCTCTGTTTCGTTTTTGTGTGTTTCCGCTCTGCATGCTCTGAGATCACTGCAAGGGCTTTTTATAGGCGTTTTTAGGTTAAAATACAGACTCTGAAATCAAGACGGACAGCTATAGACTCTCGAATGGGGAGATCCATAGGTGGCGCGATCATGGGCCTTGACTGTGCCACCTAGGCTCTCCCTGCCCGCATGGCTCCTCACTTCTGGTCCAAAAGCTCTAGGTCTTTATCATTCTCCCGCATGCGGCGGTAGGTGGTGGCACTATGGGAGGGGGTGGAACTGCGGGTCGGAGAGAAGGTGGGGTGTCGCTGGTGGGAAGGCCCGCCTCGAACAAGAAGAGGACACACGCGGCTGTGGACAAACAACATTTGGGTCGCGCCGTTGGGCCGAGTTTTTGCTGTCCTGTATTGGCCCGTTGGAAACGCTCTCGTTTGTCTTGGGTCCTTTGGACAAGCTCGAGTTAACGGATCCTCTCATCTCCCTGCGCATCGCATCGCATCGCATTGGGCTGGGCAGCGCATGCCAGCGATGGCCGCACTGCGCTGCACTGGCATGCGTGAGGACAAAGGGCACCTCTCGCTAGTACAGTAGCAGCACTGTATGTGTGTGTGCTTGGCACTTAAGATGATCAGATGTGTAAGGGGGGTAGGGGTTCAGCCTAGGATCCTGGACCACCCCACCGGGGGGGGCAGGGCAGGGTACGTTAACTTGCCTTTTGAGGCGGCAGTGCTGTTCTCTGGGCACGCAGATGTTGCCAACACCCCCCATGGTGGACAAATCTCAGATGCACAGTGTGCCTAGCTAGCTAAGGCGCGTGCATGCGAACGGCGGTACTCCTCCTGCTTGCACATTCAGTACACAAATCTTGGTTGGTTTGTTAGCACTTACTAGCACGTACTTCTTCTATATATGCATGGAGAAGTCCATATTTACCCTTCTGTGGTTTTCTACGGCCTCTTTTCATCCTTGCACACCTGAATTCTTTTGTCTTAGCGACAAATTGAGCTTATTAATCAAACAAGAGTGAATTCTAGTTTATACGCTCTACTTTCACATTTTTTTAGTAACACCATTTTGTACGTTCGTGTCATTGAAGGCAAACCGGTCTGTATGCGAGAAAACAAGCCACGAGAAAAATCGTGAGGTGGCATGCCACATGTACCCGACGTCTAGAATACACATGGAAAAATGAAAGTAAATGGGGTAAAACTGACAAAACATTGCACTGATGGGGGTAATCTGGAAGAAAAAAAATGCTAACTCGGGTAATTCACGTAAAATGAAAGTAAAAATAAAAAATTAACAAAATGGGATAATCTGGATGAAAAAGTGCTAAATCAGGTAGTAGGGAGTAAAACCTGGATTTCACACATAAAAAGGTTAAAATGCAAAGAGGAAATTGGAAAAAAAAATACACAAGCAAACATCACTCCTTCATAAAAATAGAAGTTGCACCAAAGCCACCGAAGGTATTGCCTCCAACTCCGCCCATTGGCATCTCAACTTTCCTGCAAACTACATTAACAAAGCTACAGCGAGCGAATCCTGCACAAGCCATATTAACCTCAAATACTTTAGAGATTTGCTTGAGCCCATCAACCAAATATGTAAGAACTTATGTCCATTGAATACATCGTGACCCAAGACCCTTGCTAGCAACGACGGACCTCGGGCCGAAATTCTAAAGGGGCAAAATATGAGCTTCAGGCTGATTTTCAATTGATAAATTGGCCAAATACCTACAAACAGTAGTCAAATTCTACATGGGCACGGGGGTTGGGGGGGGGGGGGGGGCGATGGCAAGGGTGCTCATTTGTCATGAAGAATTCAAGACCTGATCTTGTCAGAGAGATACAACTATTTTCTAGTATATTCGAAGATGTAAACATTACTCAAAGTAATAAAATGCGCCCATTTTCAAAAAAAATCTAAAGATGTAACAAAGGTCCTTGTAGAATGAGCAAAAATAATGGCAACAAAAATTCCTACAGGTATTTTCTAAATTTGTCGCAAATATATGATCATACATTAGTTGCACTTATAGGTACAAAAAGAACATGAGTAATAGCATTGGCAATACTATTAGATCATGGTGCAATTACGATACGAGAACTATTTATAAGAAGGTTTTAGTGTGTATCGAGTTATACCTAAAATAGACACCCAAAAACAATGTCATGGCATAGAGCAAGGTCCTCGAAATCACAATACTACATACAATTCTACTATGTACTTTACTTTATGGTCTAAATTAATTTGACCATTTGTACGTCTCTTAGTTTGTAATCCATGATTTTATGACTCGACTAGTTATAATTCTATGATTGATAGCCTTACCACATACGTTCCGATTGGACATAATTGTTGTTGGAAAACTTGCACCCAATTTGATTAAACCCATTGAGTGATGACTTGGATATAATATTTCACAACAAACAAAATGAATTAACATGTTGAGTTTTTTCAAAAATAAATATGAGAGAATTAACCACTGTGACGATTGATCTTGGCCATTTATATTAATGTTGAAAACTTGAAAATGAGAGAATCAACCAATTTGTGACGATTGATCTTCGTATATTATGATTGGTCAAAGTCAAGTTTACCTATTATGAAGTAATTTGAAACGGAGGGACTATGGGGCATGCACATGTTGTTTACCTATTACTGAACCTATTTCAACTTCTAAGAAACATTTGATCGCAATGTCTAATGAAATCTCATGGCAAATGTTAATTCATACTCTAGAAGTTTCAATAAATAGACTTAACTAGTCATATACTAGGAGACCCTACCAATATGTTTGTTTGATTGTGCACTTTTGTAATAATCATATATATAGCATATTATTTATGCAGTTGTCGAAGAATAATGTAAGAAACAACAAATTCTTCATAAATATAGTTTAGATTTATGACACTACGGTCAGATAATAAATAATGCTACAACTAATTTTTAATAACATCACTATTTTCTTAACTATGCCAAATTTGTAATATAATAATATACTCATGAATATTATAGAAGGCGACAATTAAATTTTAAAAAATATAAAAGTTTAATATAAACTATAACTTAGTTTAGTTAATCTCGGATCTAGAAGGCACAAAGAACCTAGTCCAACAAATACCGCGAGCAACAATAAAAAATAGAGCGACAACCTAGTGTGTTGGTGGCAACAAGAACAACAAGGTCTGACGTGGGAAGAAGTAGACTAAGAATATACTACTATCTATGAGATAGAAAGAGAAGTGTGGAAGAAAAAGTAGGAAAGATCTCGGATTATCTTCTGTAGTAACTAAAATTTTGATTCAGAGATATATATAATCTTTAGATAACCAATTAAATATAATAAACATGTGTAAGATTACATTCTATTTGTGCTTATTTAAATTTTTATGACATTTTAATATTTTCAAGCATCTTAAAAAGGTGTAAAATTTGTGACACGAAGTTGATTGATTCTAGCGTCTTAGAAAAAACTGGTAGAAAAATATGTCAAAATTACATCTTGCACACTATAGCACATTAACAACTTGACTCCGTGACTGAAATTCTCCTGCAGGTTCACATTATTCGTCCACAAAGTTGAAAATGATATGGACTAGCGCGCAATTTTGTTTCCACCGAGTAAATTTGGTCCAAAAAGAATAAGTTTTAGAGGCCTAATAATCAGGCGTACATGGCACACCACGCTGTCAAAGGACCGGAGATTTCTCTGTAGACCCACGTCGATGACTCCAGCACTGAACTGAAACCCTAGCGCGCGTGCGTGCGTGCATGCATTCGTTTTGCGAGCAGGAGGGCGGGCAGGAGGGGACGGGGTTCCGGAGAAGGTGCATGCGGGGCCCAGGAGGGAGTTTCCAGATAAAGCGGGCAAGTGCTAGTGACTGAGAGGGGCAGTGGGCAGCTGAGAGCGAGCTTGGGTGAGAAAAGGGTAAGCAGCAGCTGGGCGCTGCGGCGAGTGTCTCAGTGTCTGGTGCAATAACAGGGGGAGAGGGAGGCGCCTTGTCTTCTACCTCTGGCCCCCTCCTCACATGAGAACCCAACGACCCCCCAGGCCTCAGCCCTGCCATCTCACTCACTATGCAAATCTTTCACTGCCATGGCCGGCCTCCCTGCGTCCTTTCCCTCTGTCCTATCTTGCCGTGACGCGTGCTGGTGTGCCACATGCCATGTACAATGCAAGCTATTCCTTGATAGATAGTTAAATGAACCATTAAGAGCAACTCAGTAGAGACGCCAAACTTACCGCGCGCTAAAATATATAACTGCCAGTCTCGCGCCTCTTTCCAACGGGCGCGGCAAAATGAAGCACACAGCAAAAAAAATTAGCGGGAAAAAATCGTCAGCGCGTGCTATAAACGAGCTCGTGCCAACAACCCGAACATTCAGCGCACACAATGATTTTCCCCTCCCCACCGCTTCCTGGCGTCCCCCACACGTCTGCGCCCGCGCCAACGCTTTCCCCGCCGACGCCATGCCTCGCAGTCTGAGCTCAGGATACCGCGGCGTCCGCACGCGGTCCAACGGGGCCATCTACGACGAGATCAAGACCGGCGATGAGCGCATCAGCCTCGGCACCTTCGAGAACGAGCACGAGTCAGCGCGCGCGTACGACGCCGTGGCGTGGCGGCTCAGACGCCCGCGCTCGAGCATGAACTTCCAGGACGTGTGGAACCGCCAGAAGGCAGAGGCGCTCGTGCCGCAGCCGTGCATCGTCACGCAGGAGGAGCAGCACCGCCGCTGAGACGCGGAGCGCCGTCTTCTCATCACCGAGCGGGACGAGCGCGAGCGGTTGGAGTGGGTGGCGCGCTTCCCTGAGGACGTCGCCGCCGAGGAGCAGATGTACGAGGGTCGGAAGGCCGTGAAGAAGACGGACCACCTCAAACAGAGGGACGACAAGGCGGAGAGTCTGGCGACCATCGGCGAGGACGACCCCCGTTGGGAGGACTTGTGGTCGTCGACTCCGGTGTCCGACACGACGGACTCCGATTTTTAGATTAGGTTTAACTTTATCTGCACTAGTTTGTAAAATATGTGACCTACTCTACCTCTATTTTCTGTTCTATGTTTTTAGTTTTATCCTATTTTCTAGATCTTCTGTTATACTATTTCTCTACAAAATCGTGTTTGTAGCGCTGCATTTTCACGCGCTTGCTAGGGGAGGATTTTTTTCTACTTTAGCGCCGCCGTTTAGCGCTTCCGGTGGAGGAACAGCGAGCGGCGCACGCTATACTCAGATATCGCGCGCTGCAAAACGAATTTGGCGCGTCAAGATTTAGCGTATATGTTGGAGATGCTCTAAGTACTCTTCCATTCATACCAATGACCTTCTCACCGAGCTGCATAACACGGTGCAAGTGGATGCACTGGTCAGAATCTACTGTCAATGCCTCAAGGCCATCGCCGACGAGCTTCACGAGCTCGATGGCCCTATCGATGATCGTCAACTCATCAACATCTTCATTGTTGGGCTCAGCGAGCATTTCGAGAAGCAGGCCTCCTTCATCCTCATGATGTGGCCGCTTCCCTCCTCCGCCGAGGTTTGCTCCATGCTCTAGTGGGCTAATCGTGCTCAATCCAACAAGGACGCTCGTGCTCAGATCTTCGTTGCCGTTGTTCCTCGTCAACCTGCGCCATCACCGCCTCCTACTCATGATGTACCCATCACTGCACCCCAAACTATCACACTATGCGCACCCATAGCAAATCTAGTTTTTTGCCTACCCTCTCAACGTCTCAATCTTCATGCCGATCTCTCTCTCTCTCTCTCTCTCTCTCTCTCTCTCTCTCTCTCTCTCTCTCTCTCTCTCTCTCTCTCTTCCAAGGTCCTACAAATCAGCTCATCTTGATCCAAATTGGGTTGTTGCCATGCAAGATGAATACAATGCTCTTCTTGAGAACAACACCTGACAGCTGGTTCCTCATCCTTGTAACACCAATATCGTGTCTGACAAATGGGGTTTCGCCAAAAATTTCACTTTGATGGCAGTCTTGCTCGTTACAAAGCCGTTGGGTCTTTCGTGGTTATTCTCAGCGACACGGTATTGATTACAATGAAACATTTTCTCTCGTTGTTAAACCTAGTACCATTCGCACTGCCCTTAGCATCGTCGTCTCTTCCACCTGGCCTATTCACCAATTAGATGTAAAAAATTCCTTTCTTCATGGCTCTCCTCAGGAAACCATGTACTGTCAACAACCTCTAGGCTTCGAAGATCCTTTCCACCCCAATCATGTTTCTCTTCTTCAAGAATCACTTTATGGCCTCAAACAAGCACCTCGCGTCTGGTTTCAATGTTTTCTTCCTTTATTCAAACTATTGGTTTTACTACCTCTCTTTCTGACATGTCTCTTGTTTATCACCATAATAACGATATCTCCTACTTGCTTATTTATGTCAATGATATTATTCTTACGGCCTCTTCTCAAACTTTCTTAGATCACATTATCACTCTTCTTCAGTCTAAGTTTTCTATGACTGATCTTGGTCTTCTTCATCATTTTTGGGCATTGCAGTTCTTCGTGATTCTTCTGGTATTTTCCTTTCTCAACGACAATACATTCTTGATCTCCTCTCCTGTGCTAGTATGCTTGATTTTCAAACCTCTCGCACTCCTGTAGATACTTCTTTCAAACTTTCTGCCGATGGTGAACCTTTTTCTGATGCTACTCTTTATCATAGTCTTACTGGTGCACTTTAATATCTCACTATTACTCGTCATGAGATTTCCTTTGCTGTCCAACAAGCTTGTCTATACATGCATGATCCTCGTATTCCCCACTACAACCATGTCAAACGTATACTTCATTATCTCAAAGACACTCTTGACCATGGTCTACATATCAACAATTCTTCTCCTACTTTTTTGACAGCATACTCTGATGCAGAATGGGATGGTTGTCCATATACTCGTAGGTCCACATACGGATTTTGTGTTTTTATTGGTAACAATTTGATTTCTTGGTCCTCTAAAAGATAGGTTATGGTCTCCCGCTCGTCTTCTAAGGCTGAGTACCGTGTTGTGGCACATGCTGTTGCTGATACTATTTGGCTTCGTCGGTTATTATTGGAGCTGCACCAACCTATTGAGCATGCTACTATTGTTTATTGCGACAACATTTTTGTTGTCTACATGTCTATAAATCCTATTCAACATTGACGAACCAAACATATTGAGTTTGATATTTACTTTGTTCGAAAGAAGGTTGCCTTGGGACAAGTGTGTGTTCTTCATGTTCCAATGACTGCTCAATTTGCTGATATCTTCACCAAAGGGCTTGCTACTCAACCATTCACTGATATTCGATTCAGACTCAACGTTGTTGAACCCCCGTTGAAATTCGTAGTTCAAATTGTAATCAAGATCTATCTCTAGGCTTGGGGAGATTAGAGTATATTACGGTTGGCTATATTTGGTAGTTCAAATTGTAATCAAGATCTATCTCTAGGCTTCTTGGAGTCCAAGTCTTGTACCCCTATAAAAACAGCTCCATGAGGCTCAAATCAATACAAGTAATATTTCCACAATTCTACACTCTGTACCCTTCTCTCCATCATGATGAGACACCTCTTGGAGTATTATGCTGAGTTGCATGCAAACAAGGGTACAAGGTGACATTCGAATTGTGCACAAGATACTCCACTGATGTACTGTAAGTTAACATGTGTGTGCTAGTTCAATTAGCTTGGGTGATCAGTAAGCACTGTACCGTGAGATAAAAGGTAGGGATGATTGAGCATATCATTGCATAAAGTTGCACGTACTAATGTACCAGTCATGCATATAGATCGCTCTGAGAGTGTGTTAGCCTTTCTAGTGGTCCCATGCGTATGCTTTTTAAGGGCAATGTCCTTTACGCGTCCTTAATTGAAGAATACGTACGTACTCTTGTCCCTCTCATAGTTTACACTAGGATTCCATGTCTTTTAATTTGCAACAAAAATCTTACTAGTTTATGCTAGTTCTTGCACAGTTGTACTTCAAAAAGTTAGATTGAAAATTTTCCTTGTCAGTGTCAAAAACATCTGAAGACTCGATCAAGGACCAAAATTAACTCTCCTCGAAACAGGCATTCGTCACTGCTATATTAATATAGCAACCACACGCGATACAACCTCAACATCACTGATTGGGCATATAACACAATCAAGCCCAAAAGGAAAAAAGCAAGAGAAGGCAAAAGAAAAAAAATACCAACATCGTCGGATCAACGAAAGCGCTGATGGCCCGCCGTCGTTGTGCCATCCGAAGAAGTCTCACTATGCTCTTATAGCTCTGAATCATCATGTATCAAGAAGCACCTTTAAGAAGGAATGCGAAGACGACGACGCTCCTGTTCGGCCTGGTCCTAAGATTTCTTCCGGTACGTCTGACGCCCTTTAGGAAGAAATAGTGGTGTCCTCAGGTGTCACCACATCAGTGCCGCCCGAACCGACAGGGATTTCCTCCTTTGGATCCATACCTCTCATCTTGTGCCTCCTCCCTCTCATGTCTGACTAAATTTTGCTATGCACGGGACACTTTTGAATCCATATATCTACCACGGCCACATCTTTTTTCTCTCATCACCCTTATCACCGTGGCAATTGCCGTCGTCACATTCTACCCATCGTACGTCTACTCTTTCTTCTAAATACGGATTCTTCTAAATATGGTGTGTGTGCAACCCGAAAATACAGTTATTTTGAGTATGTGAAAGTCAGTTGTTAAATCTATGCAAGCCCTAGAAGTGTCCATAATCAAGGAAAAAAAAGACTTCTAGTTGAAAAGTCAACACGTACGGGCATGGAGTAGATTAATCAGCACTGACACGCGCCGCCTCATGCAGCTAGCTCTCAGAGTAGACTAGATAGACTGCCGCGATGCTGGTATCTTGTCGAAACGAGCTGTCACAATATTATCTTCACAGCTTCAGCCTGGTACTAGCAGTACACTAGATATATGCATAATTAGGGTGTCACAAGCATGCTTGTTCTCTCCGATCTTCTCTTCATTTATTGCCGTGGGTGCAAGTGCTATATGCCCATTCGACCTCAAGTATGCATGTACATATATTACTTCCGAAAACAATATTTCCTCCGTTTTAAAATAGATGTCTTAGATTTTTAAATTTTTGAATAAATCTATATACTAAATAGTGTCTAGATTCATTTAAATTTTGACAAATTTGAGACATCTATTTTGAGAGGGAGGGAGTACAAGTCAGGTATTGTTCCAAGTCAAAAAAGTTGAATTTGCCTAAATTCATACAAACATATCAATGTATATAATATAAAAACTATACATGTAGACACATCATGAAATAGGGATTTCATATTTATTTGGCATTACATATGTCAGTTATTTTCCTACAAATTGGTCAAACTTATAAATGTTTGACCGATGAGAAAACATATATTCTTTATATTTTGGGAAGGATAAAGTTTGTTTAAAGAGAGCACCTATGTCTTAGGCACATGAGAAATAAGTATTTCTCGGTCGCTTATCGTTACATGTAATAAACTCAGCTACAACTCATTTTTTTTTCTAGAAAGGAGTATATACTAATATCACGGAGATATCAATTACACCGTACCCAGGCCTCTGCAACCACGCATGTCCCAGGGGCCTTACGGATGCACACAACTTAGAAAAAAAATACAAAAAAGAAAAGTCCTGCTATACGATCAATTTCTTGCAGTGGCGATACTAACACCTCCAGAACAACACCAGAAGTCCACCCTCTCCAATAGCGACGCCTTCAAAAAGGAAACTGTGCACAAGCGCTGTCGTCATCCGATCAAAGATCATAGTTTTTTAACCTAGAGAAAGTCATCACTCACAAAACAATGCCTTCAGCAAGGCAATTGCAAGGCACAACCAATTAAGGTCAGACCTTGGGTTTTCACACTGCAAGTTAAGACTGTGAACTTCTCCTGTGCTTCTGCCCCCACTTTTCGATGCCGCTTCTACAAGTCATGAATCACCAAGCCAATTTCACATCGCCACTAGAACTCGAACCACCATTGTCATTCTTATGATATCGGCTTCCATGGCATTCATCGCATACTGACTTCACCATGGAACTAATACATGTTCCACGATGGCAATAGGCTGTAGAGCTTCGCCTCTCTCCCTCCGAAAACAAACAATCAGAAAAACATGGGTGCATGCGACCGAATCTCTCCAATACGACAATCTCCGGGCATTATTCGCCCATGGGAGTTCGTTGGCGAAGCCTTCCGGAACTCGCCTCTCCGACCAGACTAAAGAGGACAATCAACAAGTAGATCCTCGTCTTGGCGTGAGAGGAATCCAAGGACCGCCGTCTTTATTCAACGAAGCGGACGTTACAAGTTACAACCCACTACCAATTGAAAAAATTTAGTTGTAACCTACTTGTAACCAAAAAACTCATTGAAACTCACTTGCAACTGAAAAATCTTAATTGCAACCCACTTGCAACTCTCATGGTAACACGAATCACGACGCAAATCCAATGGTGAGAGAGGAGACTTTGAAATAGCTATATTTCTCTGGAGCCTGAGAAATAGAAAAACCATTATTAAAAAAACATTAAACCTACTTTGCATGCTGTTGTTCATATACCATCCAATTCTAGTTATGTTAAAAGACACTTGGTAGCCATCTCTCTAACCACCGACCTCTACCCAACTCTAACCTTTCAACGAGCTCATGCTATGGGGAACCTTTTTTATTAGAAAATTTTAAAACTTCATATTTTTATTTTAGGAATTCTGAAAAACATGCCTTCTATCTACATTTCAGTTCCTTTTTCAAAACATAAAAGACAAATGTGAAGATCAAAATTGAGTTTTCCCTTTGCCTACTTGCAATCAAAGTTTTTAATTGTATTTTTTGGAAAAAATACAACATGTTATTCAAAAAATTAGATGTTCCTAGAAAGCAAATGTATATATCTTTAGATTTAATAGAACTTCTGAATACCATTTACATTTTTTTTAAAAAGGGGCTCCCTGAAGCTTAGGCCCCATATTGTTGCGCTCACCATCCTTCCTCTTATTTCTCTATGGTTAACTTAACCCTAAATTTGTAAAATCCCTTCTCCGAGTGCTTCTTCCTAAATTCCAACATTGCACCTCCTTATCATAGCACGACACAACCCACATGCCTTCCATCATTGACCCTTGTCAACCTTCTACACATTTCCATCCAGTTGCGCCTCCCTTGTTTCTCCATTGTAAGTTCAGGTAGCACAAGTGCGTCTCCGTTGTTGGAGGTCCCTCCTACCCACCAAAAATCCCTATTGTCTCTGTTGAGATCGCTAAACTTGACTATACATCTACTTATGTCCCGTGTATATTGAAGGTTTAATGAGTTTGATCACGGATAGTTGAGCTGAAAAAAGTCACAATCATGTCATTAAATTATAGTGTCATTCCTACTTGATTTCTACAAGATTGTATTTGCATCAAAATTTGTTTTATAGCACCATAGAAAAGCAGTGAATATTTCCAAGGGACCGGAGTGAAAATTGCTACGAAATTTGGTGCAAAAGAATTCTCAGAAAGGTTTTGTAGATATACATGAATGACTTGAGGGGATGAAGCCTCTCGATGTTATTAACAAAGAAGAGTGAACCAACCAAGGATGTCACAATGACCTTTCAAAAAAAAAGGATGTCACAATGGAGGTTCGATCATGTGTTGGATAGCCCCACAATAGCTAGCATAACATCCGATGAATTACTTTGTCTCGAAAAAATATCCTACATGATCCAATCCAATAAATCACAAGACCAGGCAGAAAAAAAAAGAGCCAAAGTTTTGAATGTTGTAAAATTTGATATGAAGATCAAAGAGAGAGCTAAACATGGAAATAAAAACAAATGAAAGCCCATGTACTTGTATGTATGCCATTGTCAGCATTCATGAGGTTCTATACTGTCACTTTGCACAACTAAAGCTCAATCATGTCTCATATTTAGCATACATGCACACAACAGCTATCCCTCCAAAGGCACTTTTTACTGCCCACCATCTGCTCTCTACCTCCTAGCTAGATCTCTCTTGATCCCAACAACACAAATACTCCTACAGAACAAAACAAGCTTGTCTCTCTCCTGTTCTTGCTCCTCCTGATCGATCTACCCTAAACTCGCAGTAGTACTTGACAAGAGCATGCAGTGCGCCATCCTGCTGCTAGGTAGCTACTCCTAGATAGCCCTCAAAGGCTAAGTAAGCATGCATGCATGCACCTGTAGGACCCCTAGCTGTCCACCTCTTGTGCTTGTGCATACCCTTCTCAACTAAATACCCAGCCAGGGCAGGGCTTGGCTTTGTAAGAGGTGCCCTTGTCTTTATTACTCCCCTCTCTCTCTCTCCTCAAGCTCAAGCTGCATGCATGTCCTATGCAAAGCCATCCACATGGGATGAGAGAGAGAGAGAGGGTGGGAGATGGATGCAAGCAAGCAAGCAAAGGACATAAGCCTAGCTATGACCTAGACATGGGTACAGATGTGTGTGTGCATGTGTGATGTTTTGTGTGCTTTCTTTGCACAAGATCTAAGGAGAGAGATGGGGTGGTTACTCCATTAATGATTCATGGAGCTTGGAGAGTGTCCTCTCAGCGTATATGTTGCTGGTTGCAAATGGATACACAGTGCAGTGTTAAGAGTAGTGGTGTTGTGGGGCTTCCCTTCCTGCCTACTAGTGTGGTGGATACTGGATAGTGACCTATATATACGTACGCTCTCAAACACAGAGATCAGATACACACATGCCATGCAACCCATAGGAGGGACCAAGAGGGATCAGAGAGCATCACAATTATACTTACTAGTACAACAGCTTCGTTTTGGATTACAACCGTCACAGAATCCAAGGATCACATCTGCTCCTTTTCGCAACACGCAGCATCTCAGGTAAGAGAGTGGTCTAGACAGAGAGGGGGAGAGCGGTGTATGTATGTGTAGATGGAGTAGGCTTGTAGGTGTGTGTGAATGTGTGACAGGAGAGAGAAAGGGACGGCTGTGCTCAGAAGTGAACTGATAGAGAACTTTCAGGCTTCTCTCTCTCTCCCTCCACCTAAAGCTCTACTAGTACCACTATTCTTTCTCTCACTCTATATATCTCTACACCCCCAAACCAACACTTTAAGACAGCCTTTCCCCAATGCATTTGATGTTCTCAAACTGCAGTGTCTTTTTGCTTGTGTGTCATGATACTACTAAATCAATAATACCACTAGTACTACCTCCCTCTCTCTCTCTCTACACACACACAGAGAGAGAGACACACACACTTGACACTGAAGTACTACTGAACGCACCACCACCACCACCACACACCCCACCACCGATATATATCCCCTCCCTTTTCCTTTCTCCTCCCCTTCCAAGACCCCCATTGCATCATAGAGTGTTCAGTCCTTGTTCCTTCTTCTTCCCTTCTCGCCACTGCTCTCTCTGCTCCACCATGTAAGAAGAAGCCTCCACAAGCGCAACTACCCCTCTCATCGATCACTTTACCTTGTCTTGTTGTTATTGTTCATCTCCATGTTCTGAAACACTATTTCTCCCTTGTGTTCCCCTCCTGTTCTGCTCTTTATGTACATTTCTCTTTAGCATAATCAGCTCATGTATGTTTTCAAACCTAAACGAGCATGTATATGGATCTCCATGAACATCGATCTTGTTTTTTTGTGTGTGGTACTGCATAGTTTTTGTTCTTCTTGTTTGTGGGTGTTTTTGTTCTTGCTGTTTGTGGTGCTTGGTAGTTTTGTGCAGCTAGTAAGTACTAGAGATCTCTAAGTATTACTTGTCTGTTGCATCCACATCTTGCATATAAATTTTTTTTTGGTGGAGTTCTTGCAGTATAGTGGTTCTCATTGTGTGGATCTTTGCCAAGAAGTAACTAATTAACTTATGTTTTGAACTTACCAAACCAAGGAGGCAAGAAGGGAGCCCCCTGGACTTGAACAACCTGCCGGAGGAGTACGGCAAGCAGGCTCATGTGGAGAGCTCCACGACCACCGCCGCATCCAGCGCCGCCGACACGACCAGTAAGAAGATCTTCCTTGTTTTGTCCATGGATTAGCACATATCGTCTCCCTGCTGATTTGTTGCCGGTGTGTGTGTCGAATGTGTTTAATCTCTTGATCAGGGATAAAGAAGAAGAGCTTGGGAGGCAAGGACGAGGCCGGCAAGGTCTACCAGTGCAGGTTCTGCTCCCTCAAGTTCGGCAAGTCTCAGGCCCTCGGCGGCCACATGAATCGCCATCGTCAAGGTAAGCTATAGCTTCATCATCACTCACAAACTCACAACTCACAACCCTAGCTAGCTAGGTAATAACTTCTCTTGCTTCCATGGAAGCTGGCGATCTTACTTGTGATTTGCATCGTTATTCAGAGAGGGAGACCGAGACGCTCAACCGCGCCCGGCAGCTCGTCTTCGGCAACGACACGCTTTCCTCCGTCGGCTCGCAGATGAGGTACGTGGCCGTCCAGACACCATCAGCCGTTGATTAGGGTTTTCCATGGCCACCACTGCAAATTCTGATCTGTTGGTAGCTGCAGTTTCAGGGATGTGAACATGGGAGGCACGCCTCCGTCGGCGGTGCTGGGAGGCGGAGGATTCAGGGGGGGCGTCAACGGCGGTGTCGGCGGCGGAGACCACCCGTGCCACCCGTACCGGCCGATGCAGCCGAGGGTGTCGCCGCCTCCGTACCATTACCTCTACTCCACGACGCCGCCGTCCGCGTTGCACCCCATGAGCTACCCGGCGACGTACCCTGCCCCTCCCCGCCAGCAGACCGCCGGCGCCGTCGGCGACTACGTCATCGGCCACGCCGTGTCTCCTGGCGACGCGCTGATGCAGCAGCAGCAACAGCAGCGGCCTCGCGGCAGCGGGTTCTCCTGCTTCGGCGCTCCATTCACCACGCCGTCGGCGGCAGCAGCGGCGAACGGGGAGGCAGACCATGGGAGCTGCAACTGCAGCTTCGGATGCGGCGGCCACAACAGAAATGCCAATGCCTCCTCTTGAGCTCGGAAGCGAGTCAGCATTTGATGATGCAACTAATTAGTGTAAAGAGCCAACCAATTAAGTTAAGATAGGTTGTTAAGTTTTTGGATATTCGGCAAAGAGTGGGAACTGTTTCTGTGTGGTTTGATTTACCATGAAATTCTAGTACTATGTAGTCCATTTGGGTTTCGATTTGTGTGTTTATTTTGTTGCTTGGAATTCTAGAGATTGATTTCTGTTTACTCCAGAATGTACTAGAATTGTGAATAAATTATTTTTATTTAGAAATGTTAAATATTCCTTTATATGCATGGAAGTACTAAATTAAATATATCACATGAGAATGATTTTATAATTTGTTGATCAGTTAACATGTTAATGTAAAAATTAGATTGTACATACTATACTACATTGATTATCTAAGCATAACAGTATACCATGCATTGTCAACGACGTAAAGTCAAAAACCCTCATCATCTATCACTTCACCAGTTTTGAAAATATAACTAAAGATCATTTTGCACTCTATAGCTACTAGTTACATTAACTTCCCTACCTGGAGTTCGGAAAAGCTAGCAAAAGCCAGTCAACTTGAATTCAGAACCTGGCATGTCAATGTCACAATAAACGTGATTTGACATGAGCACAGCAGGTCAACCAAGAGATGAAGATGGCAAAATTATGAGCCGGTTCAGAAAACTATACTATATGCCGCACCGAAGTACACTCTGGATTATGGACAGCGCCGCCGTGTTCTCGAAAAAGTTATGGACAGTGCCATGCATATTGACCACAGTTTTCTGATGGGACAGCTTGCTTTCCTGCCGGCCTCTTATTTGCTACACATCAATGTTTGGTATGCAGGTACACCGGCGTTATCATTTCCCGAATCATCAGTAGCAAAATGTCAAAGATGCATTGTAACAGGGGCTGCATATTTTTTTGTACTCCCGTTGTTTTTCCATTTAGAATGTTCCATTTGTACACAAGCTACAAGTTAGCAGTAACAAGAAATCTTGTTTACCATCAAAATATGCCATAGTATTGAAAGGCATCTGAAACATGGATATAGTAATTTTTTACAACTATACTGTTACTTGCTATATTTCGAAAACATTGTATCAGTTTTTTTTTTTGGAAATAAGCATATGTTAATATCATACGGATATCAATTACACCCAACCTCTGCAACAAAGCATACCGTAGTAGAAATACGGATGGACACAACAAAAAAAGGAAGAAGAATTACAAAAAAAAGTCATGCTACATCAATCTAATCCTTAGCAGCAGCGGCACTACCACCGCAAAAACAACACCAGAAGTCCAACCCCTCCAAAAACGATGCCTCCAAGAAGAAAATAATGCACAAACGCTATCATCGCCCGATCCAAGATCTTAGGTTTTCACCCTGGAGAAAGTCCTCGCTCGCAAAACAATATCTTTTGCAAGACCATTGCCAGACACAACCAATGAAGGCCAGAGCTTGGATTTTCATCCTGCAAGGTAAGACCGTGAACTCCTCCTGTGATGTCGCCCCTTCTAACAGATGCTACTGCGAGTCATAGATAACGAAGCTAGATCCTCATCGCCATAAATACTCAATCCACCATAGCTCGTCCACATGTGACATGTCTCTAACTTCATGACATTCTCCGCATCTGACTTCACCATATGTATCGTCAAAGACATGTCACATGATGATAACAGGTAGCAGAGCTTCACCATGCTCCCATTGAAACCAAATGTCCAGCAAAAAAACATAGGTGCGCATGACCGAATTCCTTCAGATCCAGCAAGCTCCAGACATATTCACCCATGGGAGTTCGCCGACGGAGCCTTCCGGAACCAGACACTTTGGCTAGATCAATGGAGACACGCATCAAGTAGACCTTCGTCTTGGTGTGAGAGTAATCCAAGGACCACCCCTTTTATTCAAACCAAGCCGGCAACCCCCTCGCCACCCGCCGGCAACCTGCAAGTTCCGCCGCACCAAACCCTACCAGCATCCCTGTGGCTAGTCTAGTAACAAGAGATGGCAGTAGAGCAGGGTCGACCCCCATTGGATCCGGCCCAATCAGGAGCGGAGAGGTCCAGGAAGGCGGCGCTGGAGCACCAGATCTCAAGTTCTAGGGTTTCCAACACCAGTAGGCTTGGCCCTGGACTTCCACCGCCGGTCATGGCGCCGCCGGAGGGACCTCCGCCACCACCCAACCAGAGGCACCGCCCTGGTTGCTAATCGTCGTCGATCTGGCCACCTCTTCCCAGCAGCCATGGCGACCAACTCTGGCCTCCACCCGCCCCAGACCACCTTCGGTGGCTGGGCCCGCCGCCACCACGGTGAGGCCGGCGGCAGCGGCAGCTTGAGGAGCAACATCGGCGGGTGGGCTTTGGCGGCGCCCTGAATGTCGCCTGAATACATGCGACAGTTTTTCTGCGTCCATTGGATCAGATCATATATTTTCATTTATCTCAAGACATAATTTCGTAATTTTATTAGGTTTAGGAACATTGTTATAATACCAATATGTTGGTGATGTCCTGTTCAAGAGACCACCTTGTATGTTCAAAACTTCCAAAAAATTAAATAACGGAGAGTATATTACTATCGTCTTAACGAGTTTAGTCACAATGAAATCATACATATTTCATATGTTTGTCCAAACTAATGTAGTATGTACTCACAATTTTGGATCAAACCATAAGTTATTATCCAAGGAAAAAAGATACAATTCTTGTTGAACCGGGAAATTTCCACTAGGAAGTCCCGAATTGGACCGAGCACCCTCCAAAACGAACTCGATATAGTCTGTTAAGTCCTGGTTCAGGAGTTCCAGGAAATCAAGCCAACTCTCTTTCTCACTAATCCATAGGTTCCATGCAAGATTTGTCCATGGTTCCGAGGGAAGTATTTGTGTGGAGAAATGATGGGAAAAAGTTGGACTTGTGTTAAGTTCTTTGATTTTTTTCCCCGTGAAGCAAGCTCCTTTTATTTTCCAAATGCCCATTTTTTTAGTATTGCATACCTATGATGGACGTGGTGTTTTGGCACTCAAAAGTCAAAAGAAACTATGAAATCTAATCTTCAAGGTATCCATGACTTCTTGCAATTATTTTTGGGTTCTCGTGACCTAACATATGAACTAAAAACTACAAACTTAGATGGTTACTTCTTAAATTCCCATGTCATAAATCATCAAAAACCCATACGGATCCTAGATTCACTTCCAACTTTCCTCCAAGCCTCCCCTAAACAAGTCAGGACACTTTTCACAAGGGAGACTATCACCAAGAAATTATAACTTAAGACCATTGAACACAATGTTACCCAAGAAACACCTCTAATAAGGCAAGATACTTGATAGTTGTCAAGAACTCAAGACATGTTATTAATTTCAAGATCAATATAACTGTTATGTATTATATAATTGAATATGAAATAGATAATATTTTAGAATGTTTGAGCCATGCACCTTAAATACTCATATATTCTTTAAATATACATCATTAGAAAAATAAACTTGACGGGCTTAGAAACCCCACACGACCATCAAAACACTTTTTAGACACCTTACTCATGTTAAAACAAATTATTAGTTACTTATAGTAATATATATTTTCTAACTGGATAGCTAGATTTGCATTCTTATTTAGTATAGTTTTCTATTACACTTAACAAAATTAAGCACATAATATTGTTCCATGTTTTAATATACAGTTTTATTTGTTATACTACCTAGTTTTCATCATTGCAATTATATTTTCACTACTCCATAGAAGTTATGTGAGTGCTCCGTCTTGATAAAAGGACATACAATAAACTCGAGTCCTCTAGACCTGAGAAAAAAATCCTATTCCTCTCTACTATTTGAAGCTATGAAAAGCTGTAAGCCTCCATAAAATAATGTATGGCATAATATGAATAAAAGTGTACCACATGCTGTGAACTTTCTACTCCCTCTGATCCATATTACTTGTTATAAAAATAGATGTATCTAGACATATTTTAATGCTAAATACATTCAATCCAATGTCAATTGATATGGATCGAAGGGAGTAATATAAATTACAAAAATTATATTTGTTGGTTGTGTGCTTATTTTTGGTGTAGAGGTCTGGATAGAGAAAACCTTCGTTTGCAGAAAAGATGAATTTAAGAGAATATGTACATGTTTGTTAATTTTTTTTACTACTAGAATAAATCTTAAAGTAGAGATATAAGGACTACCATATCCCATATATCTCAGTAGAGGTTTTTAAATACTATGGTGTTTATGTTAGGATTATAGGTGTAAAATCCGCAAATCCTACAATGTATTATAGTAAAGGTGTAAGTAATAGAAATTTCTAGGGCATATATGAGCTACCAAAAAAATTGTCCTTGAAGTTTTGGCCTTATTACTAGTTTTTGGTCGGTTGATAAACATGCCTTTCATATGCTTGTTGGTTAGTAACAAAGTGCACCTCTTGGTAGGTTTATGCTTGGTATCAAAATAAAATTGCTTACTTATCAACTCAAACACAACTCAACTTAGAAAGAACACATTCTTCTTTTTATTCGAAAATCCATCTATCTCACCAGAGGATATATAGAGGGTCAGGAAATTGTGAAGGAGGTGCATCACCATCATAGGGAGCACATCAAGATCATCTTTATTTAGGTGAATTGACTCGTGGGATGCAAGTTAGCACTGTAAGTTGGCATTGTGTTTTTGATCATGATTATGTCTAGGTGATCTTCTCCTTGAAGAACCGTTGTAGGTTAACCGCGCCAAGATCAAAGTGTTGTTATGTGTAGTACTGAAAGGCATGTTGAACATTTATATAGTCAAATTTTAAACCTACACTTGTTACCTACTATATTACTATCATCTTCCACATGTTTAGGCTCAATCACATAAGTAACATTTCTTATTATTTCTCTAATCTAGTGTATATCTTCACACTTCTATAGACAATTTAAGTGTATGAACCATTAGTTTGTTTTCAAAATAGAAGGATGTCACATGTGCAAGCTTGAGACACATAACTATCCCTTTTCGAGGACAACATATCACCTATATTCTCACTTGTGGACATCGTGGAGTGTACTTAATTATATGCTATCTTGACATCTTTTTTTGCAGAATTGTGGCATTATAGTTCAAGTAAACTCGTCTAACAATATCTACAAGTCATATTTCTTAGAGATGGTAATAAATCCAAAATGGAAAAGTTTATGCAAAGTAATAAATTCTCTCCTTTGTATTCTCCAAAAAGGATGTTTACATTTATTCTAATATTCAAAAAATGAAATTTTATCTTCTTCTTTGGTAGTTTATTGAAATTTTACATCATGTCTACTAAGGTGATTTCAGTCTTTTAGAATTGTGTTGTTTGTACTGGCATAATAGAAAAGTTATAAATGTAAATATTGGGTACTTTTCTTACTAGAGCTAGTCTTATAGTCTTGAATAATTATCATGTCAATCCCTACATAACTTTATAATTTTATTTTCGTTGATTAAATTTCAAAGGAATGGACTTCTACAACATATTTCCATACTTCATAAATAATCAAGAAAGAACTATGATTACCGGGGAGTTAACAAGCACAGGTATGGGCGCATGCAGTCATATCACCCGCGCGCGTACCAGCCTCTCAAAACTTCCAATAAACTCAAAAAACTTTTATGGACTTCAAGAACAAAAACAAAAATAGAAAAACAGGAGTTGATCATTAAAAAGTGAGTAAGATTAAACTTACCAACTTACTATATTTTCAGGGAAATCATTTGGGGAATTTACTTCCCTTTAACTTTTGCATTATTTTCTTCTTCCGTTTGTGTATGGTTGGTTGAAAAAATTTGCTAAAGGCCAGACAAAGAGCGTTAGATAATTTATTTTTGGGGCGAATTGTACCTATATGTATGTGATGGAAATAAAGGGTGCCACTTTTCATTGGGACTCCAAGTGCAGCAATCTTCTTTTCCCCACAAGAGTGACTCGAGGGTTTATATCGAACTCTCGGGGAATTGTGTGGATATTTTTCTTCTCCTCTTCAAGCAACATGTAAAGTAAAATAATTTGTCTTGTGTCACCAAATCTACCAAGTGGTTGTCAAGCACAAGGTTTTGTATTAGTAAAATGAAATAAAATATAAAACAAAATAAAGTAAATAAAGTAAAGTAAATAAATGCAAACTAGATGATATGGAAGATAATAGAGTTGTTTTTGGGTTTTTATGAGTGATTGCAAGTAGGAAAGTATTTTTTGTATTTTCTAAATAATAAATTGCAGAAAATAAAGAGGATAGTAGATGCAATGGAAATGTGTTTCTTATGATAAGAATCGGACCGGGGTTCATGGGTTCACTTGTCTACTCTCTTTTTAGGTTGTGGTGATCACAAAACAATTCATCAATGATAAAGATTCATGGGATTTCTATATGTGCTTGATAAAGTAATTAATATGGTAATCACATTATAATATTGAGATGGAATGCATCTCTCTCTTATACTCCTCAAGAAAGGGAAATCTCCATGCAATCTTGAATTAAGAACAAATCAGAGTACAACTTTAAGAAATACTATATGATGTTTAAAATACAAAAATGCTACCTTGATCTAACAAGGTTATGAGTTGTCACATGATAACTATAGCACATGATTCCACTTTATCCCTAGTGAGGCAGTAAAAGAAAGGTAAAAACCAGAGTACATCTTGAATATTATGTGTCACAATTCAATCTCTACCACCATGCTACTCCATCTAACGCACACTTCTCCCCATACAAGTTCTTGCATACAAGTTGTATCAAAACAAGTAATTAATAATGGAGTGCATGATATGTATCTAACAAATCATCTTACACAAAATAGATTCCAATATCAAATATCAAATCATAGAACAAAGATCCACCACATAGGAATTACAAATATGACCATAATCATGTAGCGCAGCTCATATGGTACTAGATCTATAAAGAACTAGAGAGAGATAGATCAAGCTACTACCATAAACCCATAGCCCGAGGGTGGACTACTCCCTCTTCATCATGGTGATGATGTTGGAGATTTTGGAGAGGGTGGAGATTTCCTCGGAGGTGGCTCCGGCGGAGTTTTCCCCTCCAATCTTTGTTGGATCTGACTCTGTTTGGTGGTGTTTTCGTCTCTGGTGTGCTACGTCTCGAGGATGCCTTGGGGGGGGTCCTTATATAGGGATTTTTAGGTCAAGAGAACTCCCTGGGTGAAAGAATCAAGGCGATTGGACGGTCGAGGAGAAAGATAGCATGGGCGGCACGCCACCTGGGCTATCTTGGGCCTCCTTGCCCTCCAGGTGGGATCCTTGTGCTCCAGATTCTTCTCGTGGATAAATATTGGTATTCCCAAAAGTGCAGGTCCATTTGACTTTGTATAGGTCCTAAAACATCAAAAACATTAAAAACAGGTTTTTTCTGCAGTGGAGGGTTATAGCCAAAATAAAGGGGATCATTGGTAGATCCCCCAAAATCAATATAAAACATGGATATAATATTATATATGATGCAAATATATAGGAAAACATGTTAACAAACTACAAAGTTCATGTATGCATTTTACATGCATCAGTATGTAGATTGACGAGACTGCTTGTGCTTTTTTTTTCAAATAATGTTGGTACTCCAGGAAGCTATTCCTTCCTTTGCATGATGTGCAACTCAAACTCTTTTAAAAGTAAAGTACAACGAATCATTCTAAACTTAACATCAGTTTTTCAAGGATTTACTTTAAGTTATCCCGATCAGTATGTACTCTAACTTTCAAGTAAATAATATAAGATCTAAATTTATCACAGTAGAATACAACCGCAAAAATTTCCTTCTCAGCCATGGGGTAGATTCTTTGAGCCTCATTTAAAAGTGTGGCTAGCACGACGAATGATATTAAGTTTATAACCATCATTCTAGCAAAGACGGACCCATCAACTTCACTACTAGCTTCACAAAATAAATCAAGAGGCTTTCTCCAATTAGGTGGTTTATGATGAGTGCAAGTGCACATATCGTTTGTAGCTAGTTTCAAATAAAGATATCAATCCTACAGGGAGCAGCAGGCAAAAGACTAAAATGCTTTTAACTAAAACTAAATGAAGTACTTAATAAATAATTTTAAAATGCAAGAAAAATAGAATTGTTTTAAGGATTGTTTTGGGTTTTTGATTGAGCAAAGCAATTAAATAAACTAAAGAAAAAATTAATGCAGGAAGTAGGAATCGCGTATGTAAGAGAGCTTGGAACTATAATAGGGAAAAAGGCGTTCTCGGGGAGTGGTGGATACACCGCTAGCAGTTTATACAGAGTAATCAAGATTATCATAAAAAATATTCTCATGACATATATGAATGTGGGAGGACCTCCATATATGGACGAATAGGCAACAACCACTGCATACATCATCTGTCATAACCACAGCTGACAGGTAAATGACATCAATCGTATTATCTCGCTATTAAGGGATTTCTCCCATGGCATGGACATGGCTTAATGAGTTCTCCTTGATTCCCCAAGTTAGTACGTAAAAAATGACACCAGCTTTACAGTCACAGTAAGTGCTATCATCTCTCCGTCTACCAACAAGTAATCCCCTTCATCAACCTATAAGAGGCAAATATTAAGAGGTGCACAACTCTCAACATCAAGATCGACAATTAACACATACACATAATGATGTATAACATGATAATCTCTATCTTATCTCAATCATATGCTAGGGTTTCTCCATCTCCCCAAGAACTAATGATCTACTCAGACATGGAGGCAAACAACATCATGGCAATGATAATGGAAACAATCGTAGATGAATAGTTCTTGTATAAATCCACAACTAGTACGAGAATTACAACAAGATCTAGATGGGATGGATGAGATATTCTGGTGATTCAACGGTTGATGAAGATGAAGATCGATGCCTGGCCTCCTAGATCTGCGTAGGGCGAAGATGGATCCCTTGGGCAAGTTCCCCCTCCAGATCCCTTCCCGAGGTGAGGTTTTCTACGTTTTCTAGGTGTTCTGTATGTCGTCTCCCCGATATGATTGCACGGGGGAAACTATTTTAAGAGGTGGTAGTGGCGGCAACTGTACGACAGGAACTATATGGCCAGAAAAAGTATTTCCGCCGTATAGTTAGCCGTTAAAGCCTCTGCTTGCTGCGATAGCCGTGAGTTTTCTTCTGGTGTTATTGATATTTCTCAAATTAGCGATTTACGCTGTTTTTGACTCCTTTTCGCTCCAGTACAACTGGTCCAAGAATTTTGTCCATCGTTTCCATCATCTGTCCTGATCCTGGTGAAAATAGAGATAAAAGATGCACGCGAACACCGTAAAGTACTAAGATCCTACCACTATAGTGGAAAATAATAATATAAAACATGATGCAAATATGCATTCATCAGCTTCTCCAAGCTTAGACTCTTGCTCGTCCTGAGCAAGGTTATAGCTTAATGGATGTGATCCTCATATTCATGAAGGTGAGTCAATAAAATAAATGAGGCATTTGCAGCATGTGCTTATCTTACAAGATGTATAAGACTAAATTCATCAATAGTACCTTACTTGAACTATCCGAATAATATTTGTAGACTTACACACCTTAGAATTTAATAGTTCACAAAAGGTTACCTCTTGATATGATGTAAAATTGTGTTGGTTCAACCGAATGAGTTAGCGAGGTAGTCCCAAGCATCTTACGATTAACATATTCACTTGGGATTTAAAATCTCAAACATTTCTTTGTCTCTCCACAAGATAATGATGTATGCCTATTTTCTCTTTGCACATTTTCTTTTCTTTTTGCTCACACTTTTATCTTTAAGTGATGTATAAAGAAGCTAGCCATACATTCCACCTCATGAGGGAATTCAAAGATTGACGATCTCAATTCTCAAATTCCAACTGTATATGAAGTATCTTCATGGCTTGAATATTCTACCTCATCTTGTTCTCACTCTAATTTGATAGCACTTTTAATTCTTCTTTGTTCAAGGTTTCTTTCTCAACTTTGTTACTTGGATAATTCTTTCTTTATAAATCAAACCATGAACTCACAATATATCAAATCAATTACCTTTGAACGTTCCATTCATACCAAGGGTGTGGACGACTACTAATGCTATCATCAAGTGCAAGTAAAATAATACTCAATCTTGTCCATATATCTAATAAGATAACCACAAACTCAACAATACTCCATATATAATGATAAACTCGGAATTTCATAAAGGGATCGACTATTCCTGGAGGGAATTATAATGATGCACAATTTATTTCTGAGCTTGAACTAATGCAAAAGCTAAACTTATAAGATAGATTACAAGGTATTCATGATCTCCCCAATCTTGGAATCAAGCCAGGAGGGATCAAATAACTCCTTGTTGGTACCTATTCCTTCCCATGGGTGAGAAGAACATCGCATTCTTCCTCTATATTGCAAGCCTTAGCTATGCTTGCAAGGCGGCTGCTGAGATCGGCCATGTCGAATTGAAGCTTACAAATATTCTTTTGGAAGAATTTATTCTCATTTGTCAACGCAAAAAAATTTTTAATCAAGAAACCAACTCTACCATCGATGCCATTGACATTTTTCTCAAGGTCTTTGCTCATCATCTAGTAGGAGTCAATCCCTTCTCCAATAGTTTCAACACATGCTTTCGAGGCTTTTTCCAATCGATAGATCTGATCATGAATCTCATCTGGCCACACCTTCTTAGGCTTGAAAGGTGATGGACCGAGAGGAGGTTTATAATAAGATCATATGTTGTGATGATAAGGATTAGGTAAATACTCATCCTTGCTCTTTCTCTGTGCTGCTTGCCTCATCATCTCCATCCTCTGCAGGAACATGTCCTCCCAATTTGGGAGAGGCATGATATCCTTGATCTCCGGGCTAGATGGCGATGATGCTTCTTTAGGTTCTACTTCTTCGATCCTCTTCATGGGCTTCTCTTCTTTCTTCCTCCAAACCTTGTTGACATGAAAAATTTGCATGGCTTTGCTGCACAGATGTTGTTAGAAGGAGCTTTTATAGGGATGGCGATGATTTTTCGAGGCGTGAGGTTGTAGCTCTACGAAAACTTAATGAAAAAGGTTAGATGCAATCAGGTTTAAAAGGGGAGGTAGAAAACCCTAGTGATACGTTGCAAATGTATCTATAATATTTGATGCTCCATGCTTGTTTTGCACCAAGTATCTTATGTTTTGTCCACACTTTGTGGCATTTTTATGCATTTTCTGGAACTAACCTATTAACCGGTGCCACAGAGTCAGTTGCCTATTTATGCTATTTTTGGTTTCAGGAAAACTAGTAAAGAAATATTTTCGGAATTGGACGAAACAAAATCCAAAGTTCCTATTTTTCCTGACATGACATGGAGTCCGAAGGAGAGACGAAGAGTAGCCGCGAAGCAACCACACCAGGTGGCCGTGCAGGCCCCCTGGCCGCGCCGCCCTAGGGTGTGGCCCACTCGAGCCTCCACCGACCTTCCTCCCCGAGAAAACCCTAAGTACCATATTAGAATTCCACGAAAAGTTCTGTAGCGCCGCTGGTACCAAAGACGATATTCGGGGGACGGAAGTCTCTGTTCTGGCACCCTACCGGGACGGGGAATTGCCCCCGAAGCCATCTCCATCGACTCCACCGCCATCTCCATCGCCGTTGGTGACTCCCATGATGAGGAGGGAGTAGTTTCCCCCCGAGGTTAAGGGCTCTACCGGTAGTTATGTGTTCATCTCTCTCTCTATGGTGTGATCTTATTGTGATCATGAGCTTTGTAATCTAGTTGAATAAGTAGATCTATTATGATACTCAAGTGATTTTATTAACGTAATCTCCGGATACACCTTGTCCCACGTGTGTGAAGGATGACAATGTGCACACCATGTGTGTGTCTCTTAGGCTAAAGGTTACAGAAATACTTATCATGAGTTATAATTTGAGTTGGATGTCTCTATGAAATAGTGGTGTTTGTTGGAACCATCTAGCGCTCAAGGTGACAGTTAGGGGTTACCTAGATGGGAATGCGGACTTTGAGGAGTGCTTTTGTAGCCCTACGCAGTGAATTAGTGTTTGTTATCCAACCATATAGTAGTTCAGGGTAGCATAGTGAAGATAAGACATTATATGTTTATTGAGAGTATCCACTAGTGAAAGTATGATCCCTAGGCCTTATTTCTAAGCATTGAAACACCATTTACAATCAGTCCTGCTACATGTTTGCTTGCTGCCATTTTTATTTCAGATTACAATTACCACTTATAATCATTCATATTACTTATATTTCACTATCTCTTCGCCGAACTAGTGCACCTATACACCTGACAAGTGTATTAGGTATGTTGGGGAATACAAGAGACTTTTTGTATATTGATTACAGGGTTGCTTGAGAGGGATATCTTTGACCTCTTCCTTCCCGAGTTTGATAAACCTTGGGTGATCCACTTAAGGAAAACTTGCTGCTGTTCTATAAACCTCTGCACTTGGAGGCCCAACTATGTATACAAGAATAGAAGCGTGCATAGACATCACCTAGCCGTCGCCCATAACGAGCAATTATACGAGGCAGCCCGTATATGTCCCGCCGTATAGTTGAGAACGGACTTAGCTTTTCCATTTATGGAGGTACTAACTATACGACCGCAACTATACGGGCGGGAATTTATTCCCGCCATATAGTTGGTCGTAAAACTTGCAGTACCGTACAATAAAAATTCGGAGATGGGGCAGATAACTATACGATCGCAACTACATGGCCAGAAAAAAATATTCCTTCCGTATAATTGGTCGTTGAACTTGTTGTACCGTTCGAAAACAAAAGAGAAGATGTAAAAACATCTATACGACCGGAACTATACGGCCGGAATTTTTAGTCCCGCCGTATAGTTGGTCGTTAAACCTTCTAGGGCTGCCAAAATTTACCTATGTGTGTATGTGAGGATTGTATGAATGCATGTTTGAAATTGTGTGCTTAATCTAAATAGCAAGGGATGGATTAAATATGAAAATAACATCATCTAAAACATTTTCAAGCAGAAACAAATCAAGAGAAAATCAAAAACAAATCAAATAAGGCAAATGGTCATTTTTGCCAATCTTGCTCACTAGGCCACTTTGAGTATTTCTAGTACAAGATTTCAAACAAAAACATTTCCATTTCTTTTCAACCCTTGCTAGACCAAGTAAAAGTGAATCAAAGCCCACCTTTCAAACTTGCAGAAACATTTGGCAACCCCATTCAAATAAAAATTTAAAATTGAATCTTTATCTTATGTGAAGATCACATATTTTCAAAACCAAACCAAACCGGTGCCCCTTGACCAATCCAACTGACCAGAGACTCTCTAGTATGTAACCAACACATCCACCAAGTTTGAATCCAAAATTAAAATTTGAATTTCTTTCGGCCATTTCATCAAACACCTTGTTTGTAGCAAACAAACAAACATCAAGCACTATTTGTAGCAGTGATTTTGGCCAACCTTGTTCCCTCTCTGGTTTGCAGCAATCTCTTAATAGATCATCTAGCCCCTTTTACAATCTTTAGCATCACTGTGACCATGCAAAGGCATCAATGGTGACCAGGCCAAGAGCACCCTTGCCACCCCCATGTTGCCAATGATCTAGGAGAAACTCTAGCTTCACCAACCTTGTCTGGGACATGCAGCACCGTCCACCGCCACCCCCTGTCCCATCCTCGAGCACTGCCAGCCCCTGGACCACACTGCCTGAGCATGCCAAGCTTCTCTGCGTGCGAGCCGAGAGCGCGCTAGTGCGCCGCACGCGACACCAGCCCACAGACCGCGTGCCGCCCTCGCTGCTTGCGTGCGTGGTCTCCAGCACCCCAGTAACCCGCCATACAACCCCGTTCGCTGCCGCGCGGACCATGGACGTTGTGCGCCATTAAAACCACCGTCGGACCCGCCCAGAGCGTCGCGACGTTTCGACCGTTCCTCACCGCCCCACGCCTCGCCATCAAGCCACTGAGCTTCGCCAGGAGGCAACGCACCGCCCCCTATCGTCGCCCATGCCATTAGCACGCTGTGCCGACGACAACGACGAGCTCCACCCGCGCCTGTCGGTCCCCTTCAAGCACTATAAAAAGAGGCCACCCCCCTTCGATTTGAGCACACCATCTCACCCCCACCTCTCACCGATCACACCCACTCACCCCTGGAGCAAGGCGAGCACCAGGTGGCCGGAATTTCACCGAATTTCGCCGCTGCAGAGGAGGAGAGGCGCCATCGATTGGAGCCGCCCTAGGAGGAGCTGCCGGTACAAGGAGGATCACCGTCATCGACTTCGTCGTTCGCCCCCGTCGCCGACCATCGCTGGAGCCCCGGTAAGCCCCCGTCGACCCCCACTGACCGTGCTAGGGTTTTGCCTCGCCGCGTCATGTTCAGGCGTGGACGATGAACCACATCCGTTCGATTAGAGTTAGATCGCACGGCCTAGATCGCCCCATATCGCTTCGCCACTCACTGTCTCACTGACAAGTGGGGTCGTTCACTTAACCAACCCCCGCGCGCGCTGTGCGTAGTGGGCCGGCCCAATTAAACCTCCCGCGCGACCCAGTAATTCAAATTTAGATTTATTCTTTTAGTTCTAAACTTAGTTCTGTACCCAGATTCAAAAATCAACCCAGCTCGTTTCACTGAACCAAAATGCATAAAACAAATTTTGTTATAAAGGTACTGGAATGCTTAATCCAAGCCCGTTGGATTCAAACCATTTAAATTTATAGATCACCCATGGTAAAAATAACAAGGCAGAAGCTTTTCTGCATTCAAACATTTTTCAAAATTCAACCATGAAAGCTTTTGAGTTAATTCCAACTCTCAAAAATCACATTTAACCATACCTTTCAGAATATATAAAAATATATAGGGTTACTTGCAGAAATAATGATCAAGTAATAAAAGAATGCCTCTTAGGCCATTCTAGTCATTTTATTTAATTAAAATAAAAAGGTTAAACCTTATTAAATCGTAACACCACTTTAAATCACATTCCCATGCACTGAAATATGTGGTGATGACATGTGTCAACATGATCCCATGTTTGAGTTGGAGAATATTAAATCTTAAGTAGTTTTTCAATGAGTAGAAATTACTTTTCTAAAATGAAATAAATAAGACAAGTGCTTAAATCTTTGTGATAATAGTGATGATGCTATATCATCTAGTGTGAACCTTTGTGTGCTAAATAGAGTAGTTAAGAATTGTGTGGTGATTGTGTATCTCGTATTTATTTATAGACGCTAGTACCGACCAAGGATACAAGGAGGAAGGAGAATACTACGAGGAAGAAGCCGAGGAGAACTTTAATCACTGCTTTGCACAAGGCAAGCTATTAACTGAGCAAGCTTATACTTGCAATTATGCAAGCATATGCTAAAATTATGCAAGCTAATACTTGCAAACTTACACCACTTGATACCCAATCTTAGTTTTACTTGCAAGCTTAAGTATTTCATTTCTTCATCAAAGCTTTCTCTTAGAGTTCACTTAGTAATTTGTATATATTAAAAGGATAATGGAAGGTAGCATAAAGAGCATAAAACTTGACCTAAGTTAGATAATCTTGATGTCATCCTGAGGCATGAGATTGAACGTAGATAAGATATACTTGCTTATCACCCCTCATTAGTAGTTACCCCCACCTGTAGATGCTAGTGCTAAGCATAAAATTTGATCAACTTTAGATGGGAATACTTGGTGAAAATGGTTATGAAAACCTTAGAATGATGAGTCATTCTACTGAAATGTTTTGACATGTGTTCTTGAACACCAGATGATTTAGATGATAAAAATGTTACGGCATGAGCTTTACCCCTTTATAAAACTGATGGTTGTATGGATGCGATACCATTGCAATTTTACCGTACAACCATAATACCCAAAAATTGGGTAAGGCTTGATTAGAAATTTATATACCTTAGTATGGGTTCTCTTGCGGCCAAGGTTTGAGCTGAGGCTACCTTGTGAAAATTGTCCACATGTGCAGTACCCAAGATGACAGTTGGTCATGGTTGGGAGGCCAAACACGTAGGAGAGGTGCCTATACTAGGGCGTGTAATTAAAAGGTTAGGATTGATTATCCGCATACTGAGTATGGTGAATTCAGGATTTGTTCCTGACGGATGTATCAAATATTGTGGTGAAAGTGTACAATCTCTGTAGAGTGTCAAACTATTCGAATAGTCGCGTCCGCGGTTATGGATAGTTGGAGTGGCCATACTGTTCCGTCGTCAGATGTTTTCAAAATGACTTATGCAATGATTTGTGACATGACTTGAACACAACAAGGTTGTGTTATGAAATTCAAGTTCCCACTTAAGTGTATTAAAACTTTCAACTAGTTTTCTTTGCTTCTGAACTCAGTAGAGGTAAATCTGGCTTTTTACAAAACAACCCTAGAGCTTAGTATATCCTACTTAAAATCAATTCACTTGTTAG
This sequence comes from Avena insularis, assembly GCA_023614405.1. Lineage (NCBI taxonomy): Eukaryota > Viridiplantae > Streptophyta > Magnoliopsida > Poales > Poaceae > Avena > Avena insularis. The sequence continues at coordinate 38,514,727 of CM042684.1, read as the reverse complement.
TACTAGTTTGCGAATACTTAAAGAGTACTCATGGATTTGTCCCTGGCTATTCCCGTGGCCAGACTATGAAGAGGAGTATCAGGATGATGGACCGCAGGAAGGTTACGACAACTTGGATCATCTCCCATCATCAGCATTGCCTGTGACCCCGAAGATGGAGCTTCTCCTACGCTATCTTTACTATTACGTTATTCCGCTGCTTGAGTTGTATTAAGAACTGGATCATGAGATCCTTATTTGTGTAAGACCTTATGTATGGTTTGTAATGGATGATATACTGTGATATCCAAATCTGTTATGTCTCGCAAAAATGGTAATCCTGGGATTGCGATGTATGGCATAATAGACATCTGGGATTAAAAATCTGGGTGTTGACAATCATGATCATGTAAATGAAGTACGAATATATGGTAATTCAGGTGCAAATCCATAATAGTAATTGAAATTACAACAAGTTGGAGTTGAATGAGATGGGAATGGTGTTGGTGATGAAGATATAGTGGTTGATGATGGGGAATGATGCCTTGGCCTCCAATGATCCTTGTAGAAGCTAGGATGATGCCCTTCTGCAAGTTCCCCCTCCAGATCCCTTCGGGGGATGAGGTTTCTACGGTTTGTGGTGTCTCTGAATGTCCGATCTCAGATTCGTCTTTGGCAGGTGAAATTATTTGACAAGGCGAAGCGGATGGAAGGAGGGACGATCGAACGGTACAGGAGGGATCACTCCATACTAATGGTCCTTAACTCTATTAGAGTATCCTTATGCATCCCCTCTTGACCCAGGTGCGTGGAAAATCACTTAGATGGAATTTATCACTTCGAAATATCATATTAATACACAATATGACAGTTCTAAATGATATATCCATCAGTATCTTCATAATTTGGGATCATGTGGAAACAAGCATAAAAAATGTGCGCGAGAGCCATAAAATACCAAAATCCTATTGGTACTCATGCAAAAACATAAGGTAAATATGCTTAAAAAATACACTCATCACACCACCGCACCCCACTTCCTAACTTAGACCTCACAACACTCCCCTCTTTGCTAATCCTAGATCTCATATCACTTCCCTCTTTGCATACCCTAGATGCCCCAACACTCGTGTCTCTTCTCTCCATAGTTGTGCCCAAGCAGAAGAGTAGATTAATCATCCACCGCTGAAGTCATTTCACAATGCAGACCGAGAGCGCGATACATGTTGCTCCAGCAGTGATGAGGTTGTCACCGTCGTGCAGATCCAACAAGCGGAATATGGTGGTCAAGCTGGTGATAAGGTGTTCAACGCCATGTAGATCCACCACACGGAAGATAATGGTCAGGAGAGCAGCAATATAGATCTTTCACCTAGTCGATGATGTGTAGAATCTCATACGAAATATGGAGGAACTAAATATTAGGGATTTAGTTATTTAGATTTTGTAGTTAGTTTTCCTTTCTTTTTAGCATAGTGTTTTTTTGGAGGAATGAACGAAGAGTAGGTTAAGTCTTGTACTAGAAAAATTGTATTTCATTGGATTATTGATTTGATTATCATGAATAAACTAATTTATTTACCACTTCCTTCTGCGTGAAGTTAACAGTGAGAATATTTTTTTCCTATGTGGTTAGTTGAGTTATATAATGCTTATTAGTTCCCCTCAAAGAAAAATTAAATGGGACCGGTGTCCCAAAAGTCTTACTATAATATTTAGAGATATATATTTTATACTATCTTCTCCCTCTATGGTTCTTTCCACTTGTTTTAGTTGATTTTTTCTTATTTCTATGTTTTCCATTCGCAATAAGATAAATATATTCCGTGCTATTTCCACCTTTGTGAATGTGTATAACCTTGGCCCTTTGATTCCACTGAGTATTTCTCTTCTCGTCTAAGTTTGGTCACACGTTCATTTTCATCCTTCATTTTTTGGAAAAGAGCATATATTAACATCACACGGATACCATTATAATTCCTCTACAATTTGGAAAAGAGCGTATATTTTCATCCTTCATGGAATCACGTTCCTCTACAATTTGATGGCTATAACTTCTAGGTCATCTATAATAGTAGCAACCTTTCTTTCTCATTTTTGTATTTCAAGAGAAACTCTCTGGTTTGCAACTCACAAATATTGTCATGGCGTCCGCCTTATTGACATTCCATTTTGTATAGAATTTTCTGAGGAACCCATTTGGGCTAGGAGTTTTATTATGTTCCATCTGAAAAGTGGTGTCATGCACTTCCTTCTCCGTGAAGGCAACAACGAGAATACATTTTTTCCTCGGTGGTTAGTTGAGTTATATCATGGTTATTAGTTCCCCTCAAAGAAAAAAAATAGTTGAACCAGTTCCCCAAAAGATTTCCTATAATATTTATATTGTCCTCTCACTATGTTCCTTCCTCTTGTTTTAGTTGATTTTATTCTTATTTCTATTATTTCCATTTGTATTAATATAAATATATTTTGTGCCATTTCTACCTTCGTGAATGTGTTTAAACTTGTCCCTTTGAGCCCACTTAGTCTTGCTTCTCGTCCAAGTTTGGTCACACGATCATTTTCATTGTTGATGCCATCCCGTTCCTTTACACGCTTAGAGGTAAACGTTTAGCTTTAACAATCTTCATTTGAGTCCCGGCCGGAGATCTGCTCTTTTTTCATGTGTGAGCTTCGATCTCGATCCAGCTCCATGTCTATCTCCAAGGATCGATTGGGCTACGTACGGTGTGGTAGGAGTACTAGCTATATATAGATCAAGATCTACAGGTGGTGGATAGCTGCATGCATAGCCTAGCTAGCCCACAAAACCCTGCATGCATTGCATGCATGTACACCCAGGCCAACCAAATGACTGGTGGTGCGTGTGAGCTTCTCGATGCATACATGTAGTACATATCATATCGTTCGAGTTGTCAAAGCAACCAAGCATGCCTGCCCTGCCCAGCGCAGCCTCCTCATCCTCCTAATGCTCGACCTCAGCTAGTAGCTCCCAGTCCTACTACCACACCCACACTGCTAGCTTTAATCAGTGATGCATCCTGCACGCCCCTCTCTCATCAATTCAAAGCAGCTGCCAAGCATAACTCTCTCCATCTCCAGAGATCTCTCTCCACATATACTAACTCTTTATATTTATTTTGAAGGGGGAAAAGGATCTGGAAACCTTTGCAGTTTGCGATGTTTAGGTGTTTATGCCAAAGCAGCCAAGCATGCATGCGCAGCTACTTGGGTACACATGGAGTAAACTATAGGTTGGCATGAAGCCCTAAGCGGCTAGCCCTGCCCAGCCCTAAGGCCTTTCACAACGGCTGTTTCTTAGCGTAGTATCCTAGGTGTTTTGTGTATGTGGCATGTCATTTAATGAAGAAAGAGAGTGTTGTTGTATCTTAGCTAAGCTACACCCTTTGCATGGTATCATAGACAAAAAACTTGGCTAGACCAATCACACACATGCATGAGACTAGAATCATTAAATGCAACCCTTCTAAGAAACACCAACTAAGAAACACTCTATTGTCATAGTTGTTTCTTAAGTTTTAAGTGCTCCTATGAAAACGTGCTAAGAGACCCTTCATTGTGAAAGGGCTAAGCCCTAAGCTCGTAGCTTCTGATCAGCTGTCTTCTTTATTTCTATGATCTTTAGCTGCCGCGCGCCCCCATTTGGCACGCAGATTAACAAGGGGAACAATCCAACCACATGCAAACAAACCTTCAGATCGCACTTGCAGATCCAGAGCAAAAAGGAGTAGTACTTGACTAGTATAAGCTCCAACGCAGAATATGGACGGAACCAGAAAGTGGGAAGCAGTAACAACAAAAGGTGCTTTTTTTTTCTTGCTTTCGGAAATAAAAAAGGTGGAGCTTTGTACTGAATTAGTATTTACTTGGGCTCTAGGGATTGCTATTCTAAGCTGCATTACAGATTTGTTTTTTCTATGTTGACTAATTAAGACGTACTACATAACTTGTAAAATACTCTAAAGTATGCAGCTACTAGTCTTTTTGTTGGATAAGGAATCAACCCTTAAAAGAACTCAAATTTCTATGTCCACTGATAAATAGCATTTTCTTATTTCTAAGTCGGCACACGAAATAGTCATATCTGTGTTCAGTAATTTAGCTGTACATGACTTCTCATCTGTGCAACTAAGAAATTTTTGTTGGATAAAGAATCAAAGGTTAAGATCATCGAAATCTAATCTAGCGAAGAAACATACACTTTCTTATAAAAATTACATGCATGTTGCTTCAAGTTGGGAACTTAGGTATGGTAATGATATCTCGACAGGGATGATGGTCATATAATAGGCTATGTAATTTCTAAATCTTGCTAATTGTTTCAGATTGTTCTTTTAATTTCGTAATCTATCACAATTGAACAAAAAACCCTAACTAACTAAAAGGAAGATAATTTACGCCAGTTAATTTTGGGTGCTATTGAAACGATGCAAATCGACTTGACATAGGTTCTGATCATATCTAAGAAAATAAATCAGTGGTGTGCATGAGATCTATACAATCTAACAACATGCAAGCTTTTCATTTTTCACTAGGAAGGCCAATCGAGCCTCAATATTACTCTAAAGTGTTTAGCAGGCAAAATCAATTTTAGTATTTTGCTGTTGGTATGATATGGTGCGTGCGAGTAGCTGCCATCTAGTATTTTATCAATAATGAAAATGCATTTTACTTACATGTATGGTCTAGAATTTTTGTGTTGACTGGGACTGTCTTGAAGGCTTAACATACACATTTAGTATTATTTAAGCATTATTCAATTGTTTTTTCTATATAAATTTGTACTGGTGGAGAAGCTGAACAAAGGCCCGGAAAATACTCATGGACGAACACGAGCAGCTTGAAAAACGGCAATGCATGTGTGCCAACTGTTGTGGCATTTGGAAAGAAATGGGACAGAATGAAAGATGCTACAAGTAGTAGTACCTGCATGACAAGTCTTACCTTGTCTCCTTTTCTCTTCTAGGCACATCATAAAATACATATAAATAAAACCAATACTACATCAGGTCTAGCTTGAGGTTATTAGCTAGTGGGACCCTAGTGGCATCCAGGCACTTGTGTTCCATCAAAAGGAAAACCCATGGTTTCGGTTAGAGAGACATGGCTCTGACCGAGGGTCCCGTGACACAGTCTGACAGATCGATGCAGTGACTCATTGGCTCTGTGGGAAGATACCTCTGGTACATACTGTAGCAGCGCGCAGCCCTTTGCGTGCTGTCAATCAGTCTATGGAGAGAAAAACCTACACATGCATGCAGAACCAGGAGACAAGAACTTGCCGATGCTAGCTACTTCATAATTTACTAGACCAGCACAGGTACACTGTTGCTCTGAATTGTGTCATTTTCAGTAACACATAAAGTGTCTCTGGCTCCCAAGCACTAGTGTTCTCTTAGTTTAAAAAAATAAAAATCATATTTCACAGGTTTTAAAAAGTCTGAAAAAAATTCCGGACATAATCAATGTTGTATCCCACAAGCTTGCAAATTCATGACGTTAAATTCTTTATATTTTGGCCTACACAAAAATGACGAATCAAATAAAATTTGAGAATTTGAAATCATACCTGTACAGATCTACACTCTTGTCATTTTTGTACTGCTTAGAATACAAAGTGTTTGAAATTGATATTTTGCACGTTTGTGCGATAGATCATGGGCTACATCCAGATATTTTTTAATATTTTTTAAAACACATAATATAATTTTAATTTTTTTGAAATGGCAAGAGCACCGGAGCTCGGGAGCCAAAAATCTTCACTCCTAGTAACAACTCTATAGTGTTAGTAACTTCTGATAAAATATTACTAGAAAAATGTGCACTCTCCTAAAAATGTAGACAAATTTATAAAGGTTGATTACTATTCAAATATTTAGTTTGGCTCATCGGAATCTTTTGTTTGAATAAATTCATATAGAAAAGTATTTTAATTTTTTCAGTCTTTTAGTACAAGCGAGTTGCATTTTGAAAATCATGTCAATCTCCAAAGACAACTCCTTGGGGTTAAAATAAATCCTTGCGGTTCAAATCTAAAAAATTCTGAGAAAATATACATGCACCTATAGATAAGCATGATGTTCAAATTTTCTTTAACATATATTTTCAGCTCTGATCTACACAAAGTTACTTTTTGCCTCTTTGGAGACTCCAATTTATCTTTTTTGTAGCTGCTTATTCAGTTATTGTTTAACATAGTTTCATAGATGTGCAGAACACACATCTATATATATATATATATTCCTTTGAAAAAAGGTTATTTTCAACATATTTTCGGATCTTTTAAATTCCAGGCTACTTTAGGCCCGGAAGCTAAAGTTAGCTCTCGAGAATGATGCATTTGTTTGCTGATGATGGCCTGAAGGGTGGTCCAAGGATGGTAATTTCTATATTGATCTAGACGTCTTTCCTTTGGCAGTTATTTTTTAACTGGATTTAATCATCATATTATATAGTTTTATGAAAGCACTATTTCTGTTGAAAATAAAGAAACCATTGTGTGACAAATTTCAGGCAACACAGAACTCAATGTGGGCTTGGGACTTGGGTGTGTGTGCGCAGAACTTACCACAAAACCTCTAAGGAATGACGGGCCGCTCCCCATGTTCTGTGGGTCGCTGTTACGCGTACAAACGTCTGGCCCATATGGGCCGCTCAAACCAATCGAGAGAGCAACTTCTGCGCGCCCGTTCGTCAGTGTTCTTTCTCCCTACTCTTTTTGACCTGTTACAGTGGAGAACCGCTTTCTGACTCTGCTAATCTTTTCCAAACTATTTTTCTACACACCAGGCGCCCATTAGATTGCTTTCCTCGACGGGTTAGATGACAGGCAGCAAGGCAATACGCGAGACGCGTGATGTATGCAGGCGGCACGTGCGCCGATCCGGCAGCCAGCTCAATAAAAATTCAAATTCAAACAGTTTTGTTGCTCAAATTATTTATTGATTAAAAATCTGTTTTCACCTTTGGACTACTTGCGGCGAGATCTTTAAAACTAAATCCCATACTGATATGTTTTGACAACTTTTTTTCGGACCCAAAAGTTACCCATCCGTTATATGTGCGTTACCCACAATGTAACAGGTAAATAACCCTTCTTTTTAAGTAGAGATGCATGGATATATTTTTTCATGTAGTATGAAAATACTGATGTCATTAGTACTTGATGCGTGATGGGCCCGAATAGACGCCTTACAGGACGGCGCGTTTGATCCGGATTGAATGACCCATACAAAAAGTATACCCTGCGATCACTTTCTAGGGTACACAGCTGGGTTCGCCCATGATTTACTCCTTTCCTCGGCGGAGCACCCCCTTTATGCACTTCCTCTCTCCCAACCCCCGCCCGCGCCGCCTACGCCCGTCCCGTCTGCGCCGCCATCGACCGTCACTGGCGCTCCCTCCCAACCTCGCCCCTCGGCTCGATCCAGTTTCTCCCGCGCATGCATTGCCGCCGGCGCTTCCTCCCAACCTCTGCGTCATCTCCCGGCGCCGGAGCTACTACGCGAGCATTATCCGGGAAATGAAGGGGAGCTCTGTGCCACCTCCCGGCGCGGCCTCCGAACTTGGCAGCCATCGGTTCGGTTAGCTTTAGTGTTAACAGGTGGATAACTTTAGTACTACTAGATGGATAACTTATAATCCCTCCGTTCCTAAGGAGAAGGCGTAAAAATCTTGGCGCTAGGATTAAGGAGAATCCCGCTGGATGAGATCTTTGCTAATTTGCCCCTAATAACTGCTTGTTCTCTTCATCTCCAACAACCCGTGAAAACCCAATCCTAAACAACAACGCCGCGTGCCCTGCTCAGCCTCTCCCAGGTCAACGCCGCCGTTGCACAGAATAGCCTGCCCATCCTCGTCGGAGCCGCTTAGAAGAGGGAGGCTTAGGGAGAGCTCCTGCTTCCCTCGCCTCAGAGCACCCTGTCCATCCTCGTCCGACCCGCGTAGAAGATGTGGCGCCCGACGGAGAAGAGAAGGGCTCAACGGTGGTGGACACTTGTAGCCTGTCGTGCTCGCCTCCGCCATGAGCCGCCTCATAGCGGGGAGCCACCGCGCAATCCTCACCATCCCCCATGACTGCTCTTCCTTCGCCCCGTCATCGTCCTCCATCGGCGACTATGTCGCTTCCGGTCACGCGCAAAGATCTGTCCTCCGCCGCCGGCAAAGAGGTCATGTTGGCCATGGGCGACATGGATGCGGAGATCGTCGAGGAGAGTTTTGATTCCCTGAATAGGTCACTAAGGCCGCGATTCCATCGGTTCCTATGGACGAGGGGAAAGCGCGGTGGGGGCAATTTTGGAACAAACGGACTCTATCGCACCCTGCGCCTTAAGCTATGACGAAAAACCGAAAAAACATTTACGCCCTAAGCTAAGAAACGGAGGGAGTACACACTAGGATGTGCCATCGTAACTTTAATGTTAACAAGTGGATAACTTTAGTGTTAATAGATGGTTAACTTATTAACTTATACTTCATACTAGGATGTTTCTTTTTTTGCTAGAGTATGAGGTAAGTTTTGTGTTAACATGTGGGTAATTTTAGTGATAACGTATGGATAACTTCAATGTTAATAGGTGGGTCACTTGTTTCTTATAACATGGCGTGAGTTTGTGTTCACAGGGGTAGCTTTTAGTGCTAATAGGTGGATAACTTTAGTGCTAATAGGCGGGTAACCTATATATATTAGTATGTGTTACTTTAGCTATAGCATGGGGTGAGTTTAGTGCTAATATATGGGTAACTTTAGTGCTAATAGATGGATAACTTTTAGGGATAACATTTGGGTAACTTATACTAGAATGGATAAGTTTAGGGCCAGTAGTTGGATAACTTTAGTGTTAATAGGTGGGTAACTCTTATACACGGCGATATGTAAATAGAGCATGTGGAATATCTATCTAATATATTCATGTGGGTAACTCTTAAATACTGAGGTATGTAAATACTGCAACCGCACCTTACCTATAACCCTCCCTCTCCCATGCGGCAGCGCCGCGCCACCCCTAGGAGTTCCTCTGCGCCAACCTTGACCCCCTCGCACCTTCCTACTCTGCTGTTGACGCCACCGAGGACGCCGACAGGATAAGCTCATGAGGTGAGGAGGAGGCGGTGGTGTCGGCACTATCCTATGTCAGCGGAAGTTCGAGGAGGCGGTGGTGTCCATCTTCTTCCCCTCCACTACGGTGCTGCGGGGTGGTGGCGGCCAGGCGGATCTCCGACAGTCGTTTGGGACGGGTGGCATGGAGATGTCAGTGGTAATTTTGTATTACATGCAAAAATGCATCCGCACATCTCTTGAAAAGGGTGGATTATTTACTTGTTATATGGTGGGTAACTTACATACAATGGTACGGGTAACTTTTGAGTTCGAAAAAAAGTTGTCAAAATATATCGATATGGGTTCTAGTTTCGAAGATCTTTCGCGACTAGTCTAACAAAAAAAACAGATTTTTAATCGGATTAATGTTTTAAGCAACAAAACATATTGAATTCAAATATTTTTCATTGAGCTGGACAGATGGATCAATCGGAGTCACAGGCACTATATCTGGGGCTCTCTAGCGCGCGACCCGCGTACGCCCTGCTACATAGACTAGAAGGAAAAAAAACAACGCAGTGACACAGCTATTACGACAACACCTCTCTAAAACTGGCCGGCGCCGGCCGCCTAGACACGTCCTTTCCAAAAGCAAAATCACCAATGCCTCATTTGGCCCCTACCATTACTGGTGTTTGTCAGCACAAACATTGACACTCTACGGCATGGCAGCGAAATGAAAACCGTTCCAAACCAACGTTGTATGTATTCTTTAATCCTTTTTCTGTTGCTATCTTCCAACTGTTCGTAACTTTTTTTTAAATGGAACACAGAGGATCCGAGATAAGTTTTGGGGGACTGCCTTTTCGTTTGTGGCATTCTTTTTCTACATGGCAAAGGAAAAGAGAGGAAGAAAAATGAAAAGGTGGACAACGTGGTTATCCATCCTTAATTGTGGAGGCAAATCCAAAGAGTTAAATACACCTTTAGTCACTAAACTTGATCGGGTAACTCGCGGTAGTCATCGTACTTAGCGATACTCAAAATACGCTCACCGAATATGGGTTGTCCCATCTGTGGTCATTGTGCAGTGTATGCCAATGGTACGCAGAAGTTCTGGCTGACGTGGCTCGCCGTGCACCCCACTATCAGTGACTTTAGGTAGTCACCTTCTATAGTCACCTTCTATGCATGGCACGAATGTTTTCTGAAATCCCCGACGAACGATAGTTTCCACGATCCATCTGTAGTCTCATTTTTGAGGAACGAAAGAGAGTTTATTTATTCGGGCGAATGGCTCAGGTCAGCAGGTTTCGATCTCAAAGATGAAGATGTTTGTATAATGGGAGGAATCCCTAAGACTTTATTCATAAGGTGATCGAGAGATCGTACAATGCGTCTACAAGATGATCTCGGTTGGTTTATAATGATACCTGATGAGAAAAATGAATCTAGAGCTATGACTAAGGCTAATGGCAAAGACTCGGACGATTATGTCGCGTCCTTCTGGGGTGAATGTCTTCGGGTACTTATAGGCGTCGATGGTAGACGATGACGAGGTTTGATCTCATCAATGCCCATTGTTATGGACTTGGGTTTTGGAGAAGATGAGGATGCTGGAGATCGCGGAACGGTTAGCAAACAAGCAACACGGGGATACGAGGTTTACCCAGGTTCAGGCCCCTGGAGGGAAAACCCTACTCCTGCTTGTCTGCTCTTGATTACGGTGGAACCAAAGGTTACAAGGGTGCTCAGATTCGATCTGGCGTGGAGGTGTGTATGCGAGAGTATGAGTCGAAGATCTAGGTCGTGCCCTCCTAGCCTTTATATAGACTCAGGCAGGTCCCGGGTATAGACCTAGTCGGTTACAAGTTCTAGGGTTTTACCCCTTTGAATTTCCTATCTACGCTAGTCTTGCTCTCCAAGGATTCGAAGGTGTCATGGGCCTTGGCCACCCGAAAGTCTTCATGGGCTGGTGTACATCTGCCGTGGGCCTTCCTTGGGCTGGACCAGGTATGCTGAGGTCACGTACCCGTAGGGTATAACCATGTCAGTAGCCCCCGAGTGATCAGTCAAATCGTAGATTCGGCTGAGGACTCTTCCATCCTTCGGGTGCAACTATGTATTAATAGTACATGTGTGTAGGGATTGTTGATGCGTGTGCCTGACTCACCCGACGGATCGGGGTCAATTAACTGTCTTAGGACGAAACAACACGATCTTCTTCAGGTTCGAGTCCCTCAACTCGGACCTGGAACATATGCTGGCGTAATCCGACTCAGGCCGCGGAGGACTTACAGGAGTGGAATTCCAGTGGTTTTAATTGGTGTACCCAACGCGTCCGTCGGGATTTTTCATCGCGCTTGCTGGCACGGATTTATACTAGCAGAGCGCAGTCGTGTGCGTTGCCAAGCCATCATATGATATCTGTAGGTCTTATCTTTGTGTCGCAGACGCAGCATCCGAACATTTGTCACCGCGGAGGTGTTTTGGGTGGCCAAGGAGAAACATTGCTCACTTAGCATTTTACTGGGGCAAAGTTGCCAAAATTTTTTTTCGTGTTTGATCCAAAAGATCGCAGTCGAAGAATTCATAGGGTGCGCGACCAGCGCTCCCTATGGGAGTAGCCCCCGAGTGTCTGTTCGAGTCGTAGACTCGAGCGGAAACTTTTATTCAAGCGCTTGTTCATTTTTAAGTCCGTAGGACACAAAAATTTTCGGATGCTTAAATCCATCCTCCCTATGGGAGTAGCCCCCGAGTCCGTAGTGGAGTCGTGGACTCGACGTAGGACTCGAAGAAATATTTTGTCTTTATTCATTTTTCGGGTGCACGGCCAGCGCTCCTGATAGGAGTAGCCCCCGAGTATTTAGTCGAATCGAAAATTCGAGTGAGTACTCTTAGCCTTGAAGCCGAAGAATTGTAGTTGGTGCTAGTATAGCTTTTGATGACATCAGTGCTGACGATCAATGACTTCAAGCGTCACTTTACGCAGAGATGACTTGATTTGAATGACGTGGGTCCCACTTGCTGACCTTGAATTGACCGGTCACGCGCGGCGTGGAGATAATTACGGCGTCGCCTCGATTCCCGCGCGTAGTGGACGGCATGGTAACGACGGTTCGTTGTGATGCTGACACGTGTATGGTCAGATCTGCCGTTGGCGTTAGGTCTTCTTGATGGACGGTTGTCGTGCGTCGTCTTCGCCGTTATAATCATTGGGGAAAGCTGCAGTTTGTTTTCACCGCATCCACTCTTGTTTTCACTGCCTCCCTAGGTTCTTGCTGCGTGCTGTGATATCCTTCCACATTTTCTTCTTCCCGTCTGCACTCTCACCGCCGGTGCCGCCGAAGCGCGATGGGGAAAACGAATAAATCGTCATCTGCGGTTGGTACCAGCGCCGCCGGAGGGAAGAAAAGCGCTACCACCACCCGTGTCACCGACGGTGATTGGCGGCGATCAGAGACGCGGGAGAGTGATCTCCGCGAGCCCATGGCGGGCTTGATCCCGCAGGATAGGGAGGCCGTCAGACTCCCCGGCAACGAGGTAATCCCCCGTCCCCCTGCTGGGTATCGGGTTATGTTTCTTGCCTTCGTTATTCCTAGGTTTTCCTTCCCAGTCCATGACTTCCTTCGTAGGCTGCTCTTTCTCTATGGCATCCTGCTGCATCATCTTTCGCCCAATTCTCTTCTTCACATTGCTTGTTTCATCACTTTCTGCGAGTGCTGGCTCGGCATCGAGCCGCACTTTGGCCTCTTCCGAAAGCTTTATTCCGTGAAGAGGCAATCCGGCTCGGATGGTGTGTATCCCATTGGGGGTTGCATCATCTCCCTTAGGGCCAATATTCTTTTCTTTTCCTTCTCTATGTCTGAATCTGTCCAGTACTGGCGGAGGCGATGGTTTTACATTCGCGACTCCACAGTGGCTGGGCAGCAATTTGGTCTTGCTCCTTTCGACTCCTCCCAGATAATCGAGCCAAAGAGGTCCTGAAAAAATCATATCTTGGACGGCGAGTCAGCGGAGATAGAGGCCTTTTACCGTCGGGTGGAGGATCTCTAGTTGATTCCTGATAAAGAAGTGAACGGCGTGGATATTATCCGCACGTTTCTCGAGCGTCGGGTGCATCCTCTCCAGGCTAGGGCGCACCCGATGTTTCTTTATGCTGAGCGCAGTGACCCGACGAGAGTTTCGGCTGAGAAGCTTTCCCAGGGTGATCTCAACAAGGCCCTTCGTACGCTGTTGAAGCACAAGGTGGAGAGGATATCCCGGGGAAGTCGCTAACTCCACCGTTTTCTTCAACGCTGGCTGTTCCACGGGTGTAGATTCGTGCGCGTAGCGCTTTTCGTTGACTGCGTATCTATTTTCCTTTGTTTGCTAACAAAGTCCCTTCTTTTTTGCAGAGCTTCAAGATGCCGGGCATGGTGCCTCCATTGCCCGAATTGTTTCCGGATGCACCGGATAATGACGTGGTGGACTCCGTGTCCGAACTTCCTTCGGCGCGATCGCCAGCTGAAGAGGCCAACTAGTCGAGCGAGGACCATACTCGCAAACGATCGCGGAGCTCCAGTGAATCTTCGGATGCATCAACTCCTCCGACTCCCAGAAACCCTCTGTGCCTTGAGCGTCACAGTGACGGGAATGGAGGTTCTTCCTCTCCCATTCCTGCTATTCCTGTGCGGGCTGTAGCGCCGCACCCGCCAGCGAAGCGGAAGAAGGAAGAAAAAAAGGAAGAGAAAAAGAAGGCGAAGAAGGGGGAGATGAGAGCCCGAAGGACTCCTCCTGTCTTCGACCTGAGCTCACTGGACTCGTAAGCTTCCTTTATACTGCTATCTCTTTGCTGTTGACTTTTGCGCTTGTGCTAATTTTTTTCTTTGTGCAGGCATTCCTCCCACGACTCTTCCAGCGATGGTGCTCGGGAGATGATGGGAGAGTCGAAGGTTGCGTCTCCTCCTCCTCAGACGGTGGCAACCTCGGGGGGCGCCACTCTGAACCCTCCTCTGCAGGAGGTGCAGGTGGTTACGCCTCAGAATTTCGCCAACGGGCCTTCGGAGTCGCCATCAGAGCATGTAAGTACCTCTGTTTATGGTCACGGGGGAGCCCCCGGGCGTCTGAAAAAATTTCTTGTATTGTTCTTTAGTCTTCGGGGGTAGCCCCCGAGTGTCTTCATGTGCGAATTTTGCTTTTATTCCTTTGTGTTGGGCGCAGCCCCCGAGTCCTTTTCCTTACTGGTAGTTCTTTTTTCTGCAGCCTTTTGTGCAGGAGGCCAAGCGACTGGTGCAGGAACGCCTGGTGTTAGAGGCTAACTTCCGACAGCTTCAAGGTATCTGTGTGCTTTTGGTGCTTCCTTCATTTATTCATGTCCTGCTTTCTGACGTTTGCTTGTGCTGAATGCAGAGGAGCATAATACTTCTCTCCGTGAGATCGACGCTCTGAAGAAGAGCCTTGGTCAATCGGAGAAGAAGACTGAGACCGCCGTTGGTGGGAAGGAACGCCTCGAGCTGGAGCTGGCCAAGGCAGCCGAGGCTAAGGAGCACCTGCAGCAGGAGGCCGCGGACCGTGAGGGAGCTGGCCTTGCTGGCAGCGTGAAAGAGAGGTGGCAGGTAGGCTCATGGATGCTGCCAAGGCTGTTTCGGGTGAGTACCTTATGTTTATACGTGTTTTCGTTTTCTGTCTTTCTTACGTGTTACTTTCTTGGTCCTCTTTTGTTTTTCTCGGATGCGAGCATCGAGTTTGACCGTGGTGCTCTGGAGCACGGTAGTGCTCTGGACGATGCTACTGCAGCGGTCGAACCGTTGTCAGCTCCCTTGCCAAGGCGAAGGAGGTCCTTGGACGCTTCTACATGGAGCTTGTTCCCAAGGGCGCGTCCCTTGATGATGTTGACGCCCTGGCAGAGGCCTTGTCAGCCAAAGCGCCTGCGGCGTACAAGCGCAAACAGAAAGGCATCGGCGCGTCCGTCGGGCTAGCGATGGCCTTGGCGGCTGGAGCTGAGCTGGACCTGCCCCAGATCACCTCCCGGATGCCGACGACCGCAGATGGATCCGAGGTAGCCTTTGCTTCCTACTCTGCTCGTTGCAAGCGATATGGGCCAAAGCTCATTGATTTCTTTGTCGAGTATCTTGCTGGCAAGGGGAGGCCAAGGCTAGGCAGTCTGGCTCCGAGGCGACTCAGGGTGCCGCGTCTTAGTCTTTGTAGATGTAGGGTAGTTTGTAGTTCTGCTTTTGCTGTAAATATTTTGAGGAAACGCAATCCTTGTGCCACGTAGTGGCCTTATATGCTTAATGAATTCTTCTGAGTTGTGCTCTACTACTGTCTGAATGTTTGTGTCCTTTGCTTTTCTGCTGTTCTAGGTTCCTTGGTCTTGACCCGTTGACACCTACTTTGCAGCCAAGCTGCGGCCATCTTTGGATGGTTCCTCGCAACTCGCTTTTCTTCGGGATCGTGTTCATAGTCTTGAGAGGGAGTTGCTTGGGTTGCATGGTCATGCCGATGTTTGGAAATCCAAGGCGGATCGCGGTGCAGCCAGAGAGGAGTACTTGATGGCGAAATTGCTTCGGCTATCTGATCAGCTTCAATGCAAGTTGTTCTTTGTTTCGAGCTGCAGCTCCGTTCTTCGGATGAGCCTGCTGGCCTTGCATCTTATTTTGTACAATTGTCGCAGGTGCTAACCTTGCTCTGCGGGAAGAGAAAGAGCGTGTCGCTGTTCGGGTCAATTGCTTGACTCAACAGGACATGGAGGCTGGCGGCTTCTTCTGGATGGATCGTGACCGTGCCATGGCTCTGGCGACGGTGCAGGATCGTGTGCACCAGGTTTCGCAGGTGCTTCGCCAGGTGCAGACGTCGCTTGCCTCGGTGTTGCATGTCATGTTTCCATTGGATGCCGTGCCAATAAGCCTTGCGGGTCTTCTGTCGAAGTTTCGGAGCGTGAATAATGTCAAAGAGCTGGTGCGGCAACAGCTCGTCGCAGGAGTGAAGGCTGCTTTGTCCCTTGTGAGGCTGCACCGGCCTGATGTGGATTTGTCCGCTGTGGCGTCTGGGCCACCTCCTCGGCTGGATGGTGATGAGTGGGACATGCGTCCATATTATGCGGCTGTAAGGCAGTATGCCGAACAGGTCGTAGATTTGTTTGAGCAGCGTGCTCAAGTTATTCTTCAGAATAGGTAGTACCTGTAAAAGAGATAGATGTAAAATTTGTCTATTTCGACTAGGCGTGTTGTGCGCTTTGTTATAAAGGTTTGTTTGTTGTAAGCACGCAGTGCTTTGTTTGAGTACGTGTCCTTTTCGTTTGTCTGACGTTGTCAGCTACTCAGGTGTACACGCGTGATCCTCGGTCGATGAAATCGTGAGGTGGGGGGAGCCCCCGAGTGCGTTTGTAGCATAAAGTAAAGTTGCAAATAGCGATGGAAGTTTGGGGCGAGACACTTAGCTTTATTTATATCGTAATGGAGGAAGTACATTGTTCGACTGAATAGCCTTGGCTGAAAATCCTTGTTGAAAGTAAAGGGGTAGGTAGCTAGGGGTAGAATCGTCGCAAGTGTGCGATGTTCCATGGGTTGGAGTATGCGACTCCAGACTCCACGTGCTTGAGGCGGTATGCGCCACCTGGGATGACTTCGGTGATGACGTAGGGTCCTTCCCATGGTGACTCGAATTTCTTCGGTCGCTCTTGCTTGAGTCGCAAGACGAGGTCTCCTTCGACGAAGGACCGTGGGGCGCAACCGTGGCTGTATGGTAGTTGAAGACTTCTGCTGGTACACCGCTGATCGAGCTGCTGCTATGTCTCTTGCTTCGTTGAGTGTGTCGACGGCGTCTTCGAGTGCAACCGTGGATTCGGCTTCGCTATAAGCGACGACCCGGGGGGCCTGGTGGCGTACTTCGGCTGGTAGCACGGCCTCGGCTCCGTGCACCATGAAGAATGGCGTGTAGCCGGTGGAGCTGTTTGGCGTAGTCCGCAAGCTCCATAGGACGGATGGTAGCTCCTTCGTCCAGGCTCCAGCTTTTTGTTCGAGTGGGCTCATAAGGCGTCTCTTGATGCCAGTGCCGATTAGGCCGTTGGCCTTTTCCACCTGCCCGTTTGTTTGCGGGTGTGCCAATGAGGCGTACGTGATGTTGATTCCGAGGCCTTCGCAGAAGTCCTGGAATTCCTTGGAGATGAAGTTCGATCCATTGTCGGTGATGATGCCGTGCGGTACGCCGAACCTGTAGACAATGGACTCGAAGAATTTTACGGCGGTCTTGCCCTTTTGGTTAGCGACGGGCATGGCTTCGACCCACTTGGTGAATTTGTCGACTGCGACTAGGAGGTAGACGTGCCCTCCTTTCGAAGATTTTGGCAGTTTGCCAATCATGTCGAGGCCCCATTGAGCGAAAGGCCATGCTATAGGTATGGGCCTGAGCTCTGATCCGGGTGCGTGTGGTTTGTCGGCGAAACTTTGGCACCCGTTGCATCTTCGGACGATGTCCTTTGCGTCGTTCATGGCCGTTGGCTAGTAGAATCCAGCTCGTAGAGCTTTGGCGACAAGGGAGCGGCTGCCTGCATGATGACCGCAGATGCCCTCGTGGATGTCTTGGAGTATGGCTTTCCCGTCACTGAGGGTGACGCACCTTTGTAGTACACCCGTAATACTGCGCTTGTACAACTCGCCATTGATGATGGTGAAGGCTTTTGACCGACGAGATATGCGCCGTGCATCTGTCGGGCTGTCAGGCAGTTCTCCGTTGATGAGGAACTGGAGGTATGATCGTGTCCATGTCTCTTCGACTGCCATTACCTGCATCAGGTTCACCATGGTGACCTCTGTGTCCAGCTTCTCGGGTCCTTCATGACCTTCGGGCGGCGTAGCCCCCGAGTGTTCTGCTTCTTCGGGTGCTCCCTTGGGGAATTTCCGCTTGATGCATGGCATGCAGATCTGTTCGAGGAACACACCCGGTGGCACCTTTGCGCAGGTGGAGCCGATGTTGGCGAGTCTGTCGGCCTCCTTGTTGCTTTCTCTCCCAACGTGTCGAAGCTCGCAGCCGTTGAATTCTCCTTCGAGCGCGTTGTAGAGAGCGCGGTACGCTATCATGTTTTCGGCGTGTGCGTCGCACTCATTCATCGTCTGTTGGACGACGAGGTTGGAGTCACCGTAGATGACCAGGCGCGTTGCACCGCAGATCTTTGCCATCCTCATGCTGTGTATGAGGGCTTCGTATTCGGCCTCGTTGTTGGAAGCTCGGAATTTCATCCGAAGGACGTACTTCATCTTGTCGCCTTGCGGGGAGGTCAGTATGACCCCGGCTCCTGCTCCGGCTTCATGCTTGGAGCCGTCGAAGTGCATCGTCCATGACTGCGACATATGCGGGTGTCTTGCAGCTCCATCCAATGTACTAGGAAGTCCGGGAGGACTTGAGATTGGATTGCGAGTCGTTTCTCGTAGACGATGTCCAGGGGTGACAGCTCGATGCCCCACAGGGCCACGCGTCCTGTGGCCTCTGGGTTATTCAGGATGCTGTTCAGAGGTGCCTCGTTGACGACCATCACCTGGTGCTCCTGGAAGTAGTGGCTCAGCCGTCGAGCCGTCATGAACACGCCCGTGGCGAAGTTTTGATAGTGAGGTACCTCTGTTTTGTTGGAGTCGATTACCTCCGAGGTAGTAGATTGGGTGTTGGACCCGTGAGTCTTGCCCTCTTACGGTCGTTCGACCACTAGCAGTCTTGACCACACGGTGTGTGACTGCTATGTCTACAGCAGAGGCTCGCGCTCCTTTGGCGTGACCAGGACGGGCGAGGTGGAGAGTAGCCGTTTGAGGCTTTCGAACGCATCGTCGGCTTCGGGCGTCCACTCGAATTTGTCTGCCTTGCATATCAGCTGGTAGAATGGCAGGGCCTTCTCGCCCATGCGGCTGATGAATCTGCTCAACGCGGCTATTTTTCCTGTGAGCTGCTGGACGCCCTTGAGGTTCTTTGGCTTCTCCATTTCCCCGAATTTTCTTCGGGTTCGCCTCGATCCCTCGCTGAGAGATGAAGTACCCGAGCAGCTGACCCGATGGGACGCCAAAGGCGCACTTTTCGGGGTTGAGTTTGATCCTATAGCGATCGAGGTTGTCGAACGTCTCGCGGAGATCGTCGATGAGTGTTTTTGCTTCTCTGGTTTTTATTACTATGTCCTTGACATAGAATTGGACGTTGCGACCGATCTGCTCCTTCAGGCATGCCTGCATGCATCGCTGGTACGTGGCGCCTGCGTTCTTTAGCCCGAAGGGCATTGTGTTGTAGCAGAACACTCCGAATGGCGTGATAAACGCCGTTTTCTCCTGATCTTCGACCTTGAGTCGAATCTGGTTGTAGCCTGAGTAGGCGTCGAGGAAAGAGAGTTTCTCGCAACCTGCAGTTGAATCGATGATCTGGTCGATCCGAGGAAGAGGGAAGTGGTCCTTTGGGCAGTGCTTGTTTAATGACGTGAAGTCTACGCACATCCGTAGGATGTCCGTGTCCTTCTTTGGGACCATCACTGTATTTGCAAGCCACTCGCTTTCTTTGATTTCCCTGATGAAGTCTGCAGCGAGTAGTCTGTTGATTTCCTTGCCGATGGCTTCGGCCCGTGGCTCGGACAGTCTCCGGATGGACTGCTTGACGGGCTTTGTGTATGGAAAAACGTTGAGTGCGTGCTCGGCGAATTCCCTAGGAACTCCTGGCATGTCCGCAGGACACCGGTAATTTCAGCGCTCACGGAGGAATTCGGACGAGCGCTTTCCTATCTTGGGACTGAGATCGTTGGCGATCAGCGCCGTCTTAGGCATCCGTCGGGTGGACTTGCACCTTTTGGTGTTGTGATGAAGTCGAAGGACATGTCGGGTGCGTTTGCCTTGTGGATTGGGGTGCCCCGTTATCCGTCACTTCTCGGAGCCTTACGAGCTCGTCTTGCATGCCGAAATACTGGGATATTTTGTTGAAATCCCTGTCGCATTGGTCCGATCGGGTGAAGCTTCCGTGGACTGTGATGACGCCCTTTGGTCCTGGCATCTTCAGTAGTAAGTATGCATAATGTGGGACGGCCAGGAACCTTGCGAATGCCACACGCCCGAGGATGGCGTGGTACTGTGATGGCCAGTCCACCACTCGAATTCGAGCCGCTCTAGTCGGAAGTTATCAGGCCTGCCGAAGATGACATCAAGCCAAATTTTGCCCAGAGGGAATATGCCCTTTCCTGGGACGATGCCATGGAACGTAGTGTCTGATTGCTCCAGGCTGCACTGCGGGATCCACATTGCTGCGAGGGTGCTTGCGAACATCAGGTTGATGCCGCTGCTGCCGTCCATGAAGACGCGGCTCATCTTGAAGCCTCCGATTTGTGCCTCAAGCACCAGGGCAGCATGACCTGGGCGAGGGATCTGGCGAGGGTGATCCGAACGGCTGAACGTGATGCATGACTCCGATCCGCTGAGGTACTCAGGGATGGCGGGTGGAGTTGCTATGGCCAAGTTGATCGGCAGTGATTTTCTTACGCACCCTATTCGTTGCGCCCTTACGGATCATCGGTGCTCCTTTCGGCCGGGGATACCCGTTTCAGCATTGTTACGTGCTGGTGCAAGCTGGTGCGGACCTCCTACGGTGGTGGTGGAGGAGCTCCGTGCGCTATTCGCCCAGCGCAGTGCGTTTCGAGCGAGGAATTGGGGCTTGCTGCCTCGTCTGCACCATGCTTTCGCTGAGCTTCTGGAACTCGCGGCAGTCCTTTAGCATGTGGCTTGCTTTCTTTTTACCATCCTGCTTATCGATGTAGAAGTGGATGGTGCATGGACCCGAAAGTTTGTCGTATGCTGAGGGTCCATTGTCGCGGTCGCGGCGTTGCCATGACTGTGCTAGGCGTCCACCGTCGTGGAAGTTTCCTCCGCGGTATCCTCCGCTGTTGCGGCTGTTGTCGTTGCGGCGGTCGGCGTAGCCGGCCGCGACCATGTCGGGTCCGTCGCGATCGTCGTAGACGCGCGATCTCCTCTTGCTACGGCGTTACCGTCTTCGGCCGTAGTCGTCCTCTTCATCCGATTGTGCTTGGTGTATGGAATCTTCGCCGTCAGCCCACCTGTTGGCGATGTCCATGAGATGGTCGAGTGTTTTGGGCTTGATGCGCCCAAGTTCCTCCTTGAAGTCTTGACGCTTGACGCCGTCCCTGAAGGCGTCGATGGCCCTCTCTTCGGAGATGTGTGCTGCGGAGTTCTTGTTGTTGGACCAACGTAGTATGTACGAGCGAATAGATTCGCCCGTTCTTTGAGTGAAGGGCCGCAACTCTTCGATTGAGGCGGGCCTCTTGCTGGTGCCCTTGAAATTTCGGATGAAGCTGTAAGCTAGCTCCTCCCAGCTTCGGATGGACCCTGATGATAGGCTACTGAGCCAGATCCGTGCCGTGCTGCTGTACCAATTGAAGGCATTGCATGGAGGTTTCTTTGTTACCACCGTGCAGCAGCGGATGATGATGATCACCGAGCCATGCTTTTGGATCTTGCGTGCGTCGAACTTGAGTATCCGAAGGAAGCTTGAAATTGCGTGGCATCCGTGTTCGCGAACAGATCTGCTGAAAGCATCGGGCTCTGCAGTTCTCCTTCGCCGTCTTCGTCCATCGGATTCAAAGCGAGCATGCGCTTGGCTCGTGCTTTGTCGATTTTTGCTGTAAGCGCGTCTCAGCGTCATAGTCGCGTTTATGGTGACGCGAGCTCTTCTTCCTTGAGAAAGGTCGTGTTCCTCTTCCTCTTCGGATGAAGGGTGGGGCTCCGTTAAATGTCGGCGAAGCTTTCTTCTTGGGCTCCGCAGGAGCGTCTTGGTGGAGCGCAGCTCCGACAAGTCCGAGTCCGGTTAGTGCGGACTTATGCACGGCTCTTTTCGGGTCCCCCTCTGGAGGTGGGTGGGCCGCGAGATACACAGTGGCTGCCATGATCGCAGCTTGCGGCGTGTTCGGGATGACGTTGCCGTCGGCATCCATCTCCATGAACGATGTGTGGAGAGTTCGGGTCACCTCACGGCGCTCCTTGGGATCCATGTTCTCCACCCGAGAGCGGTGCTTGTTTCCTTGGTTTCCGTTCGTGCTAGAGCCGGGGGCCATGGCGGAGAGCGCAGCTCGTCACGCGCTGGACTCAGAGGCTGCTTGCTTGCATTTGTCAAGTGTTTCTTGCATCTTGACTTGCTTCTTGTGCTCCTCGATGAGGAGGAAGTGGTATGCCATCAGTAGTTCACGTGAGGCGTCTGCAGGCAGGACTATGTCGCCTGCTACGGCGCGGCGTGCCTAGGCCCATCCTTCTTTGCTAAGTCGGATGACGTGGCCGTTGTTTTCCTCGTCGGGTGGGGGACGGCTATACATTCCCGCCGTTTACATCCTGGGTTGGGGTTCGAGTTGGGCGGCGGGTTGGGCGTTTGCTGCTCCACGTCGCTCTGGATGACTACGGCGCATTGGTAACACTCGTAGATTGGTCCGCTGCTGTCGCAGCTTTCGGATCCAGAACCGTAGGTCCCTTTATCCGAAGGTGGATCGCACAGATCGGAGTTGCAGCTGCTGCTGTCGTAGAACTCATCTGTTGATGACAATGTGCGTAGCACAGGGTGTGGAGCCCATGAGGCGGGCCTGATTGATGGTAGGGGCACCCGCTCAGGGAGGCGGAGGGTACGGTCGACCCACAAGCGAAGCTCCCGAATAGGATCTCGAGTCCGTCGCCTACAGGCTCAAAATCTTTCATGGTGGCCGGCGAGTGGGCGGTGAAGTCGAAAGCGCCGAAGAGGAGGTGACTCTCCATCGCCGCAGAGTTGTAGATCGATCGGGTTGGGACCGTCACGACCGCACAATCAGCAGCCCTAGTTCCCACAGACGGCGCCAATTGACGAGGTTTGATCTAATCAATGCCCATTGTTATGGACTTGGGTTTTGGAGAAGATGGGGATGCTGGAGATCGCGGAACGGTTAGCAAACAAGCAACACGGGGACACGAGGTTTACCCAGGTTCAGGCCCCCAGAGGGAAAACCCTACTCCTGCTTGTCTGCTCTTGATTACGGCGGAACCGAAGGTTACATGGGTGCTCAGATTCGATCTGGCGTGGAGGTGTGTATGCGAGAGTATGAGTCGAAGATATAGGTCGTGACCTCCTAGCCTTTATATAGACTCAGGCAGGTCCCGGGTATAGACCTAGTCGGTTACAAGTTCTAGGGTTTTACCCCTTTGAAATTCCTATCTACGCTAGTCTTACTCTCCAAGGATCCGAAGGCGTCATGGTCCTTAGCCACCCGAAAATCTTCATGGGCCGGCGTACATCTGCTATGGGCCTTCCTTGGGCTGGACCAGGTATGCTGAGGTCACGTACCCGTAGGGTCTAACCATGTCAACCGAACCTTTCTTAGTCACGTCAAGTCTTCATCTTGTCATGCACATATTCGCGATCTACGATCTCCCTTGCACGTGCATCTGGTCTTCGGGATCTCCAGAGAGCCGTCTTGTAGCCCCACAGTTTAGGTCATTTGATGTTACGTCGGTTGAGAGATGCAGGCCTTCAGGTACTTCATCGACAAAGCTCTTCATTGGCACGAATCATGGGTTCAGGCTATGTACGGTAAATGCCTAAGTCCACCCTGTTGGGGTTCTGGTGCAGAAAACAAAAATTTTACTATGTGTGAAACCCTAATTGCCCAAGATCTATCTATTAGTAATGCAACAACGGAGAAAGACAGTAGTAGCGTACCTTAAAGACCAAGAGAGAGTTATGCTCATGCAGAACCCTTGTCCAGGTCTTCGTACGATGGCCTGTGAGCTCCAAGTGCAGCTCCATCAAGTTTCCACACACATACGGTGCAAGACAACAACTCCCGGGCTTGGATCTCTCCGAGGTTGCGGAAGTAGACCTCCTGGTTAGAATTCCAGCAGCACAATGGCGTGCCACAGAGGTGTTGGCCTTGCATGCACAATTCTAACGTGGGACCACGCACTAGCAAAGGTAACTAGAGAGAGAGGAGGATATTCTAGCCAAAGGAAATATCTTATTGATGTGTTTTAATCCTCCTATGGGCACCCCTTTATATAGGCGGAGAGTGGTGTGCCCTTCCCTTTGGGTGTCCCATGTGGGACTAAATCTGATAAAGAATAAAGGGAAAACGACCTCCCAGCCGGTTGGGCTATAGGCGGCCCAGCACAGCTAAGCAATAGAAAATAGCATCATCCGGACAGGACGACGGCATGCGGCCCAGCTAGCCGGCGGCGGTAGCTGGCACATCGCAGCTGGCTAGGGTGGGCCGGCGTGCCACCCCTGTGGCCCAGCTCGCTTGCCTCCATGGCGGCCTGGCATCGCTCCATGGTGGGATAGGGTGAGGCGGCCCAGCTCGCCCGTCGTGGCCTGGGCGGAGTGGCCCGGGTGGGCCAGCGGCCTGGCCAGCCCACGCGGCAACCAGCTCCCCATATGCCCTTACATGTCAGGTTGAGCAGGCCCCCGCTGCAGCGGCGGCTGCAGCCGTTCACCCCCTCTGCGGCGCATACTATCTGCGACACATGGGTGTGGGTTGGTCAAACCAGCTCCCTTTTTGTTGTTTTCTGTCTTTTTCTAGAGGTTTCTTCTTAGGTCAAATTCCTTCGGGGTTTTGGCCTAATAAGAAAGTTGCCTTTATAAATCTTAATTTAAATATTTATTTAGAATATATTAATTCACAATTAATATATAATAAATGCATATCATAAATTGCCATTTATCCAAAACTCCTTTCGGTCCCTTTCATTCTTTGTTTCTCCGAACAACTTCAGATCTCCAGAACGATTTCGGATTCTCTCTCTTTTGGGATTTCTTCTTACATGATGATCTCTAAGCGTCATAATGCCTTTAAGCGTGTGTCCCTACGGTTTGAAAATGTCATAGACATGATCACTATCAGTGATCAACAGCGGGACCGGGATGCCCATGTTGACCCCTATGAACTCCACGAGTCACAATCGTGTCGAACCTTAAACAATATATGTGTCATATTGATATGTTGGAAATGTATCTATAATTTTTGATGCTCCATGCTTGTTTTGTATCTACTTTGCTTTACTTGTCCACACTTTGAGTGCTTTTTACATGTTTTTTGGTACTAAACTATTAACAAGTTGCAACAATGCTAGATGCCTGTTTTTTGCTGTTTTTGGTTTCAGAAAAGTTAGTAAAGAAATATTCTCGGAATTGGATGGGACAAACGTCAAAGTCAATTACTTTCCGTGGGGAACAAGAAGTCCAGAGGAGAGCCGGAGGGGCCAGCCAGGGGGGCTAGACCCACCCCAGGTGCGAGGGCACGTGGGCCCGCGCCTGGTTAGGGTTTGGGCACCCTGGCCGCATCCCGGTCTCGCCCCTTCGCCTATAAGAAGCCCACGATGCAGAAACCCTGAGTACCCGATCAAATATCCACGAAACCTTCTGTAGCTGCCACCACCGTCGTCCCTAGATCGGGGGGATCTGAAGTTCTTCCTGGCACCCTGCCAGAGGGGAGATCATCCCGGAGGCCTTCTCTCCGGTATGATGCGTGAGTAGTTCCACCTTGGACTATGGGTCCATGTAGTATCTAGATGGTTGTATCTTCTCCTTTGTGCTTTCATGTATAGATCTTGTGAGCTCCGTTCATGATCAAGATCTAATCTATTTGTAATCATGCATGTTGTGTTTGCGGGGATCCGATGGATATTGAGATTATTATGTTGGTTTGATTAATGGTTTTGTCTTTATGATTTTATCATGTCTGTGTTGTTTGTGATCTTGCATGCTCTTTGTTGCTAGTGGTTATCTTGGCCACGTAGTTGCTAGTGACTCCAAGAGGGGGTATTTATGCTCGATAGTGGGTTCATGCCTCTAGTTTCCAAGGGAAGTGACCGAAATCTCTTCGGTTGTAGATGTGCTGTTGCTACTAGGGAGAAAACAACGGTCTCTTGTTCATGGAACATGTGGAATCTTTACCTTACACACTTTGCTTAAAGCAGTTGTCTGTTGCTTGCAACTTATCTTTGGAGGGGTTCGGATGATAACCTGAAGGTGGACTTCTAGTCATAGATGCAGTTGGATGGTGGTCTATGTATCTTGTTGTATTGCCCAATCAACCTCATAGGATTTTTCTGACTAGTAATTGCATTATTATGCCTTGCTCAGTTCCTGTCAATTGCCCTGCTATAATTTGTTTACCTTTCATGCCATGTTGTTTATCTAAGGAGAGCACCTCTAGTGAACTATGGACCCCGGTCCAATCTTTACCATTGATACATCTTCCACTGTTACTTGTTTACTTGCTGCAAACCATTACCTTCCACACCATACGTTTAATCCTTTGTTACAGCAAACCGGTGATCTTGACAACCTCACTGATTCGTTGGGGCAAAGTCTTGAGTTTGTGTTGTGCAGGTCTCCACGTTGCTTGCAACACCTGTGTGACGTTTCCTTCCTCCTTCTGGTTCGATAACCTCGGTCTCAACTGAGGGAAGACTTGCTGCTGTGCTCATCACACCTTGCTCTTGGGGTTTCCAACAAAGTGCTCCCCGCCAAGTTCTCTAGGGCCATCAAGGAGCCATCAACAAGTTTTCTGGCACTGTTGCCGGGGAGGCTAAGGATGTCTTCACTAGGGGAGTCCTTCATTTCCTTTCTCTTTACTTTGTTTTTAGTTTGCTTTGTTTCTTTTGCTTGGTTTTGTTTGCCTCTTTCCGAAAAAACCAAAAAAATAGTCTAGTTTGGTTTGCTTGCTTTATTCAAAAACACAAAAAAAATTAGTTCCTGCTCTAGCTGCTGCTGCTGTTTTTGGCTTGCCCACCTTTGCCAAAATGAACTCTGCTGAGAACACCAAGTTGTGTGACTTCACTAGCACCAACAACAATGATTTCCTAAGCACTCCTATTGCTCCACCTGCTCCCGATGATACTTTTTATGAAATTAAGCCTTCTTTGTTGAATCTTGTGATGAGAGAGCAATTTTCTGGTGCTGGTTCTAATGATCCTGCTGCCCATCTTAATAGCTTTGTTGAACTTTGTGAGATGCAAAAGTATAAGGATTTAGATGGAGATATTATTAAGCTCAAGCTTTTTACTTTCCCCTTGAGGGGAAAAGCTAAATAATGGTTGCTTTGCCTAAAAATAGTATTGATTCTTGGACTAAGTGCAAAGATGCTTTTATTGGAAAGTACTATCCTCCTGCTAAGATTATATCTATGAGAAGTGACATTATGAAATTTAAACAGCTTGATAGTGAACATGTTGCTCCTGCTTGGGAAAGAATGAAATCTTTGGTTAAGAATTGTGCTACTCATGGACTCACTGCTTGGATGATTATCCAGACTTTTTATGCAGGTTTGAACTTCTCCTCAAGAAATTTGTTGGATTCTGCTGCTGGAGGTACCTTTATGGGCCTCACTTTGGGTGCTGCAACAAGGCTCCTTGATAATATGATGGTGAACTACTCTGAATGGCATGTTGATAGAGCTCCACATGGTAAGAAGGTGAATTCTGTTGAGGAAACTTCCTCTTTGAGTGAAAAGATTGATGTTATTATGGCTATGCTTGTTAATGGGAAAGCTCCTCTAGATCCTAATTGTGTTCCCCTAGCCTCTTTGGTTGCTCAAAAAGAGCAAGTTGATGTGAACTTCATTAGAAACAACAATTTCAACAACAATGCCTACATGAATAATTTTGGTAGCAACAAAAATTATAGGCCTTATCCTCCTAATAATGGCAATTCCTATAGAAACTCTTACAATAATGCTAGAAGTGCCCCCTCTAAACTTGAAGTCATGCTCAAGGACTTTATTAGTAAACAAACCACCTTTAATAAGACTATAGAGGAAAAGCTTTTAACTGCTGAGAAAACTATATCCTCTTTGTCTGAAGCTCAAACTTCCTTGGTTAATAAAATGGCTGCTAAACCTAAAACTATGGAAAACACTTTTGCTACTGCTCATGCCATACAAGTTACTATTGATGAAAATGTTATGCTGTTAGCTCAACTTCATGCTAAGTGGGAAAGGGAAGTTGAAATTGATAGAAACAATAGTGTGTGCACCATCACCACTAAACCACAAGTAGCCCCTATTCCTCGTCCTACTATGCCTACCACTAGTGATGCTAAGTTTGACTTTGATATTGATGGTTGCAATATTTCTGAAGTGATTATGTTCCTGCAAAAGCTTGCTAGAAGTCCCGATGCTAGTGATATTCATGTTGCTTTCACCAAACACATTACAAATGCTCTTGTTAAGATTAAGGAAGAGAAGCTAAAACACAAAGCTTCTATTCCTAGGAAAGTAGAAGATAGTTGGGAACCCATTATTAATATGCAAGTGAATGACTTTGATCTCAAAGCTTCATGTGATCTTGGTTCTAGTGTCTCTATTATGCCTAGGAAGATTTATGAAATGCTTGATTTGCCACCATTAGAAGATTTTTATTTGGATGTCCCACTCAATGATAATGATAAGCAGAAACTCATGGGGAGTGTTAATGATGTTCTCATTATGGTTAATAATGCTTTTGTCCCTGTTGATTTCTATGTTTTGGATGTTGAATACAATGCTTCTTGTCCTATTACTTTGGGAAGACCTTTTCTTAGAACAATTGGTGCCATCATTGATATGAAAGAAGATACCATTAAATATCATTTTACATTCAAGAAAGGTATTGAACACTTCCCTATGAGGAGAGAGAAGCTGCTTTTTGCTCCTCCTTTGAAAGCAATATTTGATGTTAATGCTTCTTCATTTGAACATACTTGATTCTTCTTGCTTCTTATGCCTAACTTAAAGGCGTTAAAGAAAAGTACCTCTTGGGAGATAACCCAAGAGTTTCATTGAGTCTTGGAAGTTATTACTTCTGTAATGACCTCTCCTTATCCTTTTTGTTTGCTTTTTGTGCCAAGAATAACCTCCTCTAATGAGAGGGAAGTAAGATTTGGGGAGTTGCTGTCCCGAAACAGATTTCTGTCCTCCACCAAAAAAATTTGTGAGGAGGCTCTGTAACTCGGATTGAGCTGAAAATTTACGAGTAAATCCCCAATATGTTAGCTAACTTTCGTTAGTTTAACACTTTTTGATTTGAATAACAGAAGATGTTCAAAAAATTCGGTTTCTACCTACTAGTCTGTTCTGACAGATTTCTGTGATTATTTGCATTTGCTTCTTATTGATTCCTTTTTGAGTTCTCTTCAGGTAAATTGAGCTTTTTGAAGGAGTTACTATAGTAGCTTGTGTTTTTAGTGAAAATCCTTGCTGTTCCAAAGCTTTGCCAGAGGTCTAATATCTTTTGAATAAGCTAATGTTGCTAATGAAGATTGTGTGAAGGAAAATTTTTAGGTGTAAAGAGAGAATGATGCAATGAGATGTAGAATGGACAAAAGCTCAAGCTTGGGGATTCCACCATGGTGTCACCCTAAGAAATATTCAAGAGGTACAAGCGTCAAAGCTTGGGAATGCCCAAGGCATCCTCTTCTTCATCAATAAAAAGCTCAGGTCTGTCTAGACACTTCGTTTTTATTGTTTCATACACAGTTGTGTTGTTCTTGGAGCGTCTTAGTTTTCGTTTGCTTTGCTTAGTTTGTTTAGTTTTCTTAAGTAGTTTGGACCCCCGTTCTCGCTGTGTATTTTGCAAATAAGTTTGCTTGGTGTTTGGAAAGGAGTAGTAAGTTCTTGCTTGAAGTGCAATATGAGCTTGCATGACATGCTAGGTGTTGTTTTAGCATTATGCTTAGTGATTATTGCTGTAGCATGTCTTGTTCCAAAGAATTGGGATTGCTTAGTGTGCCTTGAAGAAATTATGCGTTGTTTTATCATGCAAAAGCATAGTATTATGGTATTCTCCTTTGATGCTTTGCTTGGGTTGACTTGGCACATGCTCACACGATGTTATGACTCTGACAAGTCACCATTAGCCTCTATGATCATTTAGTCCTTGACTTGTAGTACCACTCTTTGCTTTGATTAGTATGCTTTGTTGCACTGCATGATTTTGGCCATTATTGCTCTCTTAGTTGGTTGCTCCCAGTCTTTTGCTAGCCTCCACTTGTATGAGTAAGTTCTACTCATGCTTCCAACTCCCAAGAAACCAAGTTATTCCAAAGTGTCCACTATAAACTCCTATGCATGGTGTGTTACACCATTCCAAGTATATTCTTGTTTTCAACTATCTTCCAATTAAAAGCTATTTTGTTATGTGAAAACTTAGTGATTAAAGCCCTCACGAACTTGATGGCACACTTTATTCTTTGCCCCTAATAAACTTGAACCATTGTGACAACTTTGTTGTATATGCTTGCACTTATAAGTTGGAATTAGCAGAACCATGCTGTCAGGGAGAACGTTTTCAACATTGCACTTGTACCTTGTTGTACTCAGTTGATATCATGCTCTTTTGTCTATGGATGTCACCGGTGTGAAATAAAGAGGGAACTTGTCAGTCCATGGAGTTTGTATCCTGTGTTAGAGAAACGCCTGGGCCGCTAGCCTAAGCCATGCCTAATCATGGTGGAAACTTGCAGCATCACCATAGTGAGCTATCTATGAAGCATCCTCAATAAAAATCTATGCATATGGTAAATAAAAAGATTGCTGAGATGCTCATTGTGTGCTTGCCTTGTCATTTTGGTTATAGGAAAGGTCATGTACCATGTGCAAGTGGTACCCCGTTGGCGGTTCTCAATGATATGCAAATACCTACAGTGGCAAGAACTTACCTGGACCCAAAGTTGAGTATGCATGAGGTGTGGCCCTCGTATTCAAGGGACATGAGATTGCCAGCTTATACTTCGTCAAACATATACTCCAACTTTGCCACTTTAATCTTAACCACTTTAAGATGCTTATGATAGGGGCAATGAGGGCTGAGAGCTAACAAGTACCATAATTTTTGGAAGATCTTTTTGAAACTTGTAATCCTTGCTTCCTTTACAAAAAGGTCTTTCTTCCACCACTGTTGAGTCTCCACCTTCTACCTTTAGGCACCATTAAGAGAGCATAGTTGTCATTCCGTGTGCAGTGTTCCAAAGCTTATTAATTGATGCATATTGTGTTATTACTTGTTCTTGTGCTACTTGTTTCTAGTCACCCTTGTGAACTTTGCAGGTGTCCTATGCATCTATATTGCTACTCTATGAGGGACAAGCTGATTGCCACTATGCTATGTTTTCTGCATGTGAAACAAACAAACGTTTTTCAATGCATGTTATTCATGATCTTTGTTTGTAGCTTGTCATGTTACATGCATAGTTACTATGTCCTATTGTTAGAAATCCATCTTTCATGCACATGTTTTGAGTTCTTTGATCCCAGCTTTCAATGCTTGCAAATGGTTGGATCTTTATTGTGAGGGTGCATGTCACCTCAAAAATTATTCTTTTTTTGGTTTCAATGCTTGCAAACAGTGCTAGATGCCTTTTTTGCTTTCAATGCTTGCAAACAGTGCTAGATGCCTGTTTTTTGCTGTTTTTGGTTTCAGAAAAGTTAGTAAATAAATATTCTCGGAATTGGACGGGACAAACGTCAAAGTCAATTACTTTACGTGGGGAACAAGAAGTCCAGAGGAGAGCCGGAGGGGCCAGCCAGGGGGGCCAGACCCACCCCAAGCGCGGGGGCAGGTGGGCCCATGCCTGGCTAGGGTTTGGGCAACCTGGCCGCCTCCCAGTCTCGCCCCTTCGCCTATAATAAGCCCCCGATGCAGAAACCCTGAGTATCCGATCAAATATCCATGAAACCTTCTGTAGCCGCCGCCACCGTCGTCCCTAGATCGGGGGATCTGAAGTTCTTCCCGGCACCCTGCCGGAGGGGAGATGATCCCGGAGGCCTTCTCTCCGGTATGATGCATGAGTAGTTCCACCTTGGACTATGGGTCCATGTAGTAGCTAGATGGTTGTATCTCCTCCTTTGTGCTTTCATGTATAGATCTTGTGAGCTCCGTTCATGATCAAGATCTAATCTATTTATAATCATGCATGTTGTGTTTGCGGGGATCCGATGGATATTGAGATTATTATGTTGGTTTGATTAATGGTTTTGTCTTTATGATTCTATCATGTCTGTGTTGTTTGTGATCTTGCATGCTCTTTGTTGCTAGTGGTTATCTTGGCTAAGTAGTTTCTAGTGACTCCAAGAGGGGGTAGTTATGCTCGATAGTGGGTTCATGCCTCTAGTTTCCAAGAGAAGTGACATAAATCTCTTCGGTTGTAGATGTGTTATTGCTACTAGGGAGAAAACAACGGTCTATTGTTCATGGAACATGTGGACTGTTTATCTTACACACTTTACTTAAAGCAGTTGTATGTTGCTTGCAACTTAATACTGGAGGGGGTTCAGATGATAACCTGAAGGTGGACTTCTAGTCATAGATGCAGTTGGATGGCGATCTATGTATCTTGTTGTATTGCTCAATCAACCTCATAGGATCTTTCTGACTAGTAATTACATTATTATGCCTTGCTCAGTTCCTGTCAATTGCCCTGCTGTAATTTGTTTACCCTTCATGCCATGTTGTTTATCTAAGGAGAGCACCTCTAGTGAACTATGGACCCCGGTCCAATCTTTACCATTGATACATCTTCCACTGTTACTTGTTTACTTGCTGCAAACCATTACCTTCCACACCATACGTTTAATCCTTTGTTACAGCAAACTGATGAGCTTGACAACCTCACTGATTCGTTGGGGCAAAGTCTTGAGTTTGTGTTGTGCAGGTCTCCGTGTTGCTTGCAACACCTTTGTGACGTTTCCTTCCTCCTTCTGGTTCGATAACCTCGGTCTCAAATGAGGAAAGACTTGCTGCTGTGCTCATCACACCTTGCTCTTGGGGTTTCCAACGAAGTGCTCCCCGCCAAGTTCTGTTGCGCCATCAAGGAGCCATCACATATTCCTTTTGTCTATGCGATACTTGCATTGTCCAAGATTTGATCATCGACATCACCATGTCGGGTTCAACCTTGTTACTGACAAGTGCATGGTACTTTACTCGTACCGATAAGTGATATCCCTGTTACCTAGTCACATGTTGCGCAACATATTAGATATAACTTATCTGAGTAGGCCTAGAGTATCTTCTTGAAGGGAATATGTCCTGAGAGGCAATAATAAAGTTGTTATTGTGTATATTCCAAGTATATGATAGATGTTTATTTTGCATGTTATAATTGTATTAATACGGAAACGTTAATATATGTGTATTTAATAAGCAAACAGAAAGTTCCTAGTTATGCCTCTCTTATAAACTAGCTCGTCGATTAACAAGATGATCAAGGTTTCCTGATCATGGACATTGGATGTTGTTAATAACGAGGTCACAACATTATTGGAATGGTGTGATGAACATTCATTCGAAGTATAGCATTATGATCAAAGTCACTGAGTTTATATTGCTATAACATCATACAAATTAATCCTAATCCTTAGACCATGAGATCATGCCAATCACTAACACTAGAAGAGTATCTTGATAACATCAAACGTCACACCGTAACAGGATGACTATAAATATGGGTTCAGTGCTACTAAGGTGTTATGTTGAGGCCCATGGATCAAGAGTGGAATTTGTCCATCCCGATGACAGATAGATATACTCTGGGCCCTCTCGGTGATATCACATTGGTTAGCTTGCAAGCGAGTGATTTGATCACTAGAATGTTATATCATGGGAACGAGAAAAGAGTACATGTGTGTAAAGAGATCAAACTAGGTATGAACATAGCGATGATCGAATCTCGGACATGTAATATATCGCGAGACAAAGGGATTAAGATTCTAGTGTAAAAGGTTCTCATGATCAGATGAAGTCATCATTGAATGTGTGGGAGTCATTATGAATCTCTAGGTCCCGCTTCTGATTATTGATTCGAGAGGGGTCTCGATCATGTCCGCATTATTCGCGAACCGTAGGGTGACACACTTAAGAGACATTGACACCATTTGTAACAAATAGTTTCTTGTCGAAAAGATTTACAAAGCGCAGGAATTTATTTCACTAGACACCGGAACTTTTTCGGGTGAAATTGCTAAAAGTGTTTCTACATGTGAAATAGAATACTAGCAAGGGATTTTATGTGAATGTTTGTCCATTAAAGTAATTGACAAAATTCTGAATAAATAAATAAAAGGAGTTTTATTTAAAGAGAGATTACATTAAATTTGGTGGAAATTTAATGGAATATGAGTGGGATTTTGAGTGGAGAAGTGAGGGGTCATATTTATGTGAGTGGAGCTTCCTCCACATGAATGAAGGAGGGGAAGGGGGCAGCCCCCATGGCGCCGGCCACACCCCTTGGGGTGCCCCTCCTCCTATAAAGGACCCCCTCTCTCCCTCTCATACTCACACCTCCTCGTGAAGGATCTCTCTCCCCCTCTAGTTTATCCCTCATGGTCTCGGACTAGCGACATACATGTTTCCGGTGGCTTTTCGGCAAGAAAGAGTTGTTGCTTCTGCTACATCGCTGGTGCGAGGAGGCGGAGGTTGCACGGTGACTTGGACGTGTGTGCGAGCACGGATGCGCCGCTGATTTGCAGCGATGGACTTTTTCTCGATCTTGAGATCGTCAAGCGTTCGTCTACATAATCTACGAGTACAACCTCGTTAAACTTTATCGGTCTACAAGGGTATATTCTCTATGGATATATATCCACCCGTTGCTTGTATCTAGTAGATAGATCTTGGTACATAGTTGTTTCCATCGTAGGAAATTTTTGTTTTCTATGCTGCGAACCGTACAGTGGTATCCGAGCCGTATCTATGCGTAGATGCTTTGGGTAGCACACATATGAGTATGTTGGCGATGTGTTAGAATTTGAGGCATATTTGATGTTGGGCTTTTGGTCCATAAGAAATACAAATTCTGAAATTCTCTGTGACCCATTATTATGACAGCTCATGTGCGTGCTAGTGGAACCAAAGTTTAGTCCCACATTGCTAGTGGAAGGAGAGTTGGACCACTGATACGTCCAATTTGCATCAACACTCTATATTATAATTTGCCTCTATTTATTGATATATTTTATATTAAGAACAGGAGCGGAGCTACATATAGCCAGCCTGGTGCACATGCATCAGGGTAGAATTTTATTGTGAGCAGCGATTAGATCTCCAGCTAATGGCTTGCACCAGGTAATGACAGCAACGGTGCACCAGGTCCTAGTAAAATTCTTTGGACGTGGGACGCGTCTGACATTTTTGGACAGGCCTATGGCCTTGTTGGCATCAAGGCCCAATACGATCTAATTGACGAGGTACAGGAGAACAACTGGCCAGAAGCAAATTGAGATCAGAGATCTGTCTTCCCGTCAAAATATCCGCTCTCAAGTCTCCATGACTCCATAACACGGCTGAGCTATGAGTCAACCGCAGACGGGCAGTGCTGCATAACAGTCTCCATCGATCGAGCATATATGAGGACTGCCGATGCCGAGGGGCTGACCGCCCAACCCAATCAGCCACCACACACAGATTTTAATCCCCGCTCATTGTACGAGGACCAATGTGCCCTAATTCTTTGATCCGTTTTTTTAAATCCTTACACAAGCTTGTTGTGAATTGGTGAATTTAGCTTATTTAATCACTCTTTGTCAAATACAGGTACATGGACATGTACTTTCTAAAAAGAAAGGCTCTATCAGGAAGTAGGATTATATAAATTGGGAAGAGGAGATTCAATATGATTCGGTAAAAAAATATCATCCTACTCCCCTGGAAGTATGTAGTTTTTCTTTTAAATTCATATGCTTGTGTTCATTTGATTGGTGCCACAACTATGGTTTAAATGAGCTTCTCGATGTTAAAGCTACTCCATGCGATTCAAGTTAATTGACTCAAATTTGTCTAAGATATAGATATATCTAGAACTAAAATGTATCTAGATACATATATATCTAGACAAATTCAAGTCAATTAATTTGGGTTAGAGGGAGTACTGAAAATGTATTTGCAAAATCTAACATGGTTATACCCTGCGAGTACACGACCTCAGCATACCTAGTCCAGCCCAAGGAAGGCCCACGACAAATATATGTTGGCTCATGAAGACTTTCGGGTGGCCAGAGGCCCATGACGCCTTCGGATCCTTGGAGAGCAAGACTAGAGTAGATATAAAACTCAAAGGGGTAAACCCTAAAACCTGTAACCGACTCGATCTATGCCCGGGACCTGCCTATCTCTATATAAAGGCCAGGAGGGCACGTCGATGAGGCCCTCTTACAATCTCTCGCACACCACCGCATATACAGCTCCACGCCAGATTGCATCTGTGCACCCCTGTAATCTTCGGTTCCGCCGTAATCAAGAGTAGACAAGCAGGAGTAGGGTTTTCCCTCTGGGGGCCTGAACCTGGGTAAACCTCGTGTCCCCGTGTTTTTTGTTTGCTAACCGTTCCACGATCTCCAGCATCCCCATCTTCTCCAAAACCCAAGTCCATAACAATGGGCATTGAAGAGATTAAACCTCGTCAATTGGCGCCGTCTGCGGGAACTGGGGACGCTGATTGTGCGATCGTGACGGTTCCAACCCGAGCGATCTACAACTCCGCGGCGATGGAGAGTCATCTCCTCTTCGGCACCTTTGACTTCACCGCCCACTCACCGGCCACCATGAAGGACTTCGAGCCCGTTGGCGACGGACTCGAGATCCTGTTCGGGAGCTTCTGCTTCCAGGTGGGACAAACCGGCACCCTTCGTCTCCCAGAGCGGGTGCCCTGCCATCGATGAGGCCCGCTTCATGGGCTCCACACCCCATGCTACGCACATCACCATCGACAGACGAGTCCTATGACAGCAGCAGCTGCAACTCCGATCTGTGCGATCCACCATCGGACGAAGGAACCTACGGTTCCGAATCCGAAAGCTGCGGCAGCAGCAATCCGATCTACGAGCGCCAACAGTGCGCCGCGGTCATCCAAGATCAGGAACACAATCCGCCACCCAACCTGCAGGGTAGAAACGGTGGAAACAGAAATCCCCCCACCCAACGGGGACAACAACGATCGGGTCATCCACCTCAGCGAGGAGGGATGGGCTCAAGCACGCGAGGCCGTAGCAGGCAACAAGATCCTGCCCGCCGATGCCTCACGAGACATGCTGATGGCATACCACATGCTCCTCATCGAGGAACACAAGAAGCAGGTCAAGATGCAGGAAGTGCTCGACAAGCGCAAGCAAGCAGCCTCGGAGTCCAGTGCGCGACGAGCTGCGCTCTCCGCCATGGGCATTGGATCCAGCTCGCACGACAACAACGGCAACAAGCACCGTTCTCGGATGGAGAACATGGACCCCAAGGAGCGTCGCGAGGTGACTCGGGCCCTCAACGCGTCCTTCATGGAGATGGACGCCGACGGCAACGTCATCCCAAAGACGCCCAAGCCGCAATCATGGCGGCCACCGCGTACCTCGCGTCCCACCCACCTCCGGAGGGGGACCCGAAAAGGGCCATGCATAAGTCCGCGCTTACCGGACTCGGACTCGGACTCGTCGGAGCTGCGCTCCACGAAGAAGCTCATGCGGAGCCAAAGAAGAAGGCTATGGTCAAGTTCAACCGTAGCCCCACACCTTCATCCGAAGATGAAGAGCACGACCTTCCTCGAAGGCACAAGAGCTCGCGCCATCGCAGCCGCGATTACGACGCCCGAAGCGAGCTCACCCAGCGGAAAATCGACAAAGGAAATATATTTTTGGTAGAGATTTACGAAGCCTCAAGTATAACATGTTCAGTGATAATATATTTTTCTTAGTGTAGAAATAAGAAAGGAAATAAGACACCAATGATCGAGTGGTTGATCAATTCGTGAAAATAAAAGAGCCTACATATTACAAGGTAACATTCTAACTTGAAATTGGCCATAAATCACAAAAACGACGAGTTTTTGGTCATGGCCTCAAACATGTAGCAGGTCCTAACGGTCGATGTAAATCAACCTAGAACCCAAAAACTGTGGGCAATAACTCATGAAAATGTCCATATAACACAAAAATGGCGAGTTTTTGATCATAACTCTCAAACAATGAAATCGCCCTAGGATCCCAAAACTATGGGTAATAGCTAATGAAAACAGCCAAAAACATGTAGCAGGTCCTAACGGTCAAAACTATGGGCAATAGCTCATGAAAACAACCAAAAACGCAAAAACGACGAGTTTTTGGTAATACCACTCAAACATGTAAATCACGCTGGACCCCCAAAACATTGGGCAATAGTTCATGAAAATGGCCATAAAACACGAAAACGACGAGTTTTTGGTCATGGCCCCAAACATGTAGCAGGTCCTAACGGTCGTTGTAAATCACCCCGAAACCTAAAAACAATGGGCAATAACTCAGGAAAACGTACAGGAATTGGAAAAACGACGGCGTGGTGCAAAGGTGGAGAGTTTCTGCAGCAGGGCTTCGCCAACGCAAAGTCGGGAGAGAGAGAGAGAGGAGGGCAGCAACTAGGCGGCTAGGATTTGAGGAGGTGTGGGGGGAGGGTGCGCCCCTGCCCTCTTTATATAGAGGGTTGGCCGGCTGCCCTTTCCCCTCCTCCAATCCCTAGGGCCGGCGGCCACATGGGGTGGAGTGGGGGGCAAGTTCCCCCTTCTAGAAGCTCTCCCTAGGGTTTCCCCTAAGGCTTGGCCGGCTGGGCCTATGGGGCCTTGTGCCCCTGGCCCAATGCGGCCAGGGCACTCCCTCGTAGGCCCACGCCCCCTCCCTGCAAGTGGGGCCACGTTGGTCCCACTCCGGAAGCTTCTAGAACCTTCCGCATAATACCAACAATCCAAACAATTCAAATCCAAAACTGCTTTCCCTTATATGAATCTTATTCTCCGGACCATTCCGGAACCTCTCGTGATGTCCTGGATCTCATCCGAGACTCCGAACAAAAACTCATAAACCAATTATCCATTCTATCCTAGCGTCGAGACACGTTAAGTGTGTGACCCTACGGGTTCGAGAATATGCAGACATGATCTTCTATCAATAATCAACAGGGGTCTGGAAATCCATATTGACTCCCACACATTCATCGATGATCATATCAGATGAACCACGATGCCCGGATTCAATTAATCCCATATATATATTCCCTTCGTCACGCGATATTATACTTGCCCGAGACTCGATCATTGGTATCGGCATACCTAGTTCAATCTCGTTCACAACAAGTACTTTACTCGTTCCGTAATCCGATATCACTTTGTGATTAACTCCTTAACCACGTGCTTGCAAGCGGTGTTGATATCGATTACCGAGTGGGCCCTAAGTATATCTCTCCGACTTGGGAGGGACAAATCCCATCTCCATACATACAACCCAACAAGTACTTTCCGATCACCTGAGAGACACCTTTATGATCACCCTTTCATAGGATGACGTTTGATGACCTCAAAGCTTTCTTCCGATACCAGGGAGTTGCATTATCTCATGGTCTAAGGAATACAATATTTGACATAAGAAAAGCTTCCCAAAGATGAACACGATGACACGATCTAATTGCTCTGCTTAAGTTGGGTGTGTCCATCATATCATTCTCCCAATGATATGATCTCATTATTAATCGACAACTCATGTCTATGGTTAGGAAACCATAACCATCATTAATCAATGAGCTAGTCCATAGAGGCATACTAGGGACACGATGTTATTCAAAAACCACACAAGTATCAAAGTTTCCGCTTAATACAATTCTAGCATGGAATATAAACTTTATCATGAACAAGAATTATAATAATAACATCTTTATTATTGCCTCTAGGGCATAATTCCAACACAATAGCCCATGAAAGCAGCCACAAAACAAAAAAACGAAGATTTTTTGGTCATACCACTTAAACATGTAAATCACCTTGGAACCCCAAAACTGTGGGCAATAGCTAGTGAAAATTGCCATAAAACCCCGAAAATGACGAGTTTTTGGTCATGGCCTCAAACATGTAGCAAGTCCTAACGGTCGTTGTAAATCACCCTGAAACCAATAAACTATGGGCAATAACTCAGGAAAACATTCAGGAAACGCAAAAACGACGAGTTTTTGGATATAACTTCCAAACAATGAAATCGCCCTAGGAGCCCAAAACTATGGTAATAGCCCATGAAAATAGCCACAAAACACAAAAACGACGAGTTATTGGTCATACCACTTAAACATGTAAATCACCCTGGAACCCCAAAACTATGGGTAATAGCTAATGAAAACAGCCAAAAACGACGAGTTTTTGGTAATACCACTCAAAAATATAAATCACCCCGGAACCCCAAAACTTTGGGCAATCGCTCATGAAAATGGCCATAAAACACGAAAACGACGAGTTTTTGGTCATGGCCTCAAACATGTAGCAGGTCCTAACGGTCATTGTAAATCACCCCGGAACCTAAAAACAATGGGCAATAACTCAAGAAAACGTTCAGGAAATGCAAAAACGACAGGTTTTTGGATATGACTACGAAACAATGAAATCGCCCTAGGAGCCCAAAACTATGGGTAATAGCTCCTGAACACAGCCAAAAAACGCAAAAACGACGAGATTTTGGTAATACCACTCATACATGTAAATCACCCTGGAACCCCAAAACTCTAGGCAATAGCTCATGAAATTGGCAATAAAACACGAAAACGATTAGTTTCTGGTCATGGTCTCAAACATGTAGCAGGTCCTAACGGTCGTTGTAAAACACCCCGGAACCCAAAAACTATGGGCAATAACTCATGAAAACTCCAAGACAAGGAAATCGCCCCGGAAGCCCAAAACTATGGGTAATAGCTCATGTAAACATTTAAAGCACCGTGGAACCCCAAAACTTTGGGCAATAGCACATGAAATTGGCCATAAATCACAAAAACGACGAGTTTTTGGTCGTAGCCTCAAACATGTAGCATGTCCTAACTGTCGATGTAAATCACCCTAGAACCCAAAAATTGTGGGTAATTACTCATGAAAATGTCCATATAATGAAAAAATGACGAGTTTTTGGTCATAAATCCCAAACAATGAAATCGCCCTGGAAGCCCAAAACTATGGGTAATAGCTCACAAAAACAGCCAAAAAACGCAAAAACGACGAGTTTTTGGTAATACCACTCAAACATGCAAATCACCCTAGAACCCCAAAACTGGGCAATAGCTAATCAAATTAGCGATGAAACACGAAAACGATGAGTTTCTGGTCATGGCCTCAAACATGTTGTAGGTCCTAACGGTCGTTGTAAAACACCCCGGAACCCAAAAAACTTTGGCAATAACTCATGAAAACATCCATAACACGCAAAAACGATAAGTTTTTGGTCATAACTCCCAAACAATGAAAAGGACGAGTTATTGGTCATACCACTTAAACATGTAAATCAACCTGGAACCCCAAAACT
The DNA here is from genome assembly GCA_023614405.1 of Avena insularis. Classification (NCBI taxonomy): domain Eukaryota; kingdom Viridiplantae; phylum Streptophyta; class Magnoliopsida; order Poales; family Poaceae; genus Avena; species Avena insularis. Next base: position 38,473,409 of record CM042684.1, on the reverse strand, counting down.
ATGGGTAATAGCTAATGAAAACAGCCAAAAATGCAAAAACGACGAGTTTTTGGTAATACCACTCAAACTTGTAAATCACCCTGGAACCCCAAAACTTTGGGCAATAGCTCATGAAAATGGCCATAAAACACGAAAACGACGAGTTTTTGGTCATGGCCTCAAACATGTAGCAGCTCCTAAAGGTCGTTGTAAAACACCTAGGAAACCAAAAACAGTGGGCAATAACTCATGAAAACATCCATAAAATGCAAAAACGACGACTTTTTGGTCATAACTCCCAACCAATGAAATCGCCTTGGAAGCCCAAAACTATGCTTAATAGCTCATGAAAACAGCCAAAAAACGCAAAAACGACGAGTTTTAGGTAATACCTCTCAAACATGCAAATCACCCTAGAACCCCAAAACTGGGCAATAGCTCATCAAATTAGCGATGAAACACGAAAACGATGAGTTTCTGGTCATGGCCTCAAACATGTTGCAGGTCCTAATGGTCGTTGTAAAACACCCCGGAACCCAAAAAACTTTGGCAATAACTCATGAAAACATCCATAAAACGCAAAAACGACGAGTTTTTGTCATAACTCCCAAACAATGAAATCGCCTTGGAAACCCAAACCTATGGTTAATAGCTCATGAAAACAGCCAAAAAACGCAAAAACGACGAGTTTTTGGTAATACCACTCAAACATGCAAATCACCCTAGAACCCCAAAACTGGGCAATAGCTCATCAAATTAGCGATGAAACACGAAAACGATGAGTTTCTGGTCATGGCCTCAAACATGTTGCAGGTCCTAACGGTCGTTGTAAAACACCCCGGAACCCAAAAAACTTTGGCAATAACTCATGAAAACATCCATAAAACGCAAAAACGATGAGTTTTTGGCCATAACTCCCAAACAATGATATCACCATGGAAGCCCAAAACTATGGGTAATAGCTCATGAAAACAGCCAAAAAACACAAAAACGACGAGTTTTTGGTCATACCACTCAAACATGTAAATCACCCTGGAACCCCAAAACTTTGGGCAATAGCTCATGAAAATGGCCATAAAACACGAAAACGACGAGTTTTTGATAATACCACTCAAACTTGTAAATCACCCTGGAACCCCAAAACTTTGGGCAATAGCTCATGAAAATGGCCATAAAACACGAAAACGACGAGTTTTTGGTCATGGCCTCAAACATGTAGCAACTCCTAAAGGTCGTTGTAAAACAGCAAGGAACCCAAAAACAGTGGGCAATAACTCATGAAAACATCCATAAAACGCAAACACGACGAGTTTTTGGTCATAACTCCCAAACAATGAAATCGCCTTGGAAGCCCAAAACTATGGTTAATAGCTCATGAAAACAGCCAAAAAACGCAAAAATGACGAGTTTTTGGTAATACCACTCAAACATGTAAAGCACCATGGAACCCCAAAACTTTGGGCAATAGCACATGAAATTGGCCATAAATCACAAAAACGACGAGTTTTTGGTCATGTCCTCAAACATGTAGCAGGTCCTAACGGTCGATGTAAATCACCCTAGAACCCAAAAACTATGGGCAATAACTCATGAAAATGTCCATATAACGCAAAAATGACAAGTTTTTGGTCATAACTCCCAAACAATGAAATCGCCCTGGAAGCCCAAAACTATGGGTAATAGCTCATGAACACAGCCAAAAAACGCAAAATCGACGAGTTTTTGGTAATACCACTCAAACATGCAAATCACCCTAGAACCCCAAAACTTTGGGCAATAGCTCATGAAATTGGCGATAAAACACGAAAACAATGAGTTTCTGGTCATGGCCACAAACATGTTGCAGGTCCTAATAGTCGTTGTAAAACACCCCGGAACCCAAAAAACTATGGGTAACAACTCATGAAAACATCCATAAAACGCAAACACGATGAGTTTTTGGTCATAACTCCCAAACAATGATATCGCCATGGAATCCCAAAACTATGGGTAATAGCTCATGAAAAAAGCCAAAAAACACAAAAACAACGACTTTTTGGTAATACCACTCAAAGATTTAAACCACCCTGGAACCCCAAAACTTTCGGCAATTGGTCATGAAATTGCCATAAATCACGAAAACGACGAGTTTTTGGTCATGACCACAAACATGTAGCCGGTCCTAACGGTCGTTGTAAATCACCCCGAAACACAAAAACTATGGGCAATAATTCAGGAAAACGTTCAGGAAACGCAAAAACGACGAGTTTTTGGATATAACTTCCAAACAATGAAATCGCCCTTGGAGCCCAAAACTATGGGCAATAGCCCATGAAAACAGCCACAGAACACAAAAACGACGAGTTATTGGTCATACCACTTAAACATGTAAATCAACCCGGAACCCTAAAACTATGGGTAATAGCTAATGAAAACAGCCAAAAACGCAAAAACGACGAGTTTTTGGTAATACCACTCAAACATGTAAATCACCCTGGAATCCCAAAACTTTGGGCAATAGGTCATGAAAATTGCCATAAAACACGAAAATGACGAGTTTTGGGTCATGGCCTCAACCATGTAGGAGGTCCTAACGGTCGTTGCAAAACACCCAGGAACCCAAAAACAGTGGGCAATAACTCATGAAAGCATCCATAAAACGCAAAAACGACGAGTTTTTGGTCATAACTCCCAAACAATGAAATTGCCCTGGAAGCCCAAAACTATGGTTAATAGCTCATGAAAACAACCAAAAAACGCAAAAACGACGAGTTTTTGGTAATACCACTCAAAATGCAAATCACCCTAGAACCCCAAAACTGGTCAATAGCTCATCAGATTAGCGATGAAACACGAAAACGATGAGTTTCTGGTCATGGCCTCAAACATGTTGCAGGTCCTAACGGTCGTTGTAAAACACCCCGGAACCCAAAAAACTTTGGCAATAACTCATAAAAACATCCTTAAAACGCAAAAACGACGAGTTTTTGGTCATAACTCCCAAACAATAAAATCGCCTTGGAAGCCCAAAACTATGGTTAATAGCTCATGAAAACAGCCAAAAAACGCAAAAACGACGAGTTTTTGGTAATACCACTCAAACATGCAAATCACCTAGAACCCCAAAACTGGGCAATAGCTCATCTAATTAGCGATGAAACACGAAAACGATGAGTTTCTGGTCATGGCCTCAAACATGTTGCAGGTCCTAACGGTCGTTGTAAAACACCCCGGAACCAAAAAAACTTTGGCAATAACTCATGAAAACATCCATAAAACGCAAAAACGATGAGTTTTTGGTCATAACTCCCCAAACAATGATATCACCGTGGAAGCCCAAAACTATGGGTAATAGCTCATGAAAACAGCCAAAAAACGCAAAAAACGACGAGTTTTTTGGTAATACCACTCAAACATGAAAATCACCCTGGAACATCAAAACTTCCGGCAATAGGTCATGAAATTGGCCATAAATCACGAAAACGACGAGTTTTTGGTCATGGCCTCAAACATGTAGCAGGTCTTAACAGTCGTTGTAAATCACCCCGGAACCCAAAAACTATGGGCAATAACTCACGAAAACGTTTAGGAAACGCAAAAACGACGAGTTTTTGGTGATAACTCCCAGACAATGAAATCGCCCTAGGAGCCCAAAACTATGGGCAATAGCCCATGAAAACAGCCACAAAACACAAAAAGGACGAGTTATTGGTCATACCACTTAAACATGTAAATCACCCTGGAACCCCAAAACTATGGGTAATAGCTAATGAAAACAGCCAAAAATGCAAAAACGACGAGTTTTTTGTAATACCACTCAAACTTGTAAATCACCCTGGAACCCCAAAACTTTGGGCAATAGCTCATGAAAATGGCTATAAAACACGAAAACGACGAGTTTTTGGTCATGGCCTCAAACATGTAGAAGCTCCTAACGGTTGTTGTAAAACACCCAGGAACCCAAAATAGTGGGCAATAACTCATGAAAACATCCATAAAACGCAAAAACGACGAGTTTTTGGTCATAACTCCCAAACAATGAAATCACCTTGGAATCCCAAAACTATGGTTAATAGCTCATGAAAACAGGCAAAAATGCAAAAAACGACGAGTTTTTGGTAATACCACTCAAACATTTAAAGCACCATGGAACCCCAAAACTTTGGGCAATAGCACATGAAATTGCCATAAATCATAAAAACGACGAGTTTTTGGTCATGGCCTCAAACATGTAGCAGGTCCTAACGGTCGATGTAAATCACCCTAGAACGAAAAAACTATGGGCAATAACTCACGAAAATGTCCATATAACGCAAAAATGACGAGTTTTTGGTCATAACTCCCAAACAATGAAATCGCCCTCGAAGCCCAAAATTATGGGTAATAGCTCATGAACACAGCCAAAAAACGCAAAATCGACGAGTTTTTGGTAATACCACTCAAACATGCAAATCACCCTAGAACCCCAAAACTTTGGGCAATAGCTCATGAAATTGGCGATAAAACACGAAAACGATGAGTTTCTGGTCATGGCCACAAACATGTTTCAGGTCCTAACAGTCGTTGTAAAACACCCCGGAACCCAAAAAACTATGGGCAATAACTCATGAAAACATCCATAAAACACAAACACGATGAGTTTTTGGTCATAACTCCCAAACAATGATATCGCCATGGAAACCCAAAACTATGGGTAATAGCTCATGAAAACAGCCAAAAACACAAAAACAACGACTTTTTGGTAATACCACTCAAACATTTAAACCACCCTGGAACCCCAAAACTTTCGGCAATTGGTCATGAAATTGCCATAAATCACGAAAACGACGAGTTTTTGGTCATGGCCACAAACATGTAGCCGGTCCTAACGGTCGTTGTAAATCACCCCGGAACACAAAAACTATGGGCAATAATTCTGGAAAACATTCAGGAAACGCAAAAACGACGAGTTTTTGGATATAACTTCCAAACAATGAAATCGCCCTTGGAGCCCAAAACTATGGGCAATAGCCCATGAAAACAGCCACAGAACACAAAAACGACGAGTTATTGGTCATACCACTTAAACATGTAAATCAACCCGGAACCCCAAAACTATGGGTAATAGCTAATGAAAACAGCCAAAAACGACGAGTTTTTGGTAATACCACTCAAACATGTAAATCACCCTCGAACCCCAAAACTTTGGGCAATAGCTCATGAAAATTGCCATAAAACACGAAAATGACGAGTTTTTGGTCATGGCCTCAAACATGTAGCAGGTCCTAACGGTCGTTGTAAATGACCCCGGAACCTAAAAATAATGGGCAATAATTCAGGAAAACGTTCAGGAAACGCAAAACGACTAGTTTTTGGATATAACTCCCAAACAATGAAATCGCCCTAGGAGCCCAAAACTATGGGTAATAGCTCATGAACAAAGCCAGAAAACGCAAAAACGACGAGTTTTTGGTAATACCACTCATACATGTAAATCACCATGGAACCCCAAAAATTTGGGCAATAGCTTATGAAATTGGCGATAAAACACGAAAACGATGAGTGTCTGCTCATGGCCTCAAAAATGTATCAGGTCCTAACGGTCATTGTAAAACACCCCGGAACCTAATAACCGTGGGCAATAACTCATGAAAATGTCCATATAACGCAAAAATTATGAGTTTTTGGTCATAACTCCCAATCAATGTAATCGCCCTGGAAGCCCAAAACTATGGGTAATAGCTCATGAACACAGCCAAAAATGCAAAAACGACGAGTTTTTGGTAATACCACTCAAACATGTAAATCACCCTGTAACCCCAAAACTTTGGGCAATAGCTCATGAAATTGGCAATAAAACACGAAAACGATGAGTTTCTGGTCATGGCCTCAAACATGTTGCAGGTCCTAATGGTCGTTGTAAAACACCCCGGAACCCAAAAAACTATGGGCAATAACTCATGAAAACATCCATAAAACGCAAAAACAACGAGTTTTTGGTCATAACTCCTAAACAATGAAATCGCCCTAGAAGCCCAAAACTATGGGTAATAGCTCATGAAAACAACCAAAAAATGCAAAATCTATGAGTTTTTGGTAATACAACTCAAACATGTAAAGCACCCTGGAACCCCAAAACTTTGGGCAATAGCACATGAAATTAGCAATAAATTACAAAAACGCCGAGTTTTTGGTCATGGCCTCAAACATGTAGCAGGTCCTAACAGTCGATGTAAATCACCCTAGAACCCAAAAATTGTGGTCAATAACTCATGAAATGTCCATATAACGTAAAAATGATGAGTTTTTGGGCATAACTCCCAAACAATGAAATCGCCATGGAAGCCCAAAACTATGGTTAATAGCTCATGAAAACAGCCAAAAAAACGCAAAAACGACGAGTCTTTGGTAATACCACTCAAACATGTAAATCACCATGGAACCCCAAAACTTTGGGCAATAGCACATGAAATTGGCCATAAATCACAAAAACGACGAGTTTTTGGTCATGTCCTCAAACATGTAGCAGGTCCTAATAGTCGATGTAAATCACCCTAGAACCCAAAAATTGTGGGCAATAACTCATGGAAATGTCCATATAACGCAAAAATGACGAGTTTTTGGTCATAACTCCCAAACCATGAAATCGCCATGGAAGCCCAAAACAATGGGTAATAGCTCATGAAAACAGCGAAAAGACACAAAAACGACGAGTTTTTGGTAATACCACTCAAACATGTAAATCACCCTGGAACCCCAAAACTTTGGGCAATAGCTCATGAAAATGGCCATAAAACACGAAAACGACGAGTTTTTGGTAATACCACTCAAACTTGTAAATCACCCTGGAACCCCAAAACTTTGGGCAATAGCTGATGAAAATGGCCACAAAACCCGAAAACGACAAGTTTTTGATCATGGCCTCAAACATGTAGCAGCTCCTAAAGGTCGTTGTAAAACACCCAGGAACCCCAAAACAGTGGGCAATAACTCATGAAAACATCCATAAAACGCAAAAACAACGAGTTTTTGGTCATAACTCCCAAACAATGAAATTGCCTTGGAAGCCCAAAACTATGGTTAATAGCTCATGAAAACAGCAAAAAAACGCAAAAACGACGAGTTTTTGGTAATACCACTCAAACATGCAAATCACCCTAGAACCCCAAAACTGGGCAATAGCTCATCAAATTAGCGATGAAACACGAAAACGATGAGTTTCTGGTCATGGCCTCAAACATGTTGCAGGTCCTAACGGTCGTTGTAAAACACCCCAAAACTGGGCAATAGCTCATCAAATTAACTTTGGCAATAAATCATGATAACATCCATAAAACGCAAAAAACGACGAGTTTTTGGTCATAACTCCCAAACAATGAAATCGCCCTGGAAGCCCAAAACTATGGGTAATATCTCATGAAAACAGCCAAAAAATGCAAAATCTATGAGTTTTTGATAATACAACTCAAACATGTAAAGCACCCTGTAACCCCAAAACTTTGGGCAATAGCACATGAAATTGGCAATAAATTACAAAAACGACGAGTTTTTGGTCATGGCCTCAAACATGTAGCAGGTCCCAACAGTCGATGTAAATCACCCTAGAACCCAAAAATTGTGGTCAATAACTCATGAAAATGTCCATATAACGCAAAAATGATGAGTTTTTGGGCATAACTCCCAAACAATGAAATCGCCATGGAAGCCCAAAACTATGGGTAATAGCTCATGAAAACAGCCAAAAAACACAAAACGACGAGGTTTTGGTAATACCACTCAAACATATAAATCACCCTGGAACCCCAAAAGTTTGGGCAATAGCTCATGAAAATGGCCATGAAACATGAAAACGACGAGTTTTTGGTAATACCACTCAAACTTGTAAATCACCCTGGAACCCCAAAACTTTGGGCAATAGCTGATGAAAATGGCCACAAAACCCGAAAACGACGAGTTTTTGGTCATGGCCTCAAAGTTGTAGCAGCTCCTAACGGTCGTTGTAAAACACCTAGGAACCCAAAAATAGTTGGCAATAACTCATGAAAACATCCGTAAAATGCAAAAACGACGAGTTTTTGGTCATATCTCCCAAACAATTAAATCGCCTTTGAAGCCCAAAACTATGGTTAATAGCTCATGAAAACAGCCAAAAAAACGCAAAAACGACGAGTCTTTGGTAATACCACTCAAACATGTAAATCACCATGGAACCCCAAAACTTTGGGCAATAGCACATGAAATTGGCCATAAATCACAAAAACGACGAGTTTTTGGTCATGGCCTCAAACATGTAGCAGGTTGTAACAGTCGATGTAAATCACCCTAGAACCCAAAAATTGTGGGCAATAACTCATGAAAATGTCCATATAACGCAAAAATGACGAGTTTTTGGTCATAACTCCCAAACAATGAAATCGCCATGGAAGCCCAAAACAATGGGTAATAGCTCATGAAAACACCAAAAACACAAAAACGCAGCAGGTTTTGGTAATACCACTCAAACATGTAAATCACCCTGGAACCCCAAAACTTTGGGCAATAGCTCATGAAAATGGCCATAAAACACGAAAACGACGTGTTTTTGGTAATACCACTCAAACTTGTAAATCACCCTGGAACCCCAAAACTTTGGACAATAGCTGATGAAAATGGCCACAAAACCCGAAAACGACAAGTTTTTGGTCATGGCCTCAAACATGTAGCAGCTCCTAAAGGTCGTTGTAAAACACCCAGGAACCCCAAAACAGTGGGCAATAACTCATGAAAACATCCATAAATCGCAAAAAACGACGAGTTTTTGGTCATAACTCCCAAACAATGAAATTGCCTTGGAAGCCCAAAACTATGGTTAATAGCACATGAAAACAGCAAAAAACGCAAAAACGACGAGTTTTTGGTAATACCACTCAAACATGCAAATCACCCTAGAACCCCAAAACTGGGCAATAGCTCATCAAATTAGCGATGAAACACGAAAACGATGAGTTTCTGGTCATGGCCTCAAACATGTTGCAGGTCCTAACGGTCGTTGTAAAACACGTCGGAACCCAAAAAACTTTGGCAATAAATCATGATAACATCCATAAAACGCAAAAAACGATGAGTTTTTGGTCATAACTCCCAAACAATGAAATCGCCCTGGAAGCCCAAAACTATGGGTAATAGCTCATGAAAACAGCCAAAAAATGCAAAATCTATGAGTTTTTGGTAATACAACTCAAACATGTAAAGCACCCTGTAACCCCAAAACTTTGGGCAATAGCACATGAAATTGGCAATAAATTACAAAAACGACGAGTTTTTGGTCATGGCCTCAAACATGTAGCAGGTCCTAACAGTCGATGTAAATCACCCTAGAACCCAAAAATTATGGTCAATAACTCATGAAAATGTCCATATAACGCAAATGATGAGTTTTTGGGCATAACTCCCAAACAATGAAATCGCCATGGAAGCCCAAAACTATGGGTAATAGCTCATGAAAACAGCCAAAAAACACAAAACGACGAGGTTTTGGTAATACCACTCAAACATATAAATCACCCTAGAACCCCAAAAGTTTGGGCAATAGCTCATGAAAATGGCCATGAAACATGAAAACGACGAGTTTTTGGTAATACCACTCAAACTTGTAAATCACCCTGGAACCCCAAAACTTTGGGCAATAGCTGATGAAAATGGCCACAAAACCCAAAACGCAAGTTTTTGGTCATGGCCTCAAAGTTGTAGCAGCTCCTAACAGTCGTTGTAAAACACCTAGGAACCCAAAAATAGTTGGCAATAACTCATGAAAACATCCGTAAAATGCAAAAACGACGAGTTTTTGGTCATATCTCCCAAACAATTAAATCGCCTTTGAAGCCCAAAACTATGGTTAATAGCTCATGAAAACAGCCAAAAAAAGCAAAAATGACAAGTCTTTGGTAATACCACTCAAACATGTAAATCACCATGGAACCCCAAAACTTTGGGCAATAGCACATGAAATTGGCCATAAATCACAAAAACGACGAGTTTTTGGTCATGGCCTCAAACATGTAGCAGGTTGTAACAGTCGATGTAAATCACCCTAGAACCCAAAAATTGTGGGCAATAACTCATGAAAATGTCCATATAACGCAAAAATGACGAGTTTTTGGTCATAACTCCCAAACAATGAAATCGCCATGGAAGCCCAAAACAATGGGTAATAGCTCATGAAAACAGCCAAAAAACACAAAAACGACGAGTTTTTGGTAATACCACTCAAACATGTAAATCACCCTGGAACCCCAAAACTTTGGGCAATAGCTCATGAAAATGGCCATAAAACACGAAAACGACGTGTTTTTGGTAATACCACTCAAACTTGTAAATCACCCTGGAACCCCAAAACTTTGGACAATAGCTGATGAAAATGGCCACAAAACCCGAAAACGACAAGTTTTTGGTCATGGCCTCAAACATGTAGACTCCTAAAGGTCGTAAAACACCCAGGAACCCCAAAACAGTGGGCAATAACTCATGAAAACATCCATAAAACGCAAAAAACGACGAGTTTTTGGTCATAACTCCCAAACAATGAAATTGCCTTGGAAGCCCAAAACTATGGTTAATAGCACATGAAAACAGCAAAAAAACGCAAAAACGACAAGTTTTTGGTAATACCACTCAAACATGCAAATCACCCTAGAACCCCAAAACGGGCAATAGCTCATCAAATTAGCGATGAAACACGAAAGCGATGAGTTTCGGTCATGGCCTCAAACATGTTGCGAGTCCTAACGGTTTTGTAAAACACGTCGGAACCCAAAAAACTTTGGCAATAAATCATGATAACATCCATAAAACGCAAAAAACGATGAGTTTTTGGTCATAACTCCCAAACAATGAAATCGCCCTGGAAGCCCAAAACTATGGGTAATAGCTCATGAAAACAGCCAAAAAATGCAAAATCTATGAGTTTTTGGTAATACAACTCAAACATGTAAAGCACCCTGGAACCCCAAAACTTTGGGCAATAGCACATGAAATTGGCAATAAATTACAAAAACGACGAGTTTTTGGTCATGGCCTCAAACATGTAGCAGTCCTAACAATGATGTAAATCACCCTAGAACCCAAAAATTGTGGTCAATAACTCATGAAAATGTCCATATAACGCAAATGATGAGTTTTTGGGCATAACTCCCAAACAATGAAATCGCCATGGAAGCCCAAAACTATGGGTAATAGCTCATGAAAACAGCCAAAAAACACAAAACGACGAGGTTTTGGTAATACCACTCAAACATATAAATCACCCTGGAACCCCAAAAGTTTGGGCAATACCTCATGAAAATGGCCATGAAACATGAAAACGACGAGTTTTTGGTAATACCACTCAAACATGTAAATCACCCTGGAACCCCAAAACTTTGGGCAATAGCTGATGAAAATGGCCACAAAACCCGAAAACGACGAGTTTTTGGTCATGGCCTCAAAGTTGTAGCAGCTCCTAACGGTCGTTGTAAAACACCTAGGAACCCAAAAATAGTGGGCAATAACTCATGAAAACATCCGTAAAATGCAAAAACGACGAGTTTTTGGTCATATCTCCCAAACAATTAAATCGCCTTTGAAGCCCAAAACTATGGTTAATAGCTCATGAAAACAGCCAAAAAAAGCAAAAACGACGAGTCTTTGGTAATACCACTCAAACATGTAAATCACCATGGAACCCCAAAACTTTGGGCAATAGCACATGAAATTGGCCATAAATCACAAAAACGACGAGTTTTGGTCATGGCCTCAAACATGTAGCAGGTTGTAACAGTCGATGTAAATCACCCTAGAACCCAAAAACTGTGGGCAATAACTCATGAAAATGTCCATATAACGCAAAAATGACGAGTTTTTGGTCATAACTCCCAAACAATGAAATCGCCATGGAAGCCCAAAACAATGGGTAATAGCTCATGAAAACAGCCAAAAAACACAAAAACGACGAGTTTTTGGTAATACCACTCAAACATGTAAATCACCCTGGAACCCCAAAACTTTGGGCAATAGCTCATGAAAATGGCCATAAAACACGCAGCGAAGTTTTTGGTAATACCACTCAAACTTGTAAATCACCTGAACCCCAAAACTTTGGGCAATAGGCGATGAAAATGGCCACAAAACGAAAATGACAAGTTTTTGGTCATGGCCTCAAACATGTAGCGCTCTAAAGGTCGTAAAACACCGGGAACCCAAAACCTGTGGGCAATAACTCATTAAAATGTCCATATAACGCAAAAACGACGAGTTTTTGGTCATAACTCCCAAACAATGAAATTGCCTTGGAAGCCCAAAACTATGGTTAATAGCACATGAAAACAGCAAAAAAACGCAAAAAAGCGACAAGTTTTGGTAATACCACTCAAACATGCAAATCACCCTAGAACCCCAAAACTGGGCAATAGCTCATCAAATTAGCGATGAAACACGAAAACGATGAGTTTCTGGTCATGGCCTCAAACATGTTGCAGGTCCTAACGGTCGTTGTAAAACACATCGGAACCCAAAAACTTTGGCAATAAATCATGATAACATCCATAAAACGCATAAAAAGCGATGAGTTTTGGTCATAACTCCCAAACAATGAAATCGCCCTGGAAGCCCAAAACTATGGGTAATAGCTCATGAAAACAGCCAAAAAATGCAAAATCTATGAGTTTTTGGTAATACAACTCAAACATGTAAAGCACCCTGGAACCCCAAAACTTTGGGCAATAGCACATGAAATTGGCAATAAATTACAAAAACGACGAGTTTTTGGTCATGGCCTCAAACATGTAGCAGGTCCTAACAGTCGATGTAAATCACCCTAGAACCCAAAAATTGTGGTCAATAACTCATGAAAATGTCCATATAACGCAAATGATGAGTTTTTGGGCATAACTCCCAAACAATGAAATCGCCATGGAAGCCCAAAACTATGGGTAATAGCTCATGAAAATACCAAAAAAAACAAAACGACGAGGTTTTGGTAATACCACTCAAACATATAAATCACCCTGGAACCCCAAAAGTTTGGGCAATACCTCATGAAAATGGCCATGAAACATGAAAACGACGAGTTTTTGGTAATACCACTCAAACATGTAAATCACCCTGGAACCCCAAAACTTTGGGCAATAGCTGATGATAATGGCCACAAAACCAAAACGACGAAGTTTTTGGTCATGGCCTCAAAGTTGTAGACTCCTAACGGTCGTTGTAAAACACCTAGGAACCCAAAATAGTGGGCAATAACTCATGAAAACATCCAAAAATGCAAAACGACGAGTTTTTGGTCATATCTCCCAAACAATTAAATCGCCTTTGAAGCCCAAAACTATGGTTAATAGCTCATGAAAACAGCCAAAAAAAGCAAAAACAACGAGTCTTTGGTAATACCACTCAAACATGTAAATCACCATGGAACCCCAAAACTTTGGGCAATAGCACATGAAATTGGCCATAAATCACAAAAACGACGAGTTTTTGGTCATGGCCTCAAACATGTAGCAAGTTGTAACATGATGTAAATCACCCTAGAACCCAAAAACTGTGGGCAATAACTCATGAAAATGTCCATATAACGCAAAAATGACGAGTTTTTGGTCATAACTCCCAAACAATGAAATCGCCATGGAAGCCCAAAACAATGGGTAATAGCTCATGAAAACAGCCAAAAAACACAAAAACGACGAGTTTTTGGTAATACCACTCAAACATGTAAATCACCCTAGAACCCCAAAACTTTGGGCAATTGCTCATGAAAATGGCCATAAAACACGAAAACGACGAGTTTTTGGTAATACCACTCAAACTTGTAAATCACCCTGGAACCCCAAAACTTTGGGCAATAGCTGATGAAAATGGCCACAAAACCCGAAAATGACAAGTTTTTGGTCATGGCCTCAAACATGTAGCAGCTCCTAAAGGTCGTTGTAAAACACCCAGGAACCCCAAAACAGTGGGCAATAACTCATGAAAACATCCATAAAACGCAAAAACGAAGAGTTTTTGGTCATAACTCCCAAACAATGAAATTGCCTTGGAAGCCCAAAACTATGGTTAATAGCACATGAAAACAGCAAAAAAGCGACAAGTTTTTGGTAATACCACTCAAACATGCAAATCACCCTAGAACCCCAAAGCGGGCAATAGCTCATCAAATTAGCGATGAAACACGAAAACGATGAGTTTCTGGTCATGGCCTCAAACATGTTGCAGGTCCTAACGGTCGTTGTAAAACACATCGGAACCCAAAAAACTTTGGCAATAAATCATGATAACATCCATAAAACGCAAAAAACGATGAGTTTTTGGTCATAACTCCCAAACAATGAAATCGCCCTGGAAGCCCAAAACTATGGGTAATAGCTCATGAAAACAGCCAAAAAATGCAAAATCTATGAGTTTTTGGTAATACAACTCAAACATGTAAAGCACCCTGGAACCCCAAAACTTTGGGCAATAGCACATGAAATTGGCAATAAATTACAAAAACGACGAGTTTTTGGTCATGGCCTCAAACATGTAGCAGGTCCTAACAGTCGATGTAAATCACCCTAGAACCCAAAAATTGTGGTCAATAACTCATGAAAATGTCCATATAACGCAAATGATGAGTTTTTGGGCATAACTCCCAAACAATGAAATCGCCATGGAAGCCCAAAACTATGGGTAATAGCTCATGAAAACAGCCAAAAAACACAAAACGACGAGGTTTTGGTAATACCACTCAAACATATAAATCACCCTGGAACCCCAAAAGTTTGGGCAATACCTCATGAAAATGGCCATGAAACATGAAAACGACGAGTTTTTGGTAATACCACTCAAACATGTAAATCACCCTGGAACCCCAAAACTTTGGGCAATAGCTGATGAAAATGGCCACAAAACCCGAAAACGACGAGTTTTTGGTCATGGCCTCAAAGTTGTAGCAGCTCCTAACGGTCGTTGTAAAACACCTAGGAACCCAAAAATAGTGGGCAATAACTCATGAAAACATCCGTAAAATGCAAAAACGACGAGTTTTTGGTCATATCTCCCAAACAATTAAATCGCCTTTGAAGCCCAAAACTATGGTTAATAGCTCATGAAAACAGCCAAAAAAAGCAAAAACGACAAGTCTTTGGTAATACCACTCAAACATGTAAATCACCATGGAACCCCAAAACTTTGGGCAATAGCACATGAAATTGGCCATAAATCACAAAAACGACGAGTTTTTGGTCATGGCCTCAAACATGTAGCAGGTTGTAACAGTCGATGTAAATCACCCTAGAACCCAAAAACTGTGGGCAATAACTCATGAAAATGTCCATATAACGCAAAAATGACGAGTTTTTGGTCATAACTCCCAAACAATGAAATCGCCATGGAAGCCCAAAACAATGGGTAATAGCTCATGAAAACAGCCAAAAACACAAAAACGACGAGTTTTTGGTAATACCACTCAAACATGTAAATCACCCTGGAACCCCAAAACTTTGGGCAATAGCTCATGAAAATGGCCATAAAACACGAAAACGACGAGTTTTTGGTAATACCACTCAAACTTGTAAATCACCCTGGAACCCCAAAACTTTGGGCAATAGCTGATGAAAATGGCCACAAAACCCGAAAACGACAAGTTTTTGGTCATGGCCTCAAACATGTAGCAGCTCCTAAAGGTCGTTGTAAAACACCCAGGAACCCCAAAACAGTGGGCAATAACTCATGAAAACATCCATAAAACGCAAAAAACGACGAGTTTTTGGTCATAACTCCCAAACAATGAAATTGCCTTGGAAGCCCAAAACTATGGTTAATAGCACATGAAAACAGCAAAAAAACGCAAAAACGACAAGTTTTTGGTAATACCACTCAAACATGCAAATCACCCTAGAACCCCAAAGCGGGCAATAGCTCATCAAATTAGCGATGAAACACGAAAACGATGAGTTTCTGGTCATGGCCTCAAACATGTTGCAGGTCCTAACGGTCGTTGTAAAACACATCGGAACCCAAAAAACTTTGGCAATAAATCATGATAACATCCATAAAACGCAAAAAACGATGAGTTTTTGGTCATAACTCCCAAACAATGAAATCGCCCTGGAAGCCCAAAACTATGGGTAATAGCTCATGAAAACAGCCAAAAAATGCAAAATCTATGAGTTTTTGGTAATACAACTCAAACATGTAAAGCACCCTGGAACCCCAAAACTTTGGGCAATAGCACATGAAATTGGCAATAAATTACAAAAACGACGAGTTTTTGGTCATGGCCTCAAACATGTAGCAGGTCCTAACAGTCGATGTAAATCACCCTAGAACCCAAAAATTGTGGTCAATAACTCATGAAAATGTCCATATAACGCAAATGATGAGTTTTTGGGCATAACTCCCAAACAATGAAATCGCCATGGAAGCCCAAAACTATGGGTAATAGCTCATGAAAACAGCCAAAAAACACAAAACGACGAGGTTTTGGTAATACCACTCAAACATATAAATCACCCTGGAACCCCAAAAGTTTGGGCAATACCTCATGAAAATGGCCATGAAACATGAAAACGACGAGTTTTTGGTAATACCACTCAAACATGTAAATCACCCTGGAACCCCAAAACTTTGGGCAATAGCTGATGAAAATGGCCACAAAACCCGAAAACGACGAGTTTTTGGTCATGGCCTCAAAGTTGTAGCAGCTCCTAACGGTCGTTGTAAAACACCTAGGAACCCAAAAATAGTGGGCAATAACTCATGAAAACATCCGTAAAATGCAAAAACGACGAGTTTTTGGTCATATCTCCCAAACAATTAAATCGCTGAAGCCCAAAACTATGGTTAATAGCTCATGAAAACAGCCAAAAAAAGCAAAAACGAAGTCTTTGGTAATACCACTCAAACATGTAAATCACCATGGAACCCCAAAACTTTGGGCAATAGCACATGAAATTGGCCATAAATCACAAAAACGACGAGTTTTTGGTCATGGCCTCAAACATGTAGCAGGTTGTAACAGTCGATGTAAATCACCCTAGAACCCAAAAACTGTGGGCAATAACTCATGAAAATGTCCATATAACGCAAAAATGACGAGTTTTTGGTCATAACTCCCAAACAATGAAATCGCCATGGAAGCCCAAAACAATGGGTAATAGCTCATGAAAACAGCCAAAAAACACAAAAACGACGAGTTTTTGGTAATACCACTCAAACATGTAAATCACCCTGGAACCCCAAAACTTTGGGCAATAGCTCATGAAAATGGCCATAAAACACGAAAACGACGAGTTTTTGGTAATACCACTCAAACTTGTAAATCACCCTGGAACCCCAAAACTTTGGGCAATAGCTGATGAAAATGGCCACAAAACCCGAAAATGACAAGTTTTTGGTCATGGCCTCAAACATGTAGCAGCTCCTAAAGGTCGTTGTAAAACACCCAGGAACCCCAAAACAGTGGGCAATAACTCATGAAAACATCCATAAAACGCAAAAACGAAGAGTTTTTGGTCATAACTCCCAAACAATGAAATTGCCTTGGAAGCCCAAAACTATGGTTAATAGCACATGAAAACAGCAAAAAAACGCAAAAACGACAAGTTTTTGGTAATACCACTCAAACATGCAAATCACCCTAGAACCCCAAAACTGGGCAATAGCTCATCAAATTAGCGATGAAACACGAAAACGATGAGTTTCTGGTCATGGCCTCAAACATGTTGCAGGTCCTAACGGTCGTTGTAAAACACGTCGGAACCCAAAAAACTTTGGCAATAAATCATGATAACATCCATAAAACGCAAAAAACGATGAGTTTTTGGTCATAACTCCCAAACAATGAAATCGCCCTGGAAGCCCAAAACTATGGGTAATAGCTCATGAAAACAGCCAAAAAATGCAAAATCTATGAGTTTTTGGTAATACAACTCAAACATGTAAAGCACCCTGGAACCCCAAAACTTTGGGCAATAGCACATGAAATTGGCAATAAATTACAAAAACGACGAGTTTTTGGTCATGGCCTCAAACAGGTAGCAGGTCCTAACAGTCGATGTAAATCACCCTAGAACCCAAAAATTGTGGTCAATAACTCATGAAAATGTCCATATAACGCAAATGATGAGTTTTTGGGCATAACTCCCAAACAATGAAATCGCCATGGAAGCCCAAAACTATGGGTAATAGCTCATGAAAACAGCCAAAAAACACAAAACGAGGTTTTGGTAATACCACTCAAACATATAAATCACCTGAACCCCAAAAGTTTGGGCAATACCTCATGAAAATGGCCATGAAACATGAAAACGACGAGTTTTTGGTAATACCACTCAAACATGTAAATCACCCTGGAACCCCAAAACTTTGGGCAATAGCTGATGAAAATGGCCACAAAACCCGAAAACGACGAGTTTTTGGTCATGGCCTCAAAGTTGTAGCAGCTCCTAACGGTCATTGTAAAACACCTAGGAACCCAAAAATAGTGGGCAATAACTCATGAAAACATCCAGAAATGCAAAACGACGAAGTTTTGGTCATATCTCCCAAACAATTAAATCGCTTTGAAGCCCAAAACTATGGTTAATAGCTCATGAAAACAGCCAAAAAGCAAAAAAGACAAGTCTTTGGTAATACCACTCAAACATGTAAATCACCATGGAACCCCAAAACTTTGGGCAATAGCACATGAAATTGGCCATAAATCACAAAACGACGATTTTTGGTCATGGCCTCAAACATGTAGAAGTTGTAACAGTCGATGTAAATCACCCTAGAACCCAAAAGCGTAAGCAATAACTCATGAAAATGTCCATATAACGCATAAAATGACGAAGTTTTTGGTCATAACTCCCAAACAATGAAATCGCCATGGAAGCCCAAAACAATGGGTAATAGCTCATGAAAAGCCAAAAAACACAAAAACGAGAGTTTTGGTAATACCACTCAAACATGTAAATCACCTGAACCCCAAAACTTTGGGCAATAGCTCATGAAAATGGCCATAAAACAAAACGACGAAGTCTTTGGTAATACCACTCAAACTTGTAAATCACCCTGGAACCCCAAAACTTTGGGCAATAGCTGATGAAAATGGCCACAAAACCCGAAAATGACAAGTTTTTGGTCATGGCCTCAAACATGTAGCAGCTCCTAAAGGTCGTTGTAAAACACCCAGGAACCCCAAAACAGTGGGCAATAACTCATGAAAACATCCATAAAACGCAAAAACGACGAGTTTTTGGTCATAACTCCCAAACAATGAAATTGCCTTGGAAGCCCAAAACTATGGTTAATAGCACATGAAAACAGCAAAAAAACGCAAAAACGACAAGTTTTTGGTAATACCACTCAAACATGCAAATCACCCTAGAACCCCAAAACTGGGCAATAGCTCATCAAATTAGCGATGAAACACGAAAACGATGAGTTTCTGGTCATGGCCTCGAACATGTTGCAGGTCCTAACGGTCGTTGTAAAACATCCCGGAACCCAAAAAAACTTTGGCAATAACTCATGAAAACATCCATCAAACGCAAAATGATGAGTTTTTGGTCATAACTCCCAAATAATGATATCACCATGGAAGCCCAAAACTATGGGTAATAGCTCATGAAAACAGCCATAAAACGCAAAAACGACGAGTTTTTTGGTAATACCACTCAAACATGAAAATAACCCTGGAACCCCAAAACTTTCGGCAATAGGTCATGAAATTGGCCATAAATCACGAAAACGACGAGTTTTTGGTCATGGCCTCAAACATGTAGCAGGTCCTAACAGTCGTTGTAAATCACCCCAGAACCAAAAAACTATGGGCAATAACTCAGGAAAACATTCAGGAAACGCAAAAACGACGAGTTTTTGGATATAACTTCCAAACAATAAAATCGCCCTAGGAGCCCAAAACTATGGGCAATAGCCATGAAAACAGCCACAAAACACAAAAAGGATGAGTTATTGGTCATACCACTTAAACATGTAAATCAACCTGGAACCCCAAAACTATGGGTAATTGCTCATGAACATAGCCAAAAAACGCAAAATCGACGAGTTTTTGGTAATACCACTCAAACATGCAAATCACCCTACAACCCCAAAACTTTGGGCAATAGCTCATGAAATTGGCGATAAAACACGAAAACGATGAGTTTCTGGTCATGGCCACAAACATGTTGCAGGTCCCAATAGTCGTTGTAAAACACCCCGGAACCCAAAAACGTGGCAACAACTCATGAAAACATCCATAAACGCATAAACACGATGAGTTTTTGGTCATAACTCAAACAATGATATCGCCATGGAATCCCAAAACTATGGGTAATAGCTCATGAAACAGCCAAAACACAAAATGACGACTTTTTGGTAATACCACTCAAACATTTAAACCACCTCGAATCCCAAAATTTCGCAATAGGTCATGAAATTGCCATAAATCACTTAAAACGAAGTTTTTGGTCATGGCCACAAACATGTAGCAGTCCTAACGGTTGTAAATCACCCCGGAACACAAAAACTATGGGCAATAATTCAGGAAAACGTTTAGGAAACGCAAAAACGACGAGTTTTTTAGATATAACTTCCAAACAATGAAATCGCCCTAGGAGCCCAAAACTATGGGCAGTAGCCCATGAAAACAGTCACAAAACACAAAAACGACGAGTTATTGGTCATACCACTTAAACATGTAAATCAACCCGGAACCCCAAAACTATGGGTAATAGCTAATGAAAATAGCCAAAAACGCAAAAACGACGAGTTTTTGGTAATACCACTCAAACATGTAAATCACCCTGGAACCCCAAAACTTTGGGCAATAGCTCATGAAAATTGCCATAAAACACGAAAATGACGAGTTTTTGGTCATGGCCTCAAACATGTAGCAGGTCCTAACGGTCGTTGTAAATGACCCCGGAACCTAAAAATAATGGGCAATAATTCAGGAAAACGTTCAGGAAACGCAAAACGACTAGTTTTTGGATATAACTCCCAAAAAATGAAATCGCCCTAGGAGCCCAAAACTATGGGTAATAGCTCATGAACAAAGCCAGAAAACGCAAAAACGACGAGTTTTTGGTAATACCACTCATACATGTAAATCACCATGGAACCCCAAAAATTTGGGCAATAGCTTATGAAATTGGCGATAAAACACGAAAACGATGAGTGTCTGCTCATGGCCTCAAACATGTATAAGGTCCTAACGGTCATTGTTAAACACCTCGGAACCTAATAACTGTGGGCAATAACTCATGAAAATGTCCATATAACGCAAAAAATATGAGTTTTTGGTCATAACTCCCAATCAATGTAATCGCCCTGGAAGCCCAAAACTATGGGTAATAGCTCATGAACACAGCCAAAAATGCAAAAACGATGAGTTTTTGGTAATACCACTCAAACATGTAAATCACCCTGTAACCCCAAAACTTTGGGCAATAGCTCATGAAATTGGCAATAAAACACGAAAACGATGAGTTTCTGGTCATGGCCTCAAACATGTTGCAGGTCCTAACGGTCGTTGTAAAACACCGCGGAACCCAAAAACTATGGACAATAACTCATGAAAATATCCATAAAACGCAAAAACAACGAGTTTTTGGTCATAACTCCCAAGCAATGAAATCGCCCTGGAAGCCCAAAACTATGGGTAATATCTCATGAAAACAGCCAAAAAATGCAAAATCTATGAGTTTTTGATAATACAACTCAAACATGTAAAGCACCCTGTAACCCCAAAACTTTGGGCAATAGCACATGAAATTGGCAATAAATTACAAAAACGACGAGTTTTTGGTCATGGCCTCAAACATGTAGCAGGTCCCAACAGTCGATGTAAATCACCCTAGAACCCAAAAATTGTGGTCAATAACTCATGAAAATGTCCATATAACGCAAAAATGATGAGTTTTTGGGCATAACTCCCAAACAATGAAATCGCCATGGAAGCCCAAAACTATGGGTAATAGCTCATGAAAACAGCCAAAAAACACAAAACGACGAGGTTTTGGTAATACCACTCAAACATATAAATCACCCCGAACCCCAAAAGTTTGGGCAATAGCTCATGAAAATGGCCATGAAACATGAAAGCAGCGAAGTTTTTGTTAATACCACTCAAACTTGTAAATCACCCTGGAAACCCAAAACTTTGGGCAATAGCTGATGAAAATGGCCATAAAACCCGAAAACGACGAGTTTTTGTTCATGGCCTGAAAGTTGTAGCAGCTCCTAATGGTCGTTGTAAAACACCTAGGAACCCAAAAATAGTGGGCAATAACTCATGAAAACATCCATCAAATGCAAAAACGATGAGTTTTTGGTCATAACTCCGAAACAATTAAATCGCCTTGGAAGCTCAAAACTATGGTTAATAGCTCATGAAAACAGCCAAAAAAATGCAAAAACGACGAGTCTTTGGTAATACCACTCAAACATGTAAATCACCATGGAACCCCAAAACTTTGGGAAATAGCACATGAAATTGGCCATAAATCACAAAAACGACGAGTTTTTGGTCATGGCCTCAAACATGTAGCAGGTCCTAACAGTCGATGTAAATCACCCTAGAACCCAAAAATTGTGGGCAATTACTTATGAAAATGTCCATATAACACAAAAATGACGAGTTTTTGGTCATAACTCCCAAACAATGAAATCGCCATGGAAGCCCAAAACAATGGGTAATAGCTCATGAAAAGCCTAAAAACACAAAAGCAGCGAGTTTTGGTAATACCACTCTAACATTTAAATTCCCCTGGAACCCCAAAACTTTGGGAAATAGCACTTCAAAATGGCCATAAAACACGAAAACGACGAGTTTTTCGTAATACCACTCAAACTTGTAAATCACCCTGGAACCCCAAAACTTTGGGCAATAGCTGATGAAAATGGCCACAAAACCCGAAAACGACAAGTTTTTGGTCATGGCCTCAAACATGTAGCAGCTCCTAAAGGTCGTTGTAAAACACCCAGGAACCCCAAAACAAGGCAATAACTCATGAAAACATCCATAAAGCATAAAATAGACGTGTTTTGGTCATAACTCCCAAACAATGAAATCGCTTAGAAGCCCAAAACTATGGTTAATAGCTCATGAAAATAGCAAAAAACGCAAAAGCAAGTTTTGGTCATACCACTCAAACATGCAAATCACCCTAGAACCCCAAAACGGGCAATAGCTCATCAAATTAGTGATGAAACACGAAAAGCGATGAGTTTCGGTCATGGCCTCAAACATGTTGCAGTCCTAACGGTCGTTGTAAAACACGCGAACCCAAAAACTTTGGCAATAACTCATGAAAACATCCATAAACGCAAAAACGATGAGTTTTTGGTCATAACTCCCAAACAATGAAATCGCCCTGGAAGCCCAAAACTATGGGTAATAGCTCATGAAAACAGCCAAAAAATGCAAAATCTATGAGTTTTTGGTAATACAACTCAAACATGTAAAGCACCCTGGAACCCCAAAACTTTCGGCAATAGGTCATGAAATTGGCCATAAATCACGAAAACGACGAGTTTTTGGTCATGGCCTCAAACATGTAGCAGGTCCTAACAGTCGTTGTAAATCACCCCAGAACCAAAAAACTATGGGCAATAACTCAGGAAAACATTCAGGAAACGCAAAAACGACGAGTTTTTGGATATAACTTCCAAACAATAAAATCGCCCTAGGAGCCCAAAACTATGGGCAATAGCCATGAAAACAGCCACAAAACACAAAAAGGATGAGTTATTGGTCATACCACTTAAACATGTAAATCAACCTGGAACCCCAAAACTATGGGTAATTGCTCATGAACATAGCCAAAAAACGCAAAATCGACGAGTTTTTGGTAATACCACTCAAACATGCAAATCACCCTACAACCCCAAAACTTTGGGCAATAGCTCATGAAATTGGCGATAAAACACGAAAACGATGAGTTTCTGGTCATGGCCACAAACATGTTGCAGGTCCCAATAGTCGTTGTAAAACACCCCGGAACCCAAAAAACTGTGGGCAACAACTCATGAAAACATCCATAAAACGCAAACACGATGAGTTTTTGGTCATAACTCCCAAACAATGATATCGCCATGGAATCCCAAAACTATGGGTAATAGCTCATGAAACAGCCAAAAACACAAAAATGACGACTTTTTGGTAATACCACTCAAACATTTAAACCACCCTGGAATCCCAAAAATTTCGGCAATAGGTCATGAAATTGCCATAAATCACGAAAACGACGAGTTTTTGGTCATGGCCACAAACATGTAGCAGGTCCTAACGGTCGTTGTAAATCACCCCGGAACACAAAAACTATGGGCAATAATTCAGGAAAACGTTTAGGAAACGCAAAAACGACGAGTTTTTTAGATATAACTTCCAAACAATGAAATCGCCCTAGGAGCCCAAAACTATGGGCAGTAGCCCATGAAAACATCTAAAACACAAAAAGCAAGTTATTGGTCATACCACTTAAACATGTAAATCAACCCGGAACCCCAAAACTATGGGTAATAGCTAATGAAAATAGCCAAAAACGCAAAAACGACGAGTTTTTGGTAATACCACTCAAACATGTAAATCACCCTGGAACCCCAAAACTTTGGGCAATAGCTCATGAAAATTGCCATAAAACACGAAAATGACGAGTTTTTGGTCATGGCCTCAAACATGTAGCAGGTCCTAACGGTCGTTGTAAATGACCCCGGAACCTAAAAATAATGGGCAATAATTCAGGAAAACGTTCAGGAAACGCAAAACGACTAGTTTTTGGATATAACTCCCAAAAAATGAAATCGCCCTAGGAGCCCAAAACTATGGGTAATAGCTCATGAACAAAGCCATAAAACGCAAAAACGACGAGTTTTTGGTAATACCACTCATACATGTAAATCACCATGGAACCCCAAAAATTTGGGCAATAGCTTATGAAATTGGCGATAAAACACGAAAACGATGAGTGTCTGCTCATGGCCTCAAACATGTATAAGGTCCTAACGGTCATTGTTAAACACCTCGGAACCTAATAACTGTGGGCAATAACTCATGAAAATGTCCATATAACGCAAAAAATATGAGTTTTTGGTCATAACTCCCAATCAATGTAATCGCCCTGGAAGCCCAAAACTATGGGTAATAGCTCATGAACACAGCCAAAAATGCAAAAACGATGAGTTTTTGGTAATACCACTCAAACATGTAAATCACCCTGTAACCCCAAAACTTTGGGCAATAGCTCATGAAATTGGCAATAAAACGATGAGTTTCGGTCATGGCCTCAAACATGTTGCAGTCCTAACGGGTTGTAAAACACATGGAACCCAAAACTATGGACAATAACTCATGAAAATATCCATAAAACGCAAAAACAACGAGTTTTTGGTCATAACTCCCAAGCAATGAAATCGCCCTGGAAGCCCAAAACTATGGGTAATATCTCATGAAAACAGCCAAAAAATGCAAAATCTATGAGTTTTTGATAATACAACTCAAACATGTAAAGCACCCTGTAACCCCAAAACTTTGGGCAATAGCACATGAAATTGGCAATAAATTACAAAAGCACGAGTTTTTGGTCATGGCCTCAAACATGTAGCAGTCCCAACGATGTAAATCACCCTAGAACCCAAAAATTGTGGTCAATAACTCATGAAAATGTCCATATAACGCAAAAATGATGAGTTTTTGGCCATAACTCACAAACATTTAAATCGCCATGCAAGCACAAAACTTTGGTTATTAGATAATGAAAAAACCAAAAAAAAACAAAACGACGAGGTTTTGGTAATACCACTCAAACATATAAATCACCTGGAACCCCAAAAGTTTGGGCAATAGCTCATGAAAATGGCCATGAAACATGAAAGCAGCGAGTTTTTGGTAATACCACTCAAACTTGTAAATCACCCGAAACCCAAAACTTTGGGCAATAGGCGATGAAAATGGCCATAAAACCCGAAAGCAGAAGTTTTGTTCATGGCCGAAAGTTGTAGCAGCTCCTAATGGTCGTTGTAAAACACCTAGGAACCCAAAAATAGTGGGCAATAACTCATGAAAACATCCATCAAATGCAAAAACGATGAGTTTTTGGTCATAACTCCGAAACATTTAAATCGCTTGGAAGCTCAAAACTATGGTTAATAGCTCATGAAAACCAAAAAAAAATGCAAAAGCGAGTCTTTGGTAATACCACTCAAACATGTAAATCACCATGGAACCCCAAAACTTTGGGAAATAGCACATGAAATTGGCCATAAATCACAAAAACGACGAGTTTTTGGTCATGGCCTCAAACATGTAGCAGGTCCTAACAGTCGATGTAAATCACCCTAGAACCCAAAAATTGTGGGCAATTACTTATGAAAATGTCCATATAACGCAAAAATGACGAGTTTTTGGTCATAACTCCCAAACAATGAAATCGCCATGGAAGCCCAAAACAATGGGTAATAGCTCATGAAAACAGCCTAAAAACACAAAAACGACGAGTTTTTGGTAATACCACTCTAACATGTAAATTACCCTGGCACCCCAAAACTTTGGGCAATAGCTCATGAAAATGGCCATAAAACACGAAAGCAGAAGTTTTCGTAATACCACTCAAACTTGTAAATCACCCGAACCCCAAAACTTTGGGCAATAGCTGATGAAAATGGCCACAAAACCCGAAAACGACAAGTTTTTGGTCATGGCCTCAAACATGTAGCAGCTCCTAAAGGTCGTTGTAAAACACCCAGGAACCCCAAAACAGTGGGCAATAACTCATGAAAACATCCATAAAACGCAAAATAGACGTGTTTTTGGTCATAACTCCCAAACAATGAAATCGCCTTAGAAGCCCAAAACTATGGTTAATAGCTCATGAAAATAGCAAAAAAACGCAAAAACGACGAGTTTTTGGTCATACCACTCAAACATGCAAATCACCCTAGAACCCCAAAACTGGGCAATAGCTCATCAAATTAGTGATGAAACACGAAAACGATGAGTTTCTGGTCATGGCCTCAAACATGTTGCAGGTCCTAACGGTCGTTGTAAAACACGTCGGAACCCAAAAAACTTTGGCAATAACTCATGAAAACATCCATAAAACGCAAAAAACGATGAGTTTTTGGTCATAACTCCCAAACAATGAAATCGCCCTGGAAGCCCAAAACTATGGGTAATAGCTCATGAAAACAGCCAAAAAATGCAAAATCTATGAGTTTTTGGTAATACAACTCAAACATGTAAAGCACCCTGGAACCCCAAAACTTTCGGCAATAGGTCATGAAATTGGCCATAAATCACGAAAACGACGAGTTTTTGGTCATGGCCTCAAACATGTAGCAGGTCCTAACAGTCGTTGTAAATCACCCCAGAACCAAAAAACTATGGGCAATAACTCAGGAAAACATTCAGGAAACGCAAAAACGACGAGTTTTTGGATATAACTTCCAAACAATAAAATCGCCCTAGGAGCCCAAAACTATGGGCAATAGCCATGAAAACAGCCACAAAACACAAAAAGGATGAGTTATTGGTCATACCACTTAAACATGTAAATCAACCTGGAACCCCAAAACTATGGGTAATTGCTCATGAACATAGCCAAAAAACGCAAAAACGACGAGTTTTTTAGATATAACTTCCAAACAATGAAATCGCCCTAGGAGCCCAAAACTATGGGCAGTAGCCCATGAAAACAGTCACAAAACACAAAAACGACGAGTTATTGGTCATACCACTTAAACATGTAAATCAACCCGGAACCCCAAAACTATGGGTAATAGCTAATGAAAATAGCCAAAAACATAAAAAGCAGCGAGTTTTTGGTAATACCACTCAAACATGTAAATCACCCTGGAACCCCAAAACTTTGGGCAATAGCTCATGAAAATTGCCATAAAACACGAAAATGACGAGTTTTTGGTCATGGCCTCAAACATGTAGCAGGTCCTAACGGTCGTTGTAAATGACCCCGGAACCTAAAAATAATGGGCAATAATTGAAAAGCGTTAGAAGCATAAAACGACTAGTTTTGGATATAACTCCCAAAAATGAAATCGCCTAGAGCCCAAAACTATGGGTAATAGCTCATGAACAAAGCCGTAAAAGCATAAAAGCAGCGAGTTTTGGTAATACCACTCATACATGTAAATCACCATGGAACCCCAAAAATTTGGGCAATAGCTTATGAAATTGGCGATAAAACACGAAAACGATGAGTGTCTGCTCATGGCCTCAAACATGTATAAGGTCCTAACGGTCATTGTTAAACACCTCGGAACCTAATAACTGTGGGCAATAACTCATGAAAATGTCCATATAACGCAAAAAATATGAGTTTTTGGTCATAACTCCCAATCAATGTAATGCTACAGAAGCCCAAAACTATGGGTAATAGCTCATGAACACGACCAAAATGCAAAAAGCGATGAGTTTTGGTAATACCACTCAAACATGTAAATCACCCTGTAACCCCAAAACTTTGGGCAATAGCTCATGAAATTGGCAATAAAACACGAAAACGATGAGTTTCTGGTCATGGCCTCAAACATGTTGCAGGTCCTAACGGTCGTTGTAAAACACCGCGGAACCCAAAAACTATGGACAATAACTCATGAAAATATCCATAAAACGCAAAAACAACGAGTTTTTGGTCATAACTCCCAAGCAATGAAATGCCTCGAAGCCCAAAACTATGGGTAATATCTCATGAAAAACACCAAAAATGCAAAATCTATGAGTTTGTGGTAATACAACTCAAACATGTAAAGCACCCTGTAACCCCAAAACTTTGGGCAATAGCACATGAAATTGGCAATAAATTACAAAAACGACGAGTTTTTGGTCATGGCCTCAAACATGTAGCAGGTCCCAACAGTCGATGTAAATCACCCTAGAACCCAAAAATTGTGGTCAATAACTCATGAAAATGTCCATATAACGCAAAAATGATGAGTTTTTGGGCATAACTCCCAAACAATGAAATCGCCATGGAAGCCCAAAACTATGGGTAATAGCTCATGAAAATGACCAAAAACACAAAAAGCGAGGTTTTGGTAATACCACTCAAACATATAAATCACCCTGGAACCCAAAAAGTTTGGGAATTAGCTATTGAAATTGGCC
This sequence comes from Avena insularis, assembly GCA_023614405.1. NCBI lineage: Eukaryota > Viridiplantae > Streptophyta > Magnoliopsida > Poales > Poaceae > Avena > Avena insularis. The sequence goes on along the minus strand of CM042684.1, from coordinate 38,444,374 downwards.
TTGAAACATGAAAGCAGCGAGTTTTTGGTAATACCACTCAAACTTGTAAATCACCAGAACCCAAAACTTTGGGCAATAGTGATGAAAATGGCCATAAAACCCGAAAGCAGTTTTGTTCATGGCCAGAAAGTTGTAGCTCCTAATGGTCGTTGTAAAACACCTAGGAACCCAAAAATAGTGGGCAATAACTCATGAAAACATCCATCAAATGCAAAAACGATGAGTTTTTGGTCATAACTCCGAAACAATTAAATCGCCTTGGAAGCTCAAAACTATGGTTAATAGCTCATGAAAACAGCCAAAAATGCAAAAGCAGCGAGTCTTTGGTAATACCACTCAAACATGTAAATCACCATGGAACCCCAAAACTTTGGGAAATAGCACATGAAATTGGCCATAAATCACAAAAAGACAGAGTTTTTGGTCATGGCCTCAAACATGTAGGTCCTAACAATCGATGTAAATCACCCTAGAACCCAAAAATTGTGGGCAATTACTTATGAAAATGTCCATATAACGAAAAATGACGAAGTTTTGGTCATAACTCCCAAACAATGAAATACATGGAAGCCCAAAACAATGGGTAATAGCTCATGAAAACAGCCTAAAACACAAAAGCAGCGAGTTTTGGTAATACCACTCTAACATGTAAATTACCCTGGCACCCCAAAACTTTGGGCAATAGCTCATGAAAATGGCCATAAAACACGAAAACGACGAGTTTTTCGTAATACCACTCAAACTTGTAAATCACCCTGGAACCCCAAAACTTTGGGCAATAGCTGATGAAAATGGCCACAAAACCCGAAAGCGACAAGTTTTGGTCATGGCCTCAAACATGTAGACTCCTAAAGGTCGTTGTAAAACACCCAGGAACCCCAAAACAGTGGGCAATAACTCATGAAAACATCCATAAAACGCAAAATAGACGTGTTTTTGGTCATAACTCCCAAACAATGAAATCGCCCTCGAAGCCCAAAACTATGGGTAATAGCGCATGAAAATAGCAAAAAAAGCAAAAAGCAGCGAGTTTTGGTCATACCACTCAAACATGCAAATCACCCTAGAACCCCAAAACTGGGCAATAGCTCATCAAATTAGTGATGAAACACGAAAACGATGAGTTTCTGGTCATGGCCTCAAACATGTTGCAGGTCCTAACGGTCGTTGTAAAACACGCGGAACCCAAAAACTTTGGCAATAACTCATGAAAACATCCATAAAGCATAAAAAAGCGATGAGTTTTTGGTCATAACTCCCAAACAATGAAATCGCCCTGGAAGCCCAAAACTATGGGTAATAGCTCATGAAAACAGCCAAAAAATGCAAAATCTATGAGTTTTTGGTAATACAACTCAAACATGTAAAGCACCCTGGAACCCCAAAACTTTCGCAATAGGTCATGAAATTGGCCATAAATCACGAAAACGACGAGTTTTTGGTCATGGCCTCAAACATGTAGCAGGTCCTAACAGTCGTTGTAAATCACCCCAGAACCAAAAAACTATGGGCAATAACTCAGGAAAACATTCAGGAAACGCAAAAACGACGAGTTTTTGGATATAACTTCCAAACAATAAAATCGCCCTAGGAGCCCAAAACTATGGGCAATAGCCATGAAAACAGCCACAAAACACAAAAAGGATGAGTTATTGGTCATACCACTTAAACATGTAAATCAACCTGGAACCCCAAAACTATGGGTAATTGCTCATGAACATAGCCAAAAAACGCAAAATCGACGAGTTTTTGGTAATACCACTCAAACATGCAAATCACCCTACAACCCCAAAACTTTGGGCAATAGCTCATGAAATTGGCGATAAAACACGAAAACGATGAGTTTCTGGTCATGGCCACAAACATGTTGCAGGTCCCAATAGTCGTTGTAAAACACCCCGGAACCCAAAAAACTGTGGGCAACAACTCATGAAAACATCCATAAGCAAACACGATGAGTTTTTGGTCATAACTCCCAAACAATGATATCGCCATGGAATCCCAAAACTATGGGTAATAGCTCATGAAAATGCCAAAAACTCAAAATCGACGACTTTTTGGTAATACCACTCAAACATTTAAACCACCCTGGAATCCCAAAAATTTCGGCAATAGGTCATGAAATTGCCATAAATCACGAAAACGACGAGTTTTTGGTCATGGCCACAAACATGTAGCAGGTCCTAACGGTCGTTGTAAATCACCCCGGAACACAAAAACTATGGGCAATAATTCAGGAAAACGTTTAGAAAGCATAAAAAGCAGCGAGTTTTTAGATATAACTTCAAACAATGAAATCGCCTAGGAGCCCAAAACTATGGGCGGTAGCCCATGAAAAAGTCACAAAACACAAAAAGCGAGTTATTGGTCATACCACTTAAACATGTAAATCAACCCGGAACCCCAAAACTATGGGTAATAGCTAATGAAAATAGCCAAAAAGCAAAAAAGCAGCGAGTTTTTGGTAATACCACTCAAACATGTAAATCACCCTGGAACCCCAAAACTTTGGGCAATAGCTCATGAAAATTGCCATAAAACACGAAAACGACGAGTTTTTGGTCATGGCCTCAAACATGTAGCAGGTCCTAACGGTCGTTGTAAATGACCCCGGAACCTAAAAATAATGGGCAATAATTCAGGAAAACGTTCAGGAACCGCAAAACGACTAGTTTTTGGATATAACTCCCAAAAATGAAATCGCCCTAGGAGCCCAAAACTATGGGTAATAGCTCATGAACAAAGCCAAAAGCATAAAAGCAGCGAGTTTTGGTAATACCACTCATACATGTAAATCACCATGGAACCCCAAAAATTTGGGCAATAGCTTATGAAATTGGCGATAAAACACGAAAACGATGAGTGTTCCGCTCATGGCCTCAAACATGTATAAGGTCCTAACGGTCATTGTTAAACACCTCGGAACCTAATAACTGTGGGCAATAACTCATGAAAATGTCCATATAACGCAAAAAATATGAGTTTTTGGTCATAACTCCCAATCAATGTAATCGCCCTGGAAGCCCAAAACTATGGGTAATAGCTCATGAACACAGCCAAAAATGCAAAAACGATGAGTTTTTGGTAATACCACTCAAACATGTAAATCACCCTGTAACCCCAAAACTTTGGGCAATAGCTCATGAAATTGGCAATAAAACACGAAAACGATGAGTTTCTGGTCATGGCCTCAAACATGTTGCAGGTCCTAACGGTCGTTGTAAAACACCGCGGAACCCAAAAACTATGGACAATAACTCATGAAAATATCCATAAAACGCAAAAACAACGAGTTTTTGGTCATAACTCCCAAGCAATGAAATCGCCCTGGAAGCCCAAAACTATGGGTAATATCTCATGAAAACAGCCAAAAAATGCAAAATCTATGAGTTTTTGATAATACAACTCAAACATGTAAAGCACCCTGTAACCCCAAAACTTTGGGCAATAGCACATGAAATTGGCAATAAATTACAAAAACGACGAGTTTTTGGTCATGGCCTCAAACATGTAGCAGGTCCCAACAGTCGATGTAAATCACCCTAGAACCCAAAAATTGTGGTCAATAACTCATGAAAATGTCCATATAACGCAAAAATGATGAGTTTTTGGGCATAACTCCCAAACAATGAAATCGCCATGGAAGCCCAAAACTATGGGTAATAGCTCATGAAAACAGCCAAAAAACACAAAACGACGAGGTTTTGGTAATACCACTCAAACATATAAATCACCCTGGAACCCCAAAAGTTTGGGCAATAGCTCATGAAAATGGCCATGAAACATGAAAACGACGAGTTTTTGGTAATACCACTCAAACTTGTAAATCACCCTGGAAACCCAAAACTTTGGGCAATAGCTGATGAAAATGGCCATAAAACCCGAAAACGACGAGTTTTTGTTCATGGCCAGAAAGTTGTAGCAGCTCCTAATGGTCGTTGTAAAACACCTAGGAACCCAAAAATAGTGGGCAATAACTCATGAAAACATCCATCAAATGCAAAAACGATGAGTTTTTGGTCATAACTCCGAAACATTTAAATCGCCTTGGAAGCTCAAAACTATGGTTAATAGCTCATGAAAACAGCCAAAAAAATGCAAAAACGACGAGTCTTTGGTAATACCACTCAAACATGTAAATCACCATGGAACCCCAAAACTTTGGGAAATAGCACATGAAATTGGCCATAAATCACAAAAACGACGAGTTTTTGGTCATGGCCTCAAACATGTAGCAGGTCCTAACAGTCGATGTAAATCACCCTAGAACCCAAAAATTGTGGGCAATTACTTATGAAAATGTCCATATAACGCAAAAATGACGAGTTTTTGGTCATAACTCCCAAACAATGAAATCGCCATGGAAGCCCAAAACAATGGGTAATAGCTCATGAAAACAGCCTAAAAACACAAAAACGACGAGTTTTTGGTAATACCACTCTAACATGTAAATTACCCTGGCACCCCAAAACTTTGGGCAATAGCTCATGAAAATGGCCATAAAACACGAAAACGACGAGTTTTTCGTAATACCACTCAAACTTGTAAATCACCCTGGAACCCCAAAACTTTGGGCAATAGCTGATGAAAATGGCCACAAAACCCGAAAACGACAAGTTTTTGGTCATGGCCTCAAACATGTAGCAGCTCCTAAAGGTCGTTGTAAAACACCCAGGAACCCCAAAACAGTGGGCAATAACTCATGAAAACATCCATAAAACGCAAAATAGACGTGTTTTTGGTCATAACTCCCAAACAATGAAATCGCCTTAGAAGCCCAAAACTATGGTTAATAGCTCATGAAAATAGCAAAAAAACGCAAAAACGACGAGTTTTTGGTCATACCACTCAAACATGCAAATCACCCTAGAACACCAAAACTGGGCAATAGCTCATCAAATTAGTGATGAAACACGAAAACGATGAGTTTCTGGTCATGGCCTCAAACATGTTGCAGGTCCTAACGGTCGTTGTAAAACACGTCGGAACCCAAAAAACTTTGGCAATAACTCATGAAAACATCCATAAAACGCAAAAAACGATGAGTTTTTGGTCATAACTCCCAAACAATGAAATCATCGAAGCCCAAAACTATGGGTAATAGCTCATGAAAATGCCAAAAATGCAAAATCTATGAGTTTTGGTAAGACAAATAAAACCTGTAAAGCACCCTGGAACCCCAAATCTTTGGGCAATAGCACATGAATTTTGCAATAAATTAAAAAAACGACGAGTTTTTGGTCATGGCCTCAAACATGTAGCAGGTCCTAACAGTCGATGTAAATCACCCTAGAACCCAAAAATTGGTCAATAACTCATGAAAATGTCCATATAACATAAAAATGATGAGTTTTTGGTCATAACTCCCAAACAATGAAATCGCCATGGAAGCCCAAAACTATGGGTAATAGCTCATGAAAATGACCAAAAAACACAAAGCATTTAGGTTTTGGTAATACCACTCAAACATATAAATCACCCGGAACCCCAAAAGTTTGGGCAATAGCTCATGAAAATGGCCATGAAACATGAAAACGACGAGTTTTTGGTAATACCACTCAAACTTGTAAATCACCCTGGAAACCCAAAACTTTGGGCAATAGCTGATGAAAATGGCCATAAAACCCGAAAACGACGAGTTTTTGTTCATGGCCAGAAAGTTGTAGCAACTCCTAATGGTCGTTGTAAAACACCTAGGAACCCAAAAATAGTGGGCAATAACTCATGAAAACATCCATCAAATGCAAAAACGATGAGTTTTTGGTCATAACTCCGAAACAATTAAATCGCCTTGGAAGCTCAAAACTATGGTTAATAGCTCATGAAAACAGCCAAAAAAATGCAAAAACGACGAGTCTTTGGTAATACCACTCAAACATGTAAATCACCATGGAACCCCAAAACTTTGGGAAATAGCACATGAAATTGGCCATAAATCACAAAAGCAGCGAGTTTTGGTCATGGCCTCAAACATATAGCAGTCCTAACAACGATGTAAATCACCCTAGAACCCAAAAATTGTGGGCAATTACTTATGAAAATGTCCATATAACGCAAAAATGACGAGTTTTTGGTCATAACTCCCAAACAATGAAATCGCCATGGAAGCCCAAAACAATGGGTAATAGCTCATGAAAACAGCCTAAAAACACAAAAACGACGAGTTTTTGGTAATACCACTCTAACATGTAAATTACCCTGGCACCCCAAAACTTTGGGCAATAGCTCATGAAAATGGCCATAAAAGCAGCGAGTTTTTCGTAATACCACTCAAACTTGTAAATCACCCTGGAACCCCAAAACTTTGGGCAATAGCTGATGAAAATGGCCACAAAACCCGAAAACGACAAGTTTTTGGTCATGGCCTCAAACATGTAGCAGCTCCTAAAGGTCGTTGTAAAACACCCAGGAACCCCAAAACAGTGGGCAATAACTCATGAAAACATCCATAAAACGCAAAATAGACGTGTTTTTGGTCATAACTCCCAAACAATGAAATCGCCTTAGAAGCCCAAAACTATGGTTAATAGCTCATGAAAATAGCAAAAAAACGCAAAAACGACGAGTTTTTGGTCATACCACTCAAACATGCAAATCACCCTAGAACCCCAAAACTGGGCAATAGCTCATCAAATTAGTGATGAAACACGAAAACGATGAGTTTCTGGTCATGGCCTCAAACATGTTGCAGGTCCTAACGGTCGTTGTAAAACACGTCGGAACCCAAAAAACTTTGGCAATAACTCATGAAAACATCCATAAAACGCAAAAAACGATGAGTTTTTGGTCATAACTCCCAAACAATGAAATCGCCCTGGAAGCCCAAAACTATGGGTAATAGCTCATGAAAACAGCCAAAAAATGCAAAATCTATGAGTTTTTGGTAATACAACTCAAACATGTAAAGCACCCTGGAACCCCAAAACTTTCGGCAATAGGTCATGAAATTGGCCATAAATCACGAAAACGACGAGTTTTTGGTCATGGCCTCAAACATGTAGCAGGTCCTAACAGTCGTTGTAAATCATCCCAGAACCAAAAAACTATGGGCAATAACTCAGGAAAACATTCAGGAAACGCAAAAACGACGAGTTTTTGGATATAACTTCCAAACAATAAAATCGCCCTAGGAGCCCAAAACTATGGGCAATAGCAATGAAAAACCACAAAACACAAAAAGGATGAGTTATTGGTCATACCACTTAAACATGTAAATCAACCTGGAACCCCAAAACTATGGGTAATTGCTCATGAACATAGCCAAAAACGCAAAATCGACGAGTTTTTGGTAATACCACTCAAACATGCAAATCACCCTACAACCCCAAAACTTTGGGCAATAGCTCATGAAATTGGGGATAAAACACGAAAACGATGAGTTTCTGGTCATGGCCACAAACATGTTGCAGGTCCTAATAGTCGTTGTAAAACACCCCGGAACCCAAAAAACTGTGGGCAACAACTCATGAAAACATCCATAAAACGCAAACACGATGAGTTTTTGGTCATAACTCCCAAACAATGATATCGCCATGGAATCCCAAAACTATGGGTAATAGCTCATGAACATAAAAACACAAAAATGACGACTTTTTGGTAATACCACTCAAACATTTAAACCACCGTGGAATCCCAAAAATTTCGGCAATAGGTCATGAAATTGCCATAAATCACGAAAACGACGAGTTTTTGGTCATGGCCACAAACATGTAGCAGGTCCTAACGGTCGTTGTAAATCACCCCGGAACACAAAAACTATGGGCAATAATTCAGGAAAACGTTTAGGAAACGCATAAAAACAGCAAGTTTTTAGATATAACTTCAAAAAAATGAAATCGCCCTAGGAGCCCAAAACTATGGGCAGTAGCCCATGAAAACAGTCACAAAACACAAAAACGACGAGTTATTGGTCATACCACTTAAACATGTAAATCAACCCGGAACCCCAAAACTATGGGTAATAGCTAATGAAAATAGCCAAAAACGCAAAAACGACGAGTTTTTGGTAATACCACTCAAACATGTAAATCACCCTGGAACCCCAAAACTTTGGGCAATAGCTCATGAAAATTGCCATAAAACACGAAAATGACGAGTTTTTGGTCATGGCCTCAAACATGTAGCAGGTCCTAACGGTCGTTGTAAATGACCCCGGAACCTAAAAACAATGGGCAATAATTCAGGAAACGCAAAAACGACTTGTTTTTGGATATAACTCCCAAACAATGAAATCGCCCTAGGAGCCCAAAACTATGGGTAATAGCTCATGAACAAAGCGAAACGCATAAAAACGACGAGTTTTGGTAATACCACTCATACATGTAAATCACCATGGAACCCCAAAATTTGGGCAATAGCTTGAAATTGGCGATAAAACACGAAAACGATGAGTGTCTGCTCATGGCCTCAAACATGTATAAGGTCCTAACGGTCATTGTTAAACACCTCGGAACCTAATAACTGTGGGCAATAACTCATGAAAATGTCCATATAACGCAAAAATATGAGTTTTTGGTCATAACTCCCAATCAATGTAATACAGGAAGCCCAAAACTATGGGTAATAGCTCATGAACACAGCAAAAATGCAAAACGATGAGTTTTTGGTAATACCACTCAAACATGTAAATCACCAGAACCCCAAAACTTTGGGCAATAGCTCATGAAATTGGCAATAAAACACGAAAACGATGAGTTTCTGGTCATGGCCTCAAACATGTTTCAGGTCCTAACGGTCGTTGTAAAACACCGCGGAACCCAAAAACTATGGACAATAACTCATGAAAATATCCATAAAACGCAAAAACAACGAGTTTTTGGTCATAACTCCCAAGCAATGAAATCGCCCTGGAAGCCCAAAACTATGGGTAATATCTCATGAAAACAGCCAAAAAATGCAAAATCTATGAGTTTTTGATAATACAACTCAAACATGTAAAGCACCCTGTAACCCCAAAACTTTGGGCAATAGCACATGAAATTGGCAATAAATTACAAAAACGACGAGTTTTTGGTCATGGCCTCAAACATGTAGCAGGTCCCAACAGTCGATGTAAATCACCCTAGAACCCAAAAATTGTGGTCAATAACTCATGAAAATGTCCATATAACGCAAAAATGATGAGTTTTTGGGCATAACTCCCAAACAATGAAATCGCCATGGAAGCCCAAAACTATGGGTAATAGCTCATGAAAACAGCCAAAAAACACAAAACGAGGTTTTGGTAATACCACTCAAACATATAAATCACCCTGGAACCCCAAAAGTTTGGGCAATAGCTCATGAAAATGGCCATGAAACATGAAAACGACGAGTTTTTGGTAATACCACTCAAACTTGTAAATCACCCTGGAAACCCAAAACTTTGGGCAATAGCTGATGAAAATGGCCATAAAACCCGAAAACGACGAGTTTTTGTTCATGGCCTGAAAGTTGTAGCAGCTCCTAATGGTCGTTGTAAAACACCTAGGAACCCAAAAATAGTGGGCAATAACTCATGAAAACATCCATCAAATGCAAAAACGATGAGTTTTTGGTCATAACTCCGAAACAATTAAATCGCCTTGGAAGCTCAAAACTATGGTTAATAGCTCATGAAAACAGCCAAAAAAATGCAAAAACGACGAGTCTTTGGTAATACCACTCAAACATGTAAATCACCATGGAACCCCAAAACTTTGGGAAATAGCACATGAAATTGGCCATAAATCACAAAAACGACGAGTTTTTGGTCATGGCCTCAAACATGTAGCAGGTCCTAACAGTCGATGTAAATCACCCTAGAACCCAAAAATTGTGGGCAATTACTTATGAAAATGTCCATATAACGCAAAAATGACGAGTTTTTGGTCATAACTCCCAAACAATGAAATCGCCATGGAAGCCCAAAACAATGGGTAATAGCTCATGAAAACAGCCTAAAAACACAAAAACGACGAGTTTTTGGTAATACCACTCTAACATGTAAATTACCCTGGCACCCCAAAACTTTGGGCAATAGCTCATGAAAATGGCCATAAAACACGAAAACGACGAGTTTTTCGTAATACCACTCAAACTTGTAAATCACCCTGGAACCCCAAAACTTTGGGCAATAGCTGATGAAAATGGCCACAAAACCCGAAAACGACAAGTTTTTGGTCATGGCCTCAAACATGTAGCAGCTCCTAAAGGTCGTTGTAAAACACCCAGGAACCCCAAAACAGTGGGCAATAACTCATGAAAACATCCATAAAACGCAAAATAGACGTGTTTTTGGTCATAACTCCCAAACAATGAAATCGCCTTAGAAGCCCAAAACTATGGTTAATAGCTCATGAAAATAGCAAAAAAACGCAAAAACGACGAGTTTTTGGTCATACCACTCAAACATGCAAATCACCCTAGAACCCCAAAACTGGGCAATAGCTCATCAAATTAGTGATGAAACACGAAAACGATGAGTTTCTGGTCATGGCCTCAAACATGTTGCAGGTCCTAACGGTCGTTGTAAAACACGTCGGAACCCAAAAAACTTTGGCAATAACTCATGAAAACATCCATAAAACGCAAAAAACGATGAGTTTTTGGTCATAACTCCCAAACAATGAAATCGCCCTGGAAGCCCAAAACTATGGGTAATAGCTCATGAAAACAGCCAAAAAATGCAAAATCTATGAGTTTTTGGTAATACAACTCAAACATGTAAAGCACCCTGGAACCCCAAAACTTTGGGCAATAGCACATGAAATTGGCAATAAATTACAAAAACGACGAGTTTTTGGTCATGGCCTCAAACATGTAGCAGGTCCTAACAGTCGATGTAAATCACCCTAGAACCCAAAAATTGTGGTCAATAACTCATGAAAATGTCCATATAACGCAAAAATGATGAGTTTTTGGGCATAACTCCCAAACAATGAAATCGCCATGGAAGCCCAAAACTATGGGTAATAGCTCATGAAAACAGCCAAAAAACACAAAACGACGAGGTTTTGGTAATACCACTCAAACATATAAATCACCCTGAAACCCCAAAAGTTTGGGCAATAGCTCATGAAAATGGCCATGAAACATGAAAACGACGAGTTTTTGGTAATACCACTCAAACTTGTAAATCACCCTGTAACCCCAAAACTTTGGGCAATAGCTGATGAAAATGGCCACAAAACCCGAAAACGACGAGTTTTTGGTCATGGCCTCAAAGTTGTAGCAGCTCCTAATGGTCGTTGTAAAACACCTAGGAACCCAAAAATAGTGGGCAATAACTCATGAAAACATCCATAAAATGCAAAAACGACGAGTTTTTGGTCATAACTCCAAAACAATTAAATCGCCTTGGAAGCCCAAAACTATGGTTAATAGCTCATGAAAACAGCCAAAAAATGCAAAAACGACGAGTCTTTGGTAATACCACTCAAACATGTAAATCACCATGGAACCCCAAAACTTTGGGCAATAGCACATGAAATTGGCCATAAATCACAAAAACAACGAGTTTTTGGTCATGGCCTCAAACATGTAACAGGTCCTAACAGTCGATGTAAATCACCCTAGAACCCAAAAATTGTGGGCAATTACTTATGAAAATGTCCATATAACGCAAAAATGACGAGTTTTTGGTCATAACTCCCAAACAATGAAATCGCCATGGAAGCCCAAAACAATGGGTAATAGCTCATGAAAACAGCCAAAAAACACAAAAACGACGAGTTTTTGGTAATACCACTCAAACATGTAAATTACCCTGGAACCCCAAAACTTTGGGCAATAGCTCATGAAAATGGCCATAAAACACGAAAACGACGAGTTTTTGGTAATACCACTCAAACTTGTAAATCATCCTGGAACCCCAAAACTTTGGGCAATAGCTGATGAAAATGGCCACAAAACCCGAAAACGACAAGTTTTTGGTCATGGCCTCAAACATGTAGCAGCTCCTAAAGGTCGTTGTAAAACACCCAGGAACCCAAAAACAGTGGGCAATAACTCATGAAAACATCCATAAAACGCAAAAACGACGAGTTTTTGGTCATAACTCCCAAACAATGAAATCGCCATGGAAGCCCAAAACAATGGGTAATAGCTCATGAAAACAGCCTAAAAACACAAAAACGACGAGTTTTTGGTAATACCACTCTAACATGTAAATTACCCTGGCACCCCAAAACTTTGGGAAATAGCTCATGAAAATGGCCATAAAACACGAAAACGACGAGTTTTTCGTAATACCACTCAAACTTGTAAATCACCCTGGTACCCCAAAACTTTGGGCAATAGCTGATGAAAATGGCCACAAAACCCGAAAACGACAAGTTTTTGGTCATGGCCTCAAACATGTAGCAGCTCCTAAAGGTCGTTGTAAAACACCCAGGAACCCCAAAACAGTGGGCAATAACTCATGAAAACATCCATAAAACGCAAAATAGACGTGTTTTTGGTCATAACTCCCAAACAATGAAATCGCCTTAGAAGCCCAAAACTATGGTTAATAGCTCATGAAAATAGCAAAAAAACGCAAAAACGACGAGTTTTTGGTCATACCACTCAAACATGCAAATCACCCTAGAACCCCAAAACTGGGCAATAGCTCATCAAATTAGTGATGAAACACGAAAACGATGAGTTTCTGGTCATGGCCTCAAACATGTTGCAGGTCCTAACGGTCGTTGTAAAACACGTCGGAACCCAAAAAACTTTGGCAATAACTCATGAAAACATCCATAAAACGCAAAAAACGATGAGTTTTTGGTCATAACTCCCAAACAATGAAATCGCCCTGGAAGCCCAAAACTATGGGTAATAGCTCATGAAAGCAGCCAAAAAATGCAAAATCTATGAGTTTTTGGTAATACAACTCAAACATGTAAAGCACCCTGGAACACCAAAACTTTGGGCAATAGCACATGAAATTGGCAATAAATTACAAAAACGACGAGTTTTTGGTCATGGCCTCAAACATGTAGCAGGTCCTAACAGTCGATGTAAATCACCCTAGAACCCAAAAATTGTGGTCAATAACTCATGAAAATGTCCATATAACGCAAAAATGATGAGTTTTTGGGCATAACTCCCAAACAATGAAATCGCCATGGAAGCCCAAAACTATGGGTAATAGCTCATGAAAACAGCCAAAAAACACAAAACGACGAGGTTTTGGTAATACCACTCAAACATATAAATCACCCTGAAACCCCAAAAGTTTGGGCAATAGCTCATGAAAATGGCCATGAAACATGAAAACGACGAGTTTTTGGTAATACCACTCAAACTTGTAAATCACCCTGTAACCCCAAAACTTTGGGCAATAGCTGATGAAAATGGCCACAAAACCAAAACGAAGTTTTGGTCATGGCCTCAAAGTTTTTGCAGCTCCTAACGGTCGTTGTAAAACACCTAGGAACCCAAAAATAGTGGGCAATAACTCATGAAAACATCCATAAAACGCAAAAACGACGAGTTTTTGGTCATAACTCCCAAACAATTAAATCGCCTTGGAAGCCCAAAGCTATGGTTAATAGCTCATGAAAACAGCCAAAAAAACGCAAAAACGACGAGTCTTTGGTAATACCACTCAAACATGTAAATCACCATGGAACCCCAAAACTTTGGGCAATAGCACATGAAATTGGCCATAAATCACAAAAACGACGAGTTTTTGGTCATGGCCTCAAACATGTAACAGGTCCTAACAGTCGATGTAAATCACCCTAGAACCCAAAAATTGTGGGCAATTACTTATGAAAATGTCCATATAACGCAAAAATGACGAGTTTTTGGTCATAACTCCCAAACAATGAAATCGCCATGGAAGCCCAAAACAATGGGTAATAGCTCATGAAAACAGCCAAAAAACACAAAAACGACGAGTTTTTGGTAATACCACTCAAACATGTAAATTACCCTGGAACCCCAAAACTTTGGGCAATAGCTCATGAAAATGGCCATAAAACACGAAAACGACGAGTTTTTGGTAATACCACTCAAACTTGTAAATCATCCTGGAACCCCAAAACTTTGGGCAATAGCTGATGAAAATGGCCACAAAACCCGAAAACGACAAGTTTTTGGTCATGGCCTCAAACATGTAGCAGCTCCTAAAGGTCGTTGTAAAACACCCAGAACCCAAAAAGCAAGGCATAACTCATGAAAACATCCATAAAACGCAAAAACGACGAGTTTTTGGTCATAACTCCCAAACAATGAAATCACCATGGAAGCCCAAAACTATGGTTAATAGCTCATGAAAATAGCCATAAAACGCAAAAACGACGAGGTTTTTGGTAATACCACTCAAACATGAAAATAACCCTAGAACCCCAAAACTGGGCAATAGCTCATCAAATTAGCGATGAAACACGAAAACGATGAGTTTCTGGTCATGGCCTCAAACATGTTGCAGTCCTAGTGCGTTGTAAAACACGTCGGAACCCAAAAAACTTTAGCAATAACTCATGATAACATCCATAAAACGCAAAAAACGATGAGTTTTTGGTCATAACTCCCAAACAATGAAATCGCCCTGGAAGCCCAAAACTATGGGTAATAGCCCATGAAAACAGCCACAAAACACAAAAATGATGATTTATTGGTCATACCACTTAAACATGTAAATCAACCTGGAACCCCAAAACTATGGGTAATAGCTCATGAACACAGCCAAAAAAACGCAAAATCGACGAGTTTTTGGTAATACCACTCAAACATGCAAATCACCCTAGAACCCCAACGCTTTGGGCAATAGCTCATGAAATTGGCGATAGAACACGAAAACGATGAGTTTCTGGTCATGGCCACAAACATGTTGCAGGTCCTAACAGTCGTTGTAAAACACCCCGGAACCCAAAAAACTGTGGGCAACAACTATGAAAACATCCATAAAACGCAAACACGATGAGTTTTTGGTCATAACTCCCAAACAATGATATCGCCATGGAATCCCAAAACTATGGGTAATAGCTCATGAAAACAGCCAAAAAACACAAAAACGACGACTTTTTGGTAATATCACTCAAACATTTAAACCACCCTGGAATCCCAAAACTTTCGGCAATAGGTCATGAAATTGCCATAAATCACGAAAACAACGAGTTTTTGGTCATGGCCACGAACATGTAGCAGGTCCTAACGGTCGTTGTAAATCACCCCGGAACACAAAAACTATGGGCAATAATTCAGGAAAACGTTAGAAACGCATAAAAACAGCGAGTTTTGGGATATAACTTCCAAACAATGAAATCGCCCTAGGAGCCCAAAACTATGGGCAATAGCCCATGAAAACAGCCACAAAACACAAAAACGACGAGTTATTGGTCATACCACTTAAACATGTAAATCAACCCGGAACCCCAAAACTATGGGTAATAGCTAATCAAAACAGCCAAAAACGCAAAAACGACGAGTTTTTGGTAATACCACTCAAACATGTAAATCACCCTGGAACCCCAAAACTTTGGGCAATAGCTCATGAAAATTGCCATAAAACACGAAAATGACGAGTTTTTGGTCATGGCCTCAAACATGTAGCAGGTCCTAACGGTCGTTGTAAATGACCCCGGAACCTAAAAATAATGGGCAATAATTCAGGAAAACGTTCAGGAAACGCAAAACGACTAGTTTTTGGATATAACTCCCAAACAATGAAATCGCCCTAGGAGCCCAAAACTATGGGTAATAGCTCATGAACAAAGCCAGAAAACGCAAAAACAACGAGTTTTTGGTAATACCACTCATACATGTAAATCACCATGGAACCCCAAAATTTTTGGCAATAGCTTATGAAATTGGCGATAAAACACGAAAACGATGAGTGTATGCTCATGGCCTCAAACATGTATCAGGTCCTAACGGTCATTGTATAACACCCCAGAACCTAATAACTGTGGGCAATAACTCATGAAAAAGTCCATATAACGCAAAAATTATGAGTTTTTGGTCATAACTCCCAATTAATGTAATCGCCCTGGAAGCCCAAAACTATGGGTAATAACTCATGAACACAGCCAAAAATGCAAAAACGACGAGTTTTTGGTAATACCACTCAAACATGTAAATCACCCTGTAACCCCAAAACTTTGGGCAATAGCTCATGAAATTGGCAATAAAACACGAAAACGATGAGTTTCTGGTCATGGCCTCAAACATGTTGCAGGTCCTAACTGTCGTTGTAAAACACCCCGGAACCCAAAAAACTATGGGCAATAACTCATGAAAACATCCATAAAACGCAAAAACAACGAGTTTTTGGTCATAACTCCCAAACAATGAAATCGCCCTAGAAGCCCAAAACTATGGGTAATAGCTCATGAAAACAGCCAAAAAATGCAAAATCTACGAGTTTTTGGTAATACAACTCAAACATGTAAAGCACCCTAGAACCCCAAAACTTTGGGCAATAGCACATGAAATTGGCAATAGATTACAAAAACGACGAGTTTTTGGTCATGGCCTCAAACATGTACAGGTCCTAACAGTCGATGTAAATCACCCTAGAACCCAAAAATTGTGGGCAATAACTCATGAAAATATCCATATAACGCAAAAATGACGAGTTTTTGGGCATAACTCCCAAACAATGAAATCGCCATGGAAGCCCAAAACTATGGGTAATAGCTCATGAAAACAGCCAAAAAACACAAAACGACGAGTTTTTGGTAATACCACTCAAACATGTAAATCACCCTGGAACCCCAAAAGTTTGGGCAATAGCTCATGAAAATGGCCATGAAACATGAAAACGACGAGTTTTTGGTAATACCACTCAAACTTGTAAATCACCCTGGAACCCCAAAACTTTGGGCAATAGCTGATGAAAATGGCCACAAAACCCGAAAACGACAAGTTTTTGGTCATGGCCTCAAACATGTAGCAGCTCCTAAAGGTCATTGTAAAACACCTAGGAACCCAAAAACAGTGGGCAATAACTCATGAAAACATCCATAAAGCATAAAAAGCAGCGAGTTTTGGTCATAACTCCCAAACAATGAAATCGCCTTGGAAGCCCAAAACTATGGTTAATAGCTCATGAAAACAGCAAAAAATGCAAAAACGACGGGTTTTTGGTAATACCACTCAAACATGCAAATCACCCTAGAACCCCAAAACTGGGCAATAGCTCATCAAATTAGCGATGAAACACGAAAACGACAAGTTTTTGGTCATGGCCTCAAACATGTTGCAGGTCCTAAAGGTCGTTGTAAAACACCCAGGAACCCAAAAACAGTGGGCAATAACTCATGAAAACATCCATAAAACGCAAAAACGACGAGTTTTTGGTCATAACTCCCAAACAATGAAATCACCATGGAAGCCCAAAACTATGGTTAATAGCTCATGAAAATAGCCATAAAACGCAAAAACGACGAGGTTTTTGGTAATACCACTCAAACATGAAAATAACCCTGGAACCCCAAAACTTCTGGCAATAGGTCATGAAACTGGCCATAAATCACGGAAACGACGAGTTTTTGGTCATGGCCTCAAACATGTAGCAGGTCCTAACAGTCGTTGTAAATCACCCCGGAACCCAAAAACTATGGGCAATAACTCAGGAAAACGTTCAGAAGCATAAAAGCAGCGAGTTTTTGGATATAACTTCCAAACAATAAAATCGCCCTAGGAGCCCAAAACTATGGGCAATAGCCCATGAAAACAGCCACAAAACACAAAAAGGATGAGTTATTGGTCATACCACTTAAACATGTAAATCAACCTGGAACCCCAAAACTATGGGTAATAGCTCATGAACATAGCCAAAAAACGCAAAATCGACGAGTTTTTGGTAATACCACTCAAACATGCAAATCACCCTAGAACCCCAAAACTTTGGGCAATAGCTCTTGAAATTGGCGATAGAACACGAAAACGATGAGTTTCTGGTCATGGCCATAAACATGTTGCAGGTCCTAACAGTCGTTGTAAAACACCCCGGAACCCAAAAAACTATGGGCAACAACTCATGAAAACATCCATAAAACGCAAACACGATGAGTTTTTGGTCATAACTCCCAAACAATGATATCGCCATGGAATCCCACAACTATGGGTAATAGCTCATGAAAACAGCAAAAAACGTCAAGTCTTTGGTAATACCACCCAAACATGTAAATCACCATGGAACCCCAAAACTTTGGGCAATAGCACATGAAATTGGCCATAAATCACAAAAACGACGAGTTTTGGTCATGGCCTCAAACATGTAGCAGGTCCTAATAGTCGATGTAAATCACCCTAGAACCCAAAAATTGTGGGCAATAACTCATGAAAATGTCCATATAACGCAAAAATGATGAGTTTTTGGGCATAACTCCCAAACAATGAAATCGCCATGGAAGCCCAAAACTATGGGTAATAGCTCATGAAAACAGCCAAAAAACACAAAACGACGAGTTTTTGGTAATACCACTCAAACATGTAAATCACCCTGGAACCCCAAAAGTTTGGGCAATAGCTCATGAAAATGGCCATGAAACATGAAAACGACGAGTTTTTGGTAATACCACTCAAACTTGTAAATCACCCTGGAACCCCAAAACTTTGGGCAATAGCTGATGAAAATGGCCACAAAACCCGAAAACGACAAGTTTTTGGTCATGGCCTCAAACATGTAGCAGCTCCTAAAGGTCGTTGTAAAACACCTAGGAACCCAAAAACAGTGGGCAATAACTCATGAAAACATCCATAAAAGCATAAAAAGCAGCGTTTTTGGTCATAACTCCCAAACAATGAAATCGCCTTGGAAGCCCAAAACTATGGTTAATAGCTCATGAAAACAGCAAAAAAACGCAAAAACGACGGGTTTTTGGTAATACCACTCAAACATGCAAATCACCCTAGAACCCCAAAACTGGGCAATAGCTCATCAAATTAGCGATGAAACACGAAAACGATGAGTTTCTGGTCATGGCCTCAAACATGTTGCAGGTCCTAACGGTCGTTGTAAAACACGCCGGAACCCAAAAAACTTTGGCAATAACTCATGAAAACATCCATAAAACGCAAAAACGATGAGTTTTTGGTCATAACTCCCAAACAATGATATCACCATGGAAGCCCAAAACTACGGGTAATAGCTCATGAAAATAGCCATAAAACGCAAAAACGACGAGTTTTTTGGTAATACCACTCAAACATGAAAATAACCCTGGAACCCCAAAACTTCTGGCAATAGGTCATGAAATTGGCCATAAATCACGGAAACGACGAGTTTTTGGTCATGGCCTCAAACATGTAGCAGGTCCTAACAGTCGTTGTAAATCACCCCGGAACCCAAAAACTATGGGCAATAACTCAGGAAAACGTTCAGGAAACGCAAAAACGACGAGTTTTTGGATATAACTTCCAAACAATAAAATCGCCCTAGGAGCCCAAAACTATGGGCAATAGCCCATGAAAACAGCCACAAAACACAAAAAGGATGAGTTATTGGTCATACCACTTAAACATGTAAATCAACCTGGAACCCCAAAACTATGGGTAATAGCTCATGAACTTTGCCAAAAAACGCAAAATCGACGAGTTTTTGGTAATACCACTCAAACATGCAAATCACCCTAGAACCCCAAAACTTTGGGCAATAGCTCTTGAAATTGGCGATAGAACACGAAAACGATGAGTTTCTGGTCATGGCCACAAACATGTTGCAGGTCCTAACAGTCGTTGTAAAACACCCCGGAACCCAAAAAACTGTGGGCAACAACTCATGAAAACATCCATAAAACGCAAACACGATGAGTTTTTGGTCATAACTCCCAAACAATGATATCGCCATGGAATCCCAAAACTATGGGTAATAGCTCATGAAAACAGCAAAAAACGTCAAATCTTTGGTAATACCACCCAAACATGTAAATCACCATGGAACCCCAAAACTTTGGGCAATAGCACATGAAATTGGCCATAAATCACAAAAACGACGAGTTTTGGTCATGGCCTCAAACATGTAGCAGGTCCTAACAGTCGATGTAAATCACCCTAGAACCCAAAAATTGTGGGCAATAACTCATGAAAATGTCCATATAACGCAAAAATGATGAGTTTTTGGGCATAACTCCCAAACAATGAAATCGCCATGGAAGCCCAAAACTATGGGTAATAGCTCATGAAAACAGCCAAAAAACACAAAACGAGGAGTTTTTGGTAATACCACCCAAACATGTAAATCACCCTGGAACCCCAAAAGTTTGGGCAATAGCACATGAAATTGGCAATAAATTACAAAAACGACGAGTTTTTGGTCATGGCCTCAAACATGTAGCAGGTCCTAACAGTCGATGTAAATCACCCTAGAACCCAAAAATTGTGGTCAATAACTCATGAAAATGTCCATATAACGCAAAAATAATGAGTTTTTGGGCATAACTCCCAAACAATGAAATCGCCATGGAAGCCCAAAACTATGGGTAATAGCTCATGAAAACAGCCAAAAAACACAAAACGACGAGTTTTTGGTAATACCACTCAAACATGTAAATCACCCTCGAACCCCAAAAGTTTGGGCAATAGCTCATGAAAACAGCCATAAAACGCAAAAACGACGAGTTTTTTGGTAATACCACTCAAACATGAAAATAACCCTGGAACCCCAAAACTTCCGGCAATAGGTGATGAAAATGGCCATAAGACACGAAAACGACGAGTTTTTGGTCATGGCCTCAAACATGTAGCAGCTCCTAAAGGTCGTTGTAAAACACCGTGAACCCAAAAAACAAAGGCAATAACTCATGAAAACATCCATAAAAGCATAAAAAGCGAAGTTTTGTTCATAACTCAAACAATTAAATCGCCTTGGAAGCCCAAAACTATGGTTAATAGCTCATGAAAACAGCAAAAAAACGCAAAAACGACGAATTTTTGGTAATACCACTCAAACATGCAAATCACCCTAGAACCCCAAAACTAGGCAATAGCTCATCAAATTAGCGATGAAACACGAAAACGATGAGTTTCTGGTCATGGCCTCAAACATGTTGCAGGTCCTAACGGTCGTTGTAAAACACCCTAGAACCCAAAAATTGTGGGCAATAACTCATGAAAATGTCCATATAACGCAAAAATGACGAGTTTTTGGTCATAACTCCCAAACAATGAAATCGCCATGGAAGCCCAAAACAATGGGTAATAGCTCATGAAAACAGCCAAAAACACAAAAACGACGAGTTTTTGGTAATACCACTCAAACATGTAAATCACCCTGGAACCCCAAAACTTTGGGCAATAGCTCATGAAAATGGCCATAAAACACGAAAACGACGAGTTTTTGATAATACCACTCAAACTTGTAAATCACCCTGGAACCCCAAAACTTTGGGCAATACCCATGAAAATGGCCATAAAACACTAAAACGACGAGTTTTTGGTCATGGCCTCAAACATGTAGCAGCTCCTAAAGGTCGTTGTAAAACACCCACGAACCCAAAAATTGTGGGCAATAACTCATGAAAACATCCATAAAACGCAAAATCGACGAGTTTTTGGTCATAACTCCCAAACAATGAAATCGCTTTGGAAGCCCAAAACTATGGTTAATAGCTCATGACAACGGCAAAAAGCATAAAAGCAGCGAGTTTTTGGTAATACCACTCAAACATCCAAATCACCCAAGAACCCCAAAACTGGGCAATAGTTCATCAAATTAGCGATGAAACACGAAAACGATGAGTTTCTGGTCATGGCCTCAAACATGTTGCAGTCCTAACGAAGTTGTAAAACACCCAACCCAAAAAAGTTTGGCAATAACTCATGAAAACATCCATAAAGCATAAAAAGCGATGAGTTTTGGTCATAACTCCCAAACAATAAAATCGCCTAGGAGCCCAAAACTATGGGTAATAGCTCATGAACAAAAGCAAAACGCAAAAAAGCAGAGTTTTTGGTAATACCACTCATACATGTAAATCACCATGGAACCCCAAAATTTGGGCAATAGCTTATGAAATTGGCGATAAAACACGAAAACGATGAGTGTCTGCTCATGGCCTCAAACATGTATCAGGTCCTAACGGTCATTGTAAAACACCCTAGAACCAAAAAATTGTGGGCAATACCTCATGAAAATGTCCGTATAACGCAAAAATGACGAGTTTTTGGGCATAACTCCCAAACAATGAAATCGCCATGGAAGCCCAAAACTATGGGTAATAGCTCATGAAAACAGCCAAAAACACAAAACGAGCGAGTTTTTGGTAATACCACTCAAACATGTAAATCACCCTGGAACCCCAAAAGTTTGGGCAATAGCTGATGAAAATGGCCATGAAACATGAAAGCAGCAGTTTTGGTAATACCACTCAAACTTGTAAATCACCCAGAACCCCAAAACTTTGGGCAATAGTGATGAAAATGGCCACAAAACCAAAAGCAGACGAAGTTTTCGTCATGGCCTCAAAGTTGTAGCAGCTCCTAACGGTCGTTGTAAAATACCTAGGAACCCAAAAATAGTGGGCAATAACTCATGAAAACATCCGTAAAATGCAAAAACGACGAGTTTTTGGTCATAACTCCTAAACAATTAAATCGCCTTGGAAGCCCAAAACTATGGTTAATAGCTCATGAAAACAGCCAAAAAGCGAAAAACGCATTTAGTCTTTGGTAATACCACTCAAACATGTAAATCACCATGGAACCCCAAAACTTTGGGCAATAGCACATGAAATCGGCCATAAATCACAAAAACGACGAGTTTTTGGTCATGGCCTCAAACATGTAGCAGGTCCTAACAGTCGATGTAAATCACCCTAGAACCCAAAAATTGTGGTCAATAACTCATGAAAATGTCCATATAACGCAAAAATAATGAGTTTTTGGGCATAACTCCCAAACAATGAAATCGCCATGGAAGCCCAAAACTATGGGTAATAGCTCATGAAAACAGCCAAAAAACACAAAACGACGAGTTTTTGGTAATACCACTCAAACATGTAAATCACCCTCGAACCCCAAAAGTTTGGGCAATAGCTCATGAAAACAGCCATAAAACGCAAAAACGACGAGTTTTTTGGTAATACCACTCAAACATGAAAATAACCCTGGAACCCCAAAACTTCCGGCAATAGGTGATGAAAATGGCCATAAGACACGAAAACGACGAGTTTTTGGTCATGGCCTCAAACATGTAGCAGCTCCTAAAGGTCGTTGTAAAACACCCAGGAACCCAAAAACAGTGGGCAATAACTCATGAAAACATCCATAAAACGCAAAAACGACGAGTTTTTGTTCATAACTCCCAAACAATTAAATCGCCTTGGAAGCCCAAAACTATGGTTAATAGCTCATGAAAACAGCAAAAAAACGCAAAAACGACGAATTTTTGGTAATACCACTCAAACATGCAAATCACCCTAGAACCCCAAAACTAGGCAATAGCTCATCAAATTAGCGATGAAACACGAAAACGATGAGTTTCTGGTCATGGCCTCAAACATGTTGCAGGTCCTAACGGTCGTTGTAAAACACCCTAGAACCCAAAAATTGTGGGCAATAACTCATGAAAATGTCCATATAACGCAAAAATGACGAGTTTTTGGTCATAACTCCCAAACAATGAAATCGCCATGGAAGCCCAAAACAATGGGTAATAGCTCATGAAAACAGCCAAAAAACACAAAAACGACGAGTTTTTGGTAATACCACTCAAACATGTAAATCACCCTGGAACCCCAAAACTTTGGGCAATAGCTCATGAAAATGGCCATAAAACACGAAAACGACGAGTTTTTGATAATACCACTCAAACTTGTAAATCACCCTGGAACCCCAAAACTTTGGGCAATACCCATGAAAATGGCCATAAAACACAAAAACGACGAGTTTTTGGTCATGGCCTCAAACATGTAGCAGCTCCTAAAGGTCGTTGTAAAACACCCAGGAACCCAAAAACAGTGGGCAATAACTCATGAAAACATCCATAAAACGCAAAATCGACGAGTTTTTGGTCATAACTCCCAAACAATGAAATCGCCTTGGAAGCCCAAAACTATGGTTAATAGCTCATGACAACAGCAGGAAAACGCAAAAACGACGAGTTTTTGGTAATACCACTCAAACATCCAAATCACCCAAGAACCCCAAAACTGGGCAATAGTTCATCAAATTAGCGATGAAACACGAAAACGATGAGTTTCTGGTCATGGCCTCAAACATGTTGCAGGTCCTAACGGTCGTTGTAAAACACCCCGGAACCCAAAAAAGTTTGGCAATAACTCATGAAAACATCCATAAAACGCAAAAACGATGAGTTTTTGGTCATAACTCCCAAACAATAAAATCGCCCTAGGAGCCCAAAACTATGGGTAATAGCTCATGAACAAAGCCAGAAAACGCAAAAACGACGAGTTTTTGGTAATACCACTCATACATGTAAATCACCATGGAACCCCAAAAATTTGGGCAATAGCTTATGAAATTGGCGATAAAACACGAAAACGATGAGTGTCTGCTCATGGCCTCAAACATGTATCAGGTCCTAACGGTCATTGTAAAACACCCTAGAACCAAAAAATTGTGGGCAATACCTCATGAAAATGTCCGTATAACGCAAAAATGACGAGTTTTTGGGCATAACTCCCAAACAATGAAATCGCCATGGAAGCCCAAAACTATGGGTAATAGCTCATGAAAACAGCCAAAAAACACAAAACGACGAGTTTTTGGTAATACCACTCAAACATGTAAATCACCCTGGAACCCCAAAAGTTTGGGCAATAGCTCATGAAAATGGCCATGAAACATGAAAACGACGAGTTTTTGGTAATACCACTCAAACTTGTAAATCACCCTGGAACCCCAAAACTTTGGGCAATAGCTGATGAAAATGGCCACAAAACCCGAAAACGACGAGTTTTTTGTCATGGCCTCAAAGTTGTAGCAGCTCCTAACGGTCGTTGTAAAATACCTAGGAACCCAAAAATAGTGGGCAATAACTCATGAAAACATCCGTAAAATGCAAAAACGACGAGTTTTTGGTCATAACTCCTAAACAATTAAATCGCCTTGGAAGCCCAAAACTATGGTTAATAGCTCATGAAAACAGCCAAAAAAACGGAAAAACGACGAGTCTTTGGTAATACCACTCAAACATGTAAATCACCATGGAACCCCAAAACTTTGGGCAATAGCACATGAAATCGGCCATAAATCACAAAAACGACGAGTTTTTGGTCATGGCCTCAAACATGTAGCAGGTCCTAACAGTCGATGTAAATCACCCTAGAACCCAAAAATTGTGGGCAATAACTCATGAAAATGTCCATATAACGCAAAAATGACGAGTTTTTGGTCATAACTCCCAAACAATGAAATCGCCATGGAAGCCCAAAACAATGGGTAATAGCTCATGAAAACAGCCAAAAAACACAAAAACGACGAGTTTTTGGTAATACCACTCAAACATGTAAATCACCCTGGAACCCCAAAACTTTGGGCAATAGCTCATGAAAATGGCCATAAAACACGAAAACGACGAGTTTTTGATAATACCACTCAAACTTGTAAATCACCCTGGAACCCCAAAACTTTGGGCAATACCCATGAAAATGGCCATAAAACACAAAAACGACGAGTTTTTGGTCATGGCCTCAAACATGTAGCAGCTCCTAAAGGTCGTTGTAAAACACCCAGGAACCCAAAAACAGTGGGCAATAACTCATGAAAACATCCATAAAACGCAAAATCGACGAGTTTTTGGTCATAACTCCCAAACAATGAAATTGCCTTGGAAGCCCAAAACTATGGTTAATAGCTCTTGACAACAATAGAAAACGCAAAAACGCAGAAGTTTTTGGTAATACCACTCAAACATCCCAATCACCCAAGAACCCCAAAACTGGGCAATAGTTCATCAAATTAGCGATGAAACACGAAAACGATGAGTTTCTGGTCATGGCCTCAAACATGTTGCAGGTCCTAATGGTCGTTGTAAAACACCCCGGAACCCAAAAAAGTTTGGCAATAACTCATGAAAACATCCATAAAACGCAAAAACGATGAGTTTTTGGTCATAACTCCCAAACAATAAAATCGCCCTAGGAGCCCAAAACTATGGGTAATAGCTCATGAACAAAGCCAGAAAACGCAAAAACGACGAGTTTTTGGTAATACCACTCATACATGTAAATCACCATGGAACCCCAAAAATTTGGGCAATAGCTTATGAAATTGGCGATAAAACACGAAAACGATGAGTGTCTGCTCATGGCCTCAAACATGTATCAGGTCCTAACGGTCATTGTAAAACACCCTAGAACCAAAAAATTGTGGGCAATACCTCATGAAAATGTCCGTATAACGCAAAAATGACGAGTTTTTGGGCATAACTCCCAAACAATGAAATCGCCATGGAAGCCCAAAACTATGGGTAATAGCTCATGAAAACAGCCAAAAAACACAAAACGACGAGTTTTTGGTAATACCACTCAAACATGTAAATCACCCTGGAACCCCAAAAGTTTGGGCAATAGCTCATGAAAATGGCCATGAAACATGAAAACGACGAGTTTTTGGTAATACCACTCAAACTTGTAAATCACCCTGGAACCCCAAAACTTTGGGCAATAGCTGATGAAAATGGCCACAAAACCCGAAAACGACGAGTTTTTTGTCATGGCCTCAAAGTTGTAGCAGCTCCTAACGGTCGTTGTAAAATACCTAGGAACCCAAAAATAGTGGGCAATAACTCATGAAAACATCCGTAAAATGCAAAAACGACGAGTTTTTGGTCATAACTCCTAAACAATTAAATCGCCTTGGAAGCCCAAAACTATGGTTAATAGCTCATGAAAACAGCCAAAAAAACGGAAAAACGACGAGTCTTTGGTAATACCACTCAAACATGTAAATCACCATGGAACCCCAAAACTTTGGGCAATAGCACATGAAATCGGCCATAAATCACAAAAACGACGAGTTTTTGGTCATGGCCTCAAACATGTAGCAGGTCCTAACAGTCGATATAAATCACCCTAGAACCCAAAAATTGTGGGCAATAACTCATGAAAATGTCCATATAACGCAAAAATGACGTGTTTTTGGTCATAACTCCCAAACAATGAAATCGCCATGGAAGCCCAAAACAATGGGTAATAGCTCATGAAAACAGCCAAAAAACACAAAAACGACGAGTTTTTGGTAATACCACTCAAACATGTAAATCACCCTGGAACCCCAAAACATTGGGCAATAGCTCATGAAAATGGCCATAAAACACGAAAACGACGAGTTTTTGGTAATACCACTCAAACTTGTAAATCACCCTGGAACCCCAAAACTTTGGGCAATAGCTAATGAAAATGGCCATAAAACACGAAAACGACGAGTTTTTGGTCATGGCCTCAAACATGTAGCAGCTCCTAAAGGTCGTTGTAAAACACCCAGGAACCCAAAAACAGTGGGCAATAACTCATGAAAACATCCATAAAACGCAAAAACGACGAGTTTTTGGTCATAACTCCCAAACAATGAAATCGCCTTGGAAGCCCAAAACTATGGTTAATAGCTCATGAAAACAGCAAAAAAACGCAAAAACGACGAGTTTTTGGTAATACCACTCAAACATCCAAATCACCCAAGAACCCCAAAACTGGGCAATAGCTCATCAAATTAGCGATGAAACACGAAAACGATGAGTTTCTGGTCATGGCCTCAAACATGTTGCAGGTCCTAACGGTCGTTGTAAAACACCCCGGAACCCAAAAAACTTTGGCAATAACTCATGAAAACATCCATAAAACGCAAAAACGATGAGTTTTTGGTCATAACTCCCAAACAATGATATCACCATGGAAGCCCAAAACTATGGGTAATAGCTCATGAAAACAGCCATAAAACGCAAAAACGACGAGTTTTTTGGTAATACCACTCAAACATGAAAATAACCCTGGAACCCCAAAACTTCCGGCAATAGGTCATGAAATTGGCCAGAAATCACGAAAACGACGAGTTTTTGGTCATGGCCTCAAACATGTAGCAGGTCCTAACAGTCGTTGTAAATCACCCCGGAACCCAAAAACTATGGGCAATAACTCAGGAAAACGTTCAGGAAACGCATAAAACGCATTTAGTTTTGGATATAACTTCTAAACAATGAAATCGCCCTAGGAGCCCAAAACTATGGGCAATAGCCCATGAAAACAGCCACAAAACACAAAAAGGATGAGTTATTGGTCATACCACTTAAACATGTAAATCAACCTGGAACCCCAAAACTATGGGTAATAGCTCATGAACATAGCCAAAAAAACGCAAAATCGACGAGTTTTTGGTAATACCGCTCAAACATGCAAATCACCCTAGAACCCCAAAACTTTGGGCAATAGCTCATGAAATTGGCGATAAAACACGAAAACGATGAGTTTCTGGTCATGGCCAAAAACATGTTGCGGGTCCTAACAATCGTTGTAAAACACCCCGGAACCCAAAAAATTGTGGGCAACAACTCATGAAAACATCCATAAAACGCAAACACGATGAGTTTTTGGTCATAACTCCCAAACAATGATATCGCCATGGAATCCCAAAACTATGGGTAATAGCTCATGAAAACAGCCAAAAAACACAAAAACGACGACTTTTTGGTAATACCACTCAAACATTTCAACCACCCCGGAATCCCAAAACTTTCGGCAATAGGTCATGAAATTGCCATAAATCACGAAAACGACGAGTTTTTGGTCATGGCCACAAACATGTAGCAGGTCCTAACGGTCGTTGTAAATCACCCCGGAACACAAAAACTATGGGCAATAATTCAGGAAAACGTTCAGGAAACGCAAAAACGACGAGTTTTTTGGATATAACTTCCAAGCAATGAAATCGCCCTAGGAGCCCAAAACTATGGGCAATAGCCCATGAAAACAGCCACAAAACACAAAAACGACGAGTTATTGGTCATACGACTTAAACATGTAAATCAACTTGAAACCCCAAAACTATGTGTAATAGCTAATGAAAACAGCCAAAAACGCAAAAACGACGAGTTTTTGGTAATACCACTCAAACATGTAAATCACCCTGGAACCCCAAAACTTTGGGCAATAGCTCATGAAAATTGCCATAGAAAACGAAAAAGACGAGTTTTTGGTCATGGCCTCAAACATGTAGCAGGTCCTAACGGTCGTTGTAAATGACCCCGGAACCTAAAAATAATGGGCAATAATTCAGGAAAACGTTCAGGAAACGCAAAAACGACTTGTTTTTGGATATAACTCCCAAACAATGAAATCGCCCTAGGAGCCCAAAACTATGGGTAATAGGTCATGAACAAAGCCAGAAAACGCAAAAACGACGAGTTTTTGGTAATACCACTCATACATGTAAATCACCATGGAACCCCAAAAATTTGGGCAATAGCTTATGAAATTGGCCATAAATCACAAAAACGACGAGTTTTTGGTTATGGCCTGAAACATGTAGCAGGTCCTAATAGTCGATGTAAATCACCCTAGAACCCAAAAATTGTGGGCAATAACTCAAGAAAATGTCCATATAACGCAAAAATGACGAGTTTTTGGTCATAACTCCCAAACTATGAAATCGCCATGGAAGCCCAAAACAATGGGTAATAGCTCATGAAAACAGCCAAAAAACACAAAAACGACGAGTTTTTGGTAATACCACTCAAACATGTAAATCACCCTGGAACCCCAAAACGTTGGGCAATAGCTCATGAAAATGGCCATAAAACACGAAAACGACGAGTTTTTGGTAATACCACTCAAACTTGTAAATCACCCTGGAACCCCAAAACTTTGGGCAATAGCTCATGAAAATGGCCATAAAACGCGAAAACGACGAGTTTTTGGTCATGGCCTCAAACATGTAGCAGCTCCTAAAGGTCGTTGTAAAACACCCAGGAACCCAAAAACAGTGGGCAATAACTCATGAAAACATCCATAAAACGCAAAAATGACGAGTTTTTGGTCATAACTCCCAAATAATGAAATCGCCTTGGAAGCCCAAAACTATGGGTAATAGCTCATGAAAACAGCCATAAAACGCAAAAACGACGAGTTTTTTGGTAATACCACTCAAACTTGTAAATCACCCTGGAACCCCAAAACTTTGGGCAATAGCTCATGAAAATGGCCATAAAACACGAAAACGACGAGTTTTTGGTCATGGCCTCAAACATGTAGCAGCTCCTAAAGGTCGTTGTAAAACACCGAGGAACCCAAAAACAGTGGGCAATAACTCATGAAAACATCCATAAAACGCAAAAACAATGAGTTTTTGGTCATAACTCCCAAACAATGAAATCGCCTTGGAAGCCCAAAACTATGGTTAATAGCTCATGAAAACAGCAAAAAAACGCAAAAACGACGAGTTTTTGGTAATACCACTCAAACATCCAAATCACCCAAGAACCCCAAAACTGGGCAATAGCTCATCAAATTAGCGATGAAACACGAAAACGATGAGTTTCGTCATGGCCTCAAACATGTTGGTGTCCTAACGTTGTAAAACACCCCGGAACCCAAAAAACTTTGGCAATAACTCATGAAAACATCCATAAAACGCAAAAACGACGAGTTTTTGGTCATAACTCCCAAACAATGATATCACCATGGAAGCCCAAAACTATGGGTAATAGCTCATGAAAACAGCTATAAAACGCAAAAACGACGAGTTTTTTGGTAATACCACTCAAACATGAAAATAACCCTGGAACCCCAAAACTTCCGGCAATAGGTCATGAAAATGGCCATAAAACACGAAAACGACGAGTTTTTGGTCATGGCCTCAAACATGTAGCAGCTCCTAAAGGTCGTTGTAAAACACCCAGGAACCCAAAAACAGTGGGCAATAACTCATGAAAACATCCATAAAACGCAAAAACGACGAGTTTTTGGTCATAACTCCCAAATAATGAAATCGCCTTGGAAGCCCAAAACTATGGTTAATAGCTCATGAAAACAGCAAAAAACGCAAAACCGACGAGTTTTTGGTAATACCACTCAAACATCCAAATCACCCAAGAACCCCAAAACTGGGCAATAGCTCATCAAATTAGCGATGAAACACGAAAACGATGAGTTTTTGGTCATGGCCTCAAACATGTTGCAGGTCCTAACGGTCGTTGTAAAACACCCCGGAACCCAAAAACTTTGGCAATAACTCATGAAAACATCCATAAAACGCAAAAATGATGAGTTTTTGTTCATAACATCCAAATAATGATATCACCATGGAAGCCCAAAACTATGGGTAATAGCTCATGAAAACAGCCATAAAACGCAAAAACGACGAGTTTTTTTGGTAATACCACTCAAACATGAAAATAACCCTGGAACCCCAAAACTTCCGGCAATAGGTCATGAAATTGGCTAGAAATCACGAAAACGACGAGTTTTTGGTCATGGCCTCAAACATGTAGCAGGTCCTAACAGTCGTTGTAAATCACCCCGGAACCCAAAAACTATGGGCAATAACTCAGGAAAACGTTCAGGAAACGCAAAAACAATGAGTTTTTGGATATAACTTCTAAACAATGAAATCGCCCTAGGAGCCCAAAACTATGGGCAATAGCCCATGAAAACAGCCACAAAACACAAAAAGGATGAGTTATTGGTCATACCACTTAAACATGTAAATCAACCTGGAACCCCAAAACTATGGGTAATAGCTCATGAACACAGCCAAAAAACGCAAAATCGACGAGTTTTTGGTAATACCACTCAACATGCAAATCACCCTAGAACCCCAAAACTTTGGGCAATAGCTCATGAAATTGGCGATAAAACACGAAAACGATGAGTTTCTGGTCATGGCCAAAAATATGTTGCGGGTCCTAACAGTCGTTGTAAAACACCCCGGAACCGAAAAAACTATGGGCAACAACTCATGAAAACATCCATAAAACACAAACACGATGAGTTTTTGGTCATAACTCCCAAACAATGATATCGCCATGGAATCCCAAAACTATGGGTAATAGCTCATGAAAACAGCCAAAAAACGCAAAAACGACGACTTTTTGGTAATACCACTCAAATATTTAAACCAACCTGGAACCCCAAAATTTCGGCAATAGGTCATGAAATTGCCATAAATCACGAAAACGACGAGTTTTTGGTCATGGCCACAAATATGTAGCAGGTCCTAACGGTCGTTGTAAATCACCCCGGAACACAAAAACTATGGGCAATAATTCAGGAAAACGTTCAGGAAACGCAAAAACGACGAGTTTTTTAGATATAACTTCCAAACAATGAAATCGCCCTAGGAGCCTAAAACTATGGGCAGTAGCCCATGAAAAAAGCCACAAAACACAAAAACGACGAGTTATTGGTCATACCACTTAAACATGTAAATCAACCCGGAACCCCAAAACTATGGGTAATAGGTACTGAAAATAGCCAAAAACGCAAAAAGCATTTAGTTTTTGGTAATAGCACTCAAACATGTAAATCACCCTGGAACCCCAAAACTTTGGGCAATAGCTCATGAAAATTGCCATAAAACACGAAAATGACGAGTTTTTGGTCATGGCCTCAAACATGTAGCAGGTCCTAACGGTCATTGTAAATGACGCCGGAACCTAAAAATAATGGGCAATAATTCAGGAAAACGTTCAGGAAACGCAAAAACGACTAGTTTTTGGATATAACTCCCAAACAATGAAATCGCCCTAGGAGCCCAAAACTATGGGTAATAGCTCATGAACAAAGCCAGAAAACGCAAAAAAGCATTTAGTTTTGGTAATACCACTCATACATGTAAATCACCATGGAACCCTAAAAATTTGGGCAATAGCTTATGAAATTGGCGATAAAACACGAAAACGATGATTGTCTGCTCATGGCCTCAAACATGTATCAGGTCCTAACGGTCATTGTAAAACACCCCGGAACCTAATAACTGTGGGTAATAACTCACGAAAATGTCCATATAACGCAAAAATTATGAGTTTTTGGTCATAACTCCCAATCAATGTAATCGCCCTGGAAGCCCAAAACTATGGGTAATAGCTCATGAACACAGCCAAAAATGCAAAAACGACGAGTTTTTGGTAATACCACTCAAACATGTAAATCAGCCTGTAACCCCAAAACTTTGGGCAATAGCTCATGAAATTGGCAATAAAACACGAAAACGATGAGTTTCTGGTCATGGCCTCAAACATGTTGCAGGTCCTAACGGTCGTTGTAAAACACCCCAGAACCCAGAAAACTATGGACAATAACTCATGAAAACATCCATAAAACGCAAAAACAACGAGTTTTTGGTCATAACTCCCAAACAATGGAATCGCCCTGGAAGCCTAAAACTATGGGTAATAGCTCATGAAAATAGCCAAAAAATGCAAAATCTACGAGTCTTTGGTAATACAACTCAAACATGTAAAGCACCCTGGAACCCCAAAACTTTGGGCAATAGCACATGAAATTGGCAATAAATTACAAAAACGACGAGTTTTTGGTCATGGCCTCAAACATGTAGCAGGTCCTAACAGTCGATTTAAATCACCCTAGAACCCAAAAATTGTGGGCAATAACTCATGAAAATGTCCATATAACGCAAAAATGACGAGTTTTTGGTCATAACTCCCAAACAATGAAATCACCAGGGAAGCCCAAAAATATGGGTAATAGCTCATGAAAACAGCCAAAAAACACAAAACGACGAGTTTTTGGTAATACCACTCAAACATGTAAATCACCCTCGAACCCCAAAAGTTTGGGCAATAGCTCATGAAAATGGCCATGAAACATGAAAACGACGAGTTTTTGGTAATACCACTCAAACTTGTAAATCACCCTGGAAACCCAAAACTTTGGGCAATAGCTGATGAAAATGGCCACAAAACCCGAAAACGACGAGTTTTTGGTCATGGCCTCAAACATGTAACAGCTCCTAAAGGTCGTTGTAAAACACCCAGGAACCCAAAAACAGTGGGCAATAACTCATGAAAACATCCATAAAACACAAAAACGACGAGTTTTTGGTCATAACTCCCAAACAATTAAATCGCCTTGGAAGCCCAAAACTATGGTTAATAGCTCATGAAAACAGCAAAAAAACGCAAAAACGACGAGTTTTTGGTAATACCACTCAAACATGCAAATCACCCTAGAACCCCAATACTAGGCAATAGCTCATCAAATTAGCGATGAAACACGAAAACGATGAGTTTCTGGTCATGGCCTCAAACATGTTGCAAGTCCTAACGGTCGTTGTAAAACACCCAGGAACCCAAAAACAGTGGGCAATAACTCATGAAAACATCCATAAAACGCAAAAACAACGAGTTTTTGGTCATA
This sequence comes from Avena insularis, assembly GCA_023614405.1. NCBI lineage: Eukaryota > Viridiplantae > Streptophyta > Magnoliopsida > Poales > Poaceae > Avena > Avena insularis. Next base: position 38,410,145 of record CM042684.1, on the reverse strand, counting down.
ACTCCCAAACAATTTTATCGCCTTGGAAGCCCAAAACTATGGTTAATAGCTCATGAAAACAGCAAAAAACGCAAAAACGACGAGTTTTTGGTAATACCACTCAAACATCCAAATCACCCAAGAACCCCAAAACTGGGCAATAGCTCATCAAATTAGCGATGAAACACGAAAACGATGAGTTTCTGGTCATGGCCTCAAACATGTTGCAGGTCCTAACGGTCGTTGTAAAACACCCCGAAACCCAAAAACTTTGGCAATAACTCATGAAAACATCCATAAAACGCAAAAATGATGAGTTTTTGTTCATAACATCCAAATAATGATATCACCATGGAAGCCCCAAACTATGGGTAATAGCTCATGAAAACAGCCATAAAACGCAAAAACGACGAGTTTTTTTGGTAATACCACTCAAACATGAAAATAACCCTGGAACCCCAAAACTTCCGGCAATAGGTCATGAAATTGGCTAGAAATCACGAAAACGACGAGTTTTTGGTCATGGCCTCAAACATGTAGCAGTCCTAACAATCGTAAATCACCCCGGAACCCCAAAACTATGGGCAATAACTCAGGAAAACGTTCAGGAAACGCAAAAACGACGAGTTTTTGGATATAACTTCCAAACAATGAAATCGCCCTAGGAGCCCAAAACTATGGGCAATAGCCCATGAAAACAGCCACAAAACACAAAAAGGATGAGTTATTGGTCATACCACTTAAACATGTAAATCAACATGGAACCCCAAAACTATGGGTAATAGCTCATGAACACAGCCAAAAAACGCAAAATCGACGAGTTTTTGGTAATACCACTCAACATGCAAATCACCCTAGAACCCCAAAACCTTGGGCAATAGCTCATGAAATTGGCGATAAAACACGAAAACGATGAGTTTCTGGTCATGGCCAAAAACATGTTGCGGGTCCTAACAGTCGTTGTAAAACACCCCGGAACCCAAAAAACTATGGGCAACAACTCATGAAAACATTCATAAAACGCAAACACGATGAGTTTTTGGTCATAACTCCCAAACAATGATATCGCCATGGAATCCCAAAACTATGGGTAATAGCTCATGAAAACAGCCAAAAAACGCAAAAATGACGACTTTTTGGTAATACCACTCAAATATTTAAACCAACCTGGAACCCCAAAATTTCGGCAATAGGTCATGAAATTGCCATAAATCACGAAAACGACGAGTTTTTGGTCATGGCCACAAACATGTAGCAGGTCCTAACGGTCGTTGTAAATCACCCCGGAACACAAAAACTATGGGCAATAATTCAGGAAAACGTTCAGGAAACGCAAAAACGACGAGTTTTTTAGATATAACTTCCAAACAATGAAATCGCCCTAGGAGCCTAAAACTATGGGCAGTAGCCCATGAAAACGGCCACAAAACACAAAAACGACGAGTTATTGGTCATAACACTTAAACATGTAAATCAACCCGGAACCCCAAAACTATGGGTAATAGGTACTGAAAATAGCCAAAAACGCAAAAACGACGAGTTTTTGGTAATAGCACTCAAACATGTAAATCACCCTGGAACCCCAAAACTTTGGGCAATAGCTCATGAAAATTGCCATAAAACACGAAAATGACGAGTTTTTGGTCATGGCCTCAAACATGTAGCAGGTCCTAACGGTCATTGTAAATGACGCCGGAACCTAAAAATAATGGGCAATAATTTAGGAAAACGTTCAGGAAACGCAAAAACGACTAGTTTTTGGATATAACTCCCAAACAATGAAATCGCCCTAGGAGCCCAAAACTATGGGTAATAGCTCATGAACAAAGCCAGAAAACGCAAAAACGACGAGTTTTTGGTAATACCACTCATACATGTAAATCACCATGGAACCCCAAAAATTTGGGCAATAGCTTATGAAATTGGCGATAAAACACGAAAACGATGATTGTCTGCTCATGGCCTCAAACATGTATCAGGTCCTAACGGTCATTGTAAAACACCCCGGAACCTAATAACTGTGGGTAATAACTCACGAAAATGTCCATATAACGCAAAAATTATGAGTTTTTGGTCATAACTCCCAATCAATGTAATCGCCCTGGAAGCCCAAAACTATGGGTAATAGCTCATGAACACAGCCAAAAATGCAAAAACGACGAGTTTTTAGTAATACCACTCAAACATGTAAATCACCCTGTAACCCCAAAACTTTGGGCAATAGCTCATGAAATTGGCAATAAAACACGAAAACGATGAGTTTCTGGTCATGGCCTCAAACATGTTGCAGGTCCTAACGGTCGTTGTAAAACACCCCAGAACCCAAAAAACTATGGACAATAACTCATGAAAACATCCATAAAACGCAAAAACAACGAGTTTTTGGTCATAACTCCCAAACAATGGAATCGCCCTGGAAGCCTAAAACTATGGGTAATAGCTCATGAAAATAGCCAAAAAATGCAAAATCTACGAGTCTTTGGTAATACAACACAAACATGTAAAGCACCCTGGAACCCCAAAACTTTGGGCAATAGCACATGAAATTGGCAATAAATCACAAAAACGACGAGTTTTTGGTCATGGCCTCAAACATGTAGCAGGTCCTAACAGTCGATTTAAATCACCCTAGAACCCAAAAATTGTGGGCAATAACTCATGAAAATGTCCATATAACGCAAAAATGACGAGTTTATGGTCATAACTCCCAAACAATGAAATCACCAGGGAAGCCCAAAACTATGGGTAATAGCTCATGAAAACAGCCAAAAAACACAAAACGACGAGTTTTTGGTAATACCACTCAAACATGTAAATCACCCTCGAACCCCAAAAGTTTGGGCAATAGCTCATGAAAATGGCCATGAAACATGAAAACGACGAGTTTTTGGTAATACCACTCAAACTTGTAAATCACCCTGGAAACCCAAAACTTTGGGCAATAGCTGATGAAAATGGCCACAAAACCCGAAAACGACGAGTTTTTGGTCATGGCCTCAAACATGTAACAGCTCCTAAAGGTCGTTGTAAAACACCGAGGAACCCAAATATAGTGGGCAATAACTCATGAAAACATCCATAAAACACAAAAACGACGAGTTTTTGGTCATAACTCCCAAACAATTAAATCGCCTTGGAAACCCAAAACTATGGTTAATAGCTCATGAAAACAGCCAAAAAACACAAAAACGACGAGTTTTTGGTAATACCACTCAAACATGTAAATCACCCTGGAACCCCAATACTAGGCAATAGCTCATCAAATTAGCGATGAAACACGAAAAAGATGAGTTTCTGGTCATGGCCTCAAACATGTTGCAGGTCCTAACGGTCGTTGTAAAACACCCCGGAACCCAAAAAACTATGGACAATAACTCATGAAAACATCCATAAAACGCAATGGAATCGCCCTGGAAGCCTAAAACTATGGGTAATAGCTCATGAAAACAGCCAAAAAATGCAAAATCTATGAGTCTTTGGTAATACAACTCAAACATGTAAAGCACCCTGGAACCCCAAAACTTTGGGCAATAGCACATGAAATTGGCAATAAGTTACAAAAACGACGAGTTTTTGGTCATGGCCTCAAACATGTAGCAGGTCCTAACAGTCGATGTAAATCACCCTAGAACCCAAAAAATGTGGGCAATAACTCAATAAAATGTCCATATAACGCAAAAATGACGAGTTTTTGGTCATAACTCCCAAACAATGAAATCGCCAGGGAAGCCCAAAACTATGGGTAATAGCTCATGAAAACAGCCAAAAAACACAAAACGACGAGTTTTTGGTAATACCACTCAAACATGTAAATCACCCTCGAACCCCAAAAGTTTGGGCAATAGCTCATGAAAACAGCCATAAAACGCAAAAACGACGAGTTTTTTGGTAATACCACTCAAACATGAAAATAACCCTGGAACCCCAAAACTTCCGGCAATAGGTGATGAAAATGGCCATAAAACACGAAAACGACGAGTTTTTGGTCATGGCCTCAAACATGTAGCAGCTCCTAAAGGTCGTTGTAAAACACCCAGGAACCCAAAAACAGTGGGCAATAACTCATGAAAACATCCATAAAACGCAAAAACGACGAGTTTTTGTTCATAACTCCCAAACAATTAAATCGCCTTGGAAGCCCAAAACTATGGTTAATAACTCATGAAAACAGCAAAAAAACACAAAAACGACGAATTTTTGGTAATACCACTCAAACATGCAAATCACCCTAGAACCCCAAAACTAGGCAATAGCTCATCAAATTAGCGATGAAACACGAAAACGATGAGTTTCTGGTCATGGCCTCAAACATGTTGCAGGTCCTAACGGTCGTTGTAAAACACCCTAGAACCCAAAAATTGTGGGCAATAACTCATGAAAATGTCCATATAACGCAAAAATGACAAGTTTTTGGTCATAACTCCCAAACAATGAAATCGCCATGGAAGCCCAAAACAATGGGTAATAGCTCATGAAAACAGCCAAAAAACACAAAAACGACGAGTTTTTGGTAATACCACTCAAACATGTAAATCACCCTGGAACCCCAAAACTTTGGGCAATAGCTCATGAAAATGGCCATAAAACACGAAAACGACGAGTTTTTGATAATACCACTCAAACTTGTAAATCACCCTGGAACCCCAAAACTTTGGGCAATACCCATGAAAATGGCCATAAAACACGAAAACGACGAGTTTTTGGTCATGACCTCAAACATGTAGCAGCTCCTAAAGGTCGTTGTAAAACACCCAGGAACCCAAAAACAGTGGGCAATAACTCATGAAAACATCCATAAAACGCAAAAACGACGAGTTTTTGGTCATAACTCCCAAACAATGAAATCGCCTTGGAAGCCCAAAACTATGGTTAATAGCTCATGAAAACAGCAGAAAAACGCAAAAACGACGAGTTTTTGGTAATACCACTCAAACATCCAAATCACCCAAGAACCCCAAAACTGGGCAATAGTTCATCAAATTAGCGATAACACGAAAACAATGAGTTTCTGGTCATGGCCTCAAACATGTTGCAGGTCCTAACGGTCGTTGTAAAACACCCCGGAACCCAAAAAACTTTGGCAATAACTCATGAAAACATCCATCAAACGCAAAAACGATGAGTTTTTGGTCATAACTCCCAAACAATAAAATCGCCCTAGGAGCCCAAAACTATGGGTAATAGCTCATGAACAAAGCCAGAAAACGCAAAAACGACGAGTTTTTGGTAATACCACTCGTACATGTAAATCACCATGGAACCCCAAAAATTTGGGCAATAGCTTATGAAATTGGCGATAAAACACGAAAACGATGAGTGTCTGCTCATGGCCTCAAACATGTATCAGGTCCTAACGGTCATTGTAAAACACCCCGGAACCTAATAACTGTGGGCAATAACTCATGAAAATGTCCATATAACGCAAAAATTATGAGTTTTTGGTCATAACTCACAATCAATGTAATCGCCCTGGAAGCCCAAAACTATGGGTAATAGCTCATGAACATAGCCAAAAATGCAAAAACGACGAGATTTTGGTAATACCACTCAAACATGTAAATCACCCTGTAACCCCAAAACTTTGGGCAATAGCTCATGAAATTGGCAATAAAACACGAAAACGATGAGTTTCTGGTCATGGCCTCAAACATGTTGCAGGTCCTAACGGTCGTTGTAAAACACCCCGGAACCCAATAAACTATGGGCAATAACTCATGAAAACATCCATAAAACGCAAAAACAACGAGTTTTTGGTCATATCTCCCAAACAATGAAATCTCCCTGGAAGCCCAAAACTATGGGTAATAGCTCATGAAAACAGCCAAAAAATGCAAAATCTACGAGTTTTTGGTAATACAACTCAAACATGTAAAGCACCCAAGAACCCCAAAACTTTGGGCAATAGCACATGAAATTGGTAATAAATTACAAAAACGACGAGTTTTTGGTCATGGCCTCAAACATGTAGCAGGTCCTAACAGTCGATGTAAATCACCCTAGAACCCAAAAATTGTGGGCAATACCTCATGAAAATGTCCGTATAACGCAAAAATGACGAGTTTTTGGGCATAACTCCCAAACAATGAAATCGCCATGGAAGCCCAAAACTATGGGTAATAGCTCATGAAAACAGCCAAAAAACACAAAACGACGAGTTTTTGGTAATACCACTCAAATATGTAAATCACCCTGGAACCCCAAAAGTTTGGGCAATAGCTCATGAAAATGGCCATGAAACATGAAAACGACGAGTTTTTGGTAATACCACTCAAACTTGTAAATCACCCTGGAACCCCAAAACTTTGGGCAATAGTTGATGAAAATGGCCACAAAACCCGAAAACGACGAGTTTTTTGTCATGGCCTCAAAGTTGTAGCAGCTCCTAACGGTCGTTGTAAAACACCCAGGAACCCAAAAACAGTGGGCAATAACTCAGGAAAACATCCATAAAACGCAAAAACGACGAGTTTTTGTTCATAACTCCCAAACAATTAAATCGCCTTGGAAGCCCAAAACTATGGTTAATAGCTCATGAAAACAGCAAAAAAACGCAAAAACGACGAATTTTTGGTAATACCACTCAAACATGCAAATCACCCTAGAACCAAAAAACTAGGCAATAGCTCATCAAATTAGCGATGAAACACGAAAACGATGAGTTTCTGGTCATGGCCTCAAACATGTTGCAGGTCCTAACGGTCGTTGTAAAACACCCTAGAACCCAAAAATTGTGGGCAATAACTCATGAAAATGTCCATATAACGCAAAAATGACGAGTTTTTGGTCATAACTCCCAAACAATGAAATCGCCATGGAAGCCCAAAACAATGGGTAATAGCTCATGAAAACAGCCAAAAAACACAAAAACGACGAGTTTGTGGTCATGGCCTCAAACATGTAGAAGGTCCTAACAGTCGATGTAAATCACCCTAGAACCCAAAAATTGTGGGCAATAACTCATGAAAATGTCCATAAAACGCAAAAATGACGAGTTTTTGGTCATAACTCCCAAACAATGAAATCGCCATGGAAGCCCAAAACAATGGGTAATAGCTCATGAAAAACCAAAAACACAAAAACGCAAAGTTTTGGTAATACCACTCAAACATGTAAATCACCCTGGAACCCCAAAACTTTGGGCAATAGCTCATGAAAATGGCCATAAAACACGAAAACGACGAGTTTTGGGTAATACCACTCAAACATGTAAATCACCCTGGAACCCCAAAACATTGGGCAATAGCTCATGAAAATGGCCATAAAACACGAAAACGGCGAGTTTTTGGTCATGGCCTCAAACATGTAGCAGCTCCTAAAGGTCGTTGTAAAACACCCAGGAACCCAAAAACAGTGGGCAATAACTCATGAAAACATCCATAAAACGCAAAAACGACGAGTTTTTGGTCATAACTCCCAAACAATGAAATCGCCTTGGAAGCCCAAAACTATGGTTAATAGCTCATGAAAACAGCCAAAAAACGCAAAAACGACGAGTTTTTGGTAATACCACTCAAACATCCAAATCACCCTAGAACCCTAAAACTGGGCAATAGCTCATCAAATTAGCGATGAAACACGAAAACGATGAGTTTCTTGTCATGGCCTCAAACATGTTGCAGGTCCTAACGGTCGTTGTAAAACATCCCGGAACCCAAAAAACTTTGGCAATAACTCATGAAAACATCCATAAAACGCAAAAACGACGAGTTTTTGGTCATAACTCCCAAACAATGAAATCGCCTTGGAAGCCCAAAACTATGGTTAATAGCTCATGAAAACAACCAAAAAGCAGCGAGTTTTAGTAATACCACTCAAACATCCAAATCACCAAAGAACCCCAAAACTGGGCAATAGCTCATCAAATTAGCGATGAAACACGAAAACGATGAGTTTCTGGTCATGGCCTCAAACATGTTGCAGGTCCTAACGGTCGTTGTAAAACACCCCGGAACCCAAAAAACTTTGGCAATAACTCATGAAAACATCCATAAAACGCAAAAACGATGAGGTTTTGGTCATAACTCCCAAACAATGATATCACCATGGAAGCCCAAAACTATGGGTAATAGCTCATGAAAACAACCATAAAACGCAAAAACGACGAGTTTTTTGGTAATACCACTCAAACATGAAAATAACCCTGGAACCCCAAAACTTCCGGCAATAGGTCATGAAATTGGCCAGAAATCACGAAAACGACGAGTTTTTGGTCATGGCCTCAAACATATAGCAGGTCCTAACAGTCGTTGTAAATCACCCCGGAACCCAAAACCTATGGGCAATAACTCAGAAAACGTTTCAGAAAGCATAAAACGACGAGTTTTTGGATATAACTTCTAAACAATGAAATCGCCCTAGGAGCCCAAAACTATGGGCAATAGCCCATGAAAACAGCCACAAAACACAAAAAGGATGAGTTATTGGTCATACCACTTAAACATGTAAATCAACATGGAACCCCAAAACTTTGGGCAATAGCTCATGAAAATTGCCATACAACACGAAAATGACGAGTTTTTGGTCATGGCCTCAAACATGTAGCAGGTCCTAACGGTCGTTGTAAATGACCCCGGAACCTAAAAATAATGGGTAATAATTCAGGAAAACGTTCAGGAAACGCAAAAACGACTTGTTTTTGGATATAACTCCCAAACAATGAAATCGCCCTAGGAGCCCAAAACTATGGGTAATAGCTCATGAACAAAGACAGAAAACGTAAAAACGACGAGTTTTGGTAATACCACTCATACATGTAAATCACCATGGAACCCCAAAAATTTGGGCAATAGCTTATGAAATTGGCGATAAAACACAAAAACGATGAGTGTCTGCTCATGGCCTCAAACATGTATCAGGTCCTAACGGTCATTGTAAAACACCCCGGAACCTAATAACTGTGGGCAATAACTCATGAAAATGTCCATATAACACAAAAATTATGAGTTTTTGGTCATAACTCCCAATCAATGTAATCGCCCTGGAAGCCCAAAACTATGGGTAATAGCTCATGAACATAGCCAAAAATGCAATAACTCATGGCCATGCAATAACTATGAGTTTTGGTAATACCACTCATACATGTAAATCACCATGGAACCCCAAAAATTTGGGCAATAGCTTATGAAATTGGCGATAAAACACGAAAACGATGAGTGTCTGCTCATGGCCTCAAACATGTTGCAGGTCCAAACGGTCGTTGTAAAACACCCCGGAACCCAAAAAACTTTGGCAATAACTCATGAAAACATCCATAAAACGCAAAAACGATGAGGTTTTGGTCATAACTCCCAAACAATGATATCACCATGGAAGCCCAAAACTATGGGTAATAGCTCATGAAAACAACCATAAAACGCAAAAACGACGAGTTTTTTGGTAATACCACTCAAACATGAAAATAACCCTGGAACTCCAAAACTTCGGGCAATAGGTCATGAAATTGGCCAGAAATCACGAAAACGACGAGTTTTTGGTCATGGCCTCAAACATGTAAAGTCCTGTCCTCGTTGTAAATCACCCCGGAACCCAAAAACTATGGGCAATAACTCAGGAAAACGTTCAGGAAACGCAAAAACGACGAGTTTTTGGATATAACTTCTAAACAATGAAATCGCCCTAGGAGCCCAAAACTATGGGCAATAGCCCATGAAAACAGCCACAAAACACAAAAAGGATGAGTTATTGGTCATACCACTTAAACATGTAAATCAACCTGGAACCCCAAAACTTTGGGCAATAGCTCATGAAAATTGCCATACAACACGAAAATGACGAGTTTTTGGTCATGGCCTCAAACATGTAGCAGGTCCTAACGGTCGGTGTAAATGACCCCGAAACCTAAAAATAATGGGTAATAATTCAGGAAAACGTTCAGCACACGCAAAAACGACTTGTTTTTGGATATAACTCCCAAACAATGAAATCGCCCTAGGAGCCCAAAACTATGGGTAATAGCTCATGAACAAAGCCAGAAAACGTAAAAACGACGAGTTTTGGTAATACCACTCATACATGTAAATCACCATGGAACCCCAAAAATTTGGGCAATAGCTCATGAAAATGGCCATAAAACACGAAAACGACGAGTTTTTGATAATACCACTCAAACTTGTAAATCACCCTGGAACCCCAAAACTTTGGGCAATACCCATGAAAATGGCCATAAAACACGAAAACGACGAGTTTTTGGTCATGGCCTCAAAGATGTACAAGCTCCTAAAGGTCGTTGTAAAACACCCAGGAACCCAAAAACAGTGGGCAATAACTCATGAAAACATCCATAAAACGCAAAAACGACGAGTTTTTGGTCATAACTCCCAAACAATTAAATCGCCTTGGAAGCCTAAAACTATGGTTAATAGCTCAAGAAAACAGCCAAAAAACGCAAAAACGACGAGTCTTTGGTAATACCACTCAAACATGTAAATCACCATGGAACCCCAAAACTTTGGGCAATAGCACATGAAATTGGCCATAAATCACAAAAACGACGAGTTTTTGGTCATGGCCTCAAACATGTAGCATGTCCTAACAGTCGATGTAAATCACCCTAGAACCCAAAAATTGTGGGCAATAACTCATGAAAATGTCCATATAACGCAAAAATGATGAGTTTTTGGTTATAACTCCCAAACAATGAAATCGCCATGGAAGCCCAAAACAATGGGTAATAGCTCATGAAAACAGCCAAAAAACACAAAAACGACGAGTTTTTGGTAATACCACTCAAACATGTAAATCACCCTGGAACCCCAAAAGTTTGGGCAATAGCTCATGAAAATGGCCATAAAACACGAAAACAACGAGTTTTTGGTAATACCACTCAAACTTGTAAAACACCCTGGAACCCCAAAACTTTGGGCAATAGCTCATGAAATTGGCTATAAAACATGAAAATGATGAGTTTCTGGTCATGGCCTCAAACATGTTGCAGGTCCTAACGGTCGTTGTAAAACACCCCGGAACCCAAAAAACTATGGGCAATAACTCATGAAAACATCCATAAAACGTAAAAACAATGAGTTTTTGGTCATAACTCCCAAACAATGAAATCGCCCTGGAAGCCTAAAACTATGGGTAATAGCTCATGAAAACAGCCAAAAAACCGCAAAAACGACAAGTCTTTGCTAATAACACTCAAACATGTAAATCACCATGGAACCCCAAAACTTTGGGCAATAGCACATGAAATTGGCCATAAATCACAAAAACGACGAGTTTGTGGTCATGGCCTCAAACATGTAGAAGGTCCTAACAGTCGATGTAAATCACCCTAGAACCCAAAAATTGTGGGCAATAACTCATGAAAATGTCCATATAACGCAAAAATGACGAGTTTTTGGTCATAACTCCCAAACAATGAAATCGCCATGGAAGCCCAAAACAATGGGTAATAGCTCATGAAAACAGCCAAAAAACACAAAAGCAGCGAGTTTTGGTAATACCACTCAAACATGTAAATCACCCTGGAACCCCAAAACTTTGGGCAATAGCTCATGAAAATGGCCATAAAACACGAAAACGACGAGTTTTGGGTAATACCACTCAAACATGTAAATCACCCTGGAACCCCAAAACATTGGGCAATAGCTCATGAAAATGGCCATAAAACACGAAAACGGCGAGTTTTTGGTCATGGCCTCAAACATGTAGCAGCTCCTAAAGGTCGTTGTAAAACACCCAGGAACCCAAAAACAGTGGGCAATAACTCATGAAAACATCCATAAAAGCATAAAAGCGAAGTTTTTGGTCATAACTCCCAAACAATGAAATCGCCTTGGAAGCCCAAAACTATGGTTAATAGCTCATGAAAACAGCCAAAAAACGCAAAAACGACGAGTTTTTGGTAATACCACTCAAACATCCAAATCACCCTAGAACCCTAAAACTGGGCAATAGCTCATCAAATTAGCGATGAAACACGAAAACGATGAGTTTCTTGTCATGGCCTCAAACATGTTGCAGTCCTAACGTCGTTGTAAAACATCCGGAACCCAAAAAACTTTGGCAATAACTCATGAAAACATCCATAAAAGCATAAAAAGCAGAAGTTTTTGGTCATAACTCCCAAACAATGAAATCGCCTTGGAAGCCCAAAACTATGGTTAATAGCTCATGAAAACAGCAAAAAAACGCAAAAACGACGAGTTTTTAGTAATACCACTCAAACATCCAAATCACCCAAGAACCCCAAAACTGGGCAATAGCTCATCAAATTAGCGATGAAACACGAAAACGATGAGTTTCTGGTCATGGCCTCAAACATGTTGCAGGTCCTAACGGTCGTTGTAAAACACCCCGGAACCCAAAAAAATTTGGCAATAACTCATGAAAACATCCATAAAACGCAAAAACGATGAGGTTTTGGTCATAACTCCCAAACAATGATATCACCATGGAAGCCCAAAACTATGGGTAATAGCTCATGAAAACAACCATAAAGCATAAAAGCAGCGAGTTTTTTGGTAATACCACTCAAACATGAAAATAACCCTGGAACCCCAAAACTTCCGGCAATAGGTCATGAAATTGGCCAGAAATCACGAAAACGACGAGTTTTTGGTCATGGCCTCAAACATATAGCAGGTCCTAACAGTCGTTGTAAATCACCCCGGAACCCAAAACCTATGGGCAATAACTCAGGAAAACGTTCAGGAAACGCATAAAAGCAGCGAGTTTTTGGATATAACTCTAAACAATGAAATCGCCCTAGGAGCCCAAAACTATGGGCAATAGCCCATGAAAACAGCCACAAAACACAAAAAGGATGAGTTATTGGTCATACCACTTAAACATGTAAATCAACCTGGAACCCCAAAACTTTGGGCAATAGCTCATGAAAATTGCCATACAACACGAAAATGACGAGTTTTTGGTCATGGCCTCAAACATGTAGCAGGTCCTAACGGTCGTTGTAAATGACCCCGGAACCTAAAAAAAATGGGTAATAATTCAGGAAAACGTTCAGGAAACGCAAAAACGACTTGTTTTTGAATATAACTCCCAAACAATGAAATCGCCCTAGGAGCCCAAAACTATGGGTAATAGCTCATGAACAAAGCCAGAAAACGTAAAAACGACGAGTTTTGGTAATACCACTCATACATGTAAATCACCATGGAACCCCAAAACTTTGGGCAATAGCTCATGAAAATGGCCATAAAACACGAAAACGACGAGTTTTTGATAATACCACTCAAACTTGTAAATCACCCTGGAACCCCAAAACTTTGGGCAATACCCATGAAAATGGCCATAAAACACGAAAACGACGAGTTTTTGGTCATGGCCTCAAAGATGTACAAGCTCCTAAAGGTCGTTGTAAAACACCCAGGAACCCAAAAGCAAAGGCAATAACTCATGAAAACATCCATAAAAGCATAAAAAGCAGCGAGTTTTGGTCATAACTCCCAAACAATTAAATCGCCTTGGAAGCCTAAAACTATGGTTAATAGCTCAAGAAAACAGCCAAAAAACGCAAAAACGACGAGTCTTTGGTAATACCACTCAAACATGTAAATCACCATGAAACCCCAAAACTTTGGGCAATAGCACATGAAATTGGCCATAAAACGCAAAAACGACGAGTTTTTGGTCATAACTCCCAAACAATGAAATCGCCTTGGAAGCCCAAAACTATGGTTAATAGCTCATGAAAACAGCCAAAAAGCATAAAAGCAGCGAGTTTTGGTAATACCACTCAAACATCCAAATCACCCTAGAACCCTAAAACTGGGCAATAGCTCATCAAATTAGCGATGAAACACGAAAACGATGAGTTTCTTGTCATGGCCTCAAACATGTTGCAGGTCCTAACGGTCGTTGTAAAACATCCCGGAACCCAAAAAACTTTGGCAATAACTCATGAAAACATCCATAAAACGCAAAAACGACGAGTTTTTGGTCATAACTCCCAAACAATGAAATCGCCTTGGAAGCCCAAAACTATGGTTAATAGCTCATGAAAACAGCAAAAAAACGCAAAAACGACGAGTTTTTAGTAATACCACTCAAACATCCAAATCACCCAAGAACCCCAAAACTGGGCAATAGCTCATCAAATTAGCGATGAAACACGAAAACGATGAGTTTCTGGTCATGGCCTCAAACATGTTGCAGGTCCTAACGGTCGTTGTAAAACACCCCGGAACCCAAAAAACTTTGGCAATAACTCATGAAAACATCCATAAAACGCAAAAACGATGAGGTTTTGGTCATAACTCCCAAACAATGATATCACCATGGAAGCCCAAAACTATGGGTAATAGCTCATGAAAACAACCATAAAACGCAAAAACGCAGTTTTTGGTAATACAACTCAAACATGAAAATAACCCTGGAACCCCAAATCTTCCAATAGGTCATGAAATTGGCGAAATCACGAAAAGCGAGTTTTTGGTCATGGCCTCAAACATATAGCAGGTCCTAACAGTCGTTGTAAATCACCCCGGAACCCAAAACCTATGGGCAATAACTCAGGAAAACGTTCAGGAAACGCAAAAACGACGAGTTTTTGGATATAACTTCTAAACAATGAAATCGCCCTAGGAGCCCAAAACTATGGGCAATAGCCCATGAAAACAGCCACAAAACACAAAAAGGATGAGTTATTGGTCATACCACTTAAACATGTAAATCAACCTGGAACCCCAAAACTTTGGGCAATAGCTCATGAAAATTGCCATACAACACGAAAATGACGAGTTTTTGGTCATGGCCTCAAACATGTAGCAGGTCCTAACGGTCGTTGTAAATGACCCCGGAACCTAAAAATAATGGGTAATAATTCAGGAAAACGTTCAGGAAACGCAAAAACGACTTGTTTTTGAATATAACTCCCAAACAATGAAATCGCCCTAGGAGCCCAAAACTATGGGTAATAGCTCATGAACAAAGCCAGAAAACGTAAAAACGACGAGTTTTGGTAATACCACTCATACATGTAAATCACCATGGAACCCCAAAACTTTGGGCAATAGCTCATGAAAATGGCCATAAAACACGAAAACGACGAGTTTTTGATAATACCACTCAAACTTGTAAATCACCCTGGAACCCCAAAACTTTGGGCAATACCCATGAAAATGGCCATAAAACACGAAAACGACGAGTTTTTGGTCATGGCCTCAAAGATGTACAAGCTCCTAAAGGTCGTTGTAAAACACCCAGGAACCCAAAAACAGTGGGCAATAACTCATGAAAACATCCATAAAACGCAAAAACGACGAGTTTTTGGTCATAACTCCCAAACAATTAAATCGCCTTGGAAGCCTAAAACTATGGTTAATAGCTCAAGAAAACAGCCAAAAAACGCAAAAACGACGAGTCTTTGGTAATACCACTCAAACATGTAAATCACCATGAAACCCCAAAACTTTGGGCAATAGCACATGAAATTGGCCATAAATCACAAAAACGACGAGTTTTTGGTCATGGCCTCAAACATGTAGCATGTCCTAACAGTCGATGTAAATCACCCTAGAACCCAAAAATTGTGGGCAATAACTCATGAAAATGTCGATATAACGCAAAAATGACGAGTTTTTGGTCATAACTCCGAAACAATGAAATCGCCATGGAAGCCCAAAACTATGGGTAATAGCTCATGAAAACAGCCAAAAAACACAAAAACGACGAGTTTTTGGTAATACCACTCAAACATGTAAATCACCCTGGAACCCCAAAAGTTTGGGCAATAGCTCATGAATATGGCCATAAAACACGAAAACAACGAGTTTTTGGTAATACCACTCAAACTTGTAAATCACCCTGGAACCCCAAAACTTTGGGCAATACCTGATGAAAATGGCCACAAAACCCGAAAATGACGAGTTTTTGGTCATGGCCTCAAAGATGTACAAGCTCCTAACGGTCGTTCTAAAACACCTAGGAACCCAAAAATAGTTGGCAAGAACTCATGAAAACATCCATAAAATGCAAAGACGACGAGTTTTTGGTCATAACTCCCAAACAATTAAATCGCCTTGGAAGCCTAAAACTATGGTTAATAGCTCAAGAAAACAAAAAAAAGCATAAAAGCAGCAGTCTTTGGTAATACCACTCAAACATGTAAATCACCATGGAACCCCAAAACTTTGGGCAATAGCACATGAAATTGGCCATAAATTATAAAAACGACGAGTTTTTGGTCATGGCCTCAAACATGTAGCAGGTCCTAACAGTCGATGTAAATCACCCCGGAACCCAAAAATTGTGGGCAATAACTCATGAAAATGTCCATATAACGCCAAAATGACGAGTTTTTGGTCATAACTCCCAAACAATGAAATCGCCATGGAAGCCCAAAACTATGGGTAGTAGCTCATGAAAACAGCCAAAAAACACAAAAACGACGAGTTTTTGGTAATACCACTCAAACATGTAAATCACCCTGGAACCCCAAAACTTTGGGCAATAGCTCATGAAAACAGCCATAAAACACGAAAACGACGAGTTTTGGGTAATACCAATCAAACATGTAAATCTCCCTGGAACCCCAAAACTTTGGGCAATAGCTCATGAAAATGGCCATAAAACACGAAAACGACGAGTTTTTGGTCATGGCCTCAAACATGTAGCAACTCCTAAAGGTCGTTGTAAAACACCCAGGAACCCAAAAACAGTGGGCAATAACTCATGAAAACATCCATAAAACGCAAAAACGACGAGTTTTTGGTCATAACTCCCAAACAATGAAATCGCCTTGGAAGCCCAAAACTATGGTTAATAGCTCATGAAAACAGCCAAAAACGCAAAAACGACGAGTTTTTGGTAATACCACTCAAACATCCAAATCACCCTAGAACCCCAAAGCTGGGCAATAGCTCATCAAATTAGCGATGAAACACGAAAACGATGAGTTTCTGGTCATGGCCTCAAACATGTTGCAGGTCCTAACGGTCGTTGTAAAACACCCCGGAACCCAAAAAACTTTGGCAATAACTCATGAAAACATCCATAAAACGCAAAAACAATGAGTTTTTTTTGTCATAACTCCCAAACAATGATATTACCATGGAAGCCCAAAACTATGGGTAATAGCTCATGAAAACAGCCATAAAACGCAAAAACGACGAGTTTTTTGGTAATACCACTCAAACATGAAAATAACCCTGGAACCCCAAAACTTCCGGCAATAGGTCATGAAATTGGCCATAAATCACGAAAACGACGAGTTTTTGGTCATGGCCTCAAACATGTAGCAGGTCCTAACAGTCGTTGTAAATCACTCCGGAACCCAAAAACTATTGGCAATAACTCAGGAAAACGTTCAGGAAACGCAAAAACGACGAGTTTTTGGATATAACTTCCAAACAATGAAATCGCCCTAGGAGCCCAAAACTATGGGCAATAGCCCATGAAAACAGCCACAAAACAAAAAAAGGATGAGTTATTGGTAAACCACTTAAACATGTAAATCAACTTGGAACCCCAAAACTATGGGTAATAGCTCATGAACACAGCCAAAAAACACAAAATCAACGAGTTTTTGGTAATACCACTCAAACATGCAAATCACCCTAGAACCCCAAAACTTTGGGCAATAGCTCATGAAATTGGCGATAAAACACGAAAACGATGAGTTTCTGGTCATGGCCAAAAACATGTTGCAGGTCCTAACAGTCGTTGTAAAACACCTCGGAACCCAAAAAACTGTGGGCAACAACTCATGAAAACATCCATAAAACGCAAACACGATGAGTTTTTGGTCATAACTCCCAAACAATGATATCGCCATGGAATCCCAAAACTATGGGTAATAGCTCATGAAAACAGCCAGAAAACGCAAAAACGACGAGTTTTTGGTAATACCACTCAAACATTTAAACCACCCTGGAACCCCAAAACTTTCGGCAATAGGTCATGAAATTGCCATAAATCACGACGAGTTTTTGGTCATGGCCACAAACATGTAGCAGGTCCTAACGGTCGTTGTAAATCACCCCGGAACACAAAAACTATGGGCAATAATTCAAGAAAACGTTCAGGAAACGCAAAAACGACGAGTTTTCTGGATATAACTTCCAAACAAGGAAATCGCCCTACGAGCCCAAAACTATGGGCAATAGCCCATGAAAACAGCCACAAAACACAAAAATGACGAGTTATTGGTCATACCACTTAAACATGTAAATCAACCCGGAACCCCAAAACTATGGGTAATAGCTAATGAAAACAGCCAAAAACGCAAAAATGACGAGTTTTTGGTAATACCACTCAAACATGTAAATCACCCTAGAACCCCAAAACGTGTAAATCACCCTAGAACCCCAAAATGGGCAATAGCTCATGAAAATTACCATAAAACACGAAAATGACGAGTTTTTGGTCATGGCCTCAAACATGTAGCAGGTCCTAACGGTCGTTGTAAATGACCCCGGAACCTAAAAATAATGGGCAATAATTCAGGAAACGCAAAAACGACTTGTTTTTGGATATAACTCCCAAACAATGAAATCGCCCTAGGAGCCCAAAACTATGGGTAATAGCTCATGAACAAAGCCAGAAAACACAAAAACGACGAGTTTTTGGTAATACCACTCATACATGTAAATCACCATGGAACCCCAAAAATTTGGGCAATAGCTTATGAAATTGGCGATAAAACACGAAAACGATGAGTTTCTGGTCATGGCCTCAAACATGTATCAGGTCCTAACGGTCGTTGTAAAACACCCCGGAACCTAATAACTGTGGGCAATAACTCATGAAAACATCCATAAAACGCAAAAACAACGAGTTTTTGGTCATAACTCCCGAACAATGAAATCGCCGTGGAAGCCTAAAACTATGGGTAATAGCTCATGAAAACAGCCAAAAATGCAAAATCTACGAGTTTTTGGTAATACAACTCAAACATGTAAAGCACCCTGGAACCCCAAAACTTTGGGAAATAGCACATGAAATTGGCAATAAATTACAAAAACGACGAGTTTTTTGTCATGGCCTCAAACATGTAGCATGTCCTAACAGTCGATGTAAATCACCCTAGAACCCAAAAATTGTGGGCAATAACTCATGAAAATGTCCACATTACGCAAAAATGACGAGTTTTTGGTCATAACTCCCAAACAATGAAATCGCCATGGAAGCCCAAAACTATGGGTAATAGCTCATGAAAACAGCCAAAAAACACAAAAACGACGAGTTTTTGGTAATACCACTCAAACATGTAAATCACCCTGGAAGCCCAAAACTTTGGGCAATAGCTCATGAAAATGGCCATAAAACACGAAAACGACGAGTTTTTGGTAATACCACTCAAACTTGTAAATCACCCTGGAACCCCAAAACTTTGGGCAATAGCTCATGAAAATGGCCATAAAACACGAAAACGACGAGTTTTTGGTCATGGCCTCAAACATGTAGCAGCTCCTAAAGGTCGTTGTAAAACACCCAGGAACCCAAAAACAGTGGGCAATAACTCATGAAAACATCCATAAAACGCAAAAACGACGAGTTTTTGGTCATAACTCCCAAACAATGAAATCGCCTTGGAAGCCCAAAACTATGGTTAATAGCTCATGAAAACAGCCAAAAAAGCATAAAAAAGCGAAGTTTTTGGTAATACCACTCAAACATCCAAATCACCCTAGAACCCCAAAACTGGGCAATAGCTCATCAAATTAGCGATGAAACACGAAAACGATGAGTTTCTGGTCATGGCCTCAAATATGTTGCAGGTCCTAACGGTCGTTGTAAAACACCCCGGAACCTAAAAAACTTTGGCAATAACTCATGAAAACATCCATAAAACGCAAAAAACGATGAGTTTTTGGTCATAACTCCCAAACAATGATATTACCATGGAAGCCCAAAACTATGGGTAATAGCTCATGAAAACAGCCATAAAACGCAAAAACGATGAGTTTTTTGGTAATACCACTCAAACATGAAAATAAC
This sequence comes from Avena insularis, assembly GCA_023614405.1. Taxonomy (NCBI): domain Eukaryota; kingdom Viridiplantae; phylum Streptophyta; class Magnoliopsida; order Poales; family Poaceae; genus Avena; species Avena insularis. The sequence goes on along the minus strand of CM042684.1, from coordinate 38,390,264 downwards.
CCTGGAACCCCAAAACTTCCGGCAATAGGTCATGAAATTGGCCATAAATCACGAAAACGACGAGTTTTTGGTCATGGCCTCAAACATGTAGCAGGTCCTAACAGTCGTTGTAAATCACCCCGGAACCCCAAAACTATGGGCAATAACTCAGGAAAGCGTCAGAAAGCATAAAAAGCAGCGAGTTTTTGGATATAACTTCCAAACAATGAAATCGCCCTAGGAGCCCAAAACTATGGGCAATAGCCCATGAAAACAGCCACAAAACACAAAAAGGATGAGTTATTGGTCAAACCACTTAAACATGTAAATCAACCTGGAACCCCAAAACTATGGGTAATAGCTCATGAACACAGCCAAAAAACGCAAAATAGAACGAGTTTTTGGTAATACCACTCAAACATGCAAATCACCCTAGAACCCCAAAACGTTGGGCAATAGCTCATGAAATTGGCGATAAAACACGAAAACGATGAGTTTCTGGTCATGGCCACAAACTTGATGCAGGTCCTAACAGTCGTTGTAAAACACCCTGGAACCCAAAAAATGTGGGCAACAACTCATGAAAACATCCATAAAACGCAAACACGATGAGTTTTTGGTCATAACTCCCAAACAATGATATCGCCATGGAATCCCAAAACTATGGGTAATAGCTCATGAACAAATCCAGAAAACGCGAAAACGACGAGTTTTTGGTAATACCACTCAAACATTTAAACCACCCTGGAACCCCAAAAATTTGGGCAATAGCTTATGAAATTGGCGATAAAACACGAAAACAATGAGTGTCTGCTCATGGCCTCAAACATGTATCAGGTCCTAACGGTCATTGTAAAACACCCCGGAACCTAATAACTGTGGGCAATAACTCATGAAAATGTCCATATAACGCAAAAATTATGAGTTTTTGGTCATAACTCCCAATCAATGTAATCGCCCTGGAAGCCCAAAACAATGGGTAATTGCTCATGAACCAAAAAAAATGCAAAAGCAGCGAGTTTTGGTAATACCACTCAAACATGTAAATCACCCTGTAACCCCAAAACTTTGGGCAATAGCTCATGAAATTGGCTATAAAACATGAAAACGATGAGTTTCTGGTCATGGCCTCAAACATGCTGCAGGTCCTAACGGTCGTTGTAAAACACCCCGGAAGCCAAAAAACTATGGGCAATAACTCACGAAAACATCCATAAAACGTAAAAACAATGAGTTTTTGGTCATAACTCCCAAACAATGAAATCGCCCTGGAAGCCTAAAACTATGGGTAATAGCTCATGAAAACAGCCAAAAATGCAAAATCTACGAGTTTTTGGTAATATAACTCAAACATGTAAAGCACCCTGGAACCCCAAAACTTTGGGCAATAGCACATGAAATTGGCAATAAATTACAAAAACGACGAGTTTTTGGTCATGGCCTCAAACATGTAGCGTGTCCTAACAGTCGATGTAAATCACCCTAGAACCCAAAAATTGTGGGCAATAACTCATGAAAATGTCCATATAACGCAAAAATGACGAGTTTTTGGTCATAACTCCCAAACAATGAAATCGCCATGGAAGCCCAAAACTATGGGTAGTAGCTCATGAAAACAGCCAAAAAACACAAAAACGACGAGTTTTTGGTAATACCACTCAAACATGTAAATCACCCTGGAACCCCAAAAGTTTGGGCAATAGCTCATGAAAATGGCCATGAAACATGAAAACGACGAGTTTTTGGTAATACCACTCAAACTTGTAAATCACCCTGGAACCCCAAAACTTTGGGCAATAGCTGATGAAAATGGCCACAAAACCAGAAAACGACGAGTTTTTGGTCATGGCCTCAAAGATGTAGCAGCTCCTAACGGTCGTTGTAAAACACAAAGGAACCCAAATATAGTGGGCAATAACTCATGAAAACATCCATAAAATTCAAAAACGACGAGTTTTTGGTCATAACTCCCAAACAATTAAATCGCCTTGGAAGCCCAAAACTATGGTTAATAGCTCATGAAAACAGCCAAAAAAACGCATAAAAGCAGCGAGTCTTTGGTAATACCACTCAAACATGTAAATCACCATGGAACCCCAAAACTTTGGGCAATAGCACATGAAATTGGCCATAAATCACAAAAACGACGAGTTTTTGGTCATGGCCTTAAACATGTAGCAGGTCCTAACGGTCATTGTAAAACATCCCGGAACCCAAAAAAACTTTGGCAATAACTCATGAAAACATCCATAAAACGCAAAAACGATGAGTTTTTGGTCATAACTCCCAAACAATGATATCACCATGGAAGCCCAAAACTATGGGTAATAGCTCATGAAAACAGCAATAAAACGCAAAAACGACGAGTTTTTTGGTAATACCACTCAAACATGAAAATAACCCTGGAACCCCAAAACTTCCGGCAATAGGTCATGAAATTGGCCATAAATCACGAAAACGACGAGTTTTTGGTCATGGCCTCAAACATGTAGCAGGTCCTAACAGTCGTTGTAAATCACCCTGGAACCCAAAAACTATGGGCAATAACTCAGGAAAACATTTAGGAAACGCAAAAACGACGAGTTTTTGGATATAACTTCCAAACAATGAAATCGCCCTAGGAGCCCAAAACTATGGGCAATAGCCCATGAAAACAGCCACAAAACACAAAAAGGATGAGTTATTGGTCATACCACTTAAACATGTAAATCAACCTGGAACCCCAAAACTATGGGTAATAGCTCATGAAGACAACCAAAAAACGCAAAATCGACGAGTTTTTGGTAATACCACTCAAACATGCAAATCACCCTAGAACCCCAAAACGTTGGGCAATAGCTCATGAAATTGGCGATAACACACGAAAACGATGAGTTTCTGGTCATGGCCACAAACATGTTGTAGGTCCTAACAGTCGTTGTAAAACACCCCGGAATCCAAAAAACTATGGGCAGCAACTCATGAAAACATCCATAAAACGCAAACACGATGAGTTTTTGGTCATAACTCCCAAACAATGATATCGCCCTGGAAGCCCAAAACTATGGGTAATAGCTCATGAACACAGCCAAAAATGCAAAAACGACGAGTTTTTGGTAATACCACTCAAACATGTAAATCACCCTGTAACCCCAAAACTTTGGGCAATAGCTCATGAAATTGGCAATAAAACACGAAAACGATGAGTTTCTGGTCATGGCCTCAAACATGTTGCAGGTCCTAACGGTCGTTGTAAAACACCCCGAACCCAAAAAAACTATGGGCAATAACTCATGAAAACATCCATAAAACGCAAAAACAATGAGTTTTTGGTCATAACTCCCAAACAATGAAATCGCCCTTTAAGCCTAAAACTATGGGTAATAGCTCATGAAAACAGCCAAAAAATGCAAAATCTACGAGTTTTTGGTAATACAACTCAAACATGTAAAGCACCCTGGAACCCCAAAACTTTGGGCAATAGCACATGAAATTGGCAATAAATTACAAAAACGACGAGTTTTTGGTCATGGCCTCAAACATGTAGCATGTCCTAACAGTCGATGTAAATCACCCTAGAACCCAAAAATTATGGGCAATAACTCATGAAAATGTCCATATAACGCAAAAATGACGAGTTTTTGGTCATAACTCCCAAACAATAAAATCGCCATGGAAGCCCAAAACTATGGGAAATAGCTCATGAAAACAGCCAAAAAACACAAAACGACGAGTTTTTGGTAATACCACTCAAACATGTAAATCACCCTGGAACCCCAAACGTTTGGGCAATAGCTCATGAAAATGGCCATAAAACACGAAAACGACGAGTTTTTGGTAATACCACTCAAACTTGTAAATCACCCTGGAACCCCAAAACTTTGGGCAATAGCTGATGAAAATGGCCACAAAACCCGAAAACGACGAGTTTTTGGTCATGGCCTCAAAGATGTAGCAGCTTCTAACGGTCGTTGTAAAACACCTAGGAACCCAAATATAGTGGGCAATAACTCATGAAAACATCCATAAAATTCAAAAGCAGCAGTTTTTGGTCATAACTCAAACAATTAAATGCTTGGAAGCCCAAAACTATGGTTAATAGCTCATGAAAATAGCCAAAAAACGCAAAAACGACGAGTCTTTGGTAATACCACTCAAACATGTAAATCACCATGGAACCCCAAAACTTTGGGCAATAGCACATGAAATTGGCCATAAATCACAAAAACGACGAGTTTTTGGTCATGGCCTCAAACATGTAGCAGGTCCTAACGGTCATTGTAAAACATCCCGGAACCCAAAAAAAACTTTGGCAATAACTCATGAAAACATCCATAAAACGCAAAAACGATGAGTTTTTGGTCATAACTCCCAAACAATGATATCACCATGGAAGCCCAAAACTATGGGTAATAGCTCATGAAAACAGCCATAAAACGCAAAAACGACGAGTTTTTTGGTAATACCACTCAAACATGAAAATAACCCTAGAACCCCAAAACTTCCGGCAATAGGTCATGAAATTGGCTGAAATCAAAAGCGACGAGTTTTTGGTCATGGCCTCAAACATGTAGCAGGTCCTAACAGTCGTTGTAAATCACCCCGGAACCCAAAAACTATGGGCAATAACTCAGGAAAACATTTAGGAAACGCAAAAACGACGAGTTTTTGGATATAACTTCCAAACAATGAAATCGCCCTAGGAGCCCAAAACTATGGGCAATAGCCCATGAAAACAGCCACAAAACACAAAAAGGATGAGTTATTGGTCATACCACTTAAACATGTAAATCAACCTGGAACCCCAAAACTATGGGTAATAGCTCATGAACACAACCAAAAAACGCAAAATCGACGAGTTTTTGGTAATACCACTCAAACATGCAAATCACCCTAGAACCCCAAAACGTTGGGCAATAGCTCATGAAATTGGCGATAACACACGAAAACGATGAGTTTCTGGTCATGGCCACAAACATGTTGCAGGTCCTAACAGTCGTTGTAAAACACCCTGGAACCCAAAAAACTGTGGGCAGCAACTCATGAAAACATCCATAAAACGCAAACACGATGAGTTTTTGGTCATAACTCCCAAACAATGATATCGCCATGGAATCCCAAAACTATGGGTAATAGCTCATGAACAAAGCCAGAAAACGCAAAAACGACGAGTTTTTGGTAATACCACTCAAACATTTAAACCACCCTGGAACCCCAAAAATTTGGGCAATAGCTTATGAAATTGGCGATAAAACACGAAAACAATGAGTGTCTGCTCATGGCCTCAAACATGTATCAGGTCCTAACGGTCATTGTAGAACACCCCGAACCTAATAACTGTGGGCAATAACTCATGAAAATGTCCATATAACGCAAAAATTATGAGTTTTTGGTCATAACTCCCAATCAATGTAATCGCCCTGGAAGCCCAAAACTATGGGTAATAGCTCATGAACACAGCCAAAAATGCAAAAACGATGAGTTTTTGGTAATACCACTCAAACATGTAAATCACCCTGTAACCCTAAAACTTTGGGCAATAGCTCATGAAATTGGCAATAAAACACGAAAACGATGAGTTTCTGGTCATGGCCTCAAACATGTTGCAGGTCCTAACGGTCGTTGTAAAACACCCCGAACCCAAAAAAACTATGGGCAATAACTCATGAAAACATCCATAAAACGCAAAAACAACGAGTTTTTGGTCATAACTCCCAAACAATGAAATCGCCCTTTAAGCCTAAAACTATGGGTAATAGCTCATGAAAACAGCCAAAAAATGCAAAATCTACGAGTTTTTGGTAATACAACTCAAACATGTAAAGCATCCTGGAACCCCAAAACTTTGGGCAATAGCACATGAAATTGGTAATAAATTACAAAAACGACGAGTTTTTGGTCATGGCCTCAAACATGTAGCATGTCCTAACAGTCGATGTAAATCACCCTAGAACCCAAAAATTATGGGCAATAACTCATGAAAATGTCCATATAACGCAAAAATGACGAGTTTTTTGTCAGAACTCCCAAACAATGAAATCGCCATGGAACCCCAAAACTATGGGTAATAGCTCATGAAGACAGCAAAAAAATACAAAACGACGAGTTTTTGGTAATACCACTCAAACATGTAAATCACCCTGGAACCCCAAACGTTTGGGCAATAGCTCATGAAAATGGCCATAAAACACGAAAACGACGAGTTTTTGGTAATACCACTCAAACTTGTAAATCACCCTGGAACCCCAAAACTTTGGGCAATAGCTGATGAAAATGGCCACAAAACCCGAAAACGACGAGTTTTTGGTCATGGCCTCAAAGATGTAGCAGCTCCTAACGGTCGTTGTAAAACACCTAGGAATCCAAATATAGTGGGCAATAACTCATGAAAACATCCATCAAATTCAAAAACGACGAGTTTTTGGTCATAACTCCCAAACAATTAAATCGCCTTGGAAGCCCAAAACTATGGTTAATAGCTCATGAAAACAGCCAAAAAACGCAAAAACGACGAGTCTTTGGTAATACCACTCAAACATGTAAATCACCATGGAACCCCAAAACTTTGGGCAATAGCACATGAAATTGGCCATAAATCACAAAAACGACGAGTTTTTGGTCATGGCTATAAACATGTAGCAGTCCTAACGGTCATTGTAAAACATCCGAACCCAAAAAACTTTGGCAATAACTCATGAAAACATCCATAAAAGCATAAAGCGATGAGTTTTGGTCATAACTCCCAAACAATGATATCACCATGGAAGCCCAAAACTATGGGTAATAGCTCATGAAAACAACAATAAAGCATAAAAAGCAGCGAGTTTTTGGTAATACCACTCAAACATGAAAATAACCACGGAACCCCAAAACTTAGGCAATAGGTCATGAAATTGGCCATAAATCACAACAGCGAGTTTTTGGTCATGGCCTCAAACATGTAGCAGGTCCTAACGGTCGTTGTAAATGACCCCGGAACCCAAAAACTATGGACAATAACTCAGAAAACATTTAGGAAAGCATAAGCAGCGAGTTTTTGGATATAACTCAAACAATGAAATCGCCCTAGAGCCCAAACTATGGGCGATAGCCCATAAAAACAAAAACACACAAAAAGGATGAGTTATTGGTCATACCACTTAAACATGTAAATCAACCTGGAACCCCAAAACTATGGGTAATAGCTCATGAAGACAACCAAAAAACGCAAAATCGACGAGTTTTTGGTAATACCACTCAAACATGCAAATCACCCTAGAACCCCAAAACGTTGGGCAATAGCTCATGAAATTGGCGATAACACACGAAAACGATGAGTTTCTGGTCATGGCCACAAACATGTTGTAGGTCCTAACAGTCGTTGTAAAACACCCCGGAATCCAAAAAACTATGGGCAGCAACTCATGAAAACATCCATAAAACGCAAACACGATGAGTTTTTGGTCATAACTCCCAAACAATGATATCGCCCTGGAAGCCCAAAACTATGGGTAATAGCTCATGAACATGACAAAAAGGCAAAAAGCGAGTTTTGGTAATACCACTCAAACATGTAAATCACCCTGTAACCCCAAAACTTTGGGCAATAGCTCATGAAATTGGCAATAAAACACGAAAACGATGAGTTTCTGGTCATGGCCTCAAACATGTTACAGGTCCTAACGGTCGTTGTAAAACACCCCGAACCCAAAAAAACTATGGGCAATAACTCATGAAAACATCCATAAAACGCAAAAACAACGAGTTTTTGGTCATAACTCCCAAACAATGAAATCGCCCTTTAAGCCTAAAACTATGGGTAATAGCTCATGAAAACAGCCAAAAAATGCAAAATCTACGAGTTTTTGGTAATACAACTCAAACATGTAAAGCATCCTGGAACCCCAAAACTTTGGGCAATAGCACATGAAATTGGTAATAAATTACAAAAACGACGAGTTTTTGGTCATGGCCTCAAACATGTAGCATGTCCTAACAGTCGATGTAAATCACCCTAGAACCCAAAAATTATGGGCAATAACTCATGAAAATGTCCATATAACGCAAAAATGACGAGTTTTTGGTCATAACTCCCAAACAATGAAATCGCCATGGAACCCCAAAACTATGGGTAATAGCTCATGAAGACAGCAAAAAAATACAAAACGACGAGTTTTTGCTAATACCACTCAAACATGTAAATCACCCTGGAACCCCAAACGTTTGGGCAATAGCTCATGAAAATGGCCATAAAACACGAAAACGACGAGTTTTTGGTAATACCACTCAAACTTGTAAATCACCCTGGAACCCCAAAACTTTGGGCAATAGCTGATGAAAATGGCCACAAAACCCGAAAACGACGAGTTTTTGGTCATGGCCTCAAAGATGTAGCAGCTTCTAACGGTCGTTGTAAAACACCTAGGAACCCAAATATAGTGGGCAATAACTCATGAAAACATCCATAAAATTCAAAAACGACGAGTTTTTGGTCATAACTCCCAAACAATTAAATCGCCTTGGAAGCCCAAAACTATGGTTAATAGCTCATGAAAATAGCCAAAAAACGCAAAAACGACGAGTCTTTGGTAATACCACTCAAACATGTAAATCACCATGGAACCCCAAAACTTTGGGCAATAGCACATGAAATTGGCCATAAATCACAAAAAAGCAGCAGTTTTTGGTCATGGCCTCAAACATGTAGCAGTCCTAACGGTCATTGTAAAACATCCGGAACCCAAAAAAACTTTGGCAATAACTCATGAAAACATCCATAAAGCATAAAAGCGATGAGTTTTGGTCATAACTCCCAAACAATTATATCACCATGGAAGCCCAAAACTATGGGTAATAGCTCATGAAAACAGCCATAAAACGCAAAAACGACGAGTTTTTTGGTAATACCACTCAAACATGAAAATAACCCTGGAACCCCAAAACTTCCGGCAATAGGTCATGAAATTGGCCAGAAATCACGAAAACGACGAGTTTTTGGTCATGGCCTCAAACATGTAGCAGGTCCTAACAGTCGTTGTAAATCACCCCGGAACCCAAAAACTATGGGCAATAACTCAGGAAAACATTTAGGAAAGCATAAAAGCAGCGAGTTTTGGATATAACTTCAAACAATGAAATCGCCTAGGAGCCCAAAACTATGGGCGATAGCCCATGAAAACAATACAAAACACAAAAAGGATGAGTTATTGGTCATACCACTTAAACATGTAAATCAACCTGGAACCCCAAAACTATGGGTAATAGCTCATGAACACAACCAAAAAACGCAAAATCGACGAGTTTTTGGTAATACCACTCAAACATGCAAATCACCCTAGAACCCCAAAACGTTGGGCAATAGCTCATGAAATTGGCGATAACACACGAAAACGATGAGTTTCTGGTCATGCCACAAACATGTTGCAGTCCTAACGATCGTTGTAAAACACCACGGAACCCAAAAAAGCGTAGGCAACTCATGAAAACATCCATAAAACGCAAACACGATGAGTTTTTGGTCATAACTCCCAAACAATGATATCGCCATGGAATCCCAAAACTATGGGTAATAGCTCATGAACAAAGCCAGAAAACGCAAAAACGACGAGTTTTTGGTAATACCACTCAAACATTTAAACCACCCTGGAACCCCAAAAATTTGGGCAATAGCTTATGAAATTGGCGATAAAACACGAAAACAATGAGTGTCTGCTCATGGCCTCAAACATGTATCAGGTCCTAACGGTCATTGTAGAACACCCCGAACCTAATAACTGTGGGCAATAACTCATGAAAATGTCCATATAACGCAAAAATTATGAGTTTTTGGTCATAACTCCCAATCAATGTAATCGCCCTGGAAGCCCAAAACTATGGGTTATAGCTCATGAACACAGCCAAAAATGCAAAAACGATGAGTTTTTGGTAATACCACTCAAACATGTAAATCACCCTGTAACCCTAAAACTTTGGGCAATAGCTCATGAAATTGGCAATAAAACACGAAAACGATGAGTTTCTGGTCATGGCCTCAAACATGTTGCAGGTCCTAACGGTCGTTGTAAAACACCCCGGAACCCAAAAAACTATTGGCAATAACTCATGAAAACATCCATAAAACGCAAAAACAACGAGTTTTTGGTCATTACTCCCAAACAATAAAATCGCCCTTTAAGCCTAAATCTATGGGTAATAGCTCATGAAAACAGCCAAAAAATGCAAAATCTACGAGTTTTTGGTAATTCAACTCAAACATGTAAAGCACCCTGGAACCCCAAAACTTTGGGCAATAGCACATGAAATTGGCAATAAATTACAAAAACGACGAGTTTTTGGTCATGGCCTCAAACATGTAGCATGTCCTAACAGTCGATGTAAATCACCCAAGAACCCAAAAATTGTGGGCAATAACTCATGAAAATGTCCATATAACGCAAAAATGACGAGTTTTTGGTCATAACTCCCAAACAATGAAATGGCCATGGAAGCCCAAAACTATGGGTAATAGCTCATGAAAACAGCCAAAAAACAGAAAAACGACGAGTTTTTGGTAATACCACTCAAACATGTAAATCACCCTGGAACCCCAAAAGTTTGCTCAATAGCTCATGAAAATGGCCATAAAACACGAAAACGACGAGTTTTTGGTAATACCACTCAAACTTGTAAATCACCCTGGAACCCCAAAAGTTTGGGCAATAGCTGATGAAAATGGCCACAAAACCCAAAAACGACGAGTTTTTGGTCATGGCCTCAAAGATGTAGTACCTCCTAGGCAATAGCTCATGAAAACATCCATAAAACACGAAAACGACGAGTTTTTGGTCATAACTCCCAAACAATGAAATCGCCTTGGAAGCCCAAAACTATGGTTAATAGCTCATGAAAACAAAAAAGCATAAAAGCAGCGAGTTTTGGTAATACCACTGAAACATCCAAATCACCCTAGAACCCCAAAACTGGGCAATAGCTCATCAAATTAGCGATGAAAAACGAAAACGATGAGTTTCTGGTCATGGCCTCAAACATGTTGCAGGTCCTAACGGTCATTGTAAAACATCCCGAAACCCAAAAAACTTTGGCAATAACTCATGAAAACATCCATAAAACGCAAAAACGATGAGTTTTTGGTCATAACTCCCAAACAATGATATCACCATGGAAGCCCAAAACTATGGGTAATAGCTCATGAAAACAGCCATAAAACGCAAAAATGACGAGTTTTTTGGTAATACCACTCAAACATGAAAATAACCCTGGAACCCCAAAACTTCCGGCAATAGGTCATGAAATTGGCCATAAATCACGAAAACGACGAGTTTTTGGTCATGGCCTCAAACATGTAGCAGGTCCTAACAGTCGTTGTAAATCACCCCGAAAACCAAAAACTACGGGCAATAACTCAGGAAAACGTTCAGGAAACGCAAAAACAACGAGTTGTTGGATATAACTTCCTAACAATGAAATCGCCCTAGGAGCCCAAAACTATGGGCAATAGCCCATGAAAACAGCCACAAAACACAAAAAGGATGAGTTATTGGTCATACCACTTAAACATGTAAATCAACCTGGAACCCCAAAACTATGGGTAATAGCTCATGAACACAGCCAAAAAACGCAAAATCGACGAGTTTTTGGTAATACCACTCAAACATGCAAATCACCCTAGAACCCCAAAACGTTGGGCAATAGCTCATGAAATTGGCGATAAAACACGAAAACGATGAGTTTCTGGTCATGGCCACAAACATGTTGCAGGTCCTAACAGTCGTTGTAAAACACCCCGGAACCCAAAAAATGTGGGCAACAACTCAAGAAAACATCCATAAAACGCAAACACGATGAGTTTTTGGTCATAACTCCCAAACAATGATATCGCCATGGAATCCCAAAACTATGGGTAATAGCTCATGAACAAATCCAGAAAACGCAAAAACGACGAGTTTTTGGTAATACCACTCAAACATTTAAACCACCCTGGAACCCCAAAAATTTGGGCAATAGCTTATGAAATTGGCGATAAAACACGAAAACAATGAGTGTCTGCTCATGGCCTCAAACATGTATCAGGTCCTAACGGTCATTGTAAAACACCCCGGAACCTAATAACTGTGGGCAATAACTCATGAAAATGTCCATATAACGCAAAAATTATGAGTTTTTGGTCATAACTCCCAATCAATGTAATCGCCCTGGAAGCCCAAAACAATGGGTAATTGCTCATGAACCCAGCCAAAAATGCAAAAACGACGAGTTTTTGGTAATACCACTCAAACATGTAAATCACCCTGTAACCCCAAAACTTTGGGCAATAGCTCATGAAATTGGCTATAAAACATGAAAACGATGAGTTTCTGGTCATGGCCTCAAACATGTTGCAGGTCCTAACGGTCGTTGTAAAACACCCCGGAACCCAAAAAACTATGGGCAATAACTCACGAAAACATCCATAAAACGTAAAAACAATGAGTTTTTGGTCATAACTCCCAAACAATGAAATCGCCCTGGAAGCCTAAAACTATGGGTAATAGCTCATGAAAACAGCCAAAAATGCAAAAAATCTCTGAGTTTTGGGTAATAAAACTCAAACATGTAAAGCACCCTGGAACCCCAAAACTTTGGGCAATAGCACATGAAATTGGCAATAAATTACAAAAACGACGAGTTTTTGGTCATGGCCTCAAACATGTAGCGTGTCCTAACAGTCGATGTAAATCACCCTAGAACCCAAAAATTGTGGGCAATAACTCATGAAAATGTCCATATAACGCAAAAATGACGAGTTTTTGGTCATAACTCCCAAACAATGAAATCGCCATGGAAGCCCAAAACTATGGGTAGTAGCTCATGAAAACAGCCAAAAAACACAAAAACGACGAGTTTTTGGTAATACCACTCAAACATGTAAATCACCCTGGAACCCCAAAAGTTTGGGCAATAGCTCATGAAAATGGCCATGAAACATGAAAACGACGAGTTTTTGGTAATACCACTCAAACTTGTAAATCACCCTGGAACCCCAAAACTTTGGGCAATAGCTGATGAAAATGGCCACAAAACCAGAAAACGACGAGTTTTTGGTCATGGCCTCAAAGATGTAGCAGACTCTAACAGTGGTTGTAAAACACCTAGGAACCCAAAAATAGTGGGCAATAACTCATGAAAACATCCATAAAAGCATAAAAGCAGCAGTTTTGGTCATAACTCCCAAACAATTAAATCGCCTTGGAAGCCCAAAGCTATGGTTAATAGCTCATGAAAACAGCCAAAAAAACGCAAAAACGAAGAGTTTTTGGTGATACCACTCATACATGTAAATCACCATGGAACCCCAAAACTTTGGGCAATAGCTTATGAAATTGGCGATAAAACACGAAAACGATGAGTTTCTGCTCATGGCCTCAAACATGTAGCAGGTCCTAACGGTCATTGTAAAACACCCCGGAACCTAATAACTGTGGGCAATAACTCATGAAAATGTCCATATAACGCAAAAATGATGAGTTTTTGGTCATAACTCCCAAACAATGAAATCGCCATGGAAGCCCAAAACAATGGGTAATAACTCATGAAAATAGCCAAAAAACACAAAAACGACGAGTTTTTGGTCATAACTCCCAATCAATGTAGTATCCCTGGAAGCCCAAAACTATGGGTAATTGCTCATGAACACAACCAAAAATGCAAAAACGACGAGTTTTTGGTAATACCACTAAACATGTAAATCACCCTGGAACCCCAAAACTTTGGGCAATAGCTCATGAAATTGGCAATAAAACACGAAAACGATGAGTTTTTGGTCATGGCCTCAAACATGTTGCCGGTCCTAACGGTCGTTGTAAAACACCCCGGAACCCAAAAAACTATGGGCAATAACTCATGAAAACATCCATAAAACGCAAAAACAACGAGTTTTTGGTCATAACTCCTAAACAATGAAATGCCTACAGAAGCCCAAAACTATGGGTAATAGCTCATGAAAACGACCAAAAATGCAAAATCTCTGAGTTTTTGGTAATACAACTCAAACATGTAAAGCACCCCGGAACCCCAAAACTTTGGGCAATAGCACATGAAATTGGCAATAAATTACAAAAGCAGCGAGTTTTGGTTGTAATATAAACATGTAGCAGTCCATAAGTCGATGTAAATCACCCTAGAACCCAAAAATTGTGGGCAATAACTCATGAAAATGTCCATATAACGCAAAAATGACGAGTTTTTGGTCATAATTCCCAAACAATGAAATCGCCATGGAAGCCCAAAACAATGGGTAATAGCTCATGAAAACAGCCAAAAAACACAAAAACGACGAGTTTTTGGTAATACCACTCAAACATGTAAATCACCCTGGAACCCCAAAACTTTGGGCAATAGCTCATGAAAATTGCCATAAAACACGAAAATGACGACTTTTTGGTCATGGCCTTAAACATGTAGCAGGTCCTAACGGTCGTTGTAAATGACCCCGGAATCTAAAAACAATGGGCAATAATTAGAAAGCGTTGAAAGCATAAAAGCGACTTGTTTTTGGATATAACTCCCAAACAATGAAATCGCCCTACGAGCCCAAAACTATGGGTAATAGCACATGAACAAAGCCAGAAAACGAAAAAACGATGAGTTTTTGGTAATACCACTCATACATGTAAATCACCATGGAACCCCAAAACTTTGGGCAATAGCTTGTGAAATTGGCGATAAAACACGAAAACGATGAGTGTCTGCTCATGGCCTCAAACATGTAGCAGGTCCTAACGGTCATTGTAGGAACCCAAAAAAAACTATGGGCAATAACTCATGAAAACACTCATAAAACGCAAAAACAACGAGTTTTTGGTCATAACTCCCAAACAATGAAATCGCCCTGGAAGCCCAAAACTATGGGTAATAGCTCATGAAAACAGCCAAAAAACACAAAAACGACGAGTTTATGGTAATACCACTCAAACATGTAAAGCACCCTGGAACCCCAAAACTTTGGGCAATAGCTCATGAAATTGGCTATAAAACATGAAAACGATGAGTTTCTGGTCATGGCCTCAAACATGTTGCAGTCCTAGCATTGTTGTAAAACACCGGAACCCAAAAACTATGGGCAATAACTCATGAAAACATCCATAAAAGCGTAAAAACAATGAGTTTTGGTCATAACTCCCAAACAATGAAATGCATACAGAGCCTAAAACTATGGGTAATAGCTCATGAAAACAGCCAAAAATGCAAAATCTACAAGTTTTTGGTAATATAACTCAAACATGTAAAGCACCCTGGAACCCCAAAACTTTGGGCAATAGCACATGAAATTGGCAATAAATTACAAAAACGACGAGTTTTTGGTCATGGCCTCAAACATGTAGCGTATCCTAACAGTCGATGTAAATCACCCTAGAACCCAAAAATTGTGGGCAATAACTCATGAAAATGTCCATATAGCATAAAAAATGAGTTTTGGTCATAACTCCCAAACAATGAAATCGCCATGGAAGCCCAAAACTATGGGTAGTAGCTCATGAAAACAGCCAAAAAACACAAAAACGACGAGTTTTTGGTAATACCACTCAAACATGTAAATCACCCTGGAACCCCAAAAGTTTGGGCAATAGCTCATGAAAATGGCCATGAAACATGAAAACGACGAGTTTTTGGTAATACCACTCAAACTTGTAAATCACCCTGGAACCCCAAAACTTTGGGCAATAGCTGATGAAAATGGCCACAAAACCAGAAAACGACGAGTTTTTGGTCATGGCCTCAAAGATGTAGCAGCTCCTAACGGTCGTTGTAAAACACCTAGGAACCCAAAAATAGTGGGCAATAACTCATGAAAACATCCATAAAATGCAAAAACGACGAGTTTTTGGTCATAACTCCCAAACAATTAAATCGCCTTGGAAGCCCAAAGCTATGGTTAATAGCTCATGAAAAGCAAAAAAAGCATAAAAGCATTTAGTCTTTGGTAATACCACTCAAACATGTAAATCACCATGGAACCCCAAAAATTTGGGCAATAGCACATGAAATTGGCCATAAATCACAAAAATGACGAGTTTTTGGCCATGGCCTCAAACATGTAGCAGGTCCTAACAGTCGATGTAATTCACCCTAGAACCCAAAAATTGTGGGCAATAACTCATGAAAATGTCCATATAACGCAAAAATGACGAGTTTTTGGTCATAACTCCCAAACAATGAAATCGCCATGGAAGCCCAAAACAATGGGTAATAGCTCATGAAAACAGCCAAAAAACACAAAAACGACGAGTTTTTGGTAATACCACTCAAACATGTAAATAACCCTGCAACCCCAAAACTTTGGGCAATAGCTCATGAAAATGGCCATAAAACACGAAAACGACGAGTTCTTGGTAATACCACTCAAACTTGTAAATCACCCTGGAACCCCAAAACTTTGGACAATAGCTCATGAAAATGGCCATAAAACACGAAAACGACGAGTTTTTGGTCATGGCCTCAAACATGTAGTAGCTCCTAAAGGTCGTTGTAAAACACCCAGGAACCCAAAAATAGTGGGCAATAACTCATGAAAACATCCATAAAACGCAAAAACGACGAGTTTTTGGTCATAACACCCAAACAATGAAATCGCCTTGGAAGCCCAAAACTATGGTTAATAGCTCATGAAAACAGCCCAAAAACGCAAAAACGAAGAGTTTTTGGTGATACCACTCATACATGTAAATCACCATGGAACCCCAAAACTTTGGGCAATAGCTTATGAAATTGGCGATAAAACACGAAAACAATGAGTTTCTGCTCATGGCCTCAAACATGTAGCAGGTCCTAACGGTCATTGTAAAACACCCCGGAACCTAATAACTGTGGGCAATAACTCATGAAAATGTCCATATAACGCAAAAATGATGAGTTTTTGGTCATAACTCCCAATCAATGTAGTATCCCTGGAAGCCCAAAACTATGGGTAATTGCTCATGAACACAGCCAAAAATGCAAAAACGACGAGTTTTTGGTAATACCACTAAACATGTAAATCACCACAGAACCCCCAAAACTTTGGGCAATAGCTCATGAATTTGGCAATAAAACACGAAAACGATGAGTTTCTGGTCATGGCCTCAAACATGTTGCCGGTCCTAACGGTCGTTGTAAAACACCCCGGAACCCAAAAAACTATGGGCAATAACTCATGAAAACATCCATAAAACGCAAAAACAACGAGTTTTTGGTCATAACTCTAAACAATGAAATGCCTACAAGCCCAAAACTATGGGTAATAGCTCATGAAAACAGCCAAAAAATGCAAAATCTACGAGTTTTTGGTAATAGAACTCAAACATGTAAAGCACCCCGGAACCCCAAAACTTTGGGCAATAGCACATGAAATTGGCAATAAATTACAAAAAGCAGCGAGTTTTTGGTTGTAATATAAACATGTAGCAGGTCCATAAGTCGATGTAAATCACCCTAGAACCCAAAAATTGTGGGCAATAACTCATGAAAATGTCCATATAACGCAAAAATGACGAGTTTTTGGTCATAATTCCCAAACAATGAAATCGCCATGGAAGCCCAAAACAATGGGTAATAGCTCATGAAAACAGCCAAAAAACACAAAAACGACGAGTTTTTGGTAATACCACTCAAACATGTAAATCACCCTGGAACCCCAAAACTTTGGGCAATAGCTCATGAAAATTGCCATAAAACACGAAAATGACGACTTTTTGGTCATGGCCTCAAACATGTAGCAGGTCCTAACGGTCGTTGTAAATGACCCCGGAACCTAAAAACAATGGGCAATAATTCAGGAAAACGTTCAGGAAACGCAAAAACGACTTGTTTTTGGATATAACTCCCAAACAATGAAATCGCCCTACGAGCCCAAAACTATGGGTAATAGCACATGAACAAAGCCAGAAAACGAAAAAACGATGAGTTTTTGGTAATACCACTCATACATGTAAATCACCATGGAACCCCAAAACTTTGGGCAATAGCTTGTGAAATTGGCGATAAAACACGAAAACGATGAGTGTCTGCTCATGGCCTCAAACATGTAGCAGGTCCTAACGGTCATTGTAAAACACCTCGGAACCCAAAAAAACCTATGGGCAATAACTCATGAAAACACTCATAAAACGCAAAAACAACGAGTTTTTGGTCATAACTCCCAAACAATGAAATCGCCCTGGAAGCCCAAAACTATGGGTAATAGCTCATGAAAACAGCCAAAAAATGCAAAATCTACGAGTTTTTGGTAATACAACTCAAACATGTAAAGCACCCTGGAACCCCAAAACATTGGGCAATAGAACATGAAATTGGCAATAAATTACAAAAACGACGAGTTTTTGGTCATGGCCTCAAACATGTAGCAGGTACTAACAGTCGATGTAAATCACCCTAGAACCCAATAATTGTGGGCAATAACTCATAAAAATGTCCATATAACGCAAAAATGACGACTTTTTGGTCATAACTCCCAAACAATGAAATCGCCATGGAAGCCCAAAACTATGGGTAATAGCTCATGAAAACAGCCAAAAAACGACGAGTTTTTGGTAATACCACTCAAACATGTAAATCACCCTGGAACCCCAAAACTTTGGGCAATAGCTCATGAAAATGGCCATAAAACATGAAAACGACGAGTTTTTGGTAATACCACTCAAACATGTAAATCACCCTGGAACCCCAAAACTTTGGGCAATGGCTCATGAAAATGGCCATAAAACACGAAAACGACGACTCTTTGGTAATACCACTCAAACTTGTAAATCACCCTGGAACCCCAAAACTTTGGGCAATAGCTCATGAAAATGGCCATAAAACACGAAAATGACGAGTTTTTGGTCATGGCATAAACATGTAGCAGTCCTAAATTCGTTGTAAATGACCGGAACCTAAAAACAATGGCAATAATTCAGAAAAGCGTTCGAAAGCATAAAAGCGACTTGTTTTTGGATATAACTCCCAAACAATGAAATCGCCCTAGGAGCCCAAAACTATGGGTAATAGCTCATGAAAACAGCCAAAAAACACAAAAACGACGAGTTTTTGGTAATACCACTCAAACATGTAAATCACCCTGGAACCCCAAAACATTGGGCAATAGCTCATGAAAATGGCCATAAAACACGAAAACGACGAGTTTTTGGTAATACCACTCAAACTTGTAAATCACCCTGGAACCCCAAAACTTTGGGCAATAGCTCATGAAAATGGCCATAAAACACGAAAACGACGAGTTTTTGGTCATGGCCTCAAACATGTAGCAGCTCCTAAAGGTCGTTGTAAAACACCCAGGAACCCACAAACAGTGGGAAATAACTCATGAAAACATCCATAAAACGACAAAACGACGAGTTTTTGGTCATAACTCCCATACAATGAAATCGCCTTGGAAGCCCAAAACTATTGTTAATAGCTCATGAACGACGAGTTTTTGGTAATACCACTCAAACATGCAAATCACCCTAGAACCCCAAAACTGGGCAATAGCTCATCAAATTAGCGATGAAACACGAAAACGATGAGTTTCTGGTCATGGCCTCAAACATGTTGCGTGTCCTAGCAGTCGTTGTAAAACACCCCGAAACCCAAAAAACTTTGGCAATAACTCATGAAAACATCCATAAAACGCAAAAACGATGAGTTTTTGGTCATAACTCCCAAACAATGATATCACCATGGAAGCCAAAAACTATGGGTAATAGCTCATGAAATAGACAAAAAACGCAAAAACGACGAGTTTTTTGGTAATACCACTCAAACATGAAAATCACCCTGGAACCCCAAAACTTCCGGCAATAGGTCATGAAATTGGCCATAAATCACGAAAACGACGAGTTTTTGGTCATGGCCTCAAACATGTAGCAGGTCCTAACAGTCTTTGTAAATCACCCCGGAACCCAAAAACTATGGGCAATAACTCAGGAAAACGTTCAGGAAACGAAAAAACGACGAGTTTTTGGATATAACTTCCAAACAATGATATCGCAATGGAATCCCAAAACTATGGGTAATAGCTCATGAAAATAGCCAAAAACACACAAAAACGACGACTTTTTGGTAATACAACTCAAACATTTAAACCACCCTGGAACCCCAAAACTTTCGGCAATAGGTCATGAAATTGCCATAAATCACGAAAACGACGAGTTTTTGGATATAACTTCCAAACAATGAAATCGCCCTAGGAGCCCAAAACTATGGGCAATAGCCCATGAAAACAGCCACAAAACACAAAACGACGAGTTATTGGTCATACCACTTCAACATGTAAATCAACCCGGAACCCCAAAACTATGGGTAATAGCTAATGAAAACAGCCAAAAATGCAAAAACGACGAGTTTTTGGTCATACCACTCAAACATGTATATCACCCTGGAACACCAAAACTTTGGGCAATAGCTCATGAAAATTGCCATAAAACATGAAAATGACGAGTTTTTGGTCATGGCCTCAAACATGTAGCAGGTCCTGACGGTCGTTGTAAATGACCCCGGAACCTAAAAACAATGGGCAATAACTTCAGAAAAGCGTTAGAAAGCATAAAAAGCGACTTGTTTTGTATATAACTCCAAAACAATCAAATCGCCCTAGGACCCCAAAACTATGGTTAATAGCTCATGAAAAAAGCGAAAAGCATAAAAAGCGAGTTTTGGTGATACCACTCATACATGTAAATCACCATGGAACCCCAAAACTTTGGGCAATAGCTTATGAAATTGGCGATAAAACACAACGATGAGTTTACGCTCATGGCGTCAAACATGTAGCAGTCCTAACGATCATTGTAAAACACCGGAACCCTAATAACTGGCAATAACTCATGAAAATGTCCATATAAGCATAAAAATGATGAGTTTTGGTCATAACTCCCAATCAATGTAGTACAGAAGCCCAAAACTACGGGTAATTGCTCATGAACACAGCCAAAAATGCAAAAACGACGAGTTTTTGGTAATACCACTAAACATGTAAATCACCCTAAAACCCCAAAACTTTGGGCAATAGCTCATGAAATTGGCAATAAAACACGAAAACGATGAGTTTCTGGTCATGGCCTCAAACATGTTGCCGGTCCTAACGGTCGTTGTAAAACACCCCGGAACCCAAAAAACTATGGGCAATAACTCATGAAAACATCCATAAAAGCATAAAAACAACGAGTTTTGGTCATAACTCCCAAACAATGAAATACATACAGAAGCCCAAAACTATGGGTAATAGCTCATGAAAACAACCAAAAATGCAAAATCTCGAGTTTTGTTAATAAAAATAAAACATGTAAAGCACCCCGGAACCCCAAAACTTTGGGCAATAGCACATGAAATTGGCAATAAATTACAAAAACGACGAGTTTTTGGTTATGGCCTCAAACATGTAGCAGGTCCATAAGTCGATGTAAATCACCCTAGAACCCAAAAATTGTGGGCAATAACTCATGAAAATGTCCATATAACGCATAAAAATAGCGAGTTTTTTCATAATTCCCAAACAATGAAATCATGGTGGAAGCCCAAAACAATGGGTAATAGCTCATGAAAACAGCCAAAAACACAAAAAGCAGCGAGTTTTGGTAATACCACTCAAACATGTAAATCACCCTGGAACCCCAAAACTTTGGGCAATAGCTCATGAAAATTGCGATAAAACGAAAATGACGAGTTTTGGTCATGGCCTCAAACATGTAGCAGGTCCTAACAGTGCGTTGTAAATGACCGGAACCTAAAACAATGGGCAATAATTCAGAAAATGTTAGAAGCATAAAAAGCGACTTGTTTTTGGATATAACTCCCAAACAATGAAATCGCCCTACGAGCCCAAAACTATGGGTAATAGCACATGAACAAAGCGGAAAGCATAAAAGCGATGAGTTTTGGTAATACCACTCATACATGTAAATCACCATGGAACCCCAAAACTTTGGGCAATAGCTTGTGAAATTGGCGATAAAACACGAAAGCGATGAGTGTACGCTCATGGCCTCAAACATGTAGCAGTCCTAACGGTCATTGTAAAACACCTCGGAACCCAAAAACTATGGGCGATAACTCATGAAAACATTCATAAAAGCATAAAAACAACGAGTTTTGGTCATAACTCCCAAACAATGAAATCATACAGAAGCCCAAAACTATGGGTAATAGCTCATGAAAACAGCCAAAAAATGCAAAATCTACGAGTTTTTGGTAATACACTCAAACATGTAAAGCACCCTGGAACCACAAAACTTTGGGCAATAGAACATGAAATTGGCAATAAATTACAAAAACGACGAGTTTTTGGTCATGGCCTCAAACATGTAGCAGGTACTAACAGTCGATGTAAATCACCCTAGAACCCAATAATTGTGGGCAATAACTCATAAAAATGTCCATATAACGCAAAAATGATGAGTTTTTGGTCATAACTCCCAAACAAAGAAATCGCCATGGAAGCCCAAAACTATGGGTAATAGCTCATGAAAAGCGACCAAAAAAAGCAGCAGTTTTTGGTAATACCACTCAAACATGTAAATCACCCTGGAACCCCAAAACTTTGGGCAATAGATCATGAAAATGGCCATAAAACATTAAAACGACGAGTTTTTGGTAATACCACTCAAACATCTAAATCACCCTGGAACCCCAAAACTTTGGGCAATAGCTCATGAAAATGGCCATAAAACACGAAAACGACGACTTTTTGGTAATACCACTCATACATGTAAATCACCATGGAACCCCAAAACTTTGGGCAATAGCTTGTGAAATTGGCGATAAAACACGAAAACGATGAGTGTCTGCTCATGGCCTCAAACATGTAGCAGGTCCTAACGGTCATTGTAAAACACCTCGGAACCCAAAAAAAACTATGGGCAATAACTCATGAAAACACTCATAAAACGCAAAAACAACGAGTTTTTGGTCATAACTCCCAAACAATGAAATCGCCCTGGAAGCCCAAAACTATGGGTAATAGCTCATGAAAACAGCCAAAAAATGCAAAATCTACGAGTTTTTGGTAATACAACTCAAACATGTAAAGCACCCTGGAACCCCAAAACATTGGGCAATAGAACATGAAATTGGCAATAAATTACAAAAACGACGAGTTTTTGGTCATGGCCTCAAACATGTAGCAGGTACTAACAGTCGATGTAAATCACCCTAGAACCCAATAATTGTGGGCAATAACTCATAAAAATGTCCATATAACGCAAAAATGACGACTTTTTGGTCATAACTCCCAAACAATGAAATCGCCATGGAAGCCCAAAACTATGGGTAATAGCTCATGAAAACAGCCAAAAAACGACGAGTTTTTGGTAATACCACTCAAACATGTAAATCACCCTGGAACCCCAAAACTTTGGGCAATAGCTCATGAAAATGGCCATAAAACATGAAAACGACGAATTTTTGGTAATACCACTCAAACATGTAAATCACCCTGGAACCCCAAAACTTTGGGCAATAGCTCATGAAAATGGCCATAAAACACGAAAACGACGACTTTTTGGTAATACCACTCAAACTTGTAAATCACCCTGGAACCCCAAAACTTTGGGCAATAGCTCATGAAAATGGCCATAAAACACGAAAACGACGAGTTTTTGGTCATGGCCTCAAACATGTAGCAGCTCCTAAAGGTCGTTGTAAAACACCCAGGAACCCACAAACAGTGGGAAATAACTCATGAAAACATCCATAAAACGACAAAACGACGAGTTTTTGGTCATAACTCCCATACAATGAAATCGCCTTGGAAGCCCAAAACTATTGTTAATAGCTCATGAACGACGAGTTTTTGGTAATACCACTCAAACATGCAAATCACCCTAGAACCCCAAAACTGGGCAATAGCTCATCAAATTAGCGATGAAACACGAAAACGATGAGTTTCTGGTCATGGCCTCAAACATGTTCAGAGTCCTAGCAGTCGTTGTAAAACACCAACCAAAAAACTTTGGCAATAACTCATGAAAACATCCATAAAACGCAAAAACGATGAGTTTTTGGTCATAACTCCCAAACAATGATATCACCATGGAAGCCAAAAACTATGGGTAATAGCTCATGAAAATAGCCAAAAAGCAAAAAGCAGCGAGTTTTTGGTAATACCACTCAAACATGAAAATCACCCTCGAACCCCAAAACTTCCGGCAATAGGTCATGAAATTGGCCATAAATCACGAAAACGACGAGTTTTTGGTCATGGCCTCAAACATGTAGCAGTCTAACGGTCTTTGTAAATCACCGGAACCCAAAAACTATGGGCAATAACTCAGAAAGCGTTAGAAAGCATAAAAGCAGCGAGTTTTGGATATAACTTCAAACAATGATATCAATGGAATCCCAAAACTATGGGTAATAGCTCATGAAAATAGCCAAAAACACACAAAAACGACGACTTTTTGGTAATACAACTCAAACATTTAAACCACCCTGGAACCCCAAAACTTTCGGCAATAGGTCATGAAATTGCCATAAATCACGAAAACGACGAGTTTTTGGATATAATTTCCAAACAATGAAATCGCCCTAGGAGCCCAAAACTATGGGCAATAGCCCATGAAAACAGCCACAAAACACAAAACGACGAGTTATTGGTCATACCACTTAAACATGTAAATCAACCCGGAACCCCAAAACTATGGGCAATAAATCATGAAAACATCCATAAAACGCAAAAACAACGAGTTTTTGGTCATAACTCCCAAACAATGAAATCGCCCTGGAAGCCCAAAACTATGGGTAATAGCTCATGAAAATGACCAAAAATGCAAAATCTACGAGTTTTTGGTAATACAACTCAAACATGTAAAGCACCCCGGAACCCCAAAACTTTGGGCAATAGCACATGAAATTGGCAATAAATTACAAAAACGACGAGTTTTTGGTTATGGCCTCAAACATGTAGCAGGTCCATAAGTCGATGTAAATCACCCTAGAACCCAAAAATTGTGGGCAATAACTCATGAAAATGTCCATATAACGCAAAAATGACGAGTTTTTTGTCATAATTCCCAAACAATGAAATCGCCATGGAAGCCCAAAACAATGGGTAATAGCTCATGAAAACAGCCAAAAAACACAAAAACGACGAGTTTTTGGTAATACCACTCAAACATGTAAATCACCCTGGAACGCCAAAACTTTGGGCAATAGCTCATGAAAATTGCCATAAAACACGAAAATGACGAGTTTTTGGTCATGGCCTCAAACATGTAGCAGGTCCTAACGGTCGTTGTAAATGACCCCGGAACCTAAAAACAATGGGCATTAATTCAGGAAAATGTTCAGGATACGCAAAAACGACTTGTTTTTGGATATAACTCCCAAAAAAGGAAATCGCCCTACGAGCCCAAAACTATGGGTAATAGCACATGAACAAAGCCAGAAAACGCAAAAACGATGAGTTTTTGGTAATACCACTCATACATGTAAATCACCATGGAACCCCAAAACTTTGGGCAATAGCTTGTGAAATTGGCGATAAAACACGAAAACGATGAGTGTCTGCTCATGGCCTCAAACATGTAGCAGGTCCTAACGGTCATTGTAAAACACCTCGGAACCCAAAAAACTATGGGCAATAACTCATGAAAACATTCATAAAACGCAAAAACAACGAGTTTTTGGTCATAACTCCCAAACAATGAAATGCATGAAGCCCAAAACTATGGGTAATAGCTCATGAAAACAGCCAAAAAATGCAAAATCTACGAGTTTTTGGTAATACACTCAAACATGTAAAGCACCCTGGAACCACAAAACTTTGGGCAATAGAACATGAAATTGGCAATAAAATACAAAAACGACGAGTTTTTGGTCATGGCCTCAAACATGTAGCAGGTACTAACAGTCGATGTAAATCACCCTAGAACCCAATAATTGTGGGCAATAACTCATAAAAATGTCCATATAACGCAAAAATGATGAGTTTTTGGTCATAACTCCCAAACAAAGAAATCGCCATGGAAGCCCAAAACTATGGGTAATAGCTCATGAAAACAGCCAAAAAACGACGAGTTTTTGGTAATACCACTGAAACATGTAAATCACCTGGAACCCCAAAACTTTGGGCAATAGATCATGAAAATGGCCATAAAACATGAAAGCAGCGAAGTTTTGTTAATACCACTAAAACATCTAAATCACCCTGGAACCCCAAAACTTTGGGCAATAGCTCATGAAAATGGCCATAAAACACAGCAACGACTTTTTGGTAATACCACTCATACATGTAAATCACCATGGAACCCCAAAACTTTGGGCAATAGCTTGTGAAATTGGCGATAAAACACGAAAACGATGAGTGTCTGCTCATGGCCTCAAACATGTAGCAGGTCCTAACGGTCATTGTAAAACACCTCGGAACCCAAAAAACTATGGGCAATAACTCATGAAAACATTCATAAAACGCAAAAACAACGAGTTTTTGGTCATAACTCCCAAACAATGAAATCATACAGAGCCCAAAACTATGGGTAATAGCTCATGAAAACAGCCAAAAAATGCAAAATCTACGAGTTTTTGGTAATACACTCAAACATGTAAAGCACCCTGGAACCACAAAACTTTGGGCAATAGAACATGAAATTGGCAATAAATTACAAAAACGACGAGTTTTTGGTCATGGCCTCAAACATGTAGCAGGTACTAACAGTCGATGTAAATCACCCTAGAACCCAATAATTGTGGGCAATAACTCATAAAAATGTCCATATAACGCAAAAATGACGAGTTTTTGGTCATAACTCCCAAACAAAGAAATCGCCATGGAAGCCCAAAACTATGGGTAATAGCTCATGAAAACAGCCAAAAAACGACGAGTTTTTGGTAATACCACTGAAACATGTAAATCACCCTGGAACCCCAAAACTTTGGGCAATAGATCATGAAAATGGCCATAAAACATGAAAACGACGAGTTTTTGGTAATACCACTCAAACATCTAAATCACCCTGGAACCCCAAAACTTTGGGCAATAGCTCATGAAAATGGCCATAAAACACGAAAACGACGACTTTTTGGTAATACCACTCATACATGTAAATCACCATGGAACCCCAAAACTTTGGGCAATAGCTTGTGAAATTGGCGATAAAACACGAAAACGATGAGTGTCTGCTCATGGCCTCAAACATGTAGCAGGTCCTAACGGTCATTGTAAAACACCTCGGAACCCAAAAAAAACTATGGGCAATAACTCATGAAAACACTCATAAAACGCAAAAACAACGAGTTTTTGGTCATAACTCCCAAACAATGAAATCGCCCTGGAAGCCCAAAACTATGGGTAATAGCTCATGAAAACAGCCAAAAAATGCAAAATCTACGAGTTTTTGGTAATACACTCAAACATGTAAAGCACCCTGGACCCCCAAAACATGGGCCAATAGAACATGAATTTGGAAATAAATTACAAAAACGACGAGTTTTTGGTCATGGCCTCAAACATGTAGCAGGTACTAACAGTCGATGTAAATCACCCTAGAACCCAATAATTGTGGGCAATAACTCATAAAAATGTCCATATAACGCAAAAATGACGACTTTTTGGTCATAACTCCCAAACAATGAAATCGCCATGGAAGCCCAAAACTATGGGTAATAGCTCATGAAAAGCCAAAAAAGCAGCAGTTTTTGGTAATACCACTCAAACATGTAAATCACCCTGGAACCCCAAAACTTTGGGCAATAGCTCATGAAAATGGCCATAAAACATGAAAACGACGAGTTTTTGGTAATACCACTCAAACATGTAAATCACCCTGGAACCCCAAAACTTTGGGCAATAGCTCATGAAAATGGCCATAAAACACGAAAACGACGACTTTTTGGTAATAACACTCAAACTTGTAAATCACCCTGGAACCCCAAAACTTTGGGCAATAGCTCATGAAAATGGCCATAAAACACGAAAGCAGCAGTTTTGGTCATGGCCTCAAACATGTAGCAGCTCCTAAAAGGTCGTTGTAAAACACCTGGAACCTGAAGCAATGGGGAAATAACTCATGAAAACATCCATAAAACGACAAAACGACGAGTTTTTGGTCATAACTCCCATACAATGAAATCGCCTTGGAAGCCCAAAACTATTGTTAATAGCTCATGAACGACGAGTTTTTGGTAATACCACTCAAACATGCAATCACCCTAGAACCCCAAAACTGGGCAATAGCTCATCAAATTAGCGATGAAACACGAAAACGATGAGTTTCTGGTCATGGCCTCAAACATGTTGCAGGTCCTAATTAGATTGTAAAACACCCCGAAACCCAAAAAACTTTGGCAATAACTCATGAAAACATCCATAAAACGCAAAAACGATGAGTTTTTGGTCATAACTCCCAAACAATGATATCACCATGGAAGCCAAAAACTATGGGTAATAGTTCATGAAAATAGACAAAAAACGCAAAAACGACGAGTTTTTTGGTAATACCACTCAAACATGAAAATCACCCTCGAACCCCAAAACTTCCGGCAATAGGTCATGAAATTGGCCATAAATCACGAAAACGACGAGTTTTTGGTCATGGCCTCAAACATGTAGCAGGTCCTAACAGTCTTTGTAAATCACCCCGGAACCCAAAAACTATGGGCGATAACTCAGAAAAGCGTTAGAAAGCATAAAAGCAGCGAGTTTTGGATATAACTTCAAACAATGATATCGCAATGGAATCCCAAAACTATGGGTAATAGCTCATGAAAATAGCCAAAACACACAAAAAGCAGCGACTTTTGGTAATACAACTCAAACATTTAAACCACCCTGGAACCCCAAAACTTTCGGCAATAGGTCATGAAATTGCCATAAATCACGAAAACGACGAGTTTTTGGATATAACTTCCAAACAATGAAATCGCCCTAGGAGCCCAAAACTATGGGCAATAGCCCATGAAAACAGCCACAAAACACAAAACGACGAGTTATTGGTCATACCACTTCAACATGTAAATCAACCCGGAACCCCAAAACTATGGGTAATAGCTAATGAACGACGAAAAATGCAAAAGCAGCAGGTTTTGGTAATACCACTCAAACATGTAAATCACCACAGAACCCCAAAACTTTGGGCAATAGCTCATGAAAATTGCCATAAAACACGAAAATGACGAGTTTTTGGTCATGGCCTCAAACATGTAGCAGGTCCTAACGGTCGTTGTAAATGACCCCGGAACCTAAAAACAATTGGCAATAATTCAGGAAAATGTTCAGGAAACGCAAAAACGACTTGTTTTTGGATATAACACCCAAACAATGAAATCGCCCTACGAGCCCAAAACTATGGGTAATAGCACATGAACAAAGCCAGAAAACGCAAAAACGATGAGTTTTTGGTAATACCACTCATACATGTAAATCACCATGGAACCCCAAAACTTTGGGCAATAGCTTGTGAAATTGGCGATAAAACACGAAAACGATGAGTGTCTGCTCATGGCCACAAACATGTAGCAGGTCCTAACGGTCATTGTAAAACACCTCGGAACCCAAAAAACTATGGGCAATAACTCATGAAAACATTCATAAAACGCAAAAACAACGAGTTTTTGGTCATAACTCCCAAACAATGAAATGCCACAGAGCCCAAAACTATGGGTAATAGCTCATGAAAACAGCCAAAAAATGCAAAATCTACGAGTTTTTGGTAATACAACTCAAACATGTAAAGCACCCTGGAACCACAAAACTTTGGGCAATAGAACATGAAATTGGCAATAAATTACAAGCAGCGTGTTTTTGGTCATGGCCTCAAACATGTAGCAGGTACTAACAGTCGATGTAAATCACCCTAGAACCCAATAATTGTGGGCAATAACTCATAAAAATGTCCATATAACGCAAAAATGACGAGTTTTTGGTCATAACTCCCAAACAAAGAAATCGCCATGGAAGCCCAAAACTATGGGTAATAGCTCATGAAAACAGCCAAAAAACGACAAGTTTTTGGTAATACCACTCAAACATCTAAATCACCCTGGAACCCCAAAACTTTGGGCAATAGCTCATGAAAATGGCCATAAAACACGAAAACGACGACTTTTTGATAATACCACTCAAACTTGTAAATCACCCTGGAACTCCAAAACTTTGGGCAATAGCTCATGAAAATGGCCATAAAACACGAAAACGACGAGTTTTTGGTCATGGCCTCAAACATGTAGCAGCTCCTAAAGGTCGTTGTAAAACACCCAGGAACCCACAAACAGTGGGAAATAACACATGAAAACATCCATAAAACGACAAAACGAGGAGTTTTTGGTCATAACTCCTATACAATGAAATCGCCTTGGAAGCCCAAAACTATGGTTAATAGCTCAAGAAAACAGCGAGAAAACGCAAAAACGACGAGTTTTTGGTAATACCACTCAAACATGCAAATCACCCTAGAACCCCAAAACTGGGCAATAGCTCATCAAATTAGCGATGAAACACGAAAACGATGAGTTTCTGGTCATGGCCTCAAACATGTGCAGTCCTAACAGTCGTTGTAAAACACCGGGAACCCAAAAACATTGGCAATTAGTCATGAAAACATCCATAAAAGCATAAAAGCGATGAGTTTTGGTCATAACTCAAACAATGATATCACCATGGAAGCCAAAAACTATGGGTAATAGCTCATGAAAATAGCCAAAAAAAAAGCGATTTTTTTGGTAATACCACTCAAACATGAAAATCACCTGGAACCCCAAAACTTGGCAATAGGTCATGAAATTGGCCATAAATCACAGCGAGTTTTTGGTCATGGCCTCAAACATGTAGCAGGTCCTAACAGTCTTTGTAAATCACCCCGGAACCCAAAAACTATGGGCAATAACTCAGGAAAACGTTCAGGAAACGCAAAAACGACGAGTTTTTGGATATAACTTCCAAACAATGATATCGCCATGGAATCCCAAAACTTTGGGTAATAGCTCATGAAAATAGCCAAAAACACACAAAAAGCAGCGACTTTTTGGTAATACAACTCAAACATTTAAACCACCCTGGAACCCCAAAACTTGCGGCAATAGGTCATGAAATTGCCATAAATCACGAAAACGACGAGTTTTTGGTCATGGCCACAAACATGTAGCAGGTCCTAACGGTCGTTGTAAATCACCCTGAAACCCAAAAACTATGGGCAATAATTCAGGAAAACGTTCAGGAAACGCAAAAGCAGCGAGTTTTGTATATAACTTCAAAACAATGAAATCGCCCTAGGAGCCCAAAACTATGGGAAATAGCCCATGAAAACAGCCACAAAACACAAAAACGACGAGTTATTGGTCATACCACTTAAACATGTAAATCAACCCGGAACCCCAAAACTATGGGTAATAGCTAATGAAAACAGCCAAAAATGCAAAAACGACGAGTTTTTGGTCATACCATTCAAACATGTATATCACCCTGGAACACCAAAACTTTGGGCAATAGCTCATGAAAATTGCCATAAAACATGAAAATGACGAGTTTTTGGTCATGGCCTCAAACATGTAGAGTCTGACAGTGCGTTGTAAATGACCGGAACCTAAAACAATGGCAATAACTTCGGAAAGCGTTTCAGAAGCATAAAAGCGACTTGTTTTGGATATAACTCCAAACAATGAAATCGCCCTAGGAGCCCAAAACTATGGGTAATAGCTCATGAACAAAGCGGAAAACACAAAAAGCAGCGAGTTTTTGGTGATACCACTCATACATGTAAATCACCATGGAACCCCAAAACTTTGGGCAATAGCTTATGAAATTGGCGATAAAACACGAAAACGATGAGTTTCTGCTCATGGCGTCAAACATGTAGCAGGTCCTAACGGTCATTGTAAAACACCCCGGAACCTAATAACTGTGGGCAATAACTCATGAAAATGTCCATATATCGCAAAAATGATGAGTTTTTGGTCATAACTCCCAATCAATGTAGTCGCCCTGGAAGCCCAAAACTACGGGTAATTGCTCATGAACACAGCCAAAAATGCAAAAACGACGAGTTTTTGGTAATACCACTAAACATGTAAATCACCCTAGAACCCCAAAACTTTGGCAATAGCTCATGAAATTGGCAATAAAACACGAAAACGATGAGTTTCTGGTCATGGCCTCAAACATGTTGCCGGTCCTAACGGTCGTTGTAAAACGCCCCGGAACCCAAAAAACTATGGGCAATAACTCATGAAAACATCCATTAAACGCAGAAATTATGAGTTTTTGGTCATAACTCCCAAACAATGAAATCGCCGTGGAAGCCCAAAACTATGGGTAATAGCTCATGAAAACAGCCAAAAAATGCAAAATCTACGAGGTTTTGGTAATACAACTCAAACATGTAAAGCACCCTGGAACCACAAAACTTTGGGCAATAGAACATGAAATTGGCAATAAATTACAAAAACGACGAGTTTTTGGTCATGGCCTCAAACATGTAGCAGGTACTAACAGTCGATGTAAATCACCCTAGAACCCAATAATTGTGGGCAATAACTCATAAAAATGTCCATATAACGCAAAAATGACGAGTTTTTGGTCATAACTCCCAAACAATGAAATCGCCATGGAAGCCCAAAACTATGGGTAATAGCTCATGAAAACGACCAAAAAAGCAGCGAGTTTTGGTAATACCACTCAAACATGTAAATCACCTGGAACCCCAAAACTTTGGGCAATAGATCATGAAAATGGCCATAAAACACGAAAATGACGAAGTTTTGGTCATGGCATAAACTTATAGCAGTCCTAACGGTCGTTGTAAATGACCCCGGAACCTAAAAACAATGGGCAATAATCAGAAAAGCGTTAGAAAAGCATAAAAAGCGACTTGTTTTTGGATATAACACCCAAACAATGAAATCGCCCTACGAGCCCAAAACTATGGGTAATAGCACATGAACAAAGCGGAAAAAAAAAGCAGCGAGTTTTGGTAATACCACTCATACATGTAAATCACCATGGAACCCCAAAACTTTGGGCAATAGCTTGTGAAATTGGCGATAAAACACGAAAACGATGAGTGTCTGCTCATGGCCTCAAACATGTAGCAGGTCCTAACGGTCATTGTAAAACACCTCGGAACCCAAAAAACTATGGGCAATAACTCATGAAAACATTCATAAAACGCAAAAACAACGAGTTTTTGGTCATAACTCCCAAACAATGAAATCGCCCTGGAAGCCCAAAACTATGGGTAATAGCTCATGAAAACAGCCAAAAAATGCAAAATCTACGAGTTTTTGGTAATACAACTCAAACATGTAAAGCACCCTGGAACCACAAAACTTTGGGCAATAGAACATGAAATTGGCAATAAATTACAAAAACGACGAGTTTTTGGTCATGGCCTCAAACATGTAGCAGGTACTAACAGTCGATGTAAATCACCCTAGAACCCAATAATTGTGGGCAATAACTCATAAAAATGTCCATATAACGCAAAAATGACGAGTTTTTGGTCATAACTCCCAAACAATGAAATCGCCATGGAAGCCAAAAACTATGGGTAATAGCTCATGAAAACAGCCAAAAAACGACGAGTTTTTGGTAATACCACTCAAACATGTAAATCACCCTGGAACCCCAAAACTTTGGGCAATAGATCATGAAAATGGCCATAAAACATGAAAACGACGAGTTTTTGGTAATACCACTCAAACATGTAAATCACCCTGGAACCCCAAAACTTTGGGCAATAGCTCATGAAAATGGCCATAAAACACGAAAACGACGACTTTTTGATAATACCACTCAAACTTGTAAATCACCCTGGAACTCCAAAACTTTGGGCAATAGCTCATGAAAATGGCCATAAAACACGAAAACGACGAGTTTTTGGTCATGGCCTCAAACATGTAGCAGCTCCTAAAGGTCGTTGTAAAACACCCAAGAACCCACAAACAGTGGGAAATAACACATGAAAACATCCATAAAACGACAAAACGACGAGTTTTTGGTCATAACTACTATACAATGAAATCGCCTTGGAAGCCCAAAACTATGGTTTATAGCTCATGAAAACAGCCAGAAAACGCAAAAACGACGAGTTTTTGGTAATACCACTCAAACATGCAAATCACCCTAGAACCCCAAAACTGGGCAATAGCTCATCAAATTAGCGATGAAACACGAAAACGATGAGTTTCTGGTCATGGCCTCAAACATGTTGCAGGTCCTAACGGTCGTTGTAAAACACCCCGGAACCCAAAAAACTTTGGCAATTAGTCATGAAAACATCCATAAAACGCAAAAACGATGAGTTTTTGGTCATAACTCCCAAACAATGATATCACCATGGAAGCCAAAAACTATGGGTAATAGCTCATGAAAATAGCCAAAAAAGGCAAGCAGCGATTTTTTTGGTAATACCACTCAAACATGAATATCACCTGGAACCCCAAAACTTGGGCAATAGGTCATGAAATTGGCCATAAATCACGAAAGCAGCGAGTTTTGGTCATGGCCTCAAACATGTAGCGAGTCCTAACAGTCTTTGTAAATCACCGGAACCCAAAAACTATGGGCAATAACTCGGGAAAAGCGTTAGAAAGCATAAAAGCAGCGAGTTTTGGATATAACTTCCAAACAATGATATCGCCATGGAATCCCAAAACTTTGGGTAATAGCTCATGAAAATAGCCAAAAACACACAAAAACGACGACTTTTTGGTAATACAACTCAAACATTTAAACCACCCTAGAACCCCAAAACTTTCGGCAATAGGTCATGAAATTGCCATAAATCACGAAAGCGAGTTTTTGGTCACGACCACAAACATGTAGCAGGTCCTAACGTGCGTTGTAAATCACCGGAACCCAAAAACTATGGGCAATAATTCAGAAAAGCGTTGGAAAGCATAAAAGCAGCGAGTTTTGGATATAACTTCAAACAATGAAATCGCCCTAGGAGCCAAAACTATGGGCGATAGCCCATGAAAACAACACAAAACACAAAAGCAGCGAGTTATTGGTCATACCACTTAAACATGTAAATCAACCGGAACCCCAAAACTATGGGTAATAGCTAATGAAAACAATAAAAATGCAAAAAGCAGCGAGTTTTGGTAATACCACTCAAACATGTATATCACCCTAGAACACAAAACTTTGGGCAATAGCTCATGAAAATTGCCATAAAACACGAAAATGACGAGTTTTGGTCATGGCCTCAAACATGTAGCAGTCCTAACGGTCGTTGTAAATGACCGGAACCTAAAACAATGGGCAATAACTTCAGAAAAGCGTTCAGAAGCATAAAAACGACTTGTTTTTGGATATAACTCCCAAACAATGAAATCGCCGTGGAAGCCCAAAACTATGGGTAATAGCTCATGAAAAAAGCGAGCGTAAAAAGACGAAGTTTTGGTGATACCACTCATACATGTAAATCACCATGGAACCCCAAAACTTTGGGCAATAGCTTATGAAATTGGCGATAAAACACGAAAACGATGAGTTTCTGCTCATGGCCTCAAACATGTAGTAGGTCCTAACGGTCATTGTAAAACACCGGAACCTAATAAGCGTGGCGATAACTCATGAAAATGTCCATATATAAAAATGATGAGTTTTGGTCATAACTCCCAATCAATGTAGTGCATACAGAGCCCAAAACTATGAGTAATTGCTCATGAACACAGCCAAAAATGCAAAAACCACAAGTTTTTGGTAATACCACTAAACATGTAAATCACCCTGGAACGCCAAAACTTTGGGCAATAGCTCATGAAATTGGCAATAAAACACGATGAGTTTCTGGTCATGGCCTCAAACATGTTGCCGGTCCTAACGGTCGTTGTAAAACGCCCCGGAACCCAAAAAACTATGGGCAATAACTCATGAAAACATCCATTAAACGCAAAAATTATGAGTTTTTGGTCATAACTCCCAAACAATGAAATCGCCGTGGAAGCCCAAAACTATGGGTAATAGCTCATGAAAACAGCCAAAAAATGCAAAATCTACGAGTTTTTGGTAATACAACTCAAACATGTAAAGCACCCCGGAACCCCAAAACTTTGGGCAATAGCACATGAAATTGGCAATAAATTACAAAAACGACGAGTTTTTGGTTATGGCCTCAAACATGTAGCAGGTCCATAAGTCGATGTAAATCACCCTAGAACCCAAAAATTGTGGGCAATAACTCATGAAAATGTCCATATAACGCAAAAATGACGAGTTTTTGGTCATAACTCCCAAACAATGAAATCGCCATGGAAGCCCAAAACAATGGGTAATAGCTCATGAAAACAGCCAAAAAACACAAAAACGACGAGTTTTTGGTAATACCACTCAAACATGTAAATCACCCTGGAACCCCAAAACTTTGGGCAATAGCTCATGAAAATGGCCATAAAACACGAAAATGACGAGTTTTTGGTCATGGCCGCAAACATGTAGCAGGTCCTAACGGTCGTTGTAAATGACCCCGGAACCTAAAAACAATGGGCAATAATTCAGGAAAACGTTCAGGAAACGCAAAAACGACTTGTTTTTGGATATAACTCCCAAACAATGAAATCGCCCTAGGAGCCCAAAACTATGGGTAATAGCTCATGAACAAAGCCAGAAAACGCAAAAACGACGAGTTTTTGGTTATACCACTTATACATGTAAATCACCATGGAACCCCAAAACTTTGGGCAATAGCTTGTGAAATTGGCGATAAAACACGAAAACGATGAGTGTCTGCTCATGGCCTCAAACATGTAGCAGGTCCTAACGGTCATTGTAAAACACCTCGGAACCCAAAAAACTATGGGCAATAACTCATGAAAACATTGATAAAACGCAAAAACAACGAGTTTTTGGTCATAACTCCCAAACAATGAAATCGCCCTGGAAGCCCAAAACTATGGGTAATAGCTCATGAAAACAGCCAAAAAATGCAAAATCTACGAGTTTTTGGTAATACAACTCAAACATGTAAAGCACCCTGGAACCACAAAACTTTGGGCAATAGAACATGAAATTGGCAATAAATTACAAAAACGACGAGTTTTTGGTCATGGCCTCAAACATGTAGCAGGTACTAACAGTCGATGTAAATCACCCTAGAACCCAATAATTGTGGGCAATAACTCATAAAAATGTCCATATAACACAAAAATGACGAGTTTTTGGTCATAACTCCCAAACAATGAAATCGCCATGGAAGCCCAAAACTATGGGTAATAGCTCATGAAAACAGCCAAAAAACGACGAGTTTTTGGTAATACCACTCAAACATGTAAATCACCCTGGAACCCCAAAACTTTGGGCAATAGATCATGAAAATGGCCATAAAACATGAAAACGACGAGTTTTTGGTAATACCACTCAAACATGTAAATCACCCTAGAACCCCAAAACTTTGGGCAATAGCTCATGAAAATGGCCATAAAACACGAAAACGACGACTTTTTGGTAATACCACTCAAACTTGTAAATCACCCTGGAACTCCAAAACTTTGGGCAATAGCTCATGAAAATGGCCATAAAACAGCAGCGATTTTTGGTCATGGCCTCAAACATGTAGCACTCCTAAAGGTCGTTGTAAAACACCGAGAACCCACAATTAGTGGGAAATAACACATGAAAACATCCATAAAACGACAAAACGACGAGTTTTTGGTCATAACTCCTATACAATGAAATCGCCTTGGAAGCCTAAAACTATGCTTAATAGCTCATGAAAACAGCCAGAAAACGCAAAAACGACGAGTTTTTGGTAATACCACTCAAACATTAAAATCACCCTAGAACCCCAAAACTGGGCAATAGCTCATCAAATTAGCGATGAAACACGAAAACGATGAGTTTCTGGTCATGGCCTCAAACATGTTGCAGGTCCTAACGGTCGTTGTAAAACACCCCGGAACCCAAAAAACTTTGGCAATTAGTCATGAAAACATCCATAAAACGCAAAAACGATGAGTTTTTGGTCATAACTCCCAAACAATGATATCA
Organism: Avena insularis; assembly: GCA_023614405.1. Classification (NCBI taxonomy): domain Eukaryota; kingdom Viridiplantae; phylum Streptophyta; class Magnoliopsida; order Poales; family Poaceae; genus Avena; species Avena insularis. Next base: position 38,352,418 of record CM042684.1, on the reverse strand, counting down.
CCATGGAAGCCAAAAACTATGGGTAATAGCTCATGAAAATAGCCAAAAAAGGCAAAAACGACGATTTTTTTGGTAATACCACTCAAACATGAAAATCACCCTGGAACCCCAAAACTTCCGGCAATAGGTCATGAAATTGGCCATAAATCACGAAAACGACGAGTTTTTGGTCATGGCCTCAAACATGTAGCAGGTCCTAACAGTCTTTGTAAATCACCCCGGAACCCAAAAACTATGGGCAATAACTCGAAAAGCGTTCAGAAAGCATAAAAGCAGCGAGCTTTTGCATATAACTTCCAAACAATGATATCGCCATGGAATCCCAAAACTATGGGTAATAGCTCATGAAAATAGCCAAAACCACACAAAAACGACGACTTTTTGGTAATACAACTCAAACATTTAAACCACCCTAGAACCCCAAAACTTTCGGCAATAGGTCATGAAATTGCCATAAATCACGAAAACGACGAGTTTTTGGTCACGGCCACAAACATGTAGCAGGTCCTAACGGTCGTTGTAAATCACCCCGGAACCCAAAAACTATGGGCAATAATTCAGGAAAACGTTCAGGAAGCATAAAAAGCGAGTTTTTGGATATAACTTCAAACAATGAAATCGCCTAGGAGCCCAAAACTATGGCGATAGCCCATGAAAACAGCCCAAAACACAAAAAAACGAGTTATTATTGGTAATACCACTTAAACATGTAAATCAACCCGGAACCCCAAAACTATGGGTAATAGCTAATGAAAACAGCCAAAAATGCAAAAACGACGAGTTTTTGGTAATACCACTCAAACATGTATATCACCCTAGAACACCAAAACTTTGGGCAATAGCTCATGAAAATTGCCATAAAACACGAAAATGACGAGTTTTGGTCATGGCCTCAAACATGTAGCAGGTCCTAACTGCGTTGTAAATGACCCGGAACCTAAAACAATGGGCAATAACTCAGGAAAACGTTCAGGAAACGCAAAAACGACTTGTTTTTGGATATAACTCCCAAACAATGAAATCGCCCTAGGAGCCCAAAACTATGGGTAATAGCTCATGAACAAAGCGAGCATAAAAGCAATTGAAGTTTTGGTGATACCACTCATACATGTAAATCACCATGGAACCCCAAAACTTTGGGCAATAGCTTATGAAATTGGCGATAAAAAACGATGAGTTTACGGTCATGGCCTCAAACATGTTGCAGTCCTAAGTCGTTGTAAAACACCGGAACCCAAAAACTTTGGCAATTAGTCATGAAAACATCCATAAAACGCAAAAACGATGAGTTTTTGGTCATAACTCCCAAACAATGATATCACCATGGAAGCCAAAAACTATGGGTAATAGCTCATGAAAATAGCCAAAAAACGCAAAAACGACGAGTTTTTTGGTAATACCACTCAAACATGAAAATCACCCTGGAACCCCAAAACTTCCGGCAATAGGTCATGAAATTGGCCATAAATCACGAAAACGACGAGTTTTTGGTCATGGCCTCAAACATGTAGCAGGTCCTAACAGTCTTTGTAAATCACCCCGGAACCCAAAAACTATGGGCAATAACTCAAGAAAACGTTAGAAAGCATAAAAAGCGAGTTTTTGGATATAACTTCCAAACAATGATATCGCCATGGAATCCCAAAACTATGGCTAATAGCTCATGAAAATAGCCAAAAACACACAAAAACGACGACTTTTTGGTAATACAACTCAAACATTTAAACCACCCTGGAACCCCAAAACTTTCGGCAATAGGTCATGAAATTGCCATAAATCACGAAAACGACGAGTTTTTGGTCACGGCCACAAACATGTAGCAGGTCCTAACGGTCGTTGTAAATCACCCCGGAACCCAAAAACTATGGGCAATAATTCAGGAAAACGTTCAGAAGCATAAAAAGCAGCGAGTTTTTGGATATAACTTCCAAACAATGAAATCGCCCTAGGAGCCCAAAACTATGGGCAATAGCCCATGAAAACAGCCACAAAACACAAAAACGACGAGTTATTGGTCATACCACTTAAACATGTAAATCAACCCGGAACCCCAAATCTATGGGTAATTGCTATTCAAAACCGCAAAAAATGCAAAAACGACGAGTTTTTGGTAATACCACTCAAACATGTATATCACCCTAGAACACCAAAACTTTGGGCAATAGCTCATGAAAATTGCCATAAAACACGAAAATGACGAGTTTTTGGTCATGGCCTCAAACATGTAGCAGGTCCTAAATTCGTTGTAAATGACCCCGGAACCTAAAAACAATGGGCAATAACTCAGGAAAACGTTCAGGAAACGCAAAAACGACTTGTTTTTGGATATAACTCCCAAACAATGAAATCGCCCTAGGAGCCCAAAACTATGGGTAATAGCTCATGAACAAAGCTTTAAACATAAAAGCAGCGAGTTTTTGGTGATACCACTCATACATGTAAATCACCATGGAACCCCAAAACTTTGGGCAATAGCTTATGAAATTGGCGATAAAACACGAAAACGATGAGTTTCTGCTCATGGCCTCAAACATGTAGCAGGTCCTAACGGTCATTGTAAAACACCCCGGAACCTAATAACTGTGGGCAATAACTCATGAAAATGTCCATATAACGCAAAAATGATGAGTTTTTGGTCATAACTCCCAATCAATGTAGTCGCCCTGGAAGCCCAAAACTATGAGTAATTGCTCATGAACACAGCCAAAAATGCAAAAACCACAAGTTTTTGGTAATACCACTAAACATGTAAATCACCCTGGAACGCCAAAACTTTGGGCAATAGCTCATGAAATTGGCAATAAAACACGAAAACGATGAGTTTCTGGTCATGGCCTCAAACATGTTGCAGGTCCTAACGGTCGTTGTAAAACGCCCCGGAACCCAAAAAACTATGGGCAATAACTCATGAAAACATCCATTAAACGCAAAAATTATGAGTTTTTGGTCATAACTCCCAAACAATGAAATCGCCGTGGAAGCCCAAAACTATGGGTAATAGCTCATGAAAACAGCCAAAAAATGCAAAATCTACGAGTTTTTGGTAATACAACTCAAACATGTAAAGCACCCCGGAACCCCAAAACTTTGGGCAATAGCACATGAAATTGGCAATAAATTACAAAAACGACGAGTTTTTGGTTATGGCCTCAAACATGTAGCAGGTCCATAAGTCGATGTAAATCACCCTAGAACCCAAAAATTGTGGGCAATAACTCATGAAAATGTCCATATAACGCAAAAATGACGAGTTTTTGGTCATAACTCCCAAACAATGAAATCGCCATGGAAGCCCAAAACAATGGGTAATAGCTCATGAAAACAGCCAAAAAACACAAAAACGACGAGTTTTTGGAAATACCACTCAAACATGTAAATCACCCTTGAACCCCAAAACTTTGGGCAATAGCTCATGAAAATGGCCATAAAACACGAAAATGACGAGTTTTTGGTCATGGCCGCAAACATGTAGCAGGTCCTAACGGTCGTTGTAAATGACCCCGGAACCTAAAAACAATGGGCAATAATTCAGGAAAACGTTCAGGAAACGCAAAAACGACTTGTTTTTGGATATAACTCCCAAACAATGAAATCGCCCTAGGAGCCCAAAACTATGGGTAATAGCTCATGAACAAAGCCAGAAAACGCAAAAACGACGAGTTTTTGGTAATACCACTTATACATGTAAATCACCATGGAACCCCAAAACTTTGGGCAATAGCTTGTGAAATTGGCGATAAAACACGAAAACGATGAGTGTCTGCTCATGGCCTCAAACATGTAGCAGGTCCTAACGGTCATTGTAAAACACCTCGGAACCCAAAAAAAACTATGGGCAATAACTCATGAAAACATCCATAAAACGCAAAAACAACGAGTTTTTGGTCATAACTCCCAAACAATGAAATCGCCCTGGAAGCCCAAAACTATGGGTAATAGCTCATGAAAACAGCCAAAAAATGCAAAATCTACGAGTTTTTGGTAATACAACTCAAACATGTAAAGCACCCTGGAACCCCAAAACTTTGGGCAATAGAACATGAAATTGGCAATAAATTACAAAAACGACGAGTTTTTGGTCATGGCCTCAAACATGTAGCGGGTCCTAACAGTCGATGTAAATCACCCTAGAACCCAATAATTGTGGGCAATAACTCATAAAAATGTCCATATAACACAAAAATGACGAGTTTTTGGTCATAACTCTCAAACAATGAAATCGCCATGGAAGCCCAAAACTATGGGTAATAGCTCATGAAAACAGCCAAAAAACGACGAGTTTTTGGTAATACCACTCAAACATGTAAATCACCCTGGAACCCCAAAACTTTGGGCAATAGATCATGAAAATGGCCATAAAACATGAAAACGACGAGTTTTTGGTAATACCACTCAAACATGTAAATCACCCTAGAACCCCAAAACTTTGGGAATGGCTCATGAAAATGGCCATAAAACACGAAAACGACGACTTTTTGGTAATACCACTCAAACTTGTAAATCACCCTGGAACTCCAAAACTTTGGGCAATAGCTCATGAAAATGGCCATAAAACACGAAAAAGACGAGTTTTTGGTCATGGCCTCAAACATGTAGCAGCTCCTAAAGGTCGTTGTAAAACACCTAGGAACCCACAAATAGTGGGAAATAACACATGAAAACATCCATAAATCGACAAAACGACGAGTTTTTGGTCATAACTCCTATACAATGAAATCGCCTTGGAAGCCTAAAACTATGGTTAATAGCTCATGAAAACAGCCAGAAAACGCAAAAACGACGAGTTTTTGGTAATACCACTCAAACATGCAAATCACCCTAGAACCCCAAAACTGGGCAATAGCTCATCAAATTAGCGATGAAACACGAAAACGATGAGTTTCTGGTCATGGCCTCAAACATGTTGCAGGTCCTAACGGTCGTTGTAAAACACCCCGGAACCCAAAAAACTTTGGCAATTAGTCATGAAAACATCCATAAAACGCAAAAACGATGAGTTTTTGGTCATAACTCCCAAACAATGATATCACCATGGAAGCCAAAAACTATGGGTAATAGCTCATGAAAATAGCCAAAAAAGGCAAAAACGACGATTTTTTTGGTAATACCACTCAAACATGAAAATCACCCTGGAACCCCAAAACTTCCGGCAATAGGTCATGAAATTGGCCATAAATCACGAAAACGACGAGTTTTTGGTCATGGCCTCAAACATGTAGCAGGTCCTAACAGTCTTTGTAAATCACCCCGGAACCCAAAAACTATGGGCAATAACTCAGGAAAACGTTCAGGAAACGCAAAAACGACGAGTTTTTGGATATAACTTCCAAACAATGATATCGCCATGGAATCCCAAAACTATGGGTAATAGCTCATGAAAATAGCCAAAACCACACAAAAACGACGACTTTTTGGTAATACAACTCAAACATTTAAACCACCCTAGAACCCCAAAACTTTCGGCAATAGGTCATGAAATTGCCATAAATCACGCAACGAGAGTTTTTGGTCACGACCACAAACATGTAGCAGTCCTAACTCGTTGTAAATCACCCCGGAACCCAAAAACTATGGGCAATAATTCAGAAAACGTTCAGAAAGCATAAAAAGCGAGTTTTGGATATAACTTCAAACAATCAAATCGCCCTAGGAGCCCAAAACTATGGGCAATAGCCCATGAAAACAGCCACAAAACACAAAACGACGAGTTATTGGTCATACCACTTAAACATGTAAATCAACCCGGAACCCCAAAACTATGGGTAATAGCTAATGAAAACAGCCAAAAATGCAAAAACGACGAGTTTTTGGTAATACCACTCAAACATGTATATCACCCTAGAACACCAAAACTTTGGGCAATAGCTCATGAAAATTGCCATAAAACACGAAAATGACGAGTTTTTGGTCATGGCCTCAAACATGTAGCAGGTCCTAACGGTAGTTGTAAATGACCCCGGAACCTAAAAACAATGGGCAATAACTCAGAAAAGCGTTAGAAGCATAAAAACGACTTGTTTTTGGATATAACTCCCAAACAATGAAATCGCCCTAGGAGCCCAAAACTATGGGTAATAGCTCATGAACAAAGCCAGAAAACGCAAAAACGACGAGTTTTTGGTGATACCACTCATACATGTAAATCACCATGGAACCCCAAAACTTTGGGCAATAGCTTATGAAATTGGCGATAAAACACGAAAACGATGAGTTTCTGGTCATGGCCTCAAACATGTTGCAGGTCCTAACAGTCGTTGTAAAACACCCCGGAACCCAAAAAACTTTGGCAATTAGTCATGAAAACATCCATAAAACGCAAAAACGATGAGTTTTTGGTCATAACTCCCAAACAATGATATCACCATGGAAGCCAAAAACTATGGGTAATAGCTCATGAAAATAGCCAAAAAAGGCAAAAACGACGATTTTTTTGGTAATACCACTCAAACATGAAAATCACCCTGGAACCCAAAAACTTTCGGCAATAGGTCATGAAATTGGCCATAAATCACGAAAACGACGAGTTTTTGGTCATGGCCTCAAACATGTAGCAGGTCCTAACAGTCTTTGTAAATCACCCCGGAACCCAAAAACTATGGGCAATAACTCAAGAAAACGTTAGAAAGCATAAAAAGCAGAGTTTTTGGATATAACTTCCAAACAATGATATCGCCATGGAATCCCAAAACTTTGGGTAATAGCTCATGAAAATAGCCAAAAACACACAAAAACGACGACTTTTTGGTAATACAACTCAAACATTTAAACCACCCTAGAACCCCAAAACTTTCGGCAATAGGTCATGAAATTGCCATAAATCACGAAAACGACGAGTTTTTGGTCACGGCCACAAACATGTAGCAGGTCCTAACGGTCGTTGTAAATCACCCCGGAACCCAAAAACTATGGGCAATAATTCAGGAAAACGTCAAAAGCATAAAAAGCGAGTTTTTGGATATAACTTCCAAACAATGAAATCGCCCTAGGAGCCCAAAACTATGGGCAATAGCCCATGAAAACAGCCACAAAACACAAAAACGACGAGTTATTGGTCATACCACTTAAACATGTAAATCAACCCGGAACCCCAAAACTATGGGTAATAGCTAATGAAAACAGCCAAAAATGCAAAAACGACGAGTTTTTGGTAATACCACTCAAACATGTATATCACCCTGGAACACCAAAACTTTGGGCAATAGCTCATGAAAATTGCCATAAAACACGAAAATGACGAGTTTTTGGTCATGGCCTCAAACATGTAGCAGGTCCTAACGGTCGTTGTAAATGACCCCGGAACCTAAAAACAATGGGCAATAACTCAGTAAAACGTTCAGGAAACGCAAAAACGACTTGTTTTTGGATATAACTCCCAAACAATGAAATCGCCCTAGGAGCCCAAAACTATGGGTAATAGCTCATGAACAAAGCCGAAAGCATAAAAGCAGCGAGTTTTGGTGATACCACTCATACATGTAAATCACCATGGAACCCCAAAACTTTGGGCAATAGCTTATGAAATTGGCGATAAAACACGAAACGATGAGTTTACGCTCATGGCCTCAAACATGTAGCAGGTCCTAACGGTCATTGTAAAACACCCCGGAACCTAATAACTGGGCAATAACTCATGAAAATGTCCATATAACGCAAAAATGATGAGTTTTTGGTCCTAACTCCCAATCAATGTAGTAATACAGAAGCCCAAAACTACGGGTAATTGCTCATGAACACAGCCAAAAATGCAAAAACGACGAGTTTTTGGTAATACCACTAAACATGTAAATCACCCTGGAACCCCAAAACTTTGGGCAATAGCTCATGAAATTGGCAATAAAACACGAAAACGATGAGTTTCTGGTCATGGCCTCAAACATGTTGCCGGTCCTAACGGTCGTTGTAAAACACCCCGGAACCCAAAAAACTATGGGCAATAACTCATGAAAACATCCATAAAACGCAAAAACAACGAGTTTTTGGTCATAACTCCCAAACAATGAAATGCATACAAGCCCAAAACTATTGGTAATAGCTCATGAAAACAGCCAAAAAATGCAAAATCTACGAGTTTTTGGTAATACAACTCAAACATGTAAAGCACCCCGGAACCCCAAAACTTTGGGCAATAGCACATGAAATTGGCAATAAATTACAAAAACGACGAGTTTTTGGTTATGGCCTCAAACATGTAGCAGGTCCATAAGTCGATGTAAATCACCCTAGAACCCAAAAATTGTGGGCAATAACTCATGAAAATGTCCATATAACGCAAAAATGACGAGTTTTTGGTCATAACTCCCAAACAATGAAATCGCCATTGAACCCCAAAACAATGGTTAATAGCTATTTAAAACAGCAAAAAAACAAAAAAACGACGAGTTTTTGGTAATACCACTCAAACATGTAAATCACCCTGGAACCCCAAAACTTTGGGCAATAGCTCATGAAAATGGCCATAAAACACGAAAACGACGAGTTTTTGGTCACGGCCACAAACATGTAGCAGGTCCTAACGGTCGTTGTAAATCACCCCGGAACCCAAAAACTATGGGCAATAATTCAGGAAAACGTTCAGGAAACGCAAAAACGACGAGTTTTTGGATATAACTTCCAAACAATGAAATCGCCCTAGGAGCCCAAAACTATGGGCAATAGCCCATGAAAACAGCCACAAAACACAAAAACGACGAGTTATTGGTCATACCACTTAAACATGTAAATCAACCCGGAACCCCAAAACTATGGGTAATAGCTAATGAAAAGCAAAAAAGCATAAAAAGCCGAAGTTTTTGGTAATACCACTCAAACATGTATATCACCCTGGAACACCAAAACTTTGGGCAATAGCTCATGAAAATTGCCATAAAACACGAAAATGACGAGTTTTTGGTCATGGCCTCAAACATGTAGCAGGTCCTAACGGTCGTTGTAAATGACCCCGGAACCTAAAAACAATGGGCAATAACTCAGGAAAACGTTCAGGAAACGCAAAAACGACTTGTTTTTGGATATAACTCCCAAACAATGAAATCGCCCTAGGAGCCCAAAACTATGGGTAATAGCTCATGAACAAAGCCAGAAAACGCAAAAACGACGAGTTTTTGGTGATACCACTCATACATGTAAATCACCATGGAACCCCAAAACTTTGGGCAATAGCTTATGAAATTGGCGATAAAACACGAAAACGATGAGTTTCTGCTCATGGCCTCAAACATGTAGCAGTCCTAACGTCATTGTAAAACACCGGAACCCTAATTACATGGGCAATAACTCATGAAAATGTCCATATAACGCAAAAATGATGAGTTTTTGGTCATAACTCCCAATCAATGTAGTCGCCCTGGAAGCCCAAAACTATGGGTAATTGCTCATGAACACAGCCAAAAATGCAAAAACGACAAGTTTTTGGTAATACCACTAAACATGTAAATCACCCTGGAACCCCAAAACTTTGGGCAATAGCTCATGAAATTGGCAATAAAACACGAAAACGATGAGTTTCTGGTCATGGCCTCAAACATGTTGCCGGTCCTAACGGTCGTTGTAAAACACCCCGGAACCCAAAAAACTATGGGCAATAACTCATGAAAACATCCATAAAACGCAAAAACAACGAGTTTTTGGTCATAACTCCCAAATAATGAAATGTACAGAAGCCCAAAACTATGGGTAATAGCTCATGAAAACAGCCAAAAAATGCAAAATCTATGAGTTTTTGGTAATACAACTCAAACATGTAAAGCACCCCGGAACCCCAAAACTTTGGGCAATAGCACATGAAATTGGCAATAAATTACAAAAACGACGAGTTTTTGGTTATGGCCTCAAACATGTAGCAGGTCCATAAGTCGATGTAAATCACCCTAGAACCCAAAAATTGTGGGCAATAACTCATGAAAATGTCCATATAACGCAAAAATGACGAGTTTTTGGTCATAACTCCCAAACAATGAAATCGCCATGGAAGCCCAAAACAAGCCAAAAAACACAAAAACGACGAGTTTTTGGTAATACCACTCAAACATGTAAATCACCCTGGAACCCCAAAACTTTGGGCAATAGCTCATGAAAATGGCCATAAAACACGAAAATGACGAGTTTTTGGTCATGGCCGCAAACATGTAGCAGGTCCTAACGGTCGTTGTAAATCACCCCGGAACCCAAAAACTATGGGCAATAATTCAGGAAAACGTTCAGGAAACGCAAAAACGACGAGTTTTTGATTATAACTTCCAAACAATGAAATCGCCCTAGGAGCCCAAAACTATGGGCAATAGCCCATGAAAACAGCCACAAAACACAAAAACGACGAGTTATTGGTCATACCACTTAAACATGTAAATCAACCCGGAACCCCAAAACTATGGGTAATAGCTAATGAAAAGCGACCAAAAGCATAAAAAGCAGCGAGTTTTGGTAATACCACTCAAACATGTATATCACCCTGGAACACCAAAACTTTGGGCAATAACTCATGAAAATTGCCATAAAACACGAAAATGACGAGTTTTTGGTCATGGCCTCAAACATGTAGCAGGTCCTAACGGTCGTTGTAAATGACCCCGGAACCTAAAAACAATGGGCAATAACTCAGGAAAACGTTCAGGAAACGCAAAAACGACTTGTTTTTGGATATAACTCCCAAACAATGAAATCGCCCTAGGAGCCCAAAACTATGGGTAATAGCTCATGAACAAAGCCAGAAAACGCAAAAACGACGAGGTTTTGGTGATACCACTCATACATGTAAATCACCATGGAACCCCAAAACTTTGGGCAATAGCTTATGAAATTGGCAATAAAACACGAAAACGATGAGTTTTTGCTCATGGCCTCAAACATGTAGCAGGTCCTAACGGTCATTATAAAACACCCCGGAATCCAATAACTATGGGCAATATCTCATGAAAATGTCCATATAACGCAAAAATGATGAGTTTTTGGTCATAACTCTCAATCAATGTAATCACCCTAGAAGCCCAAAACTATGGGTAATTGCTCATGAACACAGCCAAAAATGCAAAAACGACGAGTTTTTGGTAATACCACTCAAACATGTAAATCACCCTGGAACCCCAAAACTTTGGGCAATAGCTCATGAAAATGGCCATAAAACACGAAAACGACGAATTTTGGGTAATACCACTCAAACTTGTAAATCACCCTAGGATATAACTTCCAAACAATGAAATCGCCCTAGGAGCCCAAAACTATGGGCAATAGCCCATGAAAACAGCCACAAAACACAAAAACGACGAGTTATTGGTCATACCACTTAAACATGTAAATCAACCCGGAACCCCAAAACTATGGGTAATAGCTAATGAAAACAGCCAAAAATGCAAAAACGACGAGTTTTTGGTAATACCACTCAAACATGTATATCACCCTGGAACACCAAAACTTTGGGCAATAGCTCATGAAAATTGCCATAAAACACGAAAATGACGAGTTTTTGGTCATGGCCTCAAACATGTAGCAGGTCCTAACGGTCGTTGTAAATGACCCCGGAACCTAAAAACAATGGGCAATAACTCAGGAAAACGTTCAGGAAACGCAAAAACGACTTGTTTTTGGATATAACTCCCAAACAATGAAATCGCCCTAGGAGCCCAAAACTATGGGTAATAGCTCATGAACAAAGCCAGAAAACGCAAAAACGACGAGTTTTTGGTGATACCACTCATACATGTAAATCACCATGGAACCCCAAAACTTTGGGCAATAGCTTATGAAATTGGCGATAAAACACGAAAACGATGAGTTTCTGCTCATGGCCTCAAACATGTAGCAGGTCCTAACGGTCATTGTAAAACACCCCGGAACCTAATAACTGTGGGCAATAACTCATGAAAATGTCCATATAACGCAAAAATGATGAGTTTTTGGTCATAACTCCCAATCAATGTAGTCGCCCTGGAAGCCCAAAACTATGGGTAATTGCTCATGAACACAGCCAAAAATGCAAAAACGACGAGTTTTTGGTAATACCACTAAACATGTAAATCACCCTGGAACCCCAAAACTTTGGGCAATAGCTCATGAAATTGGCAATAAAACACGAAAACGATGAGTTTCTGGTCATGGCCTCAAACATGTTGCCGGTCCTAACGGTCGTTGTAAAACACCCCGGAACCCAAAAAACTATGGGCAATAACTCATGAAAACATCCATAAAACGCAAAAACAACGAGTTTTTGGTCATAACTCCCAAACAATGAAATCGCCCTGGAAGCCCAAAACTATGGGTAATAGCTCATGAAAACAGCCAAAAAATGCAAAATCTATGAGTTTTTGGTAATACAACTCAAACATGTAAAGCACCCCGGACCCCAAAACTTTGGGCAATAGCACATGAAATTGGCAATAAATTACAAAAACGACGAGTTTTTGGTTATGGCCTCAAACATGTAGCAGGTCCATAAGTCGATGTAAATCACCCTAGAACCCAAAAATTGTGGGCAATAACTCATGAAAATGTCCATATAACGCAAAAATGACGAGTTTTTGGTCATAATTCCCAAACAATGAAATCGCCATGGAAGCCCAAAACAATGGGTAATAGCTCATGAAAACAGCCAAAAAACACAAAAACGACGAGTTTTTGGTAATACCACTCAAACATGTAAATCACCCTGGAACCCCAAAACTTTGGGCAATAGCTCATGAAAATTGCCATAAAACACGAAAATGACGAGTTTTTGGTCATGGCCTCAAACATGTAGCAGGTCCTAACGGTCGTTGTAAATGACCCCGGAACCTAAAAACAATGGGCAATAACTTCAGAAAAGCGTTCAGAAAGCATAAAAATGACTTGTTTTTGATATAACTCCCAAACAATGAAATCGCCTAGGAGCCCAAAACTATGGGTAATAGCTCATGAACAAAGCCGAAAACCCAAGCAGCAGTTTTGGTGATACCACTCATATATGTAAATCACCATGGAACCCCAAAACTTTGGGCAATAGCTTATGAAATTGGCGATCAAACACGAAAACGATTTGTTTCTGCTCATGGCCTCAAACATGTAGCAGGTCCTAACGGTCATTGTAAAACACCCCTGAACCTAATAACTGTGGGCAATAACTCATGAAAATGTCCATATAACGCAAAAATGATGAGTTTTTGGTCATAAGTCCCAATCAATGTAGTATACAGAGCCCAAAACTATGGGTAATTGCTCATGAACACGACCAAAATGCAAAAGCAGCGAGTTTTTGGTAATACCACTAAACATGTAAATCACCCTGGAACCCCAAAACTTTGGGCAATAGCTCATGAAATTGGCAATAAAACACGAAAACGATGAGTTTCTGGTCATGGCCTCAAACATGTTGCCGGTCCTAACGGTCGTTGTAAAACACCCCGGAACCCAAAAAACTATGGGCAATAACTCATGAAAACATCCATAAAACGCAAAAACAACGAGTTTTTGGTCATAACTCCCAAACAATGAAATCGCCCTGGAAGCCCAAAACTATGGGTAATAGCTCATGAAAACAGCCAAAAAATGCAAAATCTACGAGTTTTTGGTAATACAACTCAAACATGTAAAGCACCCCGGAACCCCAAAACTTTGGGCAATAGCACATGAAATTGGCAATAAATTACAAAAACGACGAGTTTTTGGTTATGGCCTCAAACATGTAGCAGGTCCATAAGTCGATGTAAATCACCCTAGAACCCAAAAATTGTGCAGGATAACTCATGAAAATGTCCATATAACGCAAAAATGACGAGTTTTTGGTCATAATTCCCAAACAATGAAATCGCCATGGAAGCCCAAAACAATGGGTAATAGCTCATGAAAACAGCCAAAAAACACAAAAACGACGAGTTTTTGGTAATACCACTCAAACATGTAAATCACCCTGGAACCCCAAAACTTTGGGCAATAGCTCATGAAAATTGCCATAAAACACGAAAATGACGAGTTTTTGGTCATGGCCACAAACATTGAGCAGGTCCTAACGGTTGTTGTAAATCACCCCGGAACCCAAAAACTATGGGCAATAATTCAGGAAAACATTCAGGAAACGCAAAAACGACGAGTTTTTGGATATAACTTCCAAACAATGAAATCGCCCTAGGAGCCCAAAACTATGGGCAATAGCCCATGAAAACAGCCACAAAACACAAAAACGACGAGTTATTGGTCATACCACTTAAACATGTAAATCAACACGGAACCCCAAAACTATGGGTAATAGCTAATGAAAACAATAAAAGCATAAAAGCAGCGAGTTTTTGGTAATACCACTCAAACATGTATATCACCCTGGAACACCAAAACTTTGGGCAATAGCTCATGAAAATTGCCATAAAACACGAAAATGACGAGTTTTGGGTCATGGCCTCAAACATGTAGCAGGTCCTAACGGTCATTGTAAATGACCCCGGAACCTAAAAACAATGGGCAATAACTCAGGAAAACGTTCAGGAAACGCAAAAACGACTTGTTTTTGGATATAACTCCCAAACAATGAAATCGCCCTAGGAGCCCAAAACTATGGGTAATAGCTCATGAACAAAGCCAGAAAACGCAAAAAAGACGAGGTTTTGGTGATACCACTCATACATGTAAATCACCATGGAACCCCAAAACTTTGGGCAATAGCTTATGAAATTGGCGATAAAACACGAAAACGATGAGTTTTTGCTCATGGCCTCAAACATGTAGCAGGTCCTAACGGTCATTGTAAAACACCCCGGAATCCAATAACTATGGGCAATATCTCATGAAAATGTCCATATAACGCAAAAGTGATGAGTTTTTGGTCATAACTCTCAATCAATGTAATCACCCTAGAAGCCCAAAACTATGGGTAATTGCTCATGAACACAGCCAAAAATGCAAAAACGACGAGTTTTTGGTAATACCACTCAAACATGTAAATCACCCTGGAACCCCAAAACTTTGGGCAATAGCTCATGAAAATGGCCATAAAACACGAAAACGACGAATTTTGGGTAATACCACTCAAACTTGTAAATCACCCTAGTATATAACTTCCAAACAATGAAATCGCCCTAGGAGCCCAAAACTATGGGCAATAGCCCATGAAAACAGCCACAAAACACAAAAATGACGAGTTATTGGTCATACCACTTAAACATGTAAATCAACCCGGAACCCCAAAACTATGGGTAATAGCTAATGAAAACATCCAAAAATGCAAAAATGACGAGTTTTTGGTAATACCACTCAAACATGTATATCACCCTGGAACACCAAAACTTTGGGCAATAGCTCATGAAAATTGCCATAAAACACGAAAATGACGAGTTTTTGGTCATGGCCTCAAACATGTAGCAGGTCCTAACGGTCGTTGTAAATGACCCCGGAACCTAAAAACAATGGGCAATAACTCAGGAAAACGTTCAGAAGCATAAAAAGCGACTTGTTTTTGGATATAACTTCCAAACAATGAAATCGCCCTAGGAGCCCAAAACTATGGGTAATAGCTCATGAACAAAGCGAGCATAAAAGCGAAAAGCGAAGTTTTGGTGATACCACTCATCCATGTAAATCACCATGGAACCCCAAAACTTTGGGCAATAGCTTATGAAATTGGCGATAAAACACGAAAACGATGAGTTTCTGCTCATGGCCTCAAACATGTAGCAGGTCCTAACGGTCGTTGTAAAACACCCCGGAACCCAAAAAACTATGGGCAATAACTCATGAAAACATCCATAAAACGCAAAAACAACGAGTTTTTGGTCATAACTCCCAAACAATGAAATACAGAAGCCCAAAACTATGGGTAATAGCTCATGAAAACAGCAAAAAAATGCAAAATCTACGAGTTTTTGGTAATACAACTCAAACATGTAAAGCACCCCGGAACCCCAAAACTTTGGGCAATAGCACATGAAATTGGCAATAAATTACAAAAACGACGAGTTTTTGGTTATGGCCTCAAACATGTAGCAGGTCCATAAGTCGATGTAAATCACCGTAGAACCCAAAAATTGTGGGCAATAACTCATGAAAATGTCCATATAACGCAAAAATGACGAGTTTTTGGTCATAATTCCCAAACAATGAAATCGCCATGGAAGCCCAAAACAATGGGTAATAGCTCATGAAAACAGCCAAAAAACACAAAAACGACAAGTTTTTGGTAATACCACTCAAACATCTAAACCATCCTGGAACCCCAAAACTTTGGGCAATAGCTCATGAAAATTGCCATAAAACACGAAAATGACGAGTTTTTGGTCATGGCCTCAAACATGTAGCAGGTCCTAACGGTCGTTGTAAATGACCCCGGAACCTAAAAACAATGGGCAATAATTCAGGAAAACGTTCAGGAAACGCAAAAACGACTTGTTTTTTGATATAACTCCCAAACAATGAAATCGCCCTAGGAGCCCAAAACTATGGGTAATAGCTCATGAACAAAGCGTAAAGCATAAAAAGCAGCGAGTTTTTGGTAATACCACTCATACATGTAAATCACCATGGAACCCCAAAACTTTGGGCAATAGCTTGTGAAATTGGCGATAAAACACGAAAACGATGAGTGTCTGCTCATGGCCTCAAACATGTAGCAGGTCCTAACGGTCATTGTAAAACACCCCGGAACCCAAAAACCTATGGGCAATAACTCATGAAAACATCCATAAAACGCAAAAACATCGAGTTTTTGGTTATAACTCCCAAACAATGAAATCGCCCTGGAAGCCCAAAACTATGGGTAATAGCTCATGAAAACAGCCAAAAAATGCAAAATCTACGAGTTTTTGGTAATACAACTCAAACATGTAAAGCACCACGAACCCCAAAACTTTGGGCAATAGAACATGAAATTGGCAATAAATTACAAAAACGACGAGTTTTTGGTCATGGCCTCAAACATGTAGCGGGTCCTAACAGTCGATGTAAATCACCCTAGAAGCCAATAATTGTGGGCAATAACTCATAAAAATGTCCATGTAACGCAAAAATGACGAGTTTTTGGTCATATCTCCCAAACAATGAAATCGCCATGGAAGCCCAAAACTATGGGTAATAGCTCAGGAAAACAGCCAAAAACGACGAGTTTTTGGTAATACCACTCAAACATGTAAATCACCCTGGAACCCCAAAACTTTGGCAATAGCTCATGAAAATGGCCATAAAACATGAAAACGACGAGTTTTTGGTAATACCACTCAAACTTGTAAATCACCTTGGAACCCCCAAACATTGGGCAATAGTTGATGAAAATGGCCACAAAACCCAAAAACGACGAGTTTGTGGTCATGGCCTCATAGGTGTAGCATCTCCTAGCGGTGGTTGTACAACACCTAGGAACCCAAAAACAGTGGGAAATAACTCATGAAAACATCCATAAAATGCAAAAACGACGAGTTTTTGGTCATAACTCCCAAACAATGAAATCGCCATGGAAGCCCAAAACAATGGGTAATAGCTCATGAAAACAACCAAAAAACACAAAAGCAGCAGTTTTGGTAATACCACTAAACATGTAAATCACCCTGGAACCCCAAAACTTTGGGCAGTAGCTCATGAAATTGGCAATGAAACACGAAAACGATGAGTTTCTGGTCATGGCCGCAAACATGTTGCCGGTCCTAACTATTTTGTAAAACACCGGAACCCAAAATTCTATTGGAAATAACTCATGAAAACATCCATAAAACGCAAAAACAACGAGTTTTTGGTCATAACTCCCAAACAATGAAATCGCCCTAGAAGCCCAAAACTATGGGTAATAGCTCATGAAAACAGCCAAAAAATGCAAAATCTACGACTTTTTGGTAATACAACTCAAACATGTAAAGCACCCCGGAACCCCAAAACTTTGGGCAATAGCACATGAAATTGGCAATAAATTACAAAAACGATGAGTTTTTGGTTATGGCCTCAAACATGTAGCAGGTCCATAAGTCGACGTAAATCACCCTAGAACCCAAAAATTGTGGGCAATAACTCATGAAAATGTCCATATAACGCAAAAATGACGAGTTTTTGGTCATAATTCCCAAACAATGAAATCGCCATGGTAGCCCAAAACAATGGGTAATAGCTCATGAAAACAGCCAAAAAACACAAAAACGACGAGTTTTCGGTAATACCACTCAAACATGTAAATCACCCTGGAACCCCAAAACTTTGGGCAATAGCTCATGAAAAATGCCATAAAACACGAAAATGATGAGTTTTTGGTCATGGCCTCAAACATGTAGCAGGTCCTAACGGTCGTTATAAATGACCCCGGAACCTAAAAAAAATGGGCAATAATTCAGGAAAACGTTCAGGAAACGCAAAAACGACTTGTTTTTGGATATAACTCCCAAACAATGAAATCGCCCTAGGAGCCCAAAACTATGGGTAATAGCTCATGAACAAAGCCGAAAAGCATAAAAGCAGCGAGTTTTGGTCATACCATACATGTAAATCACCATGGAACCCCAAAACTTTGGGCAATAGCTTGTGAAATTGGCGATAAAACACGAAAACGATGAGTGTCTGCTCATGGCCTCAAACATGTAGCAGGTCCTAACGGTCATTGTAAAACACCTCGGAACCCAAAAAACTATGGGTAATAACTCATGAAAACATCCATAAAAGCATAAAAACAACGAAGTTTTTGGTCATAACTCCCAAACAATTAAATCATACAGAAGCCCAAAACTATGGGTAATAGCTCATGAAAAGCCAAAAATGCAAAATCTGAGTTTTTGGTAATACAACTCAAACATGTAAAGCACCCTGGAAACCCAAAACTTTGGGCAATAGAACATGAAATTGGCAATAAATTACAAAAACGACGAGTTTTTGGTCATGGCCTCAAACATGTAGCGGGTCCTAACAGTCGATGTAAATCACCCTAGAACCCAATAATTGTGGGCAATAACTCATAAAAATGTCCGTATAACGCAAAAATGACGAGTTTTTGGTCATAAATCCCAAATAATGAAATCGCCATGGAAGCCCAAAACTATGGGTAATAGCTCAGGAAAACCGCCAAAAAACGACGAGTTTTTGGTAATACCACTCAAACATGTAAATCACCCTGGAACCCCAAAACTTTGGGCAATAGCTCATGAAAATGGCCATAAAACATGAAAACGACGAGTTTTTGGTAATACCACTCAAACTTGTAAATCACCCTGGAACACCCAAACATTGGGCAATAGTTGATGAAAATGGCCACAAAACCCGAAAACGACGAGTTTTTGGTCATGGCCTCAAAGATGTAGCATCTCCTAGCGGTTGTTGTAAAACACCTAGGAACCCAAAAACTGTGGGCAATAACTCATGAAAACATCCATAAAATGCAAAAACGACGAGTTTTTGGTCATAACTCCCAAACAATGAAATCGCCATGGAAGCCCAAACCAATGGGTAATAGCTCATGAAAATAACCAAAAAACACAAAAACGACGAGTTTTTGGTAATACCACTCAAACATGTAAATCACCCTGGAACCCCAAAACTTTGGGCAATAGCTCATGAAAATGGCCATAAAACACGAAAACGACGACTTTTTGGTAATACCACTCAAACTTGTAAATCACCCTGGAACCCCAAAACTTTGGGCAATAGCTCATGAAAATGGCCATAAAACACGAAAACGACGAGTTTTTGGTCATGGCCTCAAACATGTAGCCGCTCCTAAAGGTCGTTGTAAAACACCTAGGAACCCACAAACAGTGGGAAATAACTCATGAAAACATCCATAAAACGACAAAACGACGAGTTTTTGGTCATAACTCCCATACAATGAAATCGCATTGGAAGCCCAAAACTATGGTTAATAGCTCATGAAAACAGCCAGAAAACGCAAAAACGACGAGTTTTTGGTAATACCACTCAAACATGCAAATCACCCTAGAACCCCAAAACTGGGCAATAGCTCATCAAATTAGCGATGAAACATGAAAACGATGAGTTTCTGGTCATGGCCTCAAACATGTTGCAGGTCCTAACGGTCGTTGTAAAACACCCCGGAACCCAAAAAACTTTGGCAATAACTCATGAAAACATCCATAAAACGCAAAAACGATGAGTTTTTGGTCATAACTCCCAAACAATGATATCACCATCGAAGCCAAAAACTATGGGTAATAGCTCATGAAAATAGCCAAAAAACGCAAAAACGACGAGTTTTTTGGTAATACCACTCAAACATGAAAATCACCCTGGAACCCCAAAACTTCCGGCAATAGGTCATGAAATTGGCCATAAATCACGAAAACGACGAGTTTTTGGTCATGGCCTCAAACATGTAGCAGGTCCTAACAGTCTTTGTAAATCACCCCGGAACCCAAAAACTATGGGCAATAACTCAGGAAAACGTTAGAAGCATAAAAGCGAAGTTTTTGGATATAACTTCCAAACAATGATATCGCCATGGAATCCAAAAACTATGGGTAATAGCTCTTGAAAATAGCCAAAAACACACAAAAACGACGACTTTTTGGTAATACAACTCAAACATTTAAACCACCACAGAACCCCAAAACTTTCGGCAATAGGTCATGAAATTGCCATAAATCACGAAAACGACGAGTTTTTGGTCATAGCCTACAAACATGTAGCAGTCCTAACGGTCGTTGTAAATCACCGGAACCCAAAAACTATGGGCAATAATTCAGGAAAAGCGTTGAAAGCATAAAAGCAGCGAGTTTTGGATATAACTTCAAACAATGAAATCGCCCTAGGAGCCCAAAACTATGGGCACTAGCACATGAAAACAGACAAAAAACACAAAAAGGAGTTTTTATTGGTCATACCACTTAAACATGTAAATCAACCCGGAACCCCAAAACTATGGGTAATAGCTAATGAAACAGCCAAAAACGCATAAAAGCATTTAGTTTTGGTAATACCACTCAAACATGTATATCACCCTGGAACACCAAAACTTTGGGCAATAGCTCATGAAAATTGCCATAAAACACGAAAATGATGAGTTTTTGGTCATGGCCTCAAACATGTAGCAGGTCCTAACGGTCGTTGTAAATCACCCCGGAACCCAAAAACTATGGGCAATAATTCAGGAAAACGTTCAGGAAACGCAAAAACGACTTGTTTTTGGATATAACTCCCAAACAATGAAATCGCCCTAGGAGCCCAAAACTATGGGTAATAGCTCATGAACAAAGCCAGAAAACGCAAAAACGACGAGTTTTTGGTAATACCACTCATACATGTAAATCACCATGGAACCCCAAAACTTTGGGCAATAGCTTGTGAAATTGGCGATAAAACACGAAAACGATGAGTGTCTGCTCATGGCCTCAAACATGTAGCAGGTCCTAACGGTCATTGTAAAACACCTCGAAACCCAAAAAACTATGGGCAATAACTCACGAAAACATCCATAAAACGCAAAAACAACGAGTTTTTGGTCATAACTTCAAACAATGAAATCATACAGAAGCCCAAAACTATGGGTAATAGCTCATGAAAACAGCCAAAAAATGCAAAATCTACGAGTTTTTGGTAATACAACTCAAACATGTAAAGCACCCTGGAACCCCAAAACTTTGGGCAATAGAACATGAAATTGGCAATAAATTACAAAAACGACGAGTTTTTGGTCATGGCCTCAAACATGTAAGGGTCCTAACAATCGATGTAAATCACCCTAGAACCCAATAATTGTGCAATAACTCATAAAATGTCCATATAACTAAAAATGACGAGTTTTGGTCATAACTCCCAAACAATGAAATACATGGAAGCCCAAAACTATGGGTAATAGCTCAGAAAATGACCAAAAACGAGTTTTTGGTAATACCACTCAAACATGTAAATCACCCTGGAACCCCAAAACTTTGGCAATAGCTCATGAAAATGGCCATAAAACATGAAAACGACGAGTTTTTGGTAATACCACTCAAACTTGTAAATCACCTTGGAACCCCCAAACATTGGGCAATAGTTGATGAAAATGGCCACAAAACCCAAAAACGACGAGTTTGTGGTCATGGCCTCATAGGTGTAGCATCTCCTAGCGGTGGTTGTACAACACCTAGGAACCCAAAAACAGTGGGAAATAACTCATGAAAACATCCATAAAATGCAAAAACGACGAGTTTTTGGTCATAACTCCCAAACAATGAAATCGCCATGGAAGCCCAAAACAATGGGTAATAGCTCATGAAAACAACCAAAAAACACAAAAACGACGAGTTTTTGGTAATACCACTAAACATGTAAATCACCCTGGAACCCCAAAACTTTGGGCAGTAGCTCATGAAATTGGCAATGAAACACGAAAACGATGAGTTTCTGGTCATGGCCTCAAACATGTTGCCGGTCCTAACGGTCGTTGTAAAACACCCCGGAACCCAAAAAACTATGGGCAATAACTCATGAAAACATCCATAAAACGCAAAAACAACGAGTTTTTGGTCATAACTCCCAAACAATGAAATCGCCCTAGAAGCCCAAAACTATGGGTA
The DNA here is from genome assembly GCA_023614405.1 of Avena insularis. NCBI lineage: Eukaryota > Viridiplantae > Streptophyta > Magnoliopsida > Poales > Poaceae > Avena > Avena insularis. The sequence continues at coordinate 38,329,988 of CM042684.1, read as the reverse complement.
ATAGCTCATGAAAACAGCCAAAAAATGCAAAATCTACGACTTTTTGGTAATACAACTCAAACATGTAAAGCACCCCGGAACCCCAAAACTTTGGGCAATAGCACATGAAATTGGCAATAAATTACAAAAACGATGAGTTTTTGGTTATGGCCTCAAACATGTAGCAGGTCCATAAGTCGACGTAAATCACCCTAGAACCCAAAAATTGTGGGCAATAACTCATGAAAATGTCCATATAACGCAAAAATGACGAGTTTTTGGTCATAATTCCCAAACAATGAAATCGCCATGGTAGCCCAAAACAATGGGTAATAGCTCATGAAAACAGCCAAAAAACACAAAAACGACGAGTTTTTGGTAATACCACTCAAACATGTAAATCACCCTGGAACCCCAAAACTTTGGGCAATAGCTCATGAAAAATGCCATAAAACACGAAAATGATGAGTTTTTGGTCATGGCCTCAAACATGTAGCAGGTCCTAACGGTCGTTGTAAATGACCCCGGAACCTAAAAACAATGGGCAATAATTCAGGAAAACGTTCAGGAAACGCAAAAACGACTTGTTTTTGGATATAACTCCCAAACAATGAAATCGCCCTAGGAGCCCAAAACTATGGGTAATAGCTCATGAACAAAGCCAGAAAACGCAAAAACGACGAGTTTTTGGTCATACCACTCATACATGTAAATCACCATGGAACCCCAAAACTTTGGGCAATAGCTTGTGAAATTGGCGATAAAACACGAAAACGATGAGTGTCTGCTCATGGCCTCAAACATGTAGCAGGTCCTAACGGTCATTGTAAAACACCTCGGAACCCAAAAAACTATGGGTAATAACTCATGAAAACATCCATAAAACGCAAAAACAACGAGTTTTTGGTCATAACTCCCAAACAATTAAATCGCCCTGGAAGCCCAAAACTATGGGTAATAGCTCATGAAAACAGCCAAAAAATGCAAAATCTACGAGTTTTTGGTAATACAACTCAAACATGTAAAGCACCCTGGAAACCCAAAACTTTGGGCAATAGAACATGAAATTGGCAATAAATTACAAAAACGACGAGTTTTTGGTCATGGCCTCAAACATGTAGCGGGTCCTAACAGTCGATGTAAATCACCCTAGAACCCAATAATTGTGGGCAATAACTCATAAAAATGTCCATATAACGCAAAAATGACGAGTTTTTGGTCATAACTCCCAAATAATGAAATCGCCATGGAAGCCCAAAACTATGGGTAATAGCTCAGGAAAACCGCCAAAAAACGACGAGTTTTTGGTAATACCACTCAAACATGTAAATCACCCTGGAACCCCAAAACTTTGGGCAATAGCTCATGAAAATGGCCATAAAACATGAAAACGACGAGTTTTTGGTAATACCACTCAAACTTGTAAATCACCCTGGAACACCCAAACATTGGGCAATAGTTGATGAAAATGGCCACAAAACCCGAAAACGACGAGTTTTTGGTCATAACTCCCAAACAATGAAATCGCCATGGAAGCCCAAACCAATGGGTAATAGCTCATGAAAATAACCAAAAAACACAAAAACGACGAGTTTTTGGTAATACCACTCAAACATGTAAATCACCCTGGAACCCCAAAACTTTGGGCAATAGCTCATGAAAATGGCCATAAAACACGAAAACGACGACTTTTTGGTAATACCACTCAAACTTGTAAATCACCCTGGAACCCCAAAACTTTGGGCAATAGCTCATGAAAATGGCCATAAAACACGAAAGCAGGTTTTTGGTCATGGCCTCAAACATGTAGCCGCTCCTAAAGGTCGTTGTAAAACACCTAGGAACCCACAAACAGTGGGAAATAACTCATGAAAACATCCATAAAAGGACAAAACGACGAGTTTTTGGTCATAACTCCCATACAATGAAATCGCATTGGAAGCCCAAAACTATGGTTAATAGCTCATGAAAACAGCGAGCATAAAAGCAGCGAGTTTTTGGTAATACCACTCAAACATGCAAATCACCCTAGAACCCCAAAAGCTGGGCAATAGCTCATCAAATTAGCGATGAAACATGAAAACGATGAGTTTGGTCATGGCCTCAAACATGTTGCGCAGTGTCCTAACTCGTTGTAAAACACCCCGGAACCCAAAAAACTTTGGCAATAACTCATGAAAACATCCATAAAACGCAAAAACGATGAGTTTTTGGTCATAACTCCCAAACAATGATATCACCATCGAAGCCAAAAACTATGGGTAATAGCTCATGAAAATAGCCAAAAAACGCAAAAACGACGAGTTTTTTGGTAATACCACTCAAACATGAAAATCACCGAACCCCAAAACTTCCGCAATAGGTCATGAAATTGGCCATAAATCACGAAAACGACTAGTTTTTGGTCATGGCCTCAAACATGTAGCAGGTCCTAACAGTCTTTGTAAATCACCCCGGAACCCAAAAACTATGGGCAATAACTCAGGAAAACGTTCAGGAAACGCAAAAACGACGAGTTTTTGGATATAACTTCCAAACAATGATATCGCCATGGAATCCAAAAACTATGGGTAATAGCTCTTGAAAATAGCCAAAAACACACAAAAACGACGACTTTTTGGTAATACAACTCAAACATTTAAACCACCACAGAACCCCAAAACTTTCGGCAATAGGTCATGAAATTGCCATAAATCACGAAAACGACGAGTTTTTGGTCATGGCCACAAACATGTAGCAGGTCCTAACGGTCGTTGTAAATCACCCCGGAACCCAAAAACTATGGGCAATAAGGAAAACGTTCAGGAAACGCAAAAACGACGAGTTTTTGGATATAACTTCCAAACAATGAAATCGCCCTAGGAGCCCAAAACTATGGGCAATAGCCCATGAAAACAGCCACAAAACACAAAAAGGACGATTTATTGGTCATACCACTTAAACATGTAAATCAACCCGGAACCCCAAAACTATGGGTAATAGCTAATGAAACAGCCAAAAACGCAAAAACGACGAGTTTTTGGTAATACCACTCAAACATGTATATCACCCTGGAACACCAAAACTTTGGGCAATAGCTCATGAAAATTGCCATAAAACACGAAAATGATGAGTTTTTGGTCATGGCCTCAAACATGTAGCAGGTCCTAACGGTCGTTGTAAATGACCCCGGAACCTAAAAACAATGGGCAATAATTCAGGAAAACGTTCAGGAAACGCAAAAACGACTTGTTTTTGGATATAACTCCCAAACAATGAAATCGCCCTAGGAGCCCAAAATATGGGTAATAGCTCATGAACAAAGCCAGAAAACGCAAAAACGACGAGTTTTTGGTAATACCACTCATACATGTAAATCACCATGGAACCCCAAAACTTTGGGCAATAGCTTGTGAAATTGGCGATAAAACACGAAAACGATGAGTGTCTGCTCATGGCCTCAAACATGTAGCAGGTCCTAACGGTCATTGTAAAACACCTCGAAACCCAAAAAACTATGGGCAATAACTCACGAAAACATCCATAAAACGCAAAAACAACGAGTTTTTGGTCATAACTCGCAAACAATGAAATCGCCCTGGAAGCCCAAAACTATGGGTAATAGCTCATGAAAACAGCCAAAAAATGCAAAATCTACGAGTTTTTGGTAATACAACTCAAACATGTAAAGCACCCTGGAACCCCAAAACTTTGGGCAATAGAACATGAAATTGGCAATAAATTACAAAAACGACGAGTTTTTGGTCATGGCCTCAAACATGTAGCGGGTCCTAACAGTCGATGTAAATCACCCTAGAACCCAATAATTGTGGGCAATAACTCATAAAAATGTCCATATAACGCAAAAATGACGAGTTTTTGGTCATAACTCCCAAACAATGAAATCGCCATGGAAGCCCAAAACTATGGGTAATAGCTCAGGAAAACAGCCAAAAAACGACGCGTTTTTTGGTAATACCACTCAAACATGTAAATCACCCTGGAACCCCAAAACTTTGGGCAATAGCTCATGAAAATGGCCATAAAACATGAAAACGACGAGTTTTTGGTAATACCACTCAAACTTGTAAATCACCCTGGAACCCCCAAACATTGGGCAATAGTTGATGAAAATGGCCACAAAACCCGAAAACGACGAGTTTTTGGTCATGGCCTCAAAGATGTAGCATCTCCTAGCGGTCGTTGTAAAACACCTAGGAACCCAAAAAACAGTGGGCAATAACTCATGAAAACATCCATAAAATGCAAAAACGACGAGTTTTTGGTCATAACTCCCAAACAATGAAATCGCCATGGAAGCCCAAAACAATGGGTAATAGCTCATGAAAACAGCCAAAAAACACAAAAACGACGAGTTTATGGTAATACCACTCAAACATGTAAATCACCCTGGAACCCCAAAACTTTGGGCAATAGCTCATGAAAATGTCCATAAAACACGAAAACGACGACCTTTTGGTAATACCACTCAAACTTGTAAATCACCCTGGAACCCCAAAACTTTGGGCAATAGCTCATGAAAATGGCCATAAAACACGAAAACGATGAGTTTTTGGTCATGGCCTCAAACATGTAGCAGCTCCTAAAGGTCGTTGTAAAACACCCAGGAACCCACAAACAGTGGGAAATAACTCATGAAAACATCCATAAAACGACAAAACGACGAGTTTTTGGTCATAACTCCCATACAATGAAATCGCCTTCGAAGCCCAAAACTATGGTTAATAGCTCATGAAAATAGCCAGAAAACGCAAAAACAACGAGTTTTTGGTAATACCACTCAAACATGCAAATCACCCTAGAACCCCAAAACTGGGCAATAGCTCATCAAATTAGCGATGAAACACGAAAACGATGAGTTTCTGGTCATGGCCTCAAACATGTTGCAGGTCCTAACGGTCGTTGTAAAACACCCCGAAACCCAAAAAACTTTGGCAATAACTCATGAAAACATCCATAAAACGCAAAAACGATGAGTTTTTGGTCATAACTCCCAAACAATGATATCACCATGGAAGCCAAAAACTATGGGTAATAGCTCATGAAAATAGCCAAAAAACGCAAAAAGCAGAGTTTTGGTAATACCACTCAAACATGAAAATCACCCTGGAACCCCAAAACTTCCGGCAATAGTTCATGAAATTGGCCATAAATCACGAAAACGACGAGTTTTTGGTCATGGCCTCAAACATGTAGCAGGTCCTAACAATCTTTGTAAATCATCCTGGAACCCAAAAACTATGGGCAATAACTCAGGAAAACGTTCAGGAAACGCAAAAACGACGAGTTTTTGGATATAACTTCCAAACAATGATATCGCCATGGAATCCCAAAACTATGGGTAATAGCTCATGAAAATAGCCAAAAACACACAAAAACGACGACTTTTTGGTAATACAACTCAAACATTTAAACCACCCTGGAACCCCAAAACTTTCGGCAATAGGTCATGAAATTGCCATAAATCACGAAAACGGCGAGTTTTTGGTCATGGCCACAAACATGTAGCAGGTCCTAACGGTCGTTGTAAATCACCCCGGAACCCAAAAACTATGGGCAATAATTCAGGAAAACGTTGAGGAAACGCAAAAACGACGAGTTTTTGGATATAACTTCCAAACAATGAAATCGCCCTAGGAGCCCAAAACTATGGGCAATAGCCCATGAAAACAGCCACAAAACACAAAAACGACGAGTTATTGGTCATACCACTTAAACATGTAAATCAACCCGGAACCCCAAAACTATGGGTAATAGCTAATGAAAACAGCCAAAACGCAAAAACGACGAGTTTTTGGTAATACCACTCAAACATGTATATCACCCTGGAACCCCAAAACTTTGGGCAATATCTCATGAATATTGCCGTAAAACACGAAAATGACGAGTTTTTGGTCATGGCCTCAAACATGTAGCAGGTCCTAACGGTCGTTGTAAATGACCCCGGATCCTAAAAACAATGGGCAATAACTCAGGAAAACGTTTAGGAAACGCCAAAATGACTTGTTTTTCGATATAACTCCCAAATAATGAAATCGCATTAGGAGCCCAAAACTATGGGTAATAGCTCATGAACAAAGCCAGAAAATGCAAAAACGACGAGGTTTTGGTGATACCACTCATACATGTAAATCACCATGGAACCCCAAAACTTTGGGCAATAGCTTATGAAATTGGCGATAAAACACGAAAACGATGAGTTTTTGCTCATGGCCTCAAACATATAGCAGGTCCTAACGGTCATTGTAAAACACCCCGGAAACCAATAACTATGGGCAATAACTCATGAAAATGTCCATATAACGCAAAAATGATGAGTTTTTGGTCATAACTCCCAATCAATGTAATCAACCTGGAAGCCCAAAACTATGGGTAATTGCTCATGAAGACAGCCAAAAATGCAAAAACGACGAGTTTTTGGTAATACCACTCAAACATGTAAATCACCCTGGAACCCCAAAACTTTGGGCAATAGCTCATGAAATTGGCAATAAAACACGAAAACGATGAGTTTCTGGTCATGGCCTCCAACATGTTGCAGGTCCTAACGGTCGTTGTAAAACACCCCGGAACCCAAAAAAATATGGGCAATAACTCATGAAAACATCCATAAAACACAAAAACAACGAGTTTTTGGTCATAACTCCCAAACAATGAAATCGCCCTGGAAGCCCAAAACTATGGGTAATAGCTCATGAAAACAGCCAAAAAATGCAAAATCTACGAGTTTTTGATATTACAACTCAAATATGTAAAGCACCCTGGAACCCCAAAACTTTGGGCAATAGCACATGAAATTGGCCATAAATTACAAAAATGACGAGTTTTTGGTCTTGGCATCAAACATGTAGCAGGTCCTAACAGTCGATGTAAATCACCCTAGAACCCAAAAATTGTGGGCAATAACTCATGAAAATGTCCATATAACGCAAAAATGACGAGTTTTTGGTCATAACTCCAAAACAATGAAATCGCCATGGAAGCCCAAAACAATGGGTAATATCTCATGAAAGCGACCAAAAACACAAAAGCAATGAGTTTTGGTAATACCACTCAAACATGTAAATCCCCCTGGAACCCCAAAACTTTGGGCAATAGCTCATGAAAATGGCTATTAAAACATGAAAACGACGAGTTTTTGGTAATACCACTCAAACTTGTAAATCACCCTGGAACCCCAAAACTTTGGGCAATAGCTCATCAAAATGGCCACAAAACCCGAAAACGACGAGTTTTTGGTCCTGGCCTCAAAGATGTAGCAGCTGCTAACGGTCGTTGTAAAACACCTAGGAACCGAAAAACAGTGGGCAATAACTCATGAAAACATCAATAAAATGCAAAAACGATAAGTTTTTGGTCATAACTCCCAAACAATGAAATCGCCTTGGAAGCCCAAAACTTTGGTTAATAGCTCATGAAAACAGCCAAAAAAACGCAAAAACGACGAATCTTGGTAATACCACTCAAACATGTAAATCACCATGGAACCCCAAAACTTTGGGCAATAGCTCATGAAAATGGCCATAAAACACGAAAACGACGAGTTTTTGGTAATACCACTCAAACTTGTAAATCACCCTGGAAACCCAAAACTTTGGGCAATAGCTCATGGAAATGGCCAAAAAACACGAAAACGACGAGTTTTTGGTCATGGCCTCAAACATGTAGCAGCTCCTAACGGTCGTTGTAAAACACCCAAGAACCCGAAAACGAGGCAATAACTCATGAAAACATCCATAAAACAAAAAAACGACGAGTTTTTGGTCATAACTCCCAAACAATGAAATCGCCTTGGAAGCCCAAAACTATGGTTAATAGCTCATGAAAACAGCCAAAAGCGCAAAAACGACGAGTTTTTGGTAATACCACTCAAACATGTAAAGCACCATGGAACCCCAAAACTTTGGGCAATAGCACATGAAATTGGCCATAAATCACAAAAACGACAAGTTTTTGGTCATGTAGCAGGTCCTAACGGTGGATGTAAATCACCCTAGAACCCAAAAAACTATGGGCAATAAGTCATGAAAATGTCCATATAACGCAAAAATGACGAGTTTTTGGTCATAACTCCCAAACAGTGAAATCGCCCTGGAAGCCCAAATCTATGGGTAATAGCTCATGAACAAAGCCAAAAAACGCAAAATCGACGAGTTTTTGGTAATACCACTCAAACATGCAAATCACCCTAGAACCTCAAAACTTTGGGCAATAACTCATGAAATTCGCGATAAAACACGAAAACGATGAGTTTCTGGTCATGGCCACAAACATGTTGCAGGTCCTAGCAGTCATTGTAAAACACCCCGGAACCCAAACAATTGTGGGCAATAACTCATGAAAACATCCATAAAACGCAAACACGATGAGTTTTTGGTCATAACTCCCAAACAATGATATCGCCATGGAATCCCAAAACTATGGGTAATAGCTGATGAAAATAGCCAAAAAACACAATAACGACGAGTTTTTGGTAATACCACTCAAACATTTAAACCACCCTGGAACCCCAAAACTTTCGGCAATAGGTCATGAAATTGCCATAAATCACGAAAACGACGAGTTTTTTGTCATGGCCTCAAACATGTAGAAGGTCCTAACAGTCGTTGTAAATCACCCCCGAACCCAAAACTATGGGCAATAACTCAGGAAAACGTTCAGGAAACGCAAAAACGACGAGTTTTTGGATATAACTTCCAAACAATGAAATCGCCCTAGGAGCCCAAAACTATGGGCAATAGCCCATGAAAACAGCAACAAAACACAAAAATGACGAGTTATTGGTCATACCACTTAAACATGTAAATCAACCCGGGACCCCAAAACTATGGGTAATAGCTAATGAAAATAGCCAAAAACGCAAAAACGACGAGTTTTTGGTAATACCACTCAAACATGTAAATCACCCTGAAACCCAAAACTTTGGGCAATAGCTCATGAAAATTGCCATAAAACACGAAAATGACTAGTTTTTGGTCATGGCCTCAAACATGTAGCAGGTCCTAACGGTCGTTGTAAATCACCCCGGAACCTAAAAACAATGGGCAATAACTCAGGAAAACATTCCGGGAACGCAAAAACGACTTGTTTTGGATTAACTCCCAAACAATGAAATCACCTAGGAGCCCAAAACTATGGGTAATAGCTCATGAACAAAACCAAAAAACGCAAAAACGATGAGTTATTGGTAATACCACTGAAACATGTAAATCACCATGGAACCCCAAAACTTTGGGCAAGAGCTTATGAAATTGGCGATAAATCACAAAAACGACGAGTTTTTGGTCATGGCCTCAAACATGTAGCAGGTCCTAACGGCCATTGTAAAACACCCCGGAACCCAAAAACTGTGGGCAATAACTCATGAAAATGTCCATATAACGCAAAAATGACGAGTTTTTGGTCATAACTCCCAAACAATGTAATCGCCCTAGAAGCGCAAAACTATGGGTAATAGCTCATGAACACAGCCAAAAATGCAAAAACGACGAGTTTTTGGTAATACCACTCAAACATGTAAATCACCATGGAACCCCAAAACTTTGGGCAATAGCTCATGAAAATGGCCATAAAACACGAAAACGATGAGTTTCTGGTCATGGCCTCAAACATGTTGCAGGTCCTAACGGTCGTTGTAAAACACCCCGGAACCCAAAAAACTTTGGCAATAACTCATGAAAACATCCATAAAACGCAAAAACGATGAGTTTTTGGTCATAACTCCCAAACAATGATATCACCATGGAAGCCAAAAACTATGGGTAATAGCTCATGAAAATAGCCAAAAAACGCAAAAACGACGAGTTTTTTGGTAATACCACTCAAACATGAAAATCACCCTGGAACCCCAAAACTTCCGGCAATAGTTCATGAAATTGGCCATAAATCACGAAAACGACGAGTTTTTGGTCATGGCCTCAAACATGTAGCAGGTCCTAACAATCTTTGTAAATCATCCTGGAACCCAAAAACTATGGGTAATAACTCAGGAAAACGTTCAGGAAACGCAAAAACGACGAGTTTTTGGATATAACTTCCAAACAATGATATCGCCATGGAATCCCAAAACTATGGCTAATAGCTCATGAAAATAGCCAAAAACACACAAAAGCAGCGACTTTTGTTAATACAACTCAAACATTTAAACCACCACAGAACCCCAAAACTTTCGGCAATAGGTCATGAAATTGCCATAAATCACGAAAACGACGAGTTTTTGGTCATGGCCACAAACATGTAGCAGGTCCTAACGGTCGTTGTAAATCACCCCGGAACCCAAAAACTATGGGCAATAATTCAGGAAAACGTTCAGGAAACGCAAAAACGACGAGTTTTTGGATATAACTTCCAAACAATGAAATCGCCCTAGGAGCCCAAAACTATGGGCAATAGCCCATGAAAACAGCCACAAAACACAAAAACGACGAGTTATTGGTCATACCACTTAAACATGTAAATCAACCCGGAACCCCAAAACTATGGGTAATAGCTAATGAAAATACCAAAAGCAAAAAGCAGCAGTTTTGGTAATACCACTCAAACATGTAAATCACCATGGAACCCCAAAACTTTGGGCAATATCTAATGAATATTGCCTTAAAACACGAAAAAGACGAGTTTTTGGTCATGGCCTCAAACATGTAGCAGGTCCTAACGGTCGTTGTAAATGACCCCGGAACCTAAAAACAATGGGCAATAACTCAGAAAAGCGTTTAAAGCCAAAATGACTTGTTTTTCGATATAACTCCCAAATAATGAAATCGCCCTAGGAGCCAACAACTATGGGTAATAGCACATGAACAAAGCCAGAAAACGCAAAAACGACGAGTTTTTGGTGATACCACTCATACATGTAAATCACCATGGAACCCCAAAACTTTGGGCAATAGCTTATGAAATTGGCGATAAAACACGAAAACGATGAGTTTTTGCTCATGGCCTCAAACATATAGCAGGTCCTAACGGTCATTGTAAAACACCCCGGAAACCAATAACTATGGGCAATAACTCATGAAAATGTCCATATAACGCAAAAATGATGAGTTTTTGGTCATAACTCCCAATCAATGTAATCAACCTGGAAGCCCAAAACTATGGGTAATTGCTCATGAAGACCAAAAATGCAAAAGCAGCGAAGTTTTGGTAATACCACTCAAACATGTAAATCACCCTGGAACCCCAAAACTTTGGGCAATAGCTCATGAAATTGGCAATAAAACACGAAAACGATGAGTTTCTGGTCATGGCCTCCAACATGTTGCAGGTCCTAACGGTCGTTGTAAAACACCCCGGAACCCAAAAAAATATGGGCAATAACTCATGAAAACATCCATAAAACACAAAAACAACGAGTTTTTGGTCATAACTCCCAAACAATGAAATCGCCCTGGAAGCCCAAAACTATGGGTAATAGCTCATGAAAACAGCCAAAAAATGCAAAATCTACGAGTTTTTGATATTACAACTCAAATATGTAAAGCACCCTGGAACCCCAAAACTTTGGGCAATAGCACATGAAATTGGCCATAAATTACAAAAATGACGAGTTTTTGGTCTTGGCATCAAACATGTAGCAGGTCCTAACAGTCGATGTAAATCACCCTAGAACCCAAAAATTGTGGGCAATAACTCATGAAAATGTCCATATAACGCAAAAATGACGAGTTTTTGGTCATAACTCCAAAACAATGAAATCGCCATGGAAGCCCAAAACAATGGGTAATATCTCATGAAAACAGCCAAAAAACACAAAAACGGCGAGTTTTTGGTAATACCACTCAAACATGTAAATCCCCCTGGAACCCCAAAACTTTGGGCAATAGCTCATGAAAATGGCCATTAAAACATGAAAACGACGAGTTTTTGGTAATACCACTCAAACTTGTAAATCACCCTGGAACCCCAAAACTTTGGGCAATAGCTCATCAAAATGGCCACAAAACCCGAAAACGACGAGTTTTTGGTCCTGGCCTCAAAGATGTAGCAGCTGCTAACGGTCGTTGTAAAACACCTAGGAACCGAAAAACAGTGGGCAATAACTCATGAAAACATCAATAAAATGCAAAAACGATAAGTTTTTGGTCATAACTCCCAAACAATGAAATCGCCTTGGAAGCCCAAAACTTTGGTTAATAGCTCATGAAAACAGCCAAAAAAACGCAAAAACGACGAATCTTGGTAATACCACTCAAACATGTAAATCACCATGGAACCCCAAAACTTTGGGCAATAGCTCATGAAAATGGCCATAAAACACGAAAACGACGAGTTTTTGGTAATACCACTCAAACTTGTAAATCACCCTGGAAACCCAAAACTTTGGGCAATAGCTCATGGAAATGGCCAAAAAACACGAAAACGACGAGTTTTTGGTCATGGCCTCAAACATGTAGCAGCTCCTAACGGTCGTTGTAAAACACCCAAGAACCCGAAAACGAGGCAATAACTCATGAAAACATCAATAAAATGCAAAAACGATAAGTTTTTGGTCATAACTCCCAAACAATGAAATCGCCTTGGAAGCCCAAAACTATGGTTAATAGCTCATGAAAACAGCCAAAAGCGCAAAAACGACGAGTTTTTGGTAATACCACTCAAACATGTAAAGCACCATGGAACCCCAAAACTTTGGGCAATAGCACATGAAATTGGCCATAAATCACAAAAACGACAAGTTTTTGGTCATGTAGCAGGTCCTAACGGTGGATGTAAATCACCCTAGAACCCAAAAAACTATGGGCAATAAGTCATGAAAATGTCCATATAACGCAAAAATGACGAGTTTTTGGTCATAACTCCCAAACAGTGAAATCGCCCTGGAAGCCCAAATCTATGGGTAATAGCTCATGAACAAAGCCAAAAAACGCAAAATCGACGAGTTTTTGGTAATACCACTCAAACATGCAAATCACCCTAGAACCTCAAAACTTTGGGCAATAACTCATGAAATTCGCGATAAAACACGAAAACGATGAGTTTCTGGTCATGGCCACAAACATGTTGCAGGTCCTAGCAGTCATTGTAAAACACCCCGGAACCCAAACAATTGTGGGCAATAACTCATGAAAACATCCATAAAACGCAAACACGGTGAGTTTTTGGTCATAACTCCCAAACAATGATATCGCCATGGAATCCCAAAACTATGGGTAATAGCTGATGAAAATAGCCAAAAAACACAATAACGACGAGTTTTTGGTAATACCACTCAAACATTTAAACCACCCTGGAACCCCAAAACTTTCGGCAATAGGTCATGAAATTGCCATAAATCACGAAAACGACGAGTTTTTTGTCATGGCCTCAAACATGTAGAAGGTCCTAACAGTCGTTGTAAATCACCCCCGAACCCAAAACTATGGGCAATAACTCAGGAAAACGTTCAGGAAACGCAAAAACGACGAGTTTTTGGATATAACTTCCAAACAATGAAATCGCCCTAGGAGCCCAAAACTATGGGCAATAGCCCATGAAAACAGCAACAAAACACAAAAATGACGAGTTATTGGTCATACCACTTAAACATGTAAATCAACCCGGGACCCCAAAACTATGGGTAATAGCTAATGAAAATAGCCAAAAGCATAAAAGCAGCGAGTTTTGGGTAATACCACTCAAACATGTAAATCACCCTGAAACCCAAAACTTTGGGCAATAGCTCATGAAAATTGCCATAAAACACGAAAATGACTAGTTTTTGGTCATGGCCTCAAACATGTAGCAGGTCCTAACGGTCGTTGTAAATCACCCCGGAACCTAAAAACAATGGGCAATAACTCAGGAAAACATTCCGGGAACGCAAAAACGACTTGTTTTGGATTAACTCCCAAACAATGAAATCACCTAGGAGCCCAAAACTATGGGTAATAGCTCATGAACAAAACCAAAAAACGCAAAAACGATGAGTTATTGGTAATACCACTGAAACATGTAAATCACCATGGAACCCCAAAACTTTGGGCAAGAGCTTATGAAATTGGCGATAAATCACAAAAACGACGAGTTTTTGGTCATGGCCTCAAACATGTAGCAGGTCCTAACGGCCATTGTAAAACACCCCGGAACCCAAAAACTATGGGCAATAACTCATGAAAATGTCCATATAACGCAAAAATGACGAGTTTTTGGTCATAACTCCCAAACAATGTAATCGCCCTAGAAGCGCAAAACTATGGGTAATAGCTCATGAACACAGCCAAAAATGCAAAAACGACGAGTTTTTGGTAATACCACTCAAACATGTAAATCACCATGGAACCCCAAAACTTTGGGCAATAGATCATGAAATTGGCAATAAAACACGAAACGATGAGTTTCTGGTCATGGCCTCAAACATGTTGCAGGTCCTAACGGTCGTTGTAAAACACCCCGGAACCCAAAAAACTATGGGCAATAACTCATGAAAACATCCAAAAAACGCAAAAATGATGAGTTTTTGGTTATAACTCCCAAACAATGAAATCGCCCTGGAAGCCCAAAACTATGTGTAATAGCTCATGAAAACAGCCAAAAAACGGAAAATCTGCGATTTTTTGGTAATACCACTCAAACATGTAAAGCACCCTGGAACCCCAAAACTTTGAGCAATAGCACATGAAATTGGCCATAAATCACAAAAACGACGAGTTTTTGGTCATGGCCTCAAACATGTAGCAGGTCCTAACAGTCGATGTAAATCACCCTAGAACCCAAAAATTGTGGGCAATAACTCATGAAAATGTCCATATAACGCAAAAATGTCGAGTTTTTGGTCATAACTCCCAAACAATGAAATCGCCATGGACGCCCAAAACTTTGGGTAATAGCTCATGAAAACAGCCAAAAAACGCAAAAACGACGAGTTTTTGGTAATACCACTCAAACATGTAAATCACCCTGGAACCCCAAAACTTTGGGCAATAGCTCATGAAAATGGCCATAAAACATGAAAACGACGAGTTTTTCGTAATTCCACTCAAACTTGTAAATCACCCTGCAACCCCAAAACTTTGGGCAATAACTCATGAAAACATCCATAAAACGCAAAAACGACGAGTTTTTGGTCATAATTCCCAAACAATGAAATCTCTTTGGAAGTCCAAAACTATGGTTAATAGCTCATGAAAACAGCCAAAAAACGCAAAAACGACGAGTCTTTGGTAATACCACTCAAACATGTAAATCACCATGGAAGCCCAAAACTTTGGGCAATAGCACATGAAATTGGCCATAAATCACAAAAACGACGAGTTTTTGGTCATGGCCTCAAACATGCAGCACTACAAGAAATGTGTCTACTTATGACGTTCTCATTTTGACGATGGCAAAAATCATCATAAATTTTATGACGATTTGCACCAGATCATCGCTAGCCACTCCAGGAGGGCCAAACCCCTTCAAAATTATGACGATAGGCTCAGAATCGTCATAATTTTGTTAGTTGAAATCGTCATAATATAGCAGACCCATCCAGATATGTTATCTTTACTCGATTACGACGATCTAAAATCATCATGACAGACTATAATATTTTTTTTAAAATAGCATGCTGACCGGACGGATACATCAAGACTTTAGCCTACGTGTCATGTCTATATGTCAAATTCTATCTAGCTGGCACGCGACGTGTCAAAAAGTACCGGCCAAACTTTCAAGTCGGACGCTAGTACGCTGCTTTTTTAAACACATGTTAGTAACTAGATAGGTACACGAAAAAAATGAAAAAAGAGAACGCGGGTCAGGGATTTGAACCTGCGACCTCTGCATTCAACCAGTCGAAAACTAAAATCACTGACCACCACACCAGACCAAACTTTGTGATGTAAGTCTATGCTAGCCCCTCTTTACAAATATCGGTTACTTGGTGGGATGGGCATGGATTTTTTTGAATTTAATGCTTGGACCTCTATCCCACAAAATATAGTGTCCGTGAGGGATCGAACCTGCGCGCCCTCAGTAAGCAAGCTTGCAGTAAACCACTAGGCCACTCCAACTTATGTGTTCAAAAGCAGCGCGCTAGAATAAATATAGGATGCACGCGATTTTTTTCTTTTTTGGACAGCTTGGAAAGGGAGTACCCCTACGCTTAGGAGTTTAGGTCTGGGCCAGCTTGGGCTTCGCGCGATAGTTAGGTCCAGGCCAGCCAAGCTGGCCCGGTTAGGATAGATTTTTTTCTTTTTTCATAATTCTTTTGTATCTTTTCATAAGATGACCAAAAGAATTAATTGTTGTCTCTAAATTTTTACAAAATTCAGTAGATCATCTTAGGATATTGATTATCAATTTTTTATTATTTAAAACTAATTGATTTATTGATCCCACATCATTCCATAATAGGGGCAATATCGTAATTCAAAATATGATTTTAAAATTAGGGGTTTGAATTAGAAATTTGGGGATTGGATCTTTCAAAACCCTTAATGCATATAGCATATTGTGAACCTAAAAATCATTTTTTCAAAAAATTACGAGCATCAGATCATGTACCTGTGGTTCAAACCGGACCTAGTTCCTACCGATTCGGTAGGAATTTGTCTTTTTCGCCAGGGGTGAACGGAAATGTTTGAGATACCCCGGTTGGGACATTGTCAATGTACGGTGCTCTAATATTTTTACAAAATGTGGTGGTACCATTATAAAACTGTCATTTGGTGGTTGCTTCACAAAACGCCCCATTTTTTATGCTCGGAAAATGGATTTTCCATGCGTCGAAAAGGAAAACTTTCTGCTCGGAAAATGGAAAATGGATTTTCAGTTCGTCGAAAAGGAAAACTTTCTCCTGCAACATATTTCACCATCCCATGATACATATGTGTGCACAATATGGGCACATTATCACAAACTATGTCGTGATTCAGGCCATAACATTGGTCGTTTGGCTAGAAAGTCTTGAAACCTCGGACATGATAGGTCATTTCTGAGAAGGTTTTTTTGAGACACTTGCAATATACTAAGGTTGGTATTTTTCCTTACAACTATGTCACATAATAATACGCCACGCGAAGGATAGGCATTGATCGGACCGTTTTTGAATTTTTTATATCCGTTTCAAACTATGGTCAAAACGGCGGGCACGGAGGTTCTTAGCTAGGGGATGAGACTCGCTAAACTTGCATTGGATCTCTAAAGAAACAGCATATTGTGAACCTAAAAATCATTTTTTTCAAAAAATTAGGAGCATCAGATCATATACCTGTAGTTCAAACCGGACCCATTTCCTGCCGATTCGGCAGGAATTTGTCTTTTTCGCCAGGGTTGAACGGAAAGGTTTGAGATTTCCTGGTTGGGACATTGTCCATGTAAGGTGGTCTAATATTTTTACAAAATATGGTGACACCATTCTAAAACTGTCATTTGGTGGTTGCTTCACAAAATGACCCGTTTTTGCGCTCGGAAAATTGAATATGGATTTTCCGTGCGTCGAAATGGAAAACTTTCTCCTGCAACATTTTTCGCCATCCCATGATGCATATGTGTGTACAATATGGGAAAATTATCACAAACTATGCCATGATTCTGGCCATAAAATTGGTCATTTGGTCCAAAAGCCATGAAACCTCAAACATGATAGGTCATTTCTAAGAAGTGTTTTTGAGACACTTGCAATATACCAAGGTTGGTATTTTTCCTTGCAACTATGTCATATAATAAGACACCACGCGAAGGATTTGCATTGATCGGACCGTTTTTGAATTTTTTATGCCCGTTTCAAACAATGGTCAAATCGGCGGACATGAAGGTTCTTAGCTAGGGGATGAGCCTCGCTAAACTTGCATTGGATCACTGAAGAAATAGCATATTATGAGTCTAAAAATTATTTTTTCCAAAAATCATGAGCATCGGATCATGTACCTGTAGTTCATACCGGACCCACTTCCTACCGATTCGGCAAGAATTTGTCTTTTCGCCAGGGTTAAACGGAAAGGTTTGAGATACCCCGGTTGGGACATTGTCCATGTAAGGTGGTCTAATATTTTTACAAAATGTGGTGGCACCATTCTCAAACTGTCATTTGGTGGTTGCTTCACAAAATGACCCATTTTTTGCGCTCGGAAAATAGAAAATGGATTTTCCTTGCTCGAAAAGGAAAACTTTCTCCTGCAACATTGTTCGCCATCCCATGATACATATGTGTGTACAATATGGGCACATTATCACAAACCATGCCATGATTCTGGCCATAACATTGGTCATTTGGTCCGAAAGCCATGAAACCTCACACATGATAGGTCATTTCTGAGAAGGTTTTTTGAGACACTTGCAATATACCAAGGTTGGTATTTTTCCTTGCAACTATGTCATATAAGAAGACACCACATGAAGGATTTGCATTGATCGGACCGTTTTTGAATTTTTTATGCTCGTTTCAAACTATGGTCAAACCGACGGACACGAAGGTTCTTAGCTAGGGGATGAGCCTCGCTAAACTTGCAGTGGATCACTGAATAAATAGAATATTGTGAGTCTAAAATGAATTTTCCAAAAATCATGAGCATCGGATCATGTACATGTAGTTCAAACCGGACCCACTTCTTGCCGATTTCGCAGGAATTTGTCTTTTTCCCCAGGGATGAATGGAAAGGTTTGAGGTGCCTCGGTTGGGACATTGTCCATGTAAGGTGGTCTAATATTTTTACAAAATGTGGTGGCACCATTATAAAACTGTCATTTGGTGGTTGCTTCACAAAATGACCCGTTTTTTGCGCTCGGAAAATGGAAAATGGATTTTTCATGCGTCAAAAAGGAAAAAATTTCTCCTGCAACATTGTTCACCATCCCTTGATACATATGTGTGTACAATATGGGCATATTATCACAAACTATGCCATGATTCTGGCCATAACATTGGTCATTTGGTCCGAAAGCCATGAAACCTTAGACATGATAGGTCATTTCTGAGAAGGTTGTTTTGAGACACTTGCAATATACCAAGGTTGGTATTTTTCCTTGCAACTATGTCATATAAGAATAAACCACGCGAAGGATTTACATTGATCGGACCGTTTTTGAAATTTTTATGCCCATTTCAAACTATGGTCAAACCGGCGGACACGAAGGTTCTTAGCTAGGGGATGAGCCTCTCTAAAATTGCATTAGATCACTGAAGAAATAACATATTGTGAGTCTAAACATGAATTTTGCCAAAAATCATGAGCATCCGATCATGTACATGTAGTTCAAACCGGACCCACTTCCTACCGATTCGGCAAGAATTTGTATTTTTTGCAAGGGGTGAATGGAAAGATTTTAGATGCCCCGGTTGGGACATTGTCCATTTAAGGTGGTCTAATATTTTTACAAAATGTGGTGGCACCATTATAAAACTGTCATTTGGTGGTTGCTTCACAAAATGACCCATTTTTTATGCTCGGAAAATGGAAAATGGATTTTCCGTGTGTCAAAAGGAAAACTTTCTCCTGCAATATTGTTAGCCATCCCATGATACATATGTGTATACAATATGGGAACATTATCATAAACTATGCCATGATTCTAGCCATAACATTGTTCATTTGGTCTGAAAGCCATGAAACCTCGGACATGATAGATCATTTCTGAGAAGGTTTTTTTGAGACACTTGCAATATACCAAGGTTGGTATTTTTCCTTGCAACTATGTCATATAAGAAGACACCACGCTAAGGATTTGCATTGATCGGACCGTTTTTGAAATTTTTATGCCCGTTTCAAACTATGGTCAAAACGGCGGGCATAGAGGTTCTTAGCTAGGGGCTGAGCCTAGAAAAAATTGCATTGGATCTCTAATGAAACATCATATTGTGAGTCTAAAAATGATTTTTTGCCAAAAATCGTGACCATTAGATCATGTACCTGTAGTTCAAACCGGACCTACTTCCTACCGATTCGGCAGGAATTTGTCTTTTTTGCCAGGGGTGTAAGGAAAGGTTTGAGATGTCCTGGTAGGGACATTTGTCCATGTAAGGTGGCATATTATTTTTTTTAAATGGTATTGTAGCATTTTGAAACTTTCATTTGGTGGTTGCTTCATAAAACGACCATTTTTTGCGCTCGGAAAATGGAAAGTAGATTGTCCATGCGTCGAAAAGGAAAACTTCCTCCTTCAACATTGTTATCCATCTCATGATACATATAGGTGCACAATATAGGCACATTATCACGAACTATGCCTGGATTCTAGCCATAACATTGACCATTTGACCCGAAAGCCATGAAACCTCATACATGACAGGTCATTTCTGAGAAGGTTTTTCTGAGACACTTTCTATATACCATGTTTGGTATTTTCTTTGCAACTATGTCACATAATAAGACTCTACGCGAAGGATTTGCGATGATCGGACCATTTTTTAATTTTTTATGCTCGTTTCAAACTATCATTTTTATGCAACCAATCAGAAGAGAAAACCAGTCCACCAACGGATCACCCACCCAATCAGATATCAGCCATTGATAGGGACTCCATCCAACGCTCCAAAGTCGCTGCACCAGTTTTGTTCCACCTCCCACACTTGGGCATGAATAGATAGAAATGCCCTAGTTCATAGTATTGCACCATAGAAATAATAAGGGACACTTTGGTAAAATCCTCCCACACCCATGACCATTGACCCGTCCGCACAAACCCGACCCTAATCCCTACATGTTCCCGACCCTGCCGCCACTTCTTCCTTCTTCGGCGCCAGCAAACCCTAACCCTGCCGCCAGCAAACCCTAATCCCGCCGAAGCCTCCCTCCCTCTGCTTCGCCTACACCACCTATGTGCACCATCACGCCGCCCTCTGTCTGCTTCATCTGCTAGCGCGCTCACCACCTCCCCCTCCGCTCCCGTATCCTGCCATGTCGGGTTCACCAGATATGGCCACGCGGTCACTGGGCCGACCGGAGCAATAACAACGCGAACCTAAACTACGGCGAGGGCGCTATGGCACTGTGGATCTCCCACTCCGTCGTTGCACCACCGACTCCCCAACCAGTCTCCGCCCGCCGCCCACGGGGATGTCGGTCGCGAAGCTCAGGAAGCGGCCCAGGAGCTCGTCACTGTCGTCGGACCATCATAGATCGAGGCAAAGAGACCGAACCTCGAGCACCGGAGAACCTGCGGCAGGTGCTTCCCTATGAAGTGCTTTCCTCCTTATATGATCCCGGTGGCCGCTCCTCCTCCTCTGATCCCGGTGGCCGCCGCTCCCGGCATCGGTTGGTCTTCACCAACAAGTAAGTACTTCTATAGCTTCTTTCCCTATCGATCCAGCGACCCCCTGCTGAGTTTCTCGAGTGCTGATTGAATTGGGATTATATTGGGCTTGTAGACAAGCCCAACAACGAATCTCGAGTTGATGTCGCACCCGGTTGTTGTGGTTCTAATAGATTAGCTCTTTATCTACTAGCTAGGTCTTCAAATCTTCACGGTCTAATCTAAAAGTAATGAAGTGAGTAGAATTTACACTGTTAGATTACTGTCCTAGAACAACAGTCTAAGTGTTTTTTACCTGTTGTCCAGGTTCTTAAAAATTAATTTATTCTGTGCTAATGAAAATTGCCATAAAACACGAAAATGATGAGTTTTTGGTCATAGCCTCAAACATGTAGCAGGTCCTAACGGTCGTTGTAAATCACTGCGGAACCCAAAAACTATGGGCCATAACTCAGGAAAATGTTTAGGAAACACAAAAATGACGAGTTTTTGGATATAACTTCCAAACAATAAAATTGCCCTAAGAACTCAAAACTATGGCCAATAGCCCATGAAAACATCCAGAAAACACAAAAACGACGAGTTATTGGTGATACCACTTAAACATGTAAATCACCCTGGAACCCCAAAACTATGAGTAATAGCTAATGAAAACAGCCAAAAAACGCAAAAACGACGAGTTTTTGGTAATACCACTCAAACATGTAAAGCACCCTGGAACCCCAAAACTTTCGGCAATAGGTCATGAAATTGGCCATAAATCACGAAAACGATGAGTTTTTGGTCATGGCCTCAAACATGTAATAGGTCCTAACGGTCATTGTAAATCACCCCGGAACCCAAAAACTATGGGCAATAACTCAGGAAATCGTTCAGGAAACGCAAAAACAGCGAGTTTTTGCATATAACTTCCAAACAATGAAATCACCCTAGGAGCCCAAAACTATGGGCAATAGCCCATGAAAACAGCCACAAAACAACAACAAAAATGACGAGTTTTTGGTCATACCACTTAAACATGTAAATCACCCTGGAACCCCAAAACTATGGGCAATAGCTCATGAAAATTGCCATAAAACACGAAAATAACGAGTGCTTGGTCATGGCCTTAAACATGTAGCAGGTCCTAACGGTCGTTGTAATCACCCCGGAACCCAAAAACTATGGGAAATAACTCAGGAAAACGTTCAGAAAATGCAAAAACGACGAAGTTTTGGTCATAACTCCCAAACAATCAAATCGCCCTGGAAGCCAAAAACTCTGTGTAATAGCTAATGAAAACAGCCAAAACGCAAAAACGACGAGTTTTTGGTAATACCACTCAAACATGTAAATCACCCTGGAACCCCAAAGCTTTGGGCAATAGCTCATGAAAATGGCCATAAAACACGAAAACGACGAGTTTTTGGTCATGGCCTCAAAAATGTAGCAGGTCCTAACGGTAGTTGAAAAACACCCCGGAACCCAAAAACTGTGGGCAATAACTCATGAAAACGTCCATAAAACGCAAAAACGACGAGTTTTTGGTCATAACTCCCAAACAATGAAATCGCCCTGGAAGCCCAAAACTATGTTTAATTGCTCATGAAAATAGCCAAAAAATGCACAAACGACAAGTTTTTGGTAATACCACTCAAACATGTAAATTGATGCGGCTCGGATCACTATAGAGCTTCGTTGGGAGACCCCAAGAGGAAGGTATGATGAGTACAGCAGCAATTTTTTCCCTTAGCAAGAAACCAAGGTTATCGAATCAGTAGGCGGAAGGAAACGACTCAAAGGTGTTGCTAGCAACTGGAAACCTGCACAACACAAACTCAAGACTTTGCCCCAACGAATAGTGAGGTTGTCAATCTCACCGGTTTGCTGAAAACAAAGGATTAACTGTATGGTGTGGAAAGTAATATTGGTATGCTGAAAGTAAACAGGAATAGTGGAAGATGTATCAATGGTAAAGATTAGACTTGGGTCCATAGTTCACTTGAGGTGTTCTCCTTAAGATAAACAAACATGGCATGCTGGGTAAACAAATTATAGCAGGGCAATTGACAGGACAAAGCAAGGCATAATAATGCAATACTCGACATTCATGATCCTATGAGATCTGATTGGGCAATACAACAAGATACATAGACCGCCATCCAACTGCATCTATGACTAGTAATCCACCTTCAGGTTATCATCCGAACCCCCTCCAGTATTAAGTTGCAAGCAACAGATTTCTGCTTTAAGAAAAGTGTGTAAGGTAAACAATCCACTTGTTGCATGAACAAGAGATCATTGTTTTCTCCCTAGTAGCAACAACACATCTACAACCTTAGAGATTTTTGTCACTTCCCCATATTAAATAGTGGCATGAACCCACTATCGAGCATAAATACTCCCTCTTGGAGTCACTAGCATCTACTTGGCCAAGATAGCTACTAGAAACGGAAAGCATGCAAGATGAAAAACAACACAGACATGATAGAATCAATAAGATAGAATCATTGATCAATCTAACATAGTAATCTCAATATCCATCGGATCCCCGCAAACACAACATGCATAATTACAAATAGATGATCTTGATCATGAACCGAGCTCACAAAATCTAAACATGGTAGCACAAAGGAGGAGAAACAACCATCTAGCTACTACATGGACCCATAGTCCACGTGGAACTACTCATGCTTCATATCGAAGGCTGGCATGGTGATGAAGAAGGCCTCCAGGATGATCTCAGCAATCTTCTTATTTACCATTTGAAAATGGTGCTTTTTTCTATCTTTCCTCTTTTCAATGTCTCTTTTTTTCTCAATATCTATCTCTTTTTTATAAGAAGAATGCTTCATAGATTGCTCACTATGGTGATGCTGCAAGTTTCCATCATGATTAGGCATGGCTTAGGCTAGCGGCCCAGGCGTTTCTCTAACACACATACATAACTCTATGGACTTACAAGCTTTCCTTTCATTTCACACCGACGACATCCATAGACAAAAGAGCATGATATCAACTGTTTACAATGTTGAAAGCGTTCCCCGTGACAACACGGTTCTTCTAATTCCAGCATATAAGTGCAAGAATATACAACATAGATGACACAATGGTTCAAGTTTATTTAGGGGCAAGAAAAATAAAGTGTGCCATCAAGTTTGTGAGAGCTTTAATCACTAAGTTTCACATAACATAATAACTTTTTAATCGGAAGGTAGATGAAACAAGAATATACTTGGAATGGTGTAACACACCATGCATAGGAATTTATAGTGGACACTTTGGAATAACTTGATTTTCTTGGGAGTTGGATGCATGAGTAAATCTTACTCATACAAGTGGAGGTTAGCAGAAGACTGGGAGCGACCAACTAAGAGAGCAATAATGGCCATAATCATACAGAACGACAAAACATTACTATTCAAAGCATAAAGTGGTAATACAAGTCAAAAACTAAATGATCATAGAGTCTATGGTGACTTGTTCATAGTAATAACATGATGTGAGCGTGCGCCAAGTCAATCCAAACAAAGCATCAAAGGATAATACCACAATACTATGCTTTTGTATGGTAAAACAACGCATGATTCTTTCAAGGCACATTAAGAAATCCTCATTGTTTGGAAGAAGTCATGCTATAGCAAAAATCACTAAGTATAAGGTCAAAACAACATCTAGCATGACATGATAAAGTCTAAGTCACAGTCAAAGCGAGCTCCTCTTGTACTACTCAAGCAAGAACTTTCTACTCCTTTCCAACACCAATCAACTTATTTGCAACAACACAGCAAGAACGGGCGTCCAAACTACTTTATTCAAGCAAAATAAGCAAACAAAAACCAAAAAAAAAACTAATACGCTCCAAGAACAACACAACAGTGCATGAAACAATAAAACGAAGTGTCTAGAAAGACCTGAGATTTTTATTGATAAAGAAGGGGATGCCTTGGGCATCCCGAAGCTTTGACGCTTGTACCTCTTGGATATTTCTTGGGGTGACACGGGGTGGCATCCCCAAGCTTGAGCTTTTGTCCATTCTTCATCTCATTGAGTAAAGTCCATTTCAAACCTCGAACTTGTAGAGGGTCTCGTAATTAAACCCTGAACTTTAAATCCCTAAAGTTGGCACGCCGAACTTATCATTCCCAGTCAATTTCAACCTTGGTCCTGTTTGGCATACTGGGAAAGTGATAAATCCCGACCGGGATATGTAGCTAGTCTCACTGACAATACAGGCCCACATGTCATATCCATCCTCCTCCTTCGCCTCTCTTCAATTCCCCAATCACTCCTAACAGATTGTTTCCCACGCTGAATCAAGAAAACCGCAGGACAGCACACCACAGGAGCAACGCCGGATGGCGCGGGGCCATCGGCTGTGATCTGGCCACGGTATGGAGGCTGCACCGGAGTTGCAGCTACGCTACAGCCCGGTCGTCTAGAACACCAAGTTTGCTGGTGGTGATGGTGAGGGGCCACAGCGGCAGCAAGAGGTGGAGTGGCGTTGGTGGACTAGGAAGAGGCGGGGATGGTTGTTCTGGTTGGGGGCGGCGAATTCGAGGTAGAAGTGGGGCTTGACAGCAACGAGGTCGTGGTGGTCATGGCCACCGTCGGACTTGGAGGAGAACGAGCTAGGAGCTCGAGAAGCGGGGACAGGGTTAGGTGAAAGGAGGCCTTCTAGTCAGAGCTACGCAGAGGAGCGCCGTCGTTCCATGTCGCCATTGACCTCGTCAGTGACTGTTTGTAGCCAGATTACAGGGCAACGACACTTTACAGTTGGCGTCCATGATGTCGCGTGGGATTTGACACTCGCATTGCTGCAACGCAAGCACACCTGGGAGCGTCATCGTCTTCGTCGTGACCGGCAGTGCGCCGCCGTCGGCTATTTTGTTTCCGTCGCGTCCGATGTTTCTCACGTTGTTTCAAACCGATTCGATAGTCTAATGTGCGCGCATGTTTTTGGAGCTATCGGACGAGTCGCAAACCTTTTTCCTCTTCGTCCTTTGAGCACGGACTGTTGGCCATCGCCATTGACAGAAGCCCATCATCGCCCATCTGTGTACTCGAGCAAGCAGATGAAGCAGGGTTCAAAATAGTCTGGGATTTGTAAGTTGGGAGTTCCAACTTCCAGGATTTAAAGTTTAAGGTTAGGTTTAGCCAACCACTATGTTTAAGGTTCGTTTTGGACTTTAATCCATCTCATTACATCATTCTTTCTCTACACCTGAAAATTTTCCTTCATACAAAACTTCACACAATCTTCATTAGCAACATTAGTGTATTCAAAAGATAATAGACCTTTGGGTTTTAGTTTTAGAACAGCAAAACATTCACTAAAAACACAAGCTACTGTAGCAATTCCCTAAAAAATCTCAATTTCCCAAAAAAAACCCAAAAAGGAATCAATAAGAAGCAAATGCAAATAATGGCAGAAATCTGTCAAAACAGACCAGCAGGTAGAAACCAATTTCTTCGAAGACCTTTCTGTTGCTCAAATCAAAAAGTTTTGAACTAATGAAAGTTATCTAACAACCTGGGGGATTTATTCTGGAAATTACAGCTCAATCCGACTTACAGAGATTTTACACGAATTTTTACGGTGGAGCACAAAAATCTGTTTCGGGACAGTAACTCCCCAAATCTTACTTCCCTCTCACTAGAGGTTATTCTTGGCACAAAAAGCAAATAAAAAGGATAATAAGAGGTCATTACTGAATTAATAACTTCCAAGACTCAAGAAAACTATTGGGTTATCTCCCAAGAAGTACTTTTCTTTAACGCCTTTAAGTTAGGCACAAGAGGCAAGAATCAAGTATTTTCAA
The DNA here is from genome assembly GCA_023614405.1 of Avena insularis. Taxonomy (NCBI): domain Eukaryota; kingdom Viridiplantae; phylum Streptophyta; class Magnoliopsida; order Poales; family Poaceae; genus Avena; species Avena insularis. The sequence continues at coordinate 38,303,058 of CM042684.1, read as the reverse complement.
ATGAAGAAGCATTAAGATCAATACTCAAAATCTCTTCAACTAGGAAAGGTATCTCATCCAAATGAGTTTTAGAGGATCATTTCTCATCTCTCTTAGGTTCACTACTTTTATCAAATGGGTTTTCAGGAACAATCCAATCAAAATTCTTTGCTAAGGCCTCATGCATTCCTACAAGTTTAAAAGGTATGGGAATCTTAATTTACTGTCTGGTTTTGGTTTTATCTAAAGTACCCATAACATCTACACATGAGCCTAGCATATTAAAACGTTCAAAGTCCTTTTTGGCTTCCTTAGCAACATCATTGAACTCTTTTAGTAAAATTTCTAGGATAAAATTTATCTTTTCAGCATCCTCTTCTTCTTTTAGTTTAAGAAACAAAATTTGCATCATGGGGTTAAGCTTAACAAACCTAGCCTCCAACATGTGAACTAAAGAAGTTGCAGCAATTTCATAATTAGGAGCAAGTTCTGCTAAGGACTATCCTCAATATCCTCATGTTTCCTACCATGATTAAAGAATTCTTCAATATTTTCTATCCCAATTATAGAGCCACTACCTATTGAAAGGTCTTTCAGGGTGAACTTGGGAATCAACATGGTGAGCTAGAGCAAGGTGACAACTAGAGTGGGAACTAATTTTTTTTGTTTTTTATAAGAGAAAGCAAACCAAACAAAACTAAAAAAAATTTAGTTTTTGATAAGAAAGAGGCAAACAAAACAAGGCAAAAGAAACTAAGCAAAACAAAAACAAAGTAAAGATAAAGGTTGTGAAGGACTCCCCTTCTGAAGCCGTCCTTAGCCTCCCCGGCAACGGCGCCAGAAAAAGGCTTGATGCGGCTCAGATCACTGTAGAGCTTCGTTGGGAGACCCCAAGAGGAAGGTATGATGAGTACAGCAGCAAGTTTTCCCCTTAGTAAGAAACCAAGGTTATTGAACCAGTAGGAGGAAGGAAATGACTCAAAGGTGTTGCTAGCAACTGGAAACCTACACAACACAAACTCAAGACTTTGCCCCAATAAACAATGAGGTTGTCAATCTCACTGGTTTGCTGAAAACAAAGGATTAACTGTATGGTGTGGAAGGTAATAGTGGTTTGCTGAAAGTAAATAGGAATAGTAGAAGATGTATCAATGGTAAAGATTGTACCGGGGTCCATAGTTCACTAGAGGTGTTCTCCTTGAGATAAACAAACATGGCATGTTGGGTAAACAAATTACAGCAGGGCAATTGACAGGACAGAGCAAGGAATAATAATGCAATACTAGACATTCATGATCCTATGAGATCTGATTGGGCAATACAACAAGATACATAGACCGCCATCCAACTGCATCTATGACTAGTAATCCACCTTCAGGTTATCATCCAAAACCCCTCTAGTATTAAGTTGCAAGCAACAGATTACTGCTTTAAGTAAAGTGTGTAAGGTAAACAATCCACTTGTTCCATGAACAAGAGATCGTTGTTTTCTCCCTAGTAGCAACAACACATCTACAACCTTAGAGATTTCTATCACTTTCCCAGATCAAATAGAGGCATGAACCCACTATCGAGCATAAATACTCCCTCTTGGAGTCACTAGCATCTACTTGGCTAAGGTAGCTACTAGAAACGTAGAGCATGCAAGATCACAAACAACACAGACATGATAGAATCAATAAGATAGAACCATTAATCAATCTGACATAGTAATCTCAATATCCATCGGATCCCCGCAAACAGAACATGCATGATTACAAATAGATGATCTTGATCATGAACGGAGCTCACAAAATCTAAACATGGTAGCACAAAGGAGGAGAAACAACCATCTAGTTACTACATGGACCCGTAGTCCAAGGTGGAACTACTCACGCTTCATACCGGAGGCTGGCATGATGATGAATAAGGCCTGTGAGATGATCTCCCCTCCGGCAGGGTGCCGGGAAGAACTTCAGATCCCCCCAGATCTAGGGACGATGGTGGCGGCGGTTACAGACTGTTTCGTGGAATATTGATCGGTTACTTAGGGTTTTGGTATCGGGGGCTTCTAATAGGCGAAGAGGCGAGGAAGGGGCACCCAGGGTGGCCGCACCCTCCCCCCCAGGAGCGGGCACACCCAGGTCGTGCGGCCAGGGGGTGTGGCCCCCTGGTGGCTCTTCTCCGTCTCGTACTCTGGATCCATGTTCCCACGGTAAAATATTGACTTTGGCTTTTGTCCCGTCCAATTCCGAGAATATTGATTTTCTGCCTTTTCTCGATCCAAAACAGAAGAAAACAGGCAACTAGCACTGTGGCATCTTGTTGATAGGTTAGTACCAGAAAACGTATAAAAACAACTCAAAGTGTAGACAAAGCAAAGCAAAGTAGATACTAAACAAGCATGGAACATCAAAAATTATAGATAAGTTTCCGACGTATCATAAATCACCCTGGAACCCAAAAACTATGGGCAATAACTCATGAAAACGTCCATGAAACGCAAAAACAACGAGTTTTTGGTTATAACTCACAAACAATGAAATATCCCTAGAAGCTCAAAACTATGGGTAATAGCACATGAAAACAGTCAAAAAACACAAAAACGATGAGTTTTTGGTAATACCACTCAAACATGTAAATCACCCTGGAACCCTAAAGATTTGGGCAATAACTCATGAAAAAATGGCCATAAAACACGAAAACGACGAGTTTTTGGTCATGGCCTCAAAAATGTAGCAAGTCCTAATGGTCGTTGTAAAACACCCTGGAACCCAAAAATTGTGGGCAATAACTCATGAAAACGTCCATAAAACGCAAAAATGACAAGTTTTTGGTCATAACTCCCAAACAATGAATGAGCGGACTACGCCGCGGCGCCGCACGCCAGTCCATCCCTGCGGCGGCTTGCCCGCTCTGCGCGTCTTTGGGAATTAGCTAGCTTGGGTCATTAACATTACGCCCTGTTGACCGGGTCTTTTCTATTGACCGGGTTTTCTGTTTCTTGTTCAAGCCAGCTAAGCAACTGTAATTGTTCCATTTAGACCAGCATAACTCACGAGATAACCTCAACTATGACACAATGTGCATGATAAGATCTGAAGATTATAAATAGAATAGGATTAAACACCAGGTTACTAATTACACATTACCTCATGCAAAATGAATAAGATTAAGCACCAGGTTACAAATTACACATTACTACATGTACACAAGCATGCACCACCACTACACCTGAAAATGTCAAATTTGCATCATTGTAGTCTTTCTCCCTCCTTCCGACCTAGGACCATCGACGCCCCCGCCGCACTAATTGCCACCATCACATCCACAAATCTGCATAAACAACAAAATATCAAAATCGATTAACACATGCAACCATAAAAAAATCAAAATCAACAACAACATGATTATAAAAATCTGCATAGAAACAACCACCATGTCATTTAGAACTAGCTACTAGATTTCTCAAAAGAATTGCCAGGTTCATTATGAACACCTACCAGGTTTTCCAAAAGTACTTTAGGAAGTAGCTAAAGGATTTCCCAAAAGAATTGCTAGGTTCATTAGACATATATGCCAGGTTGTTTTAGAAGTAGCTACCAGATTTCCCATATGAACTACCAGGTTTATGAGAAACATCTACAGATTATGTAGAAGTAGCTACAAGGTATCTAAAATGAATTACCAGGTTCTTTAGAAACGACTACCATGGAGTACCTTTTGACCCAGGCTAAAGCTGTTTGTTGTTTTCTGTCTCTTGGTCGGCTTTCTCTCTAAGCTAGAACATTTGATTTTCTCTTGTACTACTTCCCTACTATTGCAATGAAATACAGCAGCTCACCTGCCGTGATTCAAAAAAATAAACGACTACCAGGTTCTTTAGAAACGACTACCAGGTTTCATGGCAAACAACTACTAGATTGTTTAAAACTAGCTCTAGCTACTCCGTATTAGATTTCCCAAAAGGATTTTAGGTTCATGAGAAACACTAACCAGGTTGTGTTTAGAAATTTCTACTAGGTACAATTACTAGGTTAATTGTTTAGAACGCAGCTACCAGATTGTTTGGAATACAACAACCTTGTTGTCTAGTTAATGGTTACCATGTCGTTGATACACCTTTGGTAGTGAACATATTTGCAGGACCACATCAAGCTAAGCATGATGGCTCCATAAAACCTAAGTAACTAACAACAATCAACGTAGTTGCCAGATTATATGTTAAGAACTAGAAGATTGCTTATTAAGCAGCTACCATGATGTTGCCATGTTGTAATTAACCACAAGATTATCTAGTGTAACTATCAGATTCTCTGCATTTGATTACCCAGTTGTCATTGAGAAATTGCCATGGTGTTTCCTTCTTGTCAAAACTAGTATCATATCATCTCAGGATATTGTCTATGCAATTGTCATTTTACCTATGTAATTGCCAAATTATATGTTAGACACTACCAGCATGTTCACTGGGCGATTGACATACTGTAATTATCATATTACATAGATGATATCTCTAGGTGGTTAATTAATGGTAACCAAATTATCAAGCTAGTACCCATCAACAAAACATGCTCTGCACAAAGAACACTCACATTGTGTGGCACATAGCATCGGCATGACGACGTAGACCACGGTGGCACCAGCGTCTTCTTATACAACCATGGCATGCCGGACATGCACGCAGTGTCCCATGGCTCCGACCTTGTCGGCGCCGTCGCCACATCATGCAGTTTTTGCTCCGCTAAGGGCATGGGCACCATGCCTGGAGTACCGCCACCTTCCATTGCCTACCTTCTCAAGGCGACTTTGTCCCACCGTCGACACAACTACTCCAATACGTGCTGGCCGTCGACCCCCCCCCCCCCCCAATGTTGCTGCCCCTGGCGGAGGCGGCGCCCAGCGTGTGTGGTTGCCATCAACCGCGGCAAGGTCCCTCGGAGGCGGATCCCAGCGACACGACCCCTTACGGCATGGCGGCGCCCATGGCCCTCAGGGTGCAGCCTCACAGATCGGCGACCTTTGGAACCGCCTTGGGGCATCCGCTGGGTCGTGTGGCTCGCATCCCTGCGATGCGCAGCGCCTGCGGCGTCCTAACGTGGTGCTGATCACTGTGGCTCCCCCACCGGCTGAAGGCGGCGCGAACGGAACCTTGCCGGACGGCGCTGCTCCCCACGGTGGCCCAACCTAATGATGTGATGGCCGGCGACGAAAATCAAACCCCTGATCTGGAACTGCCGCATCTCCTCGCCTCCTTCCGCCTCCCTTTACTTCGCCACCTCTCACTCGCTCGATTTCTGGTCGGATAAGCAGCACGGCGACGAGAACGAGAGGGGAATTCTACAGAGAGAGAGAGGGGTCGTGTCTCGTGTGGCTGTGTCTGGTTCAGAGCGGACCCAGAAGATAAGATGGAGGAGATTAGGTAACACCGGTCCGTTGTATCGGACGGCCACGCACGCGCCGCACGACAGAGGCTGTATGCGGCGCCTCTTCTTAAAATTTTCCAACAATGAAATCGCCCTGGAAGCCCAGAACTATGGGTAATAGCTTATGAAAACAGCCAAAAAACGCAAAAACAATGAGTTTTTGGTAATACCACTCAAACATGTAAATCACCCTGGAACCCCAAAATATTGGACAATAGCTCATGAAATTGGCGATAAAACACGAAACCGACGAGTTTTTGGTCATGGCCTCAAATATGTAGCGGGTCCTAACGGTCGATGTAACTCACCCCAGAACCCAAAAACTGTGGGCAATAACTCATGAGAACGTCCATATAACGCAAAAATGGCGAGTTTTTGGTCATAACTCCCAAACAATGAAATCGCCCTGAAAGACCAAAACTATGAGTAATAGCTCATGAACACAGCCAAAAACACAAAAATGACGAGTTTTTTGGTAATACCACTCAAACATGTAAATCAACATGTAAACGCCGAGTTTTTGGTCATGGCTTTAAACATGTAGCAGGTCCTAACGGTCGTTGTAAAACACCCGGAACCCAACCACACAGATTGTTCCAATTCTCTCGTAGCTTAATTCTTGCTCACGGACGTACAAAAATGTTGTACTCCATTACGGTTGTCACAAACACTAAACCTGTTTCCTTGATCAGCAAACGCAAACTAAAAAAAAAAGGAGAACAGTACAGAAGACCGACGGTTGATGCGAGCTGCATGCATGATACCAAACCCCCTTGGGGCAGGCGATGCATGGAACGCATCTCGCATATAGGCTTAGCTCCTAATGCAAGTCACTTGACGCAGGGGCCTGCCTGCCTGCCTCCTATGCCTCTTCTCACACTGTTTACTGATGTCCTAACAATCCAACAATAATTAATCACAGCAAACTCCAAGATTACTTGCTTGCTAACTTTGCCTACCCGTCGTGGATCACATCTTCTCTTTGTGATCATGTTGGGGCCCCACAATAATCTCTCCGGCCGAGGCGGCCTAAACAACCTTTATGGATGGAAGCCTGCCTATAAACCTCCCCTTTCTCCCAAACCATCTTCCCTTTGATCTCCTGCTCGCAAGACCACTTTCCTCTCCACCAAAGTAACAGCGAGCTGCTGCCAGCCACCAAGTGCTGCGTGCTGTGGCCTTGATTGCCGTTGGCTTCCTTAGCCAAAGCCCCAAAGCAGGAAAAGCCTCTAGAACAAGCACCTACCTAGCACACCGAGTCGGACGGAGATAGATGCGTAATGGGAGCAGCAGCATCTGTTGCTCTTCTCCTCCGGCGGCGGCGATGGGGTCGCGACAAGTGCTTGGCTCGCAGGCTCCTGCTCATGGCTGGTGGTACCGACAGCTCAACACCTCGTCTCATCGGCCAGTAGCCATGGAAGAGCAGGCGATGCGGGTGCCTCCGCTCCGCGGACTGGTCTCTCTGAATTTTCTACTCCTCGTCGCCTACCTCCTGCTCTTCCTCCTCGCCAAGCTCTTCGCTCGCCTCTGCCGCGCAAGGTCAGCATCAGTGCGAATATACAGTCTGCTAACTACCGTTCAATTCAGAGATCCTCATCTTCTTGTGTATGCCATTTTGATTTTGTAACATGCATGTGATGTGAGCAGGGATCATGGCCGTGACAGCCGTACAGAGTTCACCGGGAGATCAGATGACACCGTCCTCGCTGCTGCCGCCGACGTCGCCGGGGATGAGAGGCCGGCCGACACCCTGTTTTGGTTCGACGAGGCCGTGTTCCACCACGACACTGCCCTGCTTGACGACCAAGGAAAGGATCACCTGTCGTACACCGGTGGCGGAGCTGCACATGGCTTGCAGGCAGCTGGGAGCTGCACCTTTCCTGCCAAAGAATCCACCGGCCGCGTTTCGTTCTCACCATCGCGTCAGGAGGACCACCAGTGCCACGATGGCGACGAAGCTGCTGCTACTGCTGCTGCCTCCAATGGCCATGAGCAAGGCGAGGCCAAGGACATTCTGACCGTCTCTGTCGCCGCCGACGTCCCCACGGCACCGGAAGACGAGTATCATCGGCGGAATATCCCGGTCGCCGCGTCACCGGAGAACGTTTCCGTACAAGGCAAGCAACCTCCTAGCTGGCAACATTCCATTCCATTGATTCCATTCCCGGATCGTATACTCTCTTCTGTCATCAGTCATCTCAGCTGATCTTGTTCTGACTTGACAGTTTCAGAGAAGCCAAAAAGCAGAGGAGGCGAAGACGGTCATGGAGAAGCAGAGGAGGAGGGGCAGGAGGCCGGCATTCCCGACGTGAAGCGGTTCGTGAACGGCCGCGCGTTGGTCGACACGAAGAAGCTGCTTATGCCTGAGGGAGGCGGCGGCGGAGCACGGCTGCTACGGCCGCGGCGCGAGGAGGAGGATGACAATGGGGACAGCAGCTGCCGGTTCGGCGCGTCGACGCTGACGAGCGAGTCGACGTCCAAGAGCTCCGTGGAGTGGCACGGCTCCGCGGCGACCAAGGACGCCTACTCGGAGCTCTTCTCGTCGTCGTCGCGCCGGAGCTCGGCGAGATGGGAGTCCTACACCCTGTTCCGCAAGTACGACGAGGACATGGTCTACTTCCACCGCGTCGGCGCGCAGAAGCTCACCGAGACAGGTGCGTCCTACACACTAGTATTTCTTTTCCTTTTCTTTTACTTTGAAAAAAGTTTGTTTCCACATTAAGTTTTCTGATTTGCTCATCATCGTCGCCACCAAATATTCCCCAAGCTATAGCCATCATCACCTAAGACCAGCTTTTTTTAGCAAGAAGCTTAGGCAAGCCGAATTTCCGGTGCTCTGCCACGCTTTTCACGACATTTCAATAATTTTTTATCAAACATTCATCGATGCTATGCACGCAATAATCTAATAACAACAAAAAAATTACAAAATCTATCACAAACTGCACCTGGAACGAATTCACAGTACTATCTAGTGTTGATTTTGTGCATGCATGGCATGGCGCAGAGTCGTTCCGGTCGATCAAGTACCAGCCGCGGTCCATGTCGCAGCGGATCACGCACAAGCTGTCCATGGCGCCGACGCCGCCGCCGATCGGTTTGCGCGACCCGTACCCGGAGCTGGAGCGGGTGTACGTGGCGCAGATCTGCCTCACCTGGGAGGCCCTCAACTGGAACTACACCAGCTTCCGGCGCCACAACGGCGGCGGGGCGATGGCGATGCTGGAGGACCGGTGCTGCCCGGCGCGCGTCGCGCAGGAGTTCCAGCAGTTCCAGGTGCTGCTCTACCGCTTCATCGAGAACGAGCCCTTCGAGCAGGGCCGCCGGCCCGAGATTTACGCCAGGATGAAGAACTCCTCCCCGAAGCTTCTCCTCGTCCCGGAGTTCAGAGGTAGTGCATCGATCGATCTGCCTCTCCTGTCCTGTCCAGTGAAACCTTGCGCCGAATTTTTTACTGAAAACTTGACGATCCGTTGATGGATGCGCAGAGGAGGAGGACGAGAAGGACGACCTGATATCGGCGGTGCAGTTCCTGCACATCCTGGAGGAGTCGATCCGGACGTTCATGGCGTTCCTGCGCGCCGACAAGAGGAGCCACTACCAGATGTTCCGGGAGATGGTCCGGCGGCGGACGAGCGCCGCCGACCAGACCATAGTCATCGCGCTCAAGAAGGCCAACAAGCACGTGAGTGATCATCATCTTCCACTTGCGATGGATCAAAGTAAAGTAATAATCAATCACCGGGGCGGGGCTGGCCGTTTATGATCTGAAAATCTTGTTTTGTCCGTGATCGCAGAAGAAGAGCCGGCTGAAGGACGTGACGCGGCCGCGGCGGTGCCTGAAGCGGAGCAAGGCGCGGGAGGAGGAGGTGGTGCCGGTGCTGCTGGGCCTGATCGACCTCAAGGTGGTGGCCAGGGTGCTGCGCATGCCGGAGATCACCGACCAGCAGCTGCACTGGTGCGAGGAGAAGATGAACCGGGTCAGGGTGGACGTCCGCCAGGGGAAGCTGCAGAGGGACCCGTCCCCTCTCTTCTTCCCTGCACACTGATCACGAACCTCCACGGATGGATCTCGCTACCTAGTACTATTTTGACTGTAAACTACTTTTTTCTTTCTTTATTTCGCTTACCCTTATCTCTTTTTCTTCTTTTTCCCCTTTTATTTATGATGTTGTAGCGAGAAAAGATAAAGTTTGTAGACACGCGAATATGCAGATGTAACGCACTCAGCAGCGTCTAGCTGCTAGCTACTAGTAATAGTACTGTGTACAAAAAGCCAGATTCAGAGATATATAGATGACGACGATGTTGTAAAGGCGTAATGTATATCTACCTACAAAAAAAATAAGATCAGCCTGCATATATACCCATGTCTTTGTGCTATTTGGACGCATGTGATGCGGTGCATGCATGCTGACATACACATGCAGATTGGGATCGGCGCTCGGCAGCACTACTAACATCTGTGTTTTCATGTGTATGGAAAGCAAAAGGCCTAGTAAAGAAGAAAACTGAGGTGGTGACAAGCACGGCTTTGATATGTGAATGCATGCTTTAGCCATTCCTTTCCACGTGTGTTGCTCCGCTTTATGATCACGAGACTATGCGTGCATGGTAGCATGTCACACACTTAGATTTGCCTCCACATTTAAAGATGGACAGTTAACCACATCCTCCTCCTTTTCCTTTATTGCCTTTGCCATGTAGAAGAAAAAAAGTCAAGAACAGTTGCAAGATAACAACACAAAAAAGAACTCGCCCGTTGAGCTTTGATCTATCTGCTGGGTGATTTGACATGGCACATTTTCAGCCCGCAAATATAAAATGGCAGATTTTTCATTTTATACCATCGCATATATAGAGCGCGAATGCTGGTTCGGATAAACACCAATATGTGGTAGGGACCAAATTAAATGAAGCATGGTGATCTTACTTTGGAGAAAGATTTGCAGAGTCAGAAAGTGGTTATTAAGGTAAGATAAATCCATGCAAAAGTTTTCGACTGTCCGGTCTAAACATTGGAAAGGTACACACACTCGAAATTTTGAATGTTTGGCTAGACTCTGTTAAATGAAATAGGTCCGTACGTGTATTAGAAGTTGTTCTTGTGCCTATCACGTGTTGTAAAAGGAGTAGTACTCCTTCTCTTTTAAACTAGAGATAGATAGATAAGGATCTCTAGATGAGATCAACATCCGATCGCCCTCCCTCTTGTGCCGATCAAACAACCTCATGTAAGCTCTCGTGAGTTGTTAATCTCACGTCCATATAACATGAAGCCGACGCCCTCAACAGGGTTAAGTCGTTTCTGCCAAAAACCTAGTTGCTCAATATGGTATCAGAGCCTTCTCTTCCATGACCTAGCTGCAAAACTTTCCCATCTACACAAAACCCACAACCACATATCAGTCGTCGTCGCCGCTGCCGCCGCCGCCGCACAAGACTACGACAAAAAAAACCCTGGTGACATGACGTCCTCATCGTCGATGATGCTCTCCACCGCGCTGGGTCCCCCCCCCCTCCGTCAAGTTGACTAGGGCCAACTTCCTTTTCTGGAAGACCCTCGTCTACCCCCCCTCTGTGGTGCTCAGGCCCTCGGCTTGCTCGATGGGACCGACGCCGCACCGGTGAAGACTCTGGAGGCTGAAGATGCAGACAAGAAGAAGATCACAATCCCCAATCCTGACTATATGTCATGGCTCTCATGGGATCAGACGGTGCTCGAGTTCCTTGTGAATTCGTTGTCGCCGGAAGTCATACCCCATGTTGTGGGACTTGCCACATCTGCAGAGGTGTGGACCGTCCTCACCAAGATGTTCTCCTTGTTGGAATTATGCCCTAGAGGCAATAATAAAGATGTTATTATTATAATTCTTGTTCATGATAAAGTTTATATTCCATGGTAGAATTGTATTAAGCGGAAACTTTAATACTTGTGTGGTTTGTGAACAACACCGTGTCCCTAGTACGCCTCTATGGACTGGCTCATTGATTAATGATGGTTAAGGTTTCCTAACCATAGACATGAGTTGTCGATTAATAATGAGATCATATCATTGGGAGAATGATATGATGGACAGACCCAAACTAAGCGGAGCAATTAGACCGTATCATCGTTTTCATCTTTGCGAAGCTTTTCCTATGTCAAATATTGTATTCCTTAGACCATGAGATAATGCAACTCCCTGGTATCGGATGAAATCTTTGAGGTCATCAAACATCATCCTATGAGAGGGTGATCATAAAGGTGTCTCTCAGGTGATCGGAAAGTACCGGTTGGGTTGTATGTATCGAGATGGGATTTGTCCCTCCCAAGTCGGAGAGATATACTTTGGGCCCCTTTCGGTGTCGATATCAACACCGCTTGCAAGCATGTGATTAAGGAGTTAATCACAAAGTGATATCGGATTACGGAACGAGTAAAGTACTTGCTGTGAACGAGATTGAACTAGGTATGACGGTACCGACGATCAAATCTCGGGCAAGTAAAATATCGCGAGACGAAGGGAATATATATATGGGATTGAATGAATCATTGCATCGTGGTTCATCCGATATGATCATCGATGAATGTGTGGGAGTCAATATGGGTTTCCAGACCCCACTGTTGATTATTGATATGAGATCATGTCTGCATATTCTCGAACCCGAAAGGTCACACACTTAACGTGTCTCGACGCTAGGATAGATTGGATAATTGGTTTATGAGTTTTTTTTAGAGTCTCGGATGGGATCCAGGACATCACGAGAGGTTCCGGAATGGTCCGGAGAAAAAGATTCATATAAGGCAATGCAGTTTTTGGAGTTCGGAATTGTTTCGGGTTAATCGGTATTGTACCAGAAGCTTCTAGAACCTTCCAGAGTGGGACCAACGTGGCCCCACTTGTCGGGAGGGGGCATGGGCCTATGAGGGAGTGCCCTGGCGGCATTGGGCCAGGGTCACAAGGACCGGGCCCAGCCGGCCAGCCTAGGGCAAAACCGTAGGGGAGCTTCTAGAAGGGAGGGGGAAACTTGCCCCCCACTCCTCCCTCCTTGGCCGCCGGCCTAGGGCTTGGGGGAGGGTCTAGGGCTGGCGCCCACCCCTCTATATAAAGAGGGCTGGGGCACACCCTCCCCCCACACCTCCTCCTCAACCCTAGTCGCCCTGCTGCCCCTCCTCTCTCTCTCTCCCTCCCGACTGCGCGTAGGCGAAGCCCTGCCGCAGAAACTCTCCACCGCTTGCACTGCGCCGTCGCGTTGTAGATCCAATCCATCTCTCCACCCCACTTGCTGGTCCGAGGAAGGAGGAGACATCGAGGTGCCGCACGTGTGCATCTCTCGGAGGCATCGCCACTTGTGGTGCTAGATCGGATCGGATCACGAGGAGGAGAAGCGAGTACGACTACATCACCCACGTTCTGTCGAACGTTCCGATGTGCGAATCTTCAAGGGTATGAAGATCTCATCTATTCCCCCTCGTTGTTTGCATCTCCTAGATTAGATCTTGGCTTTCCCGTTCGCATCCGTAGAATTTTTTTGATTTACTATGCTGCAAAACCCTTCAGTGGTATCAGAGCTAGATCTATGCGTAGATGTGTTTCACGAGTAGAACGCAACATGGTTGTTGCGGGCGTTGATGTTTTCTGTTGCAAACCTCTTGTTTGTGTACTTATTATGACACGGGATAGTGAGATTGAAGCGGTCCAGGCCAACTTTACGCGACGTCATTCGCGAGACCGGCTCCGCACTTGACGTGTGTCTTGTTCCAAACATGCGGATGGTGGATGCCTATTTCTCTCACTATAGTTGTCATGGGATTTACACCAGAGTTTGGCAACCATAATATCACCGTTGTGGCTTTCTGTAGATAAGAATCGTTCTTAGCTTGCTACTCCCATAAGCCACGTAAAACATGCAACAACAAAGTAGAGGCGTCTAACTTGTTTTTGCAGGGAGTGTTTTCTATGATATGGTATGGCCCAAGATGTGATGTGTATGTTGTATGCAATGATCATGTTTTGTAATGTTTCACGACTTGCATGTCGATGAGTACACAACCGGCAGGAGCCATATGGTTGTCTTTATAATTGTGTATGACCTGTGTGTCAACTTCTTATACGCCATGTAATAGTTTCACTTTATCGCTAAGTAGTTAGCAATAGTTGTAGTTGCTATTCATGGTGGAGGCAATCATGGTGGAGTGATGGAGATCATGCCGGCACGCACAAGATGGAGATCATTGCGTGAAGATTGGCTATACCATGTCACATAAAGTTATATGCATGTGATGTTTATCCTTTTATGTATCTTATTATGCTTAGATCGCGACGGTAGCATTATAAGATGATTCCTCACTTAAAGATCAAGATAAAAACTGTGTTCTCCCCATGTATGCACCGTTGTGAAAGTTAGTCGTGTTCAAGCATCACGTGATGATCGGGTGCTATAAACTCTACGTTCACATACAACGGGTGCAAGCCAGTTTTGCACACGCGGAAATACTTGGGTTTGACTTGACGAGCCTAGCATGTACAGACATGGCCTCGGAACACAAGAACCGAAAGGTTAAGCATGAGTCATATGAATGATATGATCGACACTTCGTTGTCCACCATTGAAACCACATCTCTTCTCGTGATGATCGGATTAGGTGTGGTGAATTTGGATCATGTTCACTAAACAACTTGAGGGATGTTGAATTTAATGGGAGTTCATCTAGTAATTTGATTAAGTTGAACTATTTATCATGAACATAGTCTAAATTGTACTTGCAAATATTATAGATCAAATGGCTAAGTCCAACTTCAACTTCAACGTTTTTGCTGAGAAAGAAAAGCTTAGAAACAATGGGTCTAACTTCACCAACTGGTTCCGCAATCTGAGAATTATTCTCGCTGGCGGACAAAAGGACTATGTCCTTGAAGATGCGCTAGGTGATGCCCCTGTTGTAGATGCGTCGGCTGATGAGAAAGCTATTTATCAGTCGCGCAAAGATGATTATGGTGTGATTAAGAGCACCATGTTGTTTGCTATGGAGTCGGACCTTCAAAATCATTTTGAAGATTACCCCGGGCCCTATGAGATCCTCGAGGAACTAAAAACTATGTTCCAGACTCAGGCCCGTTCTGAGAGATATGAGATCTCTGAGAAATTCTTTAACTGCAAGATGGAGGAAGGAAGTTCCGTTAGTGAGCACGCCATAAAGATGTCGGGCTACACTCAACGCCTTGAGCAACTGGACTGCAAGATTCCAGAGGAGCTCAAGATTGATAGGGTTCTGCAATCACTCCCTCCCAGCTACAAAAGTTTTGTAGTGACTCATAATCAGATTGGTTCCACTGATACGATCACCGAGCTCTTCGCTAAGCTGAAGGCTGCGGAGGTGGACATCAAAAAGGATAATCATGTGTTGATGGTCAACAAGCCCCCCAGATTTAAGAAAGGTAAGGGTGCAAAGAAGCCCTTCAAGAAAGGCAGCGGCAAGCGCGTTGCCCCTGCTGAGAAGAAGCTCAAGTCTGTACCTAAGCCGGACACTGAGTGCTTCTATTGCAAGGACAAGGGTCACTGCAAGCGCAACTATCCGAAGTACTTAGCGGACAAGAAGGCTGGCACCATCAAAGGTATATTTGATATACATGTTATTGATGTTTTCCTTACTAGCCCTCGTTGTAGTGCCTGGGTATTTGATATTGGTTCTGTTACTAATATTTGTAACTCGAAACAGGAGCTACGGAATAGATGACGGCTTGCGAGGGATGAGGTGACGATGCAACGGATCAAGAGTTGATGTGATGGCCGTCGGCACGCTCTCCTTAGTTTTACCTTCGGGATTAGTTTTAAACCTCAATAAGTGTTATTATGTGCCTGCGTTGAGCATGAACATCATATCTGGATCGTGTTTATTACAAGACGGTTATTCATTTAAATCTGAGAATAATGGTTGTTTTATTTATGTGAGTAACATCTTTTATGGTCATGCACCTGCTGTGAATGGTTTATTTCTTCTGAATCTCGAAAGGGATGAAACACACATCCATAACAATGAGGCTGAGAGATGCAAAGTAGATAGTGATAATACTACTTATTTGTGGCACTGCCGTATAGGTCATATTGGTGTAAAGCGCATGAAGAAACTCCATTCTGATGGACTTTTGGAGTCTCTTGATTTTGAATCATTTGACACATGCGAACCATGCCTCATGGGCAAGATGATCAAAACCCCGTTCTCCGGAATAATGGAGCGAGCAACGGACTTGTTGGAAATCATACATACCGATGTATGTGGACCGATGAGTATTTTGACGCGCGGTGGATATCGCTACTTTCTCACTTTTACCGATGACTGAAGTAGATATGGGTATATCTATTTGATGAAACATAAATCTGAAACATTTGAAAAGTTCAAGGAATTTCAGAATGAAGTGGAGAACCATCGTAACAGAAAAATTAAGTTTCTACGATCCGATCATGGAGGTGAATATTTGAGTTATGATTTTCTCACGCATCTTAAAGCAAGCGGAATCGTTTCGCAACTCACGCCACCCGGAACACCACAGCGCAATGGTGTGTCTCGAGCATGAATCGAACTCTATTAGATATGGTCCGATCAATGATGTCTCTTACTGATTTTCCGTTATCATTTTGGGGTTATGCATTAGAAACCGCTGCATTCACTTTAAATAGGGCACCATCTAAATCCGTTGAGACGACACCGTATGAACTGTGGTTTGGTGCTAAACCTAAGTTGTCGTTTCTTAAAGTTTGGGGATGCGAAGCTTACGTCAAGAAGTTGATGCCAGACAAGCTCGAACCCAAAGCGGAGAAATGCGTCTTCATAGGATACCCTAAGGAAACTATTGGGTATACCTTATATCACAGAACCGAAGGCAAAGTGTTTGTCGCAAAGAACGGATCCTTTCTTGAGAAGGAGTTTCTCTCGAAAGAAGTGAGTGGAAGGAAAGTAGAGCTAGACGAGGTTGTTGAACCTTCTCTTGAGTTGGAGAGTAGCGCAGCACCTGAAATTGTTCTAGTGCCGCCTGCACCAACAATAGAGGAAGCTAATGACAAGGATCATGAAGCTTCGGACGATGCTGCTACTGAACGTCGCAGGTCGACAAGGTCGCGTGCCCCTCCTGAGTGGTACGGCAACCCTGTCTTAACTGTCTTGTTAGTAAACGACAGCGAACCTACGAACTATGAGGAAGCAATGATGAGCCCAGACTCTGAGAAATGGCTGGAGGCCATGAAATCCGAATTGGGATCCATGAGCGAAAACCAAGTATGGACTTTGGTGGACCCTCTTAGCGACCGAAAGGCCGTTGAGTGCAAATGGATTTTCAAGAAGAAAACGGACGCGGATGGTAATGTTACCGTCTATAAAGCACGACTTGTCGCGAAAGGTTTTCGAGAAGTTCAAGGTGTTGACTACGATGAGACCTTCTCTCCCATAGCGATGTTTAAGTCCATTCGGATTTTATTAGCAATTGCTGTGTTTCATGATTATGAAATATGGCAGATGGATGTCAAGACTGCATTCCTCAATGGCAACATTGATGAAGAGTTGTATATGATGCAACCCAAAGGAAGTCATAGTTTTTCCATCCAAAAAAGCTTTTCTAGTTTAAGCTCTATATTTCAAGACATTATGGTAGTTCGACCGCGGAATTTTTTTGTTTCGGTATCTCTGGAATATGAGTGTGTGACTTGTTAGAATTGATCCTATTGATAATACATAGAAAGGGCCTGTTATCTCTATCAAGATGATTCTAATTCGTCAGATATTATTTATTCTAGTATCTGGAACACGAAATAGATAGAGTGGATCAAAAAAAATGGAACTATGATCCTAAGGATGCTGATAAAGTATGCAAACTTCAGCGTTCCATTTATGGACTGAAGCAAGCATCTCGGAGTTGGAACCTTCGTTTTGATCAAGTGATCAAGAGCTTTGGATTTGTTCCAAATAGCTACGAAGCTTGTATCTACAAGAAAGTGAGTGGGAGATCAGTGACATTTCTGGTACTATATGTGGATGACATATTGATTATTGGAAATGACATTAACATGCTTAACAATGTGAAGAGTTATTTGAACAAATGTTTTTCAATGGAAGACCTAGGGGAAGCTGCTTATATGTTGGGCATAAAAATCTATAGAGATAGACAAAGCCGCCTGATAGCCTTAAGCCAAAGTACATACCTAGACAAAGTTCTGAAAAGGTTCAGAATGGATAAGGCAAAGAAAGGTTCAGTGCCTATGTTGTCAGGTAAGATATTGAGCAAGGCTCAGTGTCCAGCTACGGTAAATGATAGAGAAGCTATGAGCAAAGTGCCTTATGCCTCGGCCATAGGTTCTATCATGTATGCCATGTTGTGTACTAGACCGGATGTGTCCAATGCTCTTAGTTTGACGAGCAGATATCAAAGTGATCCAGGAGTGGAACACTGGACAGCCGTGAAGAACATCCTAAAGTACTTGAATAGGACTAAAGAAATGTTCTTAGTCTATGGAGGTGATGAACAGCTCGTCGTAAAGGGTTACGTCGATGCTAATTTCGACACCGACAAGGATGATTCTAAATCTCAGACAGGATACGTTTATATTTTGAATGGAGGAGCTGTGAGCTAGAGAAGCTGCAAGCAAAGCGTGATCGTAGGATCTACAGTAGAAGCGGAATACATGGCTGCTGCAGAAGCGTCAAGTGAAGGAGTTTGGATCAGGAACTTCATCACTGAGCTTGGTGTGGTTCCAAGCGCCTTGGACCCACTGGAGATATTGTGTGACAACACTGGTGCCATAACACTGGCTAAGGAACCAAGATATCATCCAAATACCAAGCATATCAACCGCAAGTTTCATATAATCCGAGATTATATAGCAGATGGAGATCTGAAGATTAGCAAAGTACATACAGATCAGAATGTCGCGGATCCATTGACTAAACCTCTTCCACGTGCAAAACATGATCAGCACCTTAGTGCCATGGGTGTTAGATTGTTGCCATATGTAAACTAGATTATTGACTCTAGTGCAAGTGGGAGACTGTTGGAATTATGCCCTAGAGGCAATAATAAAGATGTTATTATTATAATTCTTGTTCATGATAAAGTTTATATTCCATGCTAGAATTGTATTAAGTGGAAACTTTAATACTTGTGTGGTTTGTGAACAACATCGTGTCCCTAGTACGCCTCTATGGACTAGATCATTGATTAATGACGGTTAAGGTTTCCTAACCATAGACATGAGTTGTCGATTAATAATGAGATCATATCATTGGGAGAATGATATGATGGACATACCCAAACTAAGCGGAGCAATTAGATCGTGTCATCGTGTTCATCTTTGCGAAGCTTTTTCTATGTCAAATATTGTATTCCTTAGACCATGAGATAATGCAACTCCCTGGTATCGGATGAAAGCTTTGAGGTCATCAAACGTCATCCTATGAGAGGGTGATCATAAAGGTGTCTCTCAGGTGATCGGAAAGTACCTGTTGGGTTGTATGTATCAAGATGGGATTTGTCCCTCCCAAGTCGGAGAGATATACTTTGGGCCCACTCGGTAATCGATATCAACACCGCTTGCAAGCATGTGATTAAGGAGTTAATCACAAAGTGATATCGGATTACGGAACGAGTAAAGTACTTGCTGTGAAGGAGATTGAACTAGGTATGACGGTACCGACGATCAAATCTCGGGCAAGTAAAATATCGCGAGACGAAGGGAATATATATGGGATTGAATGAATCCTGGCATCGTGGTTAATCTGATATGATCATCGATGAATGTGTGGGAGTCAATATAGGTTTCCAGACGCCGCTGTTGATTATTGATATGAGATCATGTCTACATATTCTCGAACCCGAAGGGTCACACACTTAACGTGTCTCGACGCTAGGATAGATTGGATAATTGGTTTATGAGTTTTTGTTCGGAGTCTCGGATGGGATCCAGGACATCACGAGAGGTTCCGGAATGGTCCGGAGAATAAGATTCATATAAGGCAATGCGGTTTTTGGAGTTCGGAATTGTTTCGGGTTAATCGGTATTGTACCGGAAGCTTCTAGAACCTTCCGGAGTGGGACCAACATGGCCCCACTTGTCGGGAGGAGGCATGGGCCTATGAGGGAGTGCCTTGTCCGCATTGGGCCAGGGGCACAAGGGCCCATCCGGCCAGCCTAGGGCAAAACCCTAGGGAAGCTTCTAGAAGGGAGGGGGAAACTTGCCCCCCCACTCCTTCCTCCTTGGCCGTCGGCCTAGGGCTTGGGGTAGGGGCTAGGGCTGGCGCCCACCCCTCTATATAAAGAGGTCTGGGGCGCACCCTCCCCCCACACCTCCTCCTCAACACTAGCCGCACTGCTGCCCCTCCTCTCTCTCTCTCCTCCCATTGCAGCGTGGCGAAGCCTGCAGAAACTCTCCACCGCTTGCACCGTGCCGTCACGTTGTAGATCCAATCCATCTCTCCACCCCACTTGCTGGTCCGAGGAAGGAGGAGACGTCGAGGTGCCGCACATGTGCATCTCTCGGAGGCATCGCCACTTGTGGTGCTAGATCGGATCGGATCGCGAGGAGGAGAAGCGAGTACGACTACATCACCCACGTTCCGCTGTGCGAATCTTCAAGGGTATGAAGATCTCATCTATTACCCCTTGTTGTTTGCATATCCTAGATTAGATCTTGGCTTTCCCGTTCGCATCCGTAGAATTTTTTTGATTTACTATGCTGCGAAACCCTTCACTCCTCACACTCCAGGACCAAGATCAATCATCTGAGAGAGGCGCTGCACAACACCAAGAAGAACCAGCTGACGGCCTCTCAATACTTCGCCACCATGAAGGGCTTCAGCTCTGAGCTTGCTGTTGCAGGCAAAGTTGTTGAAGAAGATGAGATGGTCAGGTACATCCTCAACGGACTCGACGCTAGCTACATCTCCCTTGTCGACTCCGTCAACGGCAATCCTGGTACCACTCTCGATGACCTTTTTGAACAAATTTGTGCTCACGATCTGCGACAAGAAATGCTGTCAGAAACAGGTCAAGAATCTGGCTTCACCTCCTCTGCCAACGTCGCCACCCGCCCTCCACCTCGCGACACCAACCGCGACTCAAGGCCTCGTGGTGGCCGTGACCGCTCTCCTGAGCGTGATCGTACTCCTCGAGGTGATCACGACAGTGGAGATCGCCGTGACGGCGGATGGAGGCGTCATGACGACTATGGGCGTGATGGCCGCCGAGAGTGGCGTCGTGACAACGGTGGTCGTCGTCATGATGATAGCGGTGGACGCCGTGATGATGGTGGCAGGCGCCATGAAGATGGTGGACGTCGGGATGATGGAGGACGTCGCCGTGGCCGTGCTCCCACACCCTACGTCGACATCACATGTCAAATCTGCAAGATCCACGGTCATCCTGCTAGCGCATGCTGGTGGCGCTATCAGGACCTTCATGACTCTGATGATGATGGAGATACAAAGGGTGCACATGCTGCGTCCTACGGCGTCGACACCAACTGGTACCCCGACTCTGGTGCCACCCATCATGTCACATCTGAGTTAAGCAAATTCACTACACATGACAAGTATGATGGGCATGACCGCGTCCACACCGCCAATGGAAATGGTATGAAAATAAGTCATATTGTTCACTCAACATTATGCACCCCACAAAGTTACCTACATCTAAAAGACATACTTCATGTCCCAAGTGCATCTAAAAATCTCTTGTCTGTCCATAAGCTTACCATTGATAATAATGTCTTTCTTGAGTTTCATCCATATTTCTTTTTTATCAAGGATCAGACAACAAGGAGAACACTGTTTAAGGGACCATGTCATGGGGGCCTCTACCCACTAGTGTTGTCTTCTATAGAGCATTCTAAGCAAGCTTTCCTTACAGCAAAGCCGTCATCATCTACATGGCACCGTCATCTAGGTCACCCATCATCCTTTGTGGTTTAACAAGTTCTTAGGAAAAATAATATCTCATTTTTGCCTAAAATAAACCCATAAATTTGTGATCCTTGCCAACTAGATAAGAGTCATCAATTACCATACCCTGTTTCTACTAGTGTTTCCACTGTTCCCTTAGAATAGGTTTTCTCAGATGTATGGGGTCCAGCACCTGTTTCTGCTGGAAAACATTCATATTATGTAAGCTTTATTGATGATTTCAGTAAATTCACTTGGATTTATTTACTCAAGAATCGTTCTGAGGTTTATCAAGTCTTTCTCAATTTTCAACAACTTGTTGAAAGAAAATTTGATAGAAAAATAATAACCATGCAAACTGATTGGGGTGGAGAGTATGAAAAACTCAACAGTTTCTTTCAAAAGATTGGCATAACTCATCATATCTCTTGTCCTTATGCTCATCAGCAAAATGGCTTTGCTAAAAGAAAACATCGTCACATTGTTGAAGTTGGCCTTGCATTACTTGCTAATGGCTCTATGCCCCTAAAATTCTAGGATGAAGCTTTTCTCACCGCCACATTCCTTATAAATCTTCTTCCTAGTAAAGTGATAAAAAATGATACTCCTGTCGAACGTCTTCTACACACCAAACCAAATTATGAGTCTCTTTGAGTTTTTGGCTGTGCCTGCTGGCCAAATCTTCGTCCCTACAACAAAAGAAAACTCTCGTTTCGTTCCACGAGGTGTGTGTTCTTAGGCTATAGTCCTCGCCACAAAGGTGTAAAATGCTTAGAGGTCTCTTCTGGTCGTGTCTATATCTCCAGATATGTTGTTTTTGATGAACATGTCTTTCCTTTCGGTGCAGAAGAAACGCGTCAAAACAATGATCCCAATGCTGATCCTGGCTTGGATACTTCCCTGCACACCGATCCGAGAGCGATTCTCCCGCGCGCGGGAGGAATCTTCGGTGGGACCAAGTGCAGACGCGGGATCAGCGCCAAACCGCAGAAGCAGAAGAAAACACGACGTCGCCTCGGTCGCGCTGCACGTCTCCCGCTCCCGTGCCTCGGTCGACCTCACCCCCATCGCCACGTGCCAGCGTGTCGTCGCCTCGGTCACGCTGCACGTCTCCCGCACCTCGGTCGACCTCGCCCCCATCGTCATGTGCCACGTCTACTCGATCCAGGAGCATGTCTCTCGTGCGGTCGACACGATGCACGTCTCCTGCGCCTCGGTCGGCCTCGCTCCAGGAAGAGCCTCGGTCGGCCTCGCCCTAGGAAGAGCACAGCGACGGGTCTACTGGATCTTCTGTGGCTGGTGTGTCACCAGATCCTGCACCGCCTCCTCCTGAACCTTGTACAAGGCTACAAAAAGATATACAGCGCCCGAAAAAAATACACTGATGGCACTGTTCCGTATGGATTGTTGACATCCACAGGTGAACCACATACACTCTCGGAGGCTCTTGAGGACAATCACTGGCGTCAGGCGATGGAAGAAGAGTATAATGCTCTTATGGAAAATAAAACTTAGAAACTTGTTCCTCCACATCTTACAAAAAATCTTATTGATTGTAAATGGGTTTATCGTATTAAGAAACATGTAGATGGCACTATTGACAGATACATGGAACGCTTAGTTGCAAAAGGCTTCAACCAAAGATATGGCATTGACTATGAAGACACCTTCAGTCCTGTTGTCGTATGCAACCATCGACTTGTTCATCAGCCATCGTATCCGTGGGCTGGAGTCGCAATGACTAGATGTAAATAACGCGTTTTTACATGGCGTTCTGGAAGAGGAGGTCTACATGCGATAACCCCCAGGTTTTGAGTCTTCCGCTAATCCAGAATATATTTGCAAACTTGAAAAGGCTCTGTATGGTCTTAAGCAAGCTCCTCGATCATGGTATTCCATGTTGGAGATATGCCCAAGAGGCAATAATAAAGTGGTTATTATCATATCTTCATACTTATGATAAATGTTTACATACCATGCTATAATTGTATTAACCGGAAACATTAATACTTGTGTGATTTGTAAACATAAAAGAGTCCCTAGTAAAGCCTCTTGTTAAACTAGCTTGTTGGTTAATATATGATCATGGTTTCCTGATCATGAACATAGAGATGTTATTAACAACAGGGTCATATCATTAGGGGAATGATGTGATGGACATACTCCTATAGTTAAGCGTAGCATAAAGATCAAGTCATTTAATATAGTTCATTTGCTATAAGCTTTCTAATACATAGTAACCTAATTCCTTCGACCATGAGATCATGCTTATCACCATCACCGGAAGGATGCTTTGATGACATCAAACACCACACCGTAACTGGGTGGCTATAAAGGTGGCATTGAGTGTTCGGAAAGTATGGGTTGAGACACATGGATCTAGAGTGGATTTGTCCATCCATATGACGGATAGATATACTCTAGGCCCTCTCGGTGGAATGTCATCCAATTAGCTTGCAAGCATGTGACTCTCAAGGGATCACATACCACGGAACGAGAAAAGAGTACTTATCTAACGAGGTTGAACTAGGTATGCGGAGATACCGACGATCAAAACCTCGGATAAGTAAACTATCGTGAGACAAAGGGAAATTGGTATCGTATGTAAGTGGTTCATTCGATGCAAAGTAATCATAGTAATATGTAGAGCCATATGAATTTCCAGATTCCTCTATTGGTTATTGATCGGAGAAGTGTCTCGATCATGTCCGCATAATTCACGAACCGTAGGGAGACACATAAGGATTCGATGTTGTTGAGTAGTTATGGAATGATGAGTAAGAGACCAAATGTTGTTCAAGTCTCGGATGGGATCCGGGATATCACGAGGAGATCCGAATGGTTCGAGAATAAGATTCATATAAGGAAAGTCCTGTTTGGGGTTGGAGAATGGTTCCGTGTTTTCATCGGAATGTTCTAGAAGGTTCTAATGTCCAAGACTCCGGAGGGGAGGGTACATGAATGTGTCATTACAAGTTGGAATGGTTGCAGCATGTACTAGTCATCGCTGAACAAAATAAAGGGATAAATCAAATCCTAGTTTGAAAAGTCAAACGCCAATTTGAAAAAGTCAAACGGCTATTTTGTTTGGTGGAGGGAGAGTAGGAAACCTATTTGGGAGGAAGTCCCTCTCCCTCCACTGCCGGCCCTTGGAGACGAGTTGGGGAGGGACTCCCCTCCCCTTGGCACGCCCCCTCCACCTATATAAGGAGGGGCAGGGCTGCCCCTCCAAGCACACAACTTGCACCCCGCAAACCCTAGCTCCAAGCCGCCGGCGCCGCCACCTCCTGCTGCTGCCGCCTAGGGCTAAACCCTAGCCGCCGACTCGGGGCATCCCCTTTCCCTAGCCGCTGGCCTAGCTCCCTCTACTTGGTGTGTCTAAACCCTAGATCAGCAAGCCTCTCTCATAGTCCACCATACTCGCTCCGGCTTAAGGCGAAGCCTCAAGATCTCCTCTACTTCCTGCATTATCTGTCAGCCGGAATCGCGAGGAGAGTGCTACAACCTCCGCTGCCTGCTGGAACAAGGGAGAGGAAGGTATTCATCGAGTACCGAATGTGTGACCGACTGCGGAAGCACTGCCGGAACGCAGCGCCGGAAGGATCGTCTACGCGATCTTGAGATCGGAAAGAGTACGACTACATCACCCACGAGAATCTGCTCTCGTTAACCGCTTTGGATCTTCGAGGGTTAGTATTCCATCGACTCGTTGCTACAATCTAGTAGATAGATCTTGGCTTGATCATAGATTAGATCTTGATTGTGTGTTCATGCGGTAGAAAATTTTGTTTTCCATGCTACGAACCCCTACAGTGGTATCAGAGCCCTGTCTATATGTAGATCTGTTGCACGACTAGAACACAATGGTCATTGTGGGCGGTGGTGCTTTTATTATCAATTGCTTCTTGTGTACTTTGCATCTTGCGGTATGATGGGATGAAGCGGCCCGGGCTAACCTTACATGACATCGTTCATGAGACTTGCTCCACGCTCAACATGCAACTTGTATTGCATAAGTGGCTTTGCGGGTGTCTGTCTCTCCCATCATAGTATAGATCCAATTTACAACGGGCACTTGATAGTTCAAGCATCAACGTTGTGGTTCCTATTCGTAAGTTAGAGCGACACTTATTGAAAGCCCCAAACCACGTAAAACATGCAAAGAAAATTATAGGCGTCTAACTTTGTTTTGCAGGGGTGTGCTGTGATGTGATATGGCCATGATTGTGATTATATTTGATGTATGCAATGTTCCTTATTGTAAGTTGACAACCGGCAGGAGCCATATGGTTGTCTTTAAATTCTGTTAAGACCCGCGTGTCTATTCAAAGTAGTTGAAATAGTTGAAGCTGGTGGACGACAACCATGGAGCGGCGTCATTGACCTTGATGCAATGCCGGTGATGATGGAGATCATGTTCGTGCTTGAAGATGGAGATCAGAAGCACAAAGAAGAAAGGCCATATCATATCACATATTATGAATTGCATGTGATGTTAATCCTTTTATGCATCTTGTATTGCTTAGTTCACGACGGTAGCATTATAAGATGATCCCTCAAGCACACAATTTCAAGTTTTAAAGTGTTCATCCTTAGTAAGCACCGTTGCTAAAGCTCGTTGTTTCGAAGCATCACGTGATGATCGGGTGTGTTAGATTCTGCAACGTGAGCAAGCCAGATTTGCTCATGCGGAAGCTAAGGTTTGATCTTGACGAGCCTAGCATGTACAGACATGGTCTCGGAACACGGATCACCGAAAGGTAAAGCATGAGTCATATAGTAGATATGATGAACATGTTGATTGTTCGCCATTGAAGCTACATCAACTCTCGTGATGATCGGTTTTGATGTGGTGGATTTGGTTCGTGTGGTCACTAAAACAATGTGAGGGATATTGTTTTGAGTGGGAGTTCAACGGCAATATGATTAAAAGTTGATCACTATTTATCATAAATCAAAGTGAATTTGCATAGTTGTTGTAGTCATTGGCATCCGTTTACCACCTTATGCTTAGTTATAATTGAGATGATAGAACTATAGAATTCTGGTTAGTTACTTTACGAATTGGTATCGTATTGTTTTGAAGTGTTAATCTAAAGTTTAAAAGTCCTATTGCAAACTTTCAGTAAGTTCCGGTTACTCCATGAAGTTTAATAATTGGTATTAAAATCGAGAGTGACAATTCCAAGAGTTAGTGTATGAGTATCATGTTTGTCTCCTTGATTCTTGATATTCAAAGAATTGTCTTAATATCAAGGTTATCTAGGATCTGAAAGAGTTGTTTCAGAAACCATGATGTGTGGAAGATATTTTGATATCTGAAACGAAGTTCTGGTTGCAACATGATAGAGTATAATATGGCAAAAGTTATGTTCTCATATTTGATGAGAATTTGCAAAATATTGGAGACACTAGTTGTCCTGATCCTCCAAAAAGTTTTGGAGAGCAACATTATACTCGCGATTCACCGTTATAAGCTAAAGTAGCTTGATCATGAATAATTCCATGAGAAGGATGAATATTTGATGTAGGTAAAATGTTTACTACATCAAGAGATTACTAAAGAAAGGAATTTGAAAGAACACCAAACATTTGATGATGGTAATCTACTTCAAAAGTGCAAGTCCAAAAACATTGGTATTTAACTATACACGCTTTGGACTATGTGTCATGTGTATGGCTCCACTGTTGATGTTGATAGATTCTTTCAAACAGAAAAAAGAAATACTGAAAGAGAATCTCATAAATATATGGCAGAAAAGAACAGACTAGAATTGTTCAGTTTAGGTATATAAAGGATATACGTGTTATGGCTATATTCTTTGCTTGTTAAACAATGTGGTTCTCAAGTATTTGATACTGAATTTGTTGGTATGAATCATCATACGAAACAACAGAATTCATGAACTACAATGGCCTAAGTAACTAGCAAAAGAATATGTGATGATGTTCATCGAGAACAAATAAAGGTTTATTGTGTTGCTCGTTAAAAGCTTGCCTTCAAGATTTGTTTTATCAGGTATTATGAGAACAAAAGGGTTGTTCAATTAATTGCCGTAATCCATAAAAGATGGATGATTCACAAATCTCGTTGGAGAAATCACATCCATAAAACTAGTGCTAAAAATGTCAAAAGACAAATTGATTGAAAGATCACTTATGGAGTGACATCGCCGTTTAAATTATATTGGAAAGAAAACATGAAGAAACTCCATGTGGATGGAATTTTGGAGTCTTTTGATTTTTGATCAAATGATGCTTGTGAAACTTTCCTAGAGATAATTAAAACTTCGTTCATAGGCCAAAAGGGAACGAATGACTAGCTTATTGGAACTTGTACATATTGTTGTATGAAGTCCATTATGTGTAGTCAAGAGCGATGGATTTCAACTTCATATGCTTCCTCTGAAAATTTGAGTGAATATATGAATATTTACTTAATAAGGATGAAGTATGAAACAATTGAAAAGTTCAAAGATTTTCAAGATGAAGTGCAAAATCATTGTAACAAGAATATAAATAGTTTATGATAAGATCATAAAGGAAGATATTTGAGTTACGAGTTTAGCATAATACCTAAGATTTAAGGAATCGTTCCGTGGATTTGCATTTCCCGAAACACCATAAGAGTATGGAGCGTTCGAGATATGTAATTAAACCTTGTTTGACATGGTAAGATCAAAGGTGTAATTCATAAAACTGTCATTATATTTTAAAGATTAAAAGCTTTAGAGACTACCGTTTTTTCCACTGAAAAGATCTCCATCATAATCCGTTGAATTGACACCATATAAAGTTATGGTTTGGGATAAAACCCAAGTTGTCCTTTCTTAAACATTGGTATGCTATGCATAACAAAGATGCTTGCAACCAAAATCGGATGAACATATCTTTGTATGTTATTTTGAATAATAGTTAAGTATTCCTCCATAACACCAAAGACAAAAGTGTTTGTCGCTTAGAACGTCAAGTTTCTTTAAGAAGGAATTTTTCGTGAAAAGTTCAGTGGAGGGACAATAGAACTTTGATAAGGTTAAAAGAACCTTAGCTATATGTGCAGAGTTGCGCAGCGCCGAAAAGTGTTCCGGAGGCAGCAACAATGTTCATGGCTCACGTGCCTCAAAGGTTGTGGTCACGGAGGACTAAGTTCCTATTGAAACAAGAAGGTCGGGTAAACAATCAAATACCAACATTTGAGAGTTAAATCATTATTTAACGATAATGATCCGACTACATGCAAATAAGCGATGATGGGCCCTAACTCCGTCAAATGGCTTGAAGCCATAAAATCCGTGATAGTTCTATATACGAGAGATCAAGCTTTGAACTTGAAAGACCCTCTGGGAAGGTACAAGACCTTACGGTCGTATT
Organism: Avena insularis; assembly: GCA_023614405.1. Taxonomy (NCBI): domain Eukaryota; kingdom Viridiplantae; phylum Streptophyta; class Magnoliopsida; order Poales; family Poaceae; genus Avena; species Avena insularis. The sequence continues at coordinate 38,274,396 of CM042684.1, read as the reverse complement.
TGGATATATAAAGAAATAGACATGGATGTTTCACATCTATGAAATTATCGACATGTCGGGAAAGAGTTCACGACAATGTTCAAAGAGTTGACTATGACAAGATCTGATCTTTCATTAAGCGATATTTAGTCTAGACGGATTAATGTAGCAACTACGACATATAATTTTGTTATGTGTTGAATAAACAAAAAAAGTTCTTCTAATAGAATGGTTACCAAGGACGCGTGCATGACACGGTCCAAAGGGTTTTGTTAATTCCAAGGATGCTAAAAGCATATGCAAACTTCAATAGTTGAAGTAAGCATCGCGGAGTTGGAATCTTCACCATGATGAAACTGTTAAAAGAGTTTAATTTCATCGGAGACGATGAAGATGCTTGCATTTGCAAGAAATTAAGTGGGAGCGCTAAGACATGTTTCTAATACATTATGTGGAAGACATATTGTTGATTGGAAATAATGTATCTTTTATTAACACAGGATAAGAATTTCATCTCGATGAAAGACTTAGGCAAAACCCAAATATTTGGCATCAATAGATGCTAATATGGTTGTGCCGAAAGTACATAGATGATATATTGAATGAGTTCAATATAGAAACTGCAAGAAAGGTTCTTGTCGCACAGAAAGGATTGAATGAGTTCAATATTGATGATATATTCTAGTGTATTGACACTTGATAAGTGAAACAAAGATTCAAGTATAGATTGATACTTGATGTATGAAATCACAAAGAGTATTTATATCAATCATGCTGTGATATGTACAAATCCAGATATGTCCTATGCTCTAAATGATGTGAGCATATAACAGAATGATTCATAAGATGATCATTGGACGATAGTAAGGATATTCTTATGATCTTTTGAAAGAACTAAGAATATATTGTTTTGTAGAAGTGACAAATAGATGGTTAGTTCATTGTAAAAGTACTACATTGATACTAGTTTTGTCACGAAGTACAAATTAAGTTTATCTCAATCTAAACAAGGGTGGCACAATGTGATGGAAAGTAAGTTCCATAATGGATTTGGATGAGTTCCAAAGTTAAGACATTGTGACAGATACTACAACAAAAGGGCTAAGTATATAACTGCTATTATAGCAGCAAAAGAGGGCATTTGTGTCAAGAAGTTTGTTATCAAACTAGGTGTAGTTCACAGCAGGGATAATGCTATGAAGATATATTGTACGACAATATTATCATGTTTTAACCCCAAAGAACTAAAGGTCACACCAAAGGACCAAATTTGTACAAAGCCATCTCATTAGAAAATGAGTGATGCATAGAGACGCAAAGTCATGCAATTACACACGGACCTGGAAGTGTCAGATCCGGAGATCAGTTGACTACTAGCAATCGTGTACATACGACACCAGAAGGCCATAGGTGTTGAATACACAAAGGTTTGAAACTAGATTATTGACTCTAGTGCAAGTGGGAGACTGTTGGAGATATGCCCAAGAGGCAATAATAAAGTGGTTATTATCATATCTTCATACTTATGATAATGTTTACATACCATGCTATAATTGTATTAACTGGAAACATTAATACTTGTGTGATTTGTAAACATAAAAGAGTCCCTAGTAAAGCCTCTTGTTAAACTAGCTTGTTGGTTAATATATGATCATGGTTTCCTGATCATGAACATAGAGATGTTATTAACAACAGGGTCATATCATTAGGGGAATGATGTGATGACATACTCCTATAGTTAAGCGTAGCATAAAGATCAAGTCATTTAATATAGTTCATTTGCTATAAGATTTCTGATACATAGTAACCTAATTCCTTCGACCATGAGATCATGCTTATCACCATCACCGGAAGGATGCTTTGATGATATCAAACACCACACCGTAACTGGGTGGCTATAAAGGTGGCATTGAGTGTTCGGAAAGTATGGGTTGAGACACATGGATCAAGAGTGGGATTTGTCCATCCATATGACGGGCCCTCTCGGTGGAATGTCATCCAATTAGCTTGCAAGCATGTGACTGGCTCACAAGGGATCACATACCACGGGAACGAGAAAAGAGTACTTATCGGTAACGAGGTTGAACTAGGTATGCAGAGATACCGACGATCAAAACCTCGGATAAGTAAACTATCGTGAGACAAAGGGAAATTGGTATCGTATGTAAGTGGTTCATTCGATCGCAAAGTAATCGTAGAAATATGTGGGAGCCATATGAATTTCCAGATTCCTCTATTGGTTATTGATCGGAGAAGTGTCTCGATCATGTCCGCATAATTCACGAACCGTAGGGAGACACACTTAAGGATTCAACGTTGTTGAGTAGTTATGGAATGATGAGTAAGAGACCGAATGTTGTTCGGAGTCTCGGATGGGATCCGGGATATCACGAGGAGATCCGGAATGGTCCGGAGAATAAGATTCATATAAGGAAAGTCATGTTTCGGGTTTGGAGAATGGTTCCGGTGTTTTCATCTGAATGTTCTAGAAGGTTCCGGAATGTCCCAAGACTCGGATGGGAAGGGTACATGAATGTGTCATTACAAGTTGGAATGGTTGCATCATGTACTAGGTGTCATCGCTGAACAAAATAAAGGGATAAATCAAATCCTAGTTTGAAAAGTCAAACGCCAATTTGAAAAAGTCAAAGGCTATTTTGTTTGGTGGAGGGAGAGGAAACCTACTTGGGAGGAAGTCCTCTCCTCCACCGCCGGCCCTTGAGACCGAGTTGGGAGGGACTCCTCCCTGGCACGCCTCCACCTATATAAGGAGGGCAAGGCTGCCTCCAAGCACACAACTTGCACCCCTAGCAAACCCTAGCCACCTCCTGCCACTGGCCGCCTAGGGCTAAACCCTAGCCACGACTTGGGGCATCCCTTGCCCTAGCCGCCTAGCTCCCTCTACTTGGTGTGTCTAAACCCTAGATCGCCAAGCCTCTCTCATAGTCCACCATACTGCTCGCTTAAGGCGAAGCTCATGAGATCTCCCTCTACTTCCGGTACCACGCCGTCTTGCCGAATCGCGAGGAGAGTGCTACAACCTCCGCCGCTGCTGGAACAAGGGAGAGGAAGGTCTTCATCAGTATTAACGTGTGACCGATCATGAAGCGCCATCGAACGCAGCGCCGGAAGGATCGTCTACGCGATCTTGAGATTGGAAAGAGCACGACTACATCACCCACGAGAATCTGCTCTCGTTAACCGCTTTGGATCTTCGAGGGTTAGTATTCCATCGACTCGTTGCTACAATCTAGTAGATAGATCTTGGCTTGATCATAGACTAGATCTTGATTGTGTGTTCATGCGGTAGAAATTTTTTGTTTTCCATGCTACGAACCCCTACATTCCAGACTTAGCACAAAATTGCAACATCTTGGTTTCACTCCTTCAAAAGCAGACACCTCACTTTTTCTCTACAACAAAGCATATATTACAATCTTTGTTCTAATCTATGTTGATGATATTATAGTGACAAGTTCCTCAGATAAAGCTGTGACAGCTCTTCTTCATGATCTCAATGATGATTTTGCACTAAAAGATTTGGGAGAACTACATTTCTTCTTGGGTATTGAGGTAAAGAAAACTCAGAATGGTCTACTTCTTACCCAGGAAAAATATGCTGATGATATGTTGGCCAAAGTTGGTATGAAAAATGCACTCCATCTCCTACACCATTATCCTCTACAGAAAAATTGTCTATAGCTGAAGGAACAGTTCTTGGTCCTGATGATAGTACACAATATAGAAGCATTGTAGGAGCTCTGCAATATTTGACACTGACAAGACCAGATATTGCTTTTTCAGTAAATAAAGTATGTCAGTTTCTGCATGCTCCCACAACTTCACACTGGACAGCTGCAAAGAGGATATTGAGATATATTCAGGGTACTTTGTGTGTTGGTTTAACCTTTCAAAAATCCTCATCTACTTTGCTTAGTGCTTTCTCAGATGCAGATTGGGCAGGTTGTCTAGATGATAGAAGATCCACTGGAGGTTTTGCTGTATTTCTTGGACCAAACTTGGTTTCATGGAGTGCAAGAAAACAGGCTACAGTCTCAAGATCTAGTACTGAAGCTGAATACAAGGCTTTAGCAAATGCTACAGCTGAGTTAATATGGGTTGAGGCCATACTTAAGGAACTTGGTGTTCAACTAAAGGTAAAACTTTGTTTGTGGTGTGATAATCTAGGTGCCACATATTTGTCTGCAAATCCCATCTTTCATGCAAGGACCAAACATATTGAGATAGACTATCATTTTGTTCGAGAAAGAGTTGCAAATAAATTACTGGATATCAAGTTCATATCAAGCAAAGACCAAGTTGCAGATGGCTTCACAAAGACTCTGGCAGTAAAAAATCTGAATGAGTTTAAGCGTAATCTCAACCTTTCGGAAGGTTGTGATTAAGAGAGGCTGTTAAATGAAATAGGTCTGTACGTGTATTAGAAGGAGTTGTTCTTGTGCCTATCACGTGTTGTAAAAGGAGTAGTACTCCTTCTCTTTTAAACTAGAGATAGATAGATAAGGATCTCTAGATGAGATCAACATCCGATCGCCCTCCCTCTTGTGCCGATCAAACAACCTCCTGTAAGCTCTCGTGAGTTGTTAATCTCACGCCCATATAACATGAAGCCGACGCCCTCAACAGGGTTGAGTCGTTTCTGCCAAAACCTAGTTGCTCAATAGACTCAAGCCCAAAGCGTACACTCTAGGGGAAGGCATCCCATGCAGACGAAATATAAAACAATAAGATTATATTTTATCGTCATGTATAGAGATTTACTGTTTTGCTTCGTAACAACTAAAAGTAAGTTAGTGAACACACTTCTTTTGTACATGGACATTAATTCTTATTATGCATGAACATTTTTGTTCTACTTAATTCTTTGGTTAATTTTTTTCTTCTTGGGTAAGTAGATGAATATGTTTGCCATAATGCGTAAACTTATAAAAGAATATGTACCATAAGCATATTTTTAATATATACGAAAATTTTCATAGCATATAAGAATAAATTTTTGATAACTTCTAAAATATGTGGAGACATAATTTTGTTATATTTGAACATTTCTGGTCCTAATACATATTATTTCATCTTATTAAACTTATTTATGATTCAAAAAATTAATTTTGAGAATCGAAGAAACATTTACCCATTAATTAGGGGGGACTGGCAAAATATGGTCCACAGTTAATTCACTTGAGGAAGGGGGAGCTATTCTTGTCACAAAGTGCAGTGTATGCCAGGGGCAGGCCCATTATTTTTTAACGGACATTCGAAATATAAAATTACCAAAAAAAGCATAGAAGATTTAGTGAAGGAAACGGTGTTAGAATATGAGACGTGCTACTGTGCATTCACTTACTCTAGCCAGCTACGCCACCACATGCTTCGGTCAGACATTTGGGTTGACTTTAATACAAACCAAGCGGTTACTTAATGGATGTATTATATAACCTAAAAGGTTTGCCGAAAATTGGTTATTCATCTGTATACCCATGAATACACATGTTCTCGCTCATGAGTCATGCCGCTATCTCGTGGCAATTCCAAATTTGCACTTCTTTGCATGCCCCATAAGAGCACGTGGAGCGGCCCATTAAGTCCTTCTTTTGGTCCTTTTCTATTTTTCTATTGTTTTCCTCCCTTTCTTACATTTTTACCTTTTATTTATACTATTTTTATTTTTTTGTCTCTAATGCCTTCTCTGTTCTAGTTCATTTTCTTCTCACCATTTTTCCTTTTTAATTTATTTCACGTTTTGCCTTTTTGCTAAACACATAAATTCTTTTTCAATTTTTTTCCTTTTGGTAACTTCATAAAGGTTTTCCCAGCGAAATGTGAATAGTATTTCTCACACTTTTATTTTTTCTTAATTCTTTATTTTCGATCTTCATATTTTCTTTACTTTTTTATGTGAATATATTATTTGAGATACAGTTGCATTTATTGTGAAATGAATAAATATTTTCTTTACATGATTGTCTTTGTGATATTTATGAACATTTTTGCACATATAGGAACTTTTTGTATACATATGAACATTTCTTTTTAATACGTGGACATGTTTATCGATGCATGTGTGCATTTTATTTTTATATAAAAATATATTTTTCTATTATGAAACTGATTTCCGACTTCCTAGAAAAGAAATGTAAATTTTCCAAATTGAAAAATAAATAAAAATAAGAAGCACCTTTTAAAGGGCCGCGGCCTCAGGGCATATAAGCAGCGCCTTTTAACTTCAGACCACGGATCCTCTGTGTGCCGCAACGGTATTGGCCGGGCAGCAAATAGGAGCTCCCAAGCTCGTGGGCTCATGGCACTAGCCTCAAACTGGCAATTCAAAAAAAAAAGATGGCAGCATACCGGACGGTACCGTTAATACTCGCAAATGATAAACCAGGGCCACCGGGCCAGTCCACATCTCCTACTCGCAAACGTACATACCGGCCAAATACATTGTACAGTACTCGAGAAAGGATATGGTTATAAATTATAAATACTAGTGACATTTCACAGGACACCTACTGTCAGGGATACCGTTATATTAATTATCTTGTCTTGACTCTTGACCACGGTTAGCATACTTCCATTTCATACTGAGCTAATCTATGACGCACAAACATTTTACGACTGTTGGACCGGACATAGTACAAGGAGTCAATCGATGCAGAGTCAAGAATACAAATTAGTAAACGCCATTATGGCTAAACAACTGCTTTTCAAAATCCAAAAAATAATCCCAGCACGCCAGACGGCCACCGGTCAAAGTCTAACCTTGACAAGCATAGCAAAAAAAAAAAAATCTCAATCATTCCATCACTAGCATAGCAAAATAAGCAACATACTGGTCCTACCACTCCCTGAGATATCGATCTCATCGCCTATATAGAGAGATATGCCTTGTGAGCAGCAGAACTCACATACACGGATAAATCGTCGGAGCCAAAGTAGCCATGAAGATCGGCAGCACGGTGGCACTGGCGGTAATCGTGCTTCTCCATGCCGGTCTGGCCATGGTGATCTTCGCGGATGTCCACGCGACGTCCGTGGGCGAGGGAAAGGCCATCGACATCAACCCAGGGAAGCTCAGGTGCTGCACCAACTGCAACTTCTCCTCCTCCGGCCTTTACACCTGCGACGACGTCGTGAAGAAATGTGATCCGGTCTGCAGGAGCTGCGTCGTCGTGAAGACGTACCCTCTCAAGGAGGTTAAGTGCACCGACACCTTCATCGGCATATGCGACCCGCCGTGCAAGTAGACTTGCTGATCGATGGAACTTCACCTTAGTTGTGATATGGCTCCACTGTTTAGTGTGATTCGTTCTTGCGAGCGCACCATGTTACTATAAACGTGATGTATGTCGATGTTATAGGCGAAACAGTGTGTGTCTGTGTGTGCGCGCGTACGTGCGTGCGTGTGTTTATATATCATCTCATATGTGATAGTAGTGTTTTTCTAACCATTGTACTACAAAAGTTATGATGACCTATAAAGCTTGAGTAAATATGTCGTTGTGCTATTTAACAAAAACTAAAAAGATAAAAGTAAATAAAATTTGTATTCATATATACTCCACTCGTTATTTTTATATTGGCCAAGACTATAAGTTTTGCATCTGATTACTTTTTGTACTGCACTCATGATTTATTGTTTGATCTTTCTGTTATAACTTAGTATTGAAAAAAAACTAAAGATTTTGCGGATATCGATGTGCCCGTGCTCACGGACAACTTTCATGGTTTATGCAATAAAATGGTGCAGTTCCCGCCTTGAGAGCAACGCTGGCAGGTTCCTTACAATCTCATACCCAAAAAACCAGATTACCTTAACTTTTTGCGTAAAAGATGTGGTCTGTGAGAATAAATCTGCAGTAAATTTCAAATACTACGTGTTTCCCGCTACTTTTTATCACACACTTTGATGGCCGGGTAAGCATATAGGGTTTTGGTTGTGTCGCTTGGAGCTATAAGTTGTGATTGTGCTGGTGGCCGCGTCAGAAAGTGGGTGCGTCTAGGTTGTGCCGCCTGAAGCGAGCCCAAGATGGGCAGGCCCATTACCCTCGCCAAACCTCCTTCAGTGCTGACCTTGCACGTAAGTTATGGAAACTGCTAGGCGTCCCGGACGATGGGGAGTTCCCATCGTCTTCCTTCCCTATGCGACACGTGTCCACAAAATTGTCCCAAATCCCGCTTTTGCTGCAAAATAGTCCGCTTTTGCTACATATGTCCCCGTTTTTGCTTTCGAAGAAAAAAACGGTTCGTTTCAGAAATAGAACGTCTCGCCGGAAACCTCGTCGGAGACCTCGCCGGAGACCATGCAGCAAAAAAATTATGCCAATGCAGCAAAACCGACTTCGCCGGAGATATCGTCGGAAAAAACTCGCCGGTGACTCTCGCCGGAGACCTTGTAGCAAAAAGTTGACACTGTTGTAGCAAAACCACAGGACGGTTGTAGCAACAAAGTTCTTCTAATGTAGCAAAAATCCTACTTCGCCGGAGACTCTCGCCCGCAAACATCGTCGGACACCTAGTAGCAAAAACTTTGTTCAGTTATAGCAAAACCTCAAAACTATTATCGCAAAAACCATTTGGGTATGCAGCAAATTTCCATCCTAGCAAAAATTCTCTAAATGCAAAATCTAGAGTAGCAAATCCAGGGGCCTTCGATAGCAACAACCCAAGCCTTCAATAGCAAATCCATCCGCCGTCGGTAGCAAAAAACCATCGCAGTAGGAGCTATGACCTTGAAAACGCTCGTCCTCGCGGAGGTGTGAGGGAGCAGCTGGACGGCTCCGCCGCACGTTTCGCTCCTGGCCGACGCTGCCTACGACGCTTGCGTACGACCCTGAGTCGGACGCGTGGACCTCCCTCCCGGACATGGCGGAGGAGCGCGACGAGCCGCGTGGGCTCTCCGTCGGCGGCAACTTCGTGGTCGTCGGCGGGTACCCGACGCCAGCGTTAAGGCCGAGGTTCGAGCCTTCGATCCAACGATGTGCTCCCCGTCGATGTCCACGCCTTCTCCGATGTGGGCCATGGGGGCTCGCCGCCGCCAGCCGTGGTGGCATGGGAACATGGGGACAACGTCAGAGATGGGGGAGACAAGGAGCGGTGGTGAGTGGAGGGGTCCGGGATGTCTTCATCGGCAGCAGCGACGCATGGAACGGGTGGCGGCGCGAGGACGGGCGGCGGCGTGCTGGCGGCGGCTCGTGGGACGTGCAGCGGTGGAGGTGGAATGATAGCGCGTCCGTGGGTTGTGAAGAATGCAAACGGGAAAGAGATAAAATGACCGGTCCCAGATGTGCGTGCGACGAGAGACTCACCCTGACGATGAGAAGTTACGATCCCCGGGGGATTGGGATCATTTTCCTATTTGTATTTCTTTTCAGTTTTTTTTTCAAATATGAACATTTACAATTCTTTTGAAAAATCTGAAAAAATCTGAAAAATTCAAATCTGAATAAATTAAAATTAAAATCTGAAAAATTCAAATCTGAATAAATTAAAATTAAAATCTGAAAAATTCAAATCTGAATAAATTAAAATTTTAAAAACAGTAACTTGTAAAAAGACATGAACATTTTTAGATGTGAACATATTTTCCAAAAAATAATGACCATTTTTTTTAAAAAGTGTGAAGATCCTTCGAAAAATCATGAACATCTTTTGAAAACCCATGACCATTTTCTAAAATGATGAACCTATTTGAAAAATTGTGTTTCAAAAAATGTAAACACCTTTCAAAAATCATGAACATGTAAAAAAATCATGAACTATGTTTTAAAAACATTAATATTTTTAAAAATAATGAGCAGTTTGGAGCTGCTGCGTGCTAATGCTAGTTTCAAAGTAGCGTGGAAAGGTAGGTTCATTGTAAATTTAATACCCCCTCCGACTCATATTAGTTGACTCAAGTTTGTCTAGATTTATATATATCTGATTAAGTACCTAGTCTAGGATTCGCGTGGAGAGAAACCGCTGAAGGGGGAGATATCCTTCACCCCGAAACCACTCTCCTGCAGTCGCTCCCTCATGAGCACCAGGGGGAACCCCACCTCCTCAGGCCGCCACCTCCTCCTCGCCACTGGGCCTGGCTGGCCAAAGCGGCCGCGCCGACGGCGGCGGGATGCTTTCTCCCTAAGGCGACGGACCGCTGGTGGACTGGATCGAGGCGGCGGGCGCCTCGGCGGGCGAGGCTCCGGAGGCGGCGCGAAGGGTTTCATGCATAGTAAATCAAAATTTCTACGGATGCGAACAGAGGGAAGCCAAGATCTAATCTAGGAGATGCAAACAACGAGAGAGATTGGATTAGATCTTCATACCCTTGAAGATTCAAGCCGCGTGAACGTTCGTCGGAACGTGGGTGATGTAGTCATACTCGCTTCTCCTCCTCGCGATCCGATCCGATCTAGCACCACAAGTGGCGGTGCCTCCGTGAGATGCACACGTGCGGCACCTCGACGTCTCCTCCTTCCTTGGTCCAGCAAGTATGGTGGAGAGATGGGTTGGATCTACAACGCGACGGCGCGGTGCAATTGGTGGAGAATTTCTGCAGCAGGGCTTCGCCTACAAGCAGTCGGGAGGGAGAGAGGAGGGCAGCAGGGCGGCTAGGGTTGGAGGGGAAGGTGTAGGGGGTTGGTGTGCCCCCAGCCCTCTATATATAGAGGGGTGTGCGCAGCCCTAGCCCCTCCCCCAAGCCAAGGCCGGCGGCCCTAAGGAGGAAGAGTGGGGGGCAAGGAAACCCCCCCTTCTAGAAGCTCTATCTAGAGTTTAAACCTCTCTTGGCCGGCTGGGCCCTATGGGGCCTTGTGCCCCTGGCCCAATGCGGCCAGGGCACTCAATCATAGGCCCATGCCCCCTCCCGGAAGGTGTGGCCACGTTGGTCCCCTTCCAGAAGGTTCTAGAAGCTTCCGGTACAATACCGATTAACCCGGAACAATTCCGAACTCCAAAAACTGCACTGCCTTATATGAATCTTATTCTCCGGACCACTCCGGAACCTCTCGTGATGTCCTGGATACCATTCGAGACTCCGAACAAAAACTCATAAACCAATTATCCAATCTATCCTAGCATCGAGACACGTTAAGTGTGTGACCCTGCGGGTTCAAGAATATGCAGACATGATCTTCTATCAATAATCAACAGCGGGGTCTGGAAACCCATATTGACTCCCACACATTCATCGATGATCATATCGGATGAACCACGATGCCAGGATTCAATCAATCCCATATATATATTCCCTTCGTCTCGCGATATTTTACTTGCCCAAGATTCGATCGTCGGATGCGTCATACCTAGTTCAATCTCGTTCACGCAAGTACTTTACTCGTTCGTAATCCGATATCACTTTGTGATTAACTCCTTAACCACATGCTTGCAAGCGGTGTTGATATCGATTACGAGTGGGCCCGAAGTATATCTCTCCGACTTGGGAGGACAAATCCCATCTCGATACATACAACCCAGATACTTTCCGATCACCGAGAGACACCTTTATGATCACCCTCTCATAGGATGACGTTTGATGACCTCAAAGCTTTCTTCCGATACCAGGGAGTTGTATTATCTCATGGTCTAAGGAATACAATATTTGACATAAGAAAAGCTTCGCAAAGACGAACACGATGACACGATCTAATTGCTTCGCTTAGTTTGGGTCTGTCCATCATATCATTCTCCCAATGATATGATCTCATTATCAATTGACAACTCATGTCTATGGTTAGGAAACCTTAACCATCATTGATCAATGAGCTAGTCCATAGAGGCGTACTAGGGACACGGTGTTGTTCACAAACCACACAAGTATTAAAGTTTCCGCTTAATACAATTCTAGCATGGAATATAAACATTATCATGAACAAGAATTATAATAATAACATCTTTATTATTGCCTCTAGGGCATAATTCCAACAGTCTCCCACTTGCACTAGAGTCAATAATCTAGTTTACACTTGGCAACAATCTCACACCCATGGCACTGAGGTGCTGATCATGTTTTGCACGCGGAAGAGGTTTAGTCAACGGATCTGCGACATTCAGATCTGTATGTACTTTGCTAATCTTCAGATCTCCATCTGCTATATAATCTCGGATTATATGAAACTTGCGGTTGATATGCTTGGTGTTTGGATGAGATCTTGGTTCCTTAGCGAGTGCTATGGCGCCAGTGTTGTCACACAATATGTCCAGTGGGTCCAATGCACTTGGAACCACGCCAAGCTCAGTGATGAAGTTCCTGATCCAAACTCCTTCACTTGACGCTTCTGCAGCAGCCATGTATTCCTCTTCTACTGTAGATCCCGTGATCACGCTTTGCTTGCAGCTTCTCCAGCTCACAGCTCCTCCATTCAAAATATACACGTATCCTGTCTGAGATTTAGAATCATCCTTGTCGGTGTCAAAACTAGCGTTGACGTAACCTTTTACGACGAGTTGTTCATCACCCACATAGACTAAGAACATTTCTTTAGTCCTATTTAGGTACTTTAGGATGTTCTTCACGGCTGTCCAGTGTTCCACTCCTGGATCACTCTGATATCTGCTCGTCAAACTAAGACCATTGGACACATCCGGTCTAGTACACAGCATGGCATACATGATCGAACCTATGGCCGAGGCATAAGGCACTTTGCTCATAGCTTCCCTATCATTTACCGTAGCTGGACACTGAGCCTTGCTCAATATCTTACCTGACAACATAGGCACTGAACCTTTCTTTGCCTTATCCATTCTAAACCTTTTCAGAACTTTGTCTAGGTATGTACTCTGGCTTAAAGCTACCAGGCATCTTTGTCTATCTCTATAGATTTTGATGCCCAATATATAAGCAGCTTCACCTAGGTCTTTCATTGGAAAACACTTGTTCAAATGACTCTTCACATCGTTAAGCATGTTGATGTCATTTCCAATAATCAATATGTCATCCACATATAGTACCAGAAACGTCACCGAGCTCCCACTCACTTTCTTGTAGATGCAAGCTTCGTAGCAATTTGGAACAAATCCAAAGCTCTTGATCACTTGATCAAAACGAAGGTTCCAACTCCGAGATGCTTGCTTCAGTCCATAAATGGAACGCTCAAGCTTGCATACTTTATCAGCATCCTTAGGATCGACAAAACCTTCGGGTTGCATCATATACAACTCTTCATCAATGTTGCCATTGAGGAATGCAGTCTTGATATCCATCTTCCATATTTCATAATCATGAAACGCAGCAATTGCTAATAAAATCCGAATGGACTTAAACATCACTACGGGAGAGAAAGTCTCATCCTAGTCAACACCTTGAACTTGTCGACAACCTTTCGCGACAAGCCGTGCTTTATAGACGGTAACATTACCATCCGCGTCCGTTTTCTTCTTGAAGATCCATTTGCACTCAACGGCCTTTCAGTCGCTAGGAGGGTCCACCAAAGTCCATACTTGGTTTTCGCTCATGGATCCCAATTCGGATTTCATGGCTTCTAGCCATTTCTCAGAGTCTGGGCTCATCAGCGCTTCCTCATAGTTCGTAGGTTCACTGTCTTCTACTAACAAGACAAATAAGACAGGGTGCATTACCACTCAGAGGGGCACGTGACCTTGTCGACCGCGACGCTCAAGAGAGCAGATCGTCCGAAGCTTCATGATCCTTGTCATTAGCTTCCTCTATTGTTGGTGCATGCGGCACTGGAACAATTCAGGTGCTGCGCTACTCTCCAATTCAAGAGAAGGTTCAATAACCTCGTCTAGCTCTACTTTCCTCCCACTCACTTCTTTCGAGAGAAACTCCTTCTCAAGAAAGGAACCGTTCTTTGTGACAAACACTTTGCCTTCGGTTCTGTGATAGAAGGTATACCCAATAGTTTCCTTAGGGTATCCTATGAAGACGCAGTTCTCTGCTTTGGGTTCGAGCTTGTCCGCATCAACTTCTTGACGAAGCTTCAGATCCCCAAACTTTAAGAAACGACAACTTAGGTTTAGCACCAAACCACGCTCATACGGTGTCGTCTCAACGGATTTAGATGGAGCCCTATTTAAAGTGAATGCAGTTTCTAATGCATAACCCCAAAATGATAACGCAAATCAGTAAGAGACATCATTGATCGGACCATATCTAATAGGGTTCGATGCGGCGCTCAGACACACCATTGCTTGTGGTGTTCCGGTGGCGTGAGTTGTAAACGATTCCGCTTGCTTTAAGATGCGTGAGAAAATCATAACTCAAATATTCACCTCCACGATCGGATCGTAGAAACTTAATCTTTCACATGATGGTTCTCCACTTCATTCTGAAATTCTTTGAACTTTTCAAATGTTTCAGATTTATGTTTCATTAAATAGATATACCCATATCTACTTAAGTCATCGGTAAAAGTGAGAAAATAGCGTTATCCACCGCGCGTCTTAACACTCATCGGTCCGCATACATCGGTATGTATGATTTCCAACAAGGCCGTTGCTCGCTCCATCATACCGGAGAACGGTGTTTTGATCATCTTGCCCATGAGGCATGGTTCGCATGTATCAAATGATTCAAAATCAAGAGACTCCAAAAGTCCATCAGAATGGAGTTTCTTCATGCGCTTTACACCAATATGACCTAGACGACAGTGCCACAAATAAGTAGTATTATCACTATCTACTTTGCATCCCTTAGCCTCAATGTTATGGATGTGTGTTTCATCCCTTTCGAGATTTAGAAGAAATAAACCATTCACAATAGGTGCATGACCATAAAAGATGTTACTCATATAAATAGAACAACCATTATTCTCCGATTTAAATGAATAACCGTCTTGCAATAAACAAGATCTAGAAATAATGTTCATGCTCAACGCAGGCACATAATAACACTTATTAAGGTTTAAAACTAATCCCGAAGGTAAAACTAAGGAGAGCGTCTGACGGCCATCACATCAACTCTTGATCTGCCAGCAACGCATCGTCACCTCATCCCTCGCAAGTCCGCTCATTCCGTAGCTCTGCTTCGAGTTACAAATATTAGCAACCGAACCGTATCAAATACCCGTGCACTACAACGAGGGATAGTAAGGAAAACATCAATAACATGTATATCAAATATACCTTTGATGGTGCCACCTTCTTGTCCACTAAGTACTTGGACAGTTATGCCCAAAGGACCCTTTGTCGTTGCAATAGAAGCACTCAAGATGTCCGGTTTAGGACCAGACTTGAGCTTCTTCTCAAGAGGGCAACGCGCTTGCCGCCGCCTTTCTTGAAGGGCTTCCTTGCACCCTTACCTTTCTTGAAGGTGGGGGCTTGTTGACCATCAACACATGATTATTCTTTTTGATGTTCACCTCCGCTACTTTCATCTTAGCAAAGAGCTCAGTGATCATATCAGTGGAACCAATCTGATTGTGATCAACTACAAAAAAATTGTAGCTACGAGTGTCAATCTTGATCTCCTCTAGAATCTTGCAGTCCAGTTGCTCAAGGCGTTGAGTGTAGCCCGTCATCTCAATGGCGTGCTCACTAACGGAACTCCCTTCCTCCATCTTGTAGTTAAATAATTTCTTTGAGATCTCATATCTCTCAGAACGGGCTTGAGTCTGAAACATGTTTTTCAGCTCCTCGAGAATCTCAAAGGGCCCGGCGAACTCCTCAAAACGATTTTGAAGATCTGATTCCATAGCATACAACATGGCAATCTTAATCAAATCATAATCATCCTTGCACGACTGATAAACAGCTTTTTCATCAGCCGGCGCATCTATAGCAGGGGCGTCACCTAGCGCTTTCTCAAGGACATAGTCCTTTTGTCCGCCAAATGAGAATGATTCTCAGAATGCGGAACCATTTGGTGAAGTTAGACCCATTGTTTCTAAGCTTTTCTATCTCAGCAAAAACGTTGAAGTTGAAGTTGGACTTGGCCATGTGATCTACAGTATTTGCAAGTACAATTTAGACTATGTTAATGATAAATAGTTCAACTTAATCAAATTACTAGATGAACTCCCACTAAATTCAACATCCCTCAAGTTGTTTAGTGAACACGATCCAAATTCACCACACCTAATCCGATCATCACGAGAAGAGATGTGGTTTCAATGGTGGACAACGAAGTGTCGATCATATCATTCATATGACTCATGCTTAACCTTTCGGTTCTTGTGTTCCGAGGCCATGTCTGTACATGCTAGGCTCGTCAAGTTAGACCCAAGTATTTCCAGCGTGCAAAACTGGCTTGCACCTGTTGTATGTGAGCGAGAGTCTATAGCACCCGATCATCACGTGATGCTTGGACACGATTTAACTTTAGCAACGGTGCATACTTGGGGAGAACACTGTTTTATCTTGATCTTTAAGTGAGGAATCATCTTATAATGCTACCGTCGCGATCTAAGCATAATAAGATACATAAAAGGATAAACATCACATGCATATAACTTTATGTGACATGGTATAGCCAATCTTCGCAATGATCTCCATCTTCTGCTCCGCATGATCTCCATCACTCCACCATGATTGCCTCCACCACGAATAGCAACTACAACTATTGCTAACTACTTAGCGATAAAGTAAAGCTATTACATGGCGTGTAAGAAGTTGACTCGCAGGTCATACACAATTATAAAGACACCCATATATTCTCCGCCGGTTGTGTACTCATCGACATGCAAGTCGTGAAACATTACAAAACATGATCATCGTACAATATACACATCACATCTTGGGCCATACCATATCACGTAAAACACTCGCAAAAACAAGTTAGACGCCTCTACCTTGTTGTTGCATGTTTTACGTGGATTATGGGAGTAGATGCTAAGAACGATTCTTACCTACGGAAAGCCACAACGGTGATATTATGGTTGCCAAACTCCGGTGTTAATCCCATGACAACTATAGTGAGAGAAATGACATCCACCACCGCATGTGTGGAACAAGCCACACGTCAAGTGCGGAGTCGGTCTCAACGACGCCGCGTAAGGTTGGCCTGACTGCTTCAATCTCACTATCCCGTCATAAGAAGAATACAAACAAGAGGCTTGCAACAGAAAACATCAATGCCCGCAACAACCATGTTATGCGTTCTACTCGTGAAACACATCTACGCATAGATCTAGCTCGATACTACCAAGGGTTTCGGCATAGTAAATCAAAATTTTCTACGGATGCGAGCAGAGGGAAGCCAAGATCTAATCTAGAGATGCAAACAACGAGAGATTGGATTAGATCTTCATACCCTTGAAGATTCAAGACGGAACGCTCGTTTGAACGTGGGTGATGTAGTCGTACTCGCTTCTCCTCCTCGCGATCCGATCTAGCACCACAAGTGGCGGCGCCTCCGTGAGATGCACACGTGCGGCACCTCGACGTCTCCTCCTTCCTTGGTCCAGCAAGTATGGTGGAGAGATGGGTTGATCTAACGCGACGGCACTGCAATTGGTGGAGAATTTCTGCAGCAGGCTTCGCCACAATGGAGGAGGGAGAGAGGAGGGCAGCAGGGCGGCTAGGGTTGGAGGGGAAGGTGTAGGGGGTTGGTGCGCCCCCAGCCCTCTATATATAGAGGGGTGGGCGCAGCCCTAGCCCCTCCCCCAAGACAAGGCCGGCGGCCCCAACGAGGAAGAGTAGGGGGCAAGGAAACCCCCCCCTTCTAGAAGCTCTATCTAGAGTTTAAACCTCTCTTGACCGGCTGGGCCCTATGGGGCCTTGTGCCCCTGGCCCAATGCGGCCAGGGCCCTCCCTCATAGGCCCATGCCCCCTCCCGGAAGGTGTGGCCACGTTGGTCCCCTTCCGGAAGGTTCTAGAAGCTTCCGGTACAATACCGATTAACCCGGAACAATTCCAAACTCCAAAAACTGCACTGCCTTATATTAATCTTATTCTCCGGACCACTCCGGAACCTCTCGTGATGTCCCGGATACCATCCAAGACTCCGAACAAAAACTCATAAACCAATTATCCAATCTATCCTAGCGCCGAGACACGTTAAGTGTGTGACCCTGCGGGTTCGAGAATATGCAGACATGATCTTCTATCAATAATCAACAGGGTCTGAAACCCATATTGACTCCCACACATTCATCGATGATCATATCGGATGAACCACGATGCCAGGATTCAATCAATCCCATATATATATTCCCTTCGTCTCGCGATATTTTACTTGCCCGAGATTCGATCGTCGGTACTATCATACCTAGTTCAATCTCGTTCACAGCAAGTACTTTACTCGTTCCGTAATCCGATATCACTTTGTGATTAACTCCTTAACCACATGCTTGCAAGCGGTGTTGATATCGATTACCGAGTGGGCCCGAAGTATATCTCTCCGACTTGGGAGGGACAATCCCATCTCGATACATACAACCCAATGATACTTTCCGATCACCGAGAGACACCTTTATGATCACCCTCTCATAGGACGACGCTTGATGACCTCAAAGCTTTCTTCCGATACCGTGGAGTTGTATTATCTCATGGTCTAAGGAATACAATATTTGACATAAGAAAAGCTTCGCAAAGACGAACACGATGACACGATCTAATTGCTTCGCTTAGTTTGGGTCTGTCCATCATATCATTCTCCCAATGATATGATCTCATTATCAATTGACAACTCATGTCTATGGTTAGGAAACCTTAACCATCATTGATCAATGAGCTAGTCCATAGAGGCGTACTAGGGACACGGTGTTGTTCACAAACCACACAAGTATTAAAGTTTCCGCTTAATACAATTCTAGCATGGAATATAAACATTATCATGAACAAGAATTATAATAATAACATCTTTATTATTGCCTCTAGGGCATAATTCCAACAGTCTCCCACTTGCACTAGAGTCAATAATCTAGTTTACATTTGGCAACAATCTCACACCCATGGCACTGAGGTGCTGATCATGTTTTGCACGCGGAAGAGGTTTAGTCAACGGATCTGCGACATTCAGATCTGTATGTACTTTGCTAATCTTCAGATCTCCATCTGCTATATAATCTCGGATTATATGAAACTTGCGGTTGATATGCTTGGTCTTTGGATGATATCTTGGTTCCTTAGCGAGTGCTATGGCGCCAGTGTTGTCACACAATATCTCCAGTGGGTCCAATGCACTTGGAACCACGCCAAGCTCAGTGATGAAGTTCCTGATCCAAACTCCTTCACTTGACGCTTCTGCAGCAGCCATGTATTCCGCTTCTACTGTAGATCCCGCGATCACGCTTTGCTTGCAGCTTCTCCAGCTCACAGCTCCTCCATTCAAAATATACACGTATCCTGTCTGAGATTTAGAATCATCCTTGTCGGTGTCAAAACTAGCGTCGACGTAACCTTTTACGACGAGCTGTTCATCACCCCCATAGACTAAGAACATTTCTTTAGTCCTATTTAGGTACTTTAGGATGTTCTTCACGGCTGTCCAGTGTTCCACTCCTGGATCACTCTGATATCTGCTCGTCAACTAAGAGCATTGGACACATCCGGTCTAGTACACAGCATGACATACATGATCGAACCTATGGCCGAGGCATAAGGCACTTTGCTCATAGCTTCCCTATCATTTACCGTAGCTGGACACTGAGCCTTGCTCAATATCTTACCTGACAACATAGGCACTGAACCTTTCTTTGCCTTATCCATTCTGAACCTTTTCAGAACTTTGTCTAGGTATGTACTCTGGCTTAAAGCTATCAGGCGTCTTTGTCTATCTCTATAGATTTTGATGCCCAATATATAAGCAGCTTCACCTAGGTCTTTCATTGAAAAACACTTGTTCAAATAACTCTTCACATCGTTAAGCATGTTGATGTCATTTCCAATAATCAATATGTCATCCACATATAGTACCAGAAACGTCACCGAGCTCCCACTCACTTTCTTGTAGATGCAAGCTTCGTAGCAATTTGGAACAAATCCAAAGCTCTTGATCACTTGATCAAAACGAAGGTTCCAACTCCGAGATGCTTGCTTCAGTCCATAAATGGAACGCTCAAGCTTGCATACTTTATCAGCATCCTTAGGATCGACAAAACCTTCGGGTTGCATCATATACAACTCTTCATCAATGTTGCCATTGAGGAACGCAGTCTTGACATCCATCTGCCATATTTCATAATCATGAAACACAGCAATTGCTAATAAAATCCGAATGGACTTAAACATCGCTACGGGAGAGAAAGTCTCATCGTAGTCAACACCTTGAACTTGTCGAAAACCTTTCGCGACAAGCCGTGCTTTATAGACGGTAACATTACCATCCGCGTCCGTTTTCTTCTTGAAGATCCATTTGCACTTAACGGCCTTTCGGTCGCTAGGAGGGTCCACCAAAGTCCATACTTGGGCGGCGGTTGGCGGGTTCGATGGCACCCTTGCTGCAGTGCGGCGGTGGGACTTCACGAGCCTCCGCGGGCTCGGCCGGGCCAGAGGGCCTGGTTTGTCTTGCTGCTACATCCGGTCGGCTACCACTTGCTGGTGGTGGAGGTAGGTCCCTCCCGCGTGCTGTTGACAGGCCGATCCTTGCCGAAGTCTCCACTCTCTCGGCCTACCGGCTTCGCTCTGTGGCTCTCGGTGTGATGGCGGTGGCGACTTCAAGACTGGGATGGCACGTGCTCGTGGGTGACGTGATTGGTGGAGCTTTTCAAAGTGCTCGGGAGGGTGGTTCTGGAGGGGTCGGGAGAAATCCTTGTCTGTTGACACTAGCACGGTGACGCCCGAGAGTGTCACCTTCCTTCTTGAAGGGTGTCGGGGGCTTCCCTCCCCCATCCCCCTGCTGCGTATCGGGGGAAACCCTAGGTCCCGGCCGGACAGTAGTGTCGTCGTCGTCACTCCCTTCTTGGAGGTGCTGTTTTGGTACGCAGGCGCTTTGGATTGCGGGTTGTGTGGTGGTACTTCTCTAGAGGGCGCACCGGTTGCAAGTTGTTTCCGTTTTCGGCACACCACCGTTATCGGCTTTCTTCTTCTTTTATTTCTTCTTGCTTTTCGTGTTGGGCTTGGGGTCTCCCCGCGCCGTGTATCCTGTGGTGTTTGTTCCTTTCGGCGATTTGCTGTCTGGCCCAGCAGCGGTCTCACCTGTGTGCTTTATTTATAAAGCGGGGCGAAAGCCTGTTTCGAGAGAGAGTATCTAGTCTAGGTATATCCGTATCTAGACAAAATTAAGTCAAATAATATGGGTCGGAGGGAGTACAGAATTTTCTTGGTGAAATATGGATCGTGAAACGAAAAACCAGGCCACAACGCACGCATTAATACAGATTGCTATCCTAGGATCAGAAAGAAAATCTACGTCCCAGAGCAAAGATTGAAAAAGATAGCGCGTGCATACTCCCAATTTTGGTGCAATTCGGTTCGATCGTCCACGGGCAAGGTGCAGAGATGACATTACAGGACCTGATGAAATTAAACAATAGTATTCCTTTCGATTCTAAATAAGTGTCACGGTTTTGAACTAACTCTAATTTAAAATGGCGACACTTATTTAGAATCGAAGGTAGTACTAGATAGCCACGCCCATCCAGAAACTAAACATAGATAGTAGCAGCAGATTGTCTGACCGAACTTAACTGGAAGCGTAAAAGGTTAGAGCTTGGAGGAGCTAGAGCGCATAGACAAATTAAACTGATGCAAGCTCGGCTTCGATAAAAAAAAATGCAAGTTGTTTGATCTGATGGATAAGGCCCCTCCTGCAGTGAAGTGAAAATAATGGATTGGGCAGTTACAATTCCATTTTTTGCGGGGAATTGAGACATTCATGCAGCACATCGATGAACAGATCTGGTAGTAGCAAAGGCACTACGTGGTTTTACCATGCACTTAAGAGGATTGAAACGAAGAAAGTCAGATTACTTTGTAAAGAAAATGGATGAATAAGTTTCGACTCGAGATATAGGCGCAAGAATTTTTCGTGATTTTTCAAAACTTAGAAATACGATTTTTTGAAAGTACCCAGGTCCATACTAGTATAGGGACATATATGTGCCGTTTTCAAGGAGGGTGTATCATATTCATAAAAACAAGAGGCCAAGACGGCTGGTACAATGCCAAAAATCTACATGATACAAACACAACGCCACACGGTTACAACATAACCCACACCAACCAAACGCCAAAGACTAGCCTTGAACCATATCTTCACCCAAGAAAGGCGAGGAGGTGATAATCCAAGCTTCCTGTTCGCATCACAACCAAAGAAGGAAACTACGCAAGACCGATCCAACTCTAGTAAGGCACGAGGCAACACACCACCCGCCCATAGTGCCTAAGAGTCGGCAAATGAAAGGCGGGACTGAACCCGATAGGAGGAGGCGTCGACGAGGAAGCACCATCGACAATGTACATAGTGCCCGGGAAATGCATGCTCTTGGGCCTAGGAAGCAACCAATACCGGACTCCAAATAGCGGACCAAGGACTCCAAGAACCATCTAGGCGATGCCCCCAAGGAGGGAACAACACAGCTGCACCACGGCAGCCCGATCCGTAAGCCAGGTCTAGGGTTTCCCCGATGCTCGATGTGGGGGGCACATGCAGCGCTATGACGATGCCTCCAAGGATGTGATGGAGCTCATGGCCTTCGCCATCGCCAGCTTAACGTAGGGATTTTGTCGTGGACCTCTCATCAACCCCGAAATCATCAAACACGAAGCAAAGAGTCGTTGTTAGACTTGTCGCCGACAAGAAGAGAAGAAAATTTATCGATGGAGCAACATGATTAATCACCATCTCACTGCCATTGCAATGAGGACTAGGCGGTGAGGACCTAGCCCCAGCCGCCCGACCGACAGCCGACACCGCGAAGGGCATTGGCCACCACCGATCTTGCCGACGGTCGGCATGAGCTCAGGGGAGGAGGGACCCCATGCTCTCGTGAGTTATCTTCTTCTACTTTACTTGCTTTTACTTTTCTACACTAGTTCACCTTTTGTATTTACTTTTAGCACTCTACAGTTTTCTAGTTAGAAGTAAAAAGTACCTTACAAACTCTAGTTCATTGCTTGCACGAAAGGCCATATAAGTGGGTTATAGGGCTTTAGAGAATAATTAGTTTACCTTGAGCTCTCCATGGGTTCGACACTCAAATACCTATTGAATTGTGCTATAGTGATTCCCTGGTCTTAGGGATTATCAGCTTACAAACTGTTCTTTCTTGAAATTTTTTTAAGCCATCACGATCCTTGTGAACTCTCGCTTTAGAATCAATAATGTAGGATCTATACTTGTCGAAGAATAAAACAACAGCAAATAGTTCCTTTTTCCACTAAAGGGTAGTTCTTTTGAGGATCATTAAGAGTACGACTAGCACGACGAATAATGTTGAAGTTATTACCATCACGTTGTCCTAGAACAGCCCCAGCGGCTTCATTGCTAGCTTCACAAATAATATCGAAATGCCGTTCCCAAATACTAGGTGGTTTTATTATGATAGGAGCATTTAACAAAGCTTGCTTAAGTGTATTAAAAGCAATAAATCTACTTATTCCATGAATAAATCAAAAGTTGAAGCTAGAAAAGCACCCATGATTTTTTTAGGTTTAAGGAAACAATTCAGCAGAGGCGTGCTGCCTGCCGGAGTTGTATAGGCAGGCCATGTAGCGGCGACGGGAAGGGATCCCTGACGAACGTGTTGCGCTTGCTGGCAAGGTTCCATGTGAAATTTCTAACGAGGTGGTGCATGGTCACCAATGTTTCGATCCTCACCAAGTCTATCCCAGGGCACATCCTGGGGCCGGCGCCGAACGTGGCGAAGGAGCATGCTGGCATGCTCCTGGTATTGAACCTGGAGGGGTCAAACTTAGCTGGGTCGGGGAAGATGCCAGGGTCCCTATGTGTCACGTCCGCCACCCAAAACACCTGGAAATTCATTCATTGAGAATTAGCCTTGCTACTACGAGTAGTTTCTCTTTAATTTGCTTGGAAATTCAAAATTAGCCACTTTAATTTGGGATGTATGTTTGTACCTGCCATCCTTTTGGGATGCAGTAGCCCTTGTACTCGATGTCGTCGAGTGCTATTCTGCTGCTGCCGAAGACCGGAGGGACGAGGCGAAGTGTCTCCTGGGCGACACGCCATGTGAATGTCATCTTGGATAGGTCGTCCCACACGAGAGCCTCCCCAGGAGCCTTGTTCTTCGCAATTTCTTCGTGCTCTGCATATAGTATATATTGAACATACTTACGTTGGGAGTACCGACATCTAAATCTAGGAGTAGCATCTAAGTTTCGTATATCCTATCTATAGTATGCATATTTCTTAGTATTCCCTCCGTTTCAAAATATAAGATGTTTTAGCTTTGTGAAGCAAATGTATCTAGACTTCTTTTAGTATGTAGGTTCACCCAAGTTTATAGTGAATCTACACACTAAGGCCTTGTTTACTTTTCTGTTATTTTTATCCCCAAAAGACGCGGGGATATGCGGGGATTTGGTGTTCGCCCAATATTCTCAAATCCCCTCAAATCCCTTCCCCAAAAATACTCTACCATGATGGAGAGTTTTTAATCTAGTCAAAAATACATTAGTGTGGAGGGGATTTGCGGAGATATTCCGTGATTATCCCCTCAAAACCCGGCCTAGTAAATGACCTATCGGGGAAATTCCGGGATACAAAATAATCCTCTCCCATCCCTTAAAATACCCTAAAAGTAAACAAGGCCTAAAACAAGTCTAAATACATTTTCTTCACAAACCAAATTGAAGATACGCTAGGCTCGGCGAGTACCTTCCACCATGGCGGCTAGGGTGGCCGGATCATCGGCGAGCTGGCGGACAATGAAGGTCATGAGGGCGGCAAGCGAGCCATGGGCGCCAACCACGGTGGCCAGCGCGTTGTCCACAATCTCCTCGTTGCTCAGCAGCTGCTGGCCATGCTCGTCTGTCATGGAGAGCAGGCGGCTGAGGAGGTCGTCGTTGGGCGAGGCCTTGCCCTCCTGCAGCCGAGCCTTCTTCTCCCGCATGATCCCTTGGAGTATGAGGCGAGCCCTACGGCTCCCCAGGATGCTCCGCCTGTAGGCCGTGAAGGGCAGGTTCACCGGGACGGCCATGGCGCCCTCGAATATGTTCACCAGGTCACGGTCCAGGGCGTCACGCACGGCGCTCTTCTCGCTGCCGAGGACGAGCGCCGTGATGATGTCGAAGGTGAGGCGCTTCATCAGCGGATGCACCGTGACGGCCGTGCGGCCGGCCCAGCTCTCCTCTAGGTGCTGCCTCACCTGGGCGTCGATTCTCCCGACGTACATCCTGAGCATCTCTGGCCCGAGGAAGTCCATGAGCGCCCCGCGGATTCGGCGGTGATCGTCGCCGTGTACGGCCAGCAAGCTCCTCTCCCCGAGAATATGCGGGAGGGACGCGGCACGCCCCAGGACCAGCGAGCGGTTGAAGAAGACGAACTTGTTGGCTGCCGGCCCTGCAAGAAGGGCAGTGGGCTTGCCCAACAGCGAGAGCTTGGACACCGCCCCGTAGCAGTTGATGCGGTCACGGAAAAACTGGTCGACGCGGTTGGCACGCATGCTGCGGACGAAGCCCAAGGTGTGACCGATCAACGGCACACCAAGCGAGCCCGGGGGCACACATCCGCCTCTGCCTCCGCCTCCGCCTCCGCCTCCGCCTCTGCCTCTTCTCACGAGGTGGGTGCCGATGGCGACAAGGAGTGCTACTAGCAGCGTTACCCAGTAGTAATCCATTCCTATGGGAGTTGGGAGTGCTAGCACTTTGGTGGATTGCCAACATAGGTAGTCCATTGACTTATATATTGCTAGCTTTGGTGGACGACAATAGAAAGGTTAGATTGCCAGCCATGTCCATCTCTACAAAAAATGGTATCCAGATCAGCCAAAAATAGGACTCCACTACTGAATTTGCCAAAATTAGAAAAACTAGCACAGTGGCCCTCTCAAATGCGAGGACACCATCTCTGGTGTGAAGCACATAATATTTGAATATCTTTCCTCTTATTTAACACATTCTTTATTGTAAAATACACAGCCCGCCTAGTTTGGAAGCTCCCCTTTTTCTAAACCACAATATTCTAAAATTGAAGTATCTCAGTACATAGGTAATAAATACTTCAGTTTCACCATACTGTAGTATTCCTCAGTTTTGGCAAAAACTCAAAAGCGTTTAGAAAGTGCCGTTTTATTGTGGGTTTTTTAGGAGCGAAGCTAGCATTTCTCTGTTTTTGAGAAAAAAGAAGTCGGGACTGAAGTTTTTAATACGGCAAAAAAACTGTAGTTTTGTTAATACTTCAGTTTACAAAACCACATTATTTCTTGGAACCAAACGCATTGAAGTATTCAATACTTTGGTATTTCTATAAACCGAAGTTTCCTCAGAATACTTTAAAAAAACTGAGCTCCCAAACAGAGCCATAGTGTTTTGATGTGAACACGTTTTTCTCAAAATATAACTTTGACATTTATTTTATATATGATCTATTATATATATATATCTATTATATACTAAAAGCAATATAAGGATGTTTTTCGAGCCATCAGGTTGATCCACATCACCTAAATTATATTAACCGTTTGATCTATGAATTGTGGCTAAGATTTAATTAGAGGGAATCGGTCGTAGACTTTCTCAGCACACCGTACGGTCACGGTAATCTCAAAAAACAAATCTAGGTCAGGTACCGGCCATAGGCTTTCAATTATATATATCCCACATAGCACACCGTACAGTCACGGTAATCTCAAAAAACAAATCTAGGTCAGGTTAAAAAATCTTAGTTTCCTTCGTCAGTTCCATCTGCAAACGGCGGCAGGGGTAGACTATGTTGGCTTCTCCTCGCCTCAGGGAAGATTTCGACTCACATGCCTCCATCTAGATGCATGATACCAGACAGTTGATGGCCACCCCCACGAGATGAATCTGATCAACTGCAGGTAGCTCTCGCGTGGGTAATCAGGATGGCAGGCAGAGCAAAGGTGACATATAAGATCAGAATTGAATTGGCGAAGAATTATGTACTCGCTACGACTTGCTCTTTATTGGATTTTCGGCACCCCACCCACGAGAAGGTGAAGCTACAGCAGCGGGAGAGAACTATAGCTTGGCCGGCCATTATTTGAAGAAGTATGTGTGACGAGTTCACATGTAGTTTGATGTGTTGGAGGTTGCAACTGTCAGCAGAAAACCTGCCACACGCCACAACAAGCAGGGTAGATGGGATGTGCTAGCATGCTGTCCTGCCACATGTGTCGTGCCTCCTCGACATGTCAAATATTGGATCTGCCAAGATTGTCTGCTTCATCATATGCCTACTAGATTCTGAACTTTTCTTACGGGCACAATAAGATTAAGGGAGCTGGCCATGACCAAATTTTCAGATTTTTCTCTACATTTTGTGCAACATAGCATAAGTTTCTCCCTAATAACAATTCATAAAGGTTACTAGATGATTGTACTAGGGCCGGACGTATTCGTATTCTGATGAAATTTTCTTTTGCTATTAGGAGTTGTCAAAGGCATTGTTCAATTGATATGATCTCAGTCTCTCATTGAAAATTGTTTGTCTTTTGCAGGATTTCTTTTTCTACACGATATACGGGGCCATAGTTTGAGTTTTCTTCTGGTAATGCAGCTTTCCCCATTTAAAACTATTCAGATTATCTATTACTTTTAGGTATGTATACAAAGCCAACTATTCATATTATATAGTTTTTTATTTCAGGTAAATTTTCAATATCCGTGTTTTGCATCTCTACATTTCCTTTATAATGATATAACATGGAATTAAGGGTGGGAATAGCCGGTTTAGCCGGGTTTAAACGGTTACACCAAACCAGCATTAAAGTCACCGGTTTAGCCAGTTTGGTTTCACCGGTTTGCTTGGTTCGACACTTGATTCAGTTAACGGTGCAGCGATGGCCCAAGTCAAGACATTTCCATGGTTCTTTCCCAGAGAATGAAGAGCTGTTGTGCGGGGGCTGTGGCCTCATGTAGCGGGGTTCGTCCTCATGACGGTTGCAAGGCCGCGTAGATTACCATGCCAAAGGCGGCACGAAGAGCTATACGGACGCGCCCCTCTAAGCGTCCTGGCGCAGAGAGCTATACGAAGAGCTATACAGACGCCAGCGCGTGGACACCTTGAAGAAGGAGATTGGTATTACGGTTTAGCCAGTTTGAACACGCGCAGAAACCGAAACCCGTCCAAACCGGCTCCACGGTTTTGAGCAAGTTGGTTTGGCGGTTTGCACGGTTTGAAACCAAATTATGCATAGGATTACATGGAATGTAAATATTTGGAACTTACAAAAAGAATTTGATGGTGTGGAAAACATGGTGTGGTGCTAATGCGGCATCTACAAGTAGCCGTACATGGGTCAACCCGATTTGGACCGTCAAAAACCACTTTTAAGAACCCAACAATATACACGGTGCTAAAAAGTTGAAGATAAAGATTATATTTTTCAATGGAGACGCCACGTTAGTACACATACCCGAATTATATGGACAGTGGAATCTATAATAAATGGAAAAACCTATAATCAAGTCTATAGTGGTGGAGTTAATAACCAATATGCTTGGCGCAAGAAAATAACCAAAATTCTTTAATCAGGAGAATTCACATTCAATTGGAAAAGGTGCATGTGTATGGCAAAGTAAGTACACTACAAAGTGGTATGCAAAATGCATGGCAGGCTATATAGCGTGTAGTTATTCATCATATGATTGAGTATACACACATAACATAAAGATTCCCATTACTAATTAGAGCACAAAGTATATATAGCAGTTTGACTTGCAAAGTCAAACTTTGCAATGTTTGACCAAATAGTTTGATACAAATATGAATATGTATAATACAAAAATAATATTATTAGAATTGGCTTAGCGTATACTTTCATATTATATAAATTTATATTATTTTGTATAATCTTGGTCAAACTTTGCATAGTTTGACTTGCAAGGAAAATTATGCGCAACCTAATATGGGATGGAGGGAGTAATAAACAAATCAAGTTGACTAAGGTTGTAATGCTGTTGGATAACACCTTATGTACTTATCGGTATATTTGAGGACTATCAAGTGTCTTTATTGTATCAAATTTTTTTGCGGGCTTATTGTATCCAAATTATTGACTAAGTACTACTTAGCCTTATTTGATATTATCCTTATTCCGAATATATATTATCTCGATTACCATATCCATACAATTTTTCAAGCTTGACACGGATTTGTTATATGTGTATGCTATATGAATTCTATCAAAGTTTCTTTTCTTTAACTCCAATATTTTTGCATGAAACAATGAGAGAGTACAACACAAATCGGTGTAGTCATTACATATGGGATAAAAATTACATGTCAATGCAAGAGTACAATACCTAGAACCAAGAGAAGGGTTAATTAGGAACAAAGAAAATGCTTTTTTTTATCAAAATACCACCGCTTACATTAAAAAATACATTATAGAATATGTCACATGGTATCTTTAGAAGTGTTATAATAAATACACACAACTTAGAATGATTCAAAAACATTAACCACATATGGAATATATTACTTAACATAATCTTAATAGTATCTAAAGAATCTTATGATTTATAATTCCATTTTTATGTTATATGTTAATATACAATTTATTTGACAAGAAGATGTGATATGCTAAAGGCAATGCCCTCGCATTGCGAGGGCCACCTTGCTAGTATATATTAAAAGCAATATAAGAGTGTTTTTTGAGGCATCTGGTTTATCCACGTCATCCAAATTATATTAACCGTTAGATCTACAATTTTTATGGTTACAATTTAAAGATAAATGAGTTACGTTGAAAGAGGTTGGTACACATGGAAGTCAACAGTGTATCAGTGTCACGTGTTAGGAGAAAAATAGGAAACGATACGAATCTATCGCATGCATGCACCAAACAGATTTGACCACGGCAGAAAAATAAAGGAGATCTAACTAGCCATGAACCAAGACGATGGAGTCTGGTTTAAAAAAAAAAAGTAGGCGGAGCCGGCTGCAGCATGGGTAGCTAAGACTCCTCGAAACAGGCCCAGTTATATAAATATAGCAACTATGATTGAATCGCTGCTGGGTCAAACAGCATAACGCTCAAAAGAAACAAAAAGAAAACAAAGAAGAAAAATAAGAGAAAACAAAGCCGACGACAGCGGCTCGACGAAACCGATGATGACCTGCAACCGTTGCGCCCACCGAAGAATTGCTACCCCTCTCCCAGCCTCGCTGAAGCGTCGCGCATCAAGCAACACCTTCAAGAAGGAAAGTGACAACAACGACGCTGCTGCCCGGACAAGTCCTAGGGTTTCCCCTGATACGCAACAGGAGGTGGGGAAGAGATACACCCGACGCCCTTCAGGAAGGACGGCGACATCCGCAGGCGTCACCACGTCGGTGTCAAGACGACAAGGATTTCTCCCGACCCCTCAAAAAACCACACCCCCGGACGCTCCGAAGCTCTCCACCAAGCTTGCCGCCCACCAACACACGCCAACACGGTCTTGAAGACACCCCCGACGTCTCACCATGACCCACAATGTGAGGCTGGTCCGACCGAAGGAAGAACCACCGGCGAGGATCGACAGAACAGTAACACGCGGGAGGGAACTACCTCCACCGCCGGAAGGCGATGGCCGTCCGGATGTAGCAACGGGGGCAAACCAGGCCCTCTCTGGTCCAGCCGAGCCCAAAAGGACTCGTGAAGCCCCGCCGCCAAACTGCAGCAAGGGTGTTACCGTCACTGCCGACCCTAGGGCTAGGCGCTACCCCTCCGCCTACCAGTGGATCCACTGCCACCGCAGATCCCCGCCGCCAAGCAGCAGCGCACTCGCCACCGTGATCATCCAGGATTACTGGTCCACCGCCGGTCTGAGGATCGCCACCTAGGCCCGCGAGGGCGAAGAGGGACGAAAACAGCGAACACAGCACCTCCGTGCCGCCCTCGAACCACCCCGAACATGAGTTGGTGGGCGTCCACCCGACCTAGGCTCGCCCGGCCCAGATCCAGTGCCCTAGCCACGCCAGCACCGGGGGGACGGGCTGCCACCCGCCACCTGCCCGAGACAGAGGGCCCCGGACAGAGCCCGCACGGCCCAGATCGGGCCCAAACTGGCCCAAATCGGGCCCTGCAGATATCCGTCGGGGGCACCTGCGGCCACGCCCGCCGCCTAGCCGAGCCGTCCACCTCCATCTCACCCCTGGAGCCGTCCAGTACACCGCTGCCCCGTCCTACAGCGCCCCCGCCAAGCCCGCCATGGTGCGCCACCGCCAGCGAGGGGGCCTCGCGCACCCCTGCCGCTGCCGGGAAGAAGAACGCCCGCCGCCGCCGGCCCCGCCCGGGCTTTGACCGGCGGTGCGCGCCGGCGGTGGCGGG
Organism: Avena insularis; assembly: GCA_023614405.1. Classification (NCBI taxonomy): domain Eukaryota; kingdom Viridiplantae; phylum Streptophyta; class Magnoliopsida; order Poales; family Poaceae; genus Avena; species Avena insularis. The sequence continues at coordinate 38,243,119 of CM042684.1, read as the reverse complement.
GGAAGGAGGAGAGAAGGAGGTCGGGGGGAGGGAGCCCGTCGCCCGCGGGGGTGGGGGGGGCGAGACGAGACGAGGCGTTTTTTTTCACCGCAAGCGCCAGCGGCCCCCGGGTAGCTAAGACTCTATCAAAGACATGTAAAAAAACTTCATCGAGGATTGATAACTAGGAATCTGGAAGCAGTACATACGTGCAAACAATGTCAGTTAGACATGTAAAAAAAACTTCGTCGAGGATTGATCACTAGGAATCTGAAGCAGTACATACGTGCAAACAATGTCAGCTAATTAATAATGAGAAAAATATTAGTAGATAAAAAGTATCCACTAGAAAACTTAACTATTTCTTGAGGCGAATGAAGAAGAGTAACACTAGCACCCGGCCGAGTCATCACAAAATTCATGACTAGCTGAAGGCAGAATGGAGTATGCGCTGACTCAATTGTTAATATGTTTTGTCAAATGAGAGAGGGTTGAGTCTTGGCCATTATTAATCATGGTAATATATACGAACTATGCTAGACCACTCGCCTATCTCATGATTATGCCTCACATATTGCACCCAAGTATGAGAAACATACACACTATATATCATATAATACATCTAGATATCATTATATTATTGATAACGTTGGAAAATATATTATCACATTTGTTCATTTAGGGTAAAAATTATAATCAATATACTCCCTCTGTCCTAAAAAGGAGGTCGGAGATGTCTAGATTCACATATATCTAGACAGATTTTAGTGTATAGATACATATGAATTTAGACAAATCTCTGACATTCTTTTTTAGGACGGAGGGAATATAAAACTTTGATAAGGTGGATAAATATTACAAGCCTATCATATAAATCCATAACTATATTACACTTACTATTTCTTTTTCTTCGTGAAATTCACAATAAGAAACAAAACAAAAATGTGATTTTTCCATAAGAACTTCATATCAAGTACGATTATGCCTCACATATTACACCTGAGTATGAGAAATATAAAGACTATATATCATAGTAATACATCTAGATATCATTATATTATTAAAATCATTGGAAAATAGATTATCAAAGTTGTTCATCTAGCCTAAAAATTATATTATAAATAAAAATAGTGGTAGATTTATCATTATGCTGACACAATAGTTTGATTCCACATGGTGAGCATATTGCATTTTCACAGCGAGGGAAGTTTGTCTTGATTTTCTCTTGAGTTTCCAGCTGTTCACACGGAACATATCGACCATGTGAAGTGAATATAGCAAGTCACTTGATATCTCTAAAGTATGTTATTCTACCCATGTGTATAATTCATAATATAGGGTTTCACTTCCATTTGAATGCAAGAACATGAGACTTCCCAAGTGATATTAAAACAGAGCTCTGAAATATGGAACTTAAGATGAGGTAGGTTATGGAACTACAAACTGCAAGTTATTCCCTCGGTTGGGTTGTTAATGTTTCTTTCAAGTAACTATATAAATTTTAATTGGCAAGAGTTTTCATAAAGATTGTTTAATTAGGAGTACTTTGAACCTTTAAAATCTAAGTGGCTAATCATTGTAATCACATAATAAATTGGCTACTTTTAACATGATGAAACTATGTCATTCAAGTTGGCGAGAAAAATACATGTGAGCAAAGTCTAGACGAAGTGGTGACGAGGGTTCGACTCGTCAATGCCCATTGTCATGGACTTGGGTTATGGAGAAGATGAGGATGCTGGAAATCGCGAGACGGTTAACAGACACGCAGCAAGGGGACACGAGGTTTACCCAGATGCAGGCCCCCGGAGGGAAAACCCTACTCCTGCTTGTTTGTTCTTGATTGTGACGGTGGAACCAAAAGTTACAAGGGGTGCGCAGGTGCAATCTGACATGAGGTGTGTGTATGAGTTGGAGAGAGTGAGAGAGATATGTAGATCTATTGTGGAGATGGAGATCGTAGATCTGTCTATTGGGGGTTTATGGCGTAGCGTGTGTCGTGCCCTTCTCGTTGGACCCTCCTAGCCTTTATATATGGGGAGGCTAGGTCTCGGTATCAATACGAGTAGGTTACAAGTTGTATTCAAACTCTAGTCATTGGTGGAAAAAGGGCCTGCGGTCCCGGACCGCAACTGGCTTTAGTCCCGGTTTTGGCCCCGGGACTGCGAAAATGGGACTAGAGGCCCCCCTCTAGTCCCGGATCGCTACGGCCCGCGACTGATAACAGCCACGTGGCTGTTTCAGCGCCGCGGGGGGCGGAAACCCTCTAGTCCCGGGCCGTAACATCACCCAGGACTATAAGGTTTCCTGCCGCGGCAGAGAATTGTGTGTTTCTCTGCCGCGGCAGAGATTGTGTATTTCCTTTTTTTGCCATTTCGTTCCTTTTTTGTTTTGTGTTTCACTATAATTCAAACATATATTTTAGTATACATATTATACGCTACTACATACACACTACACGTCGATGCATTTATATAATTAATCGATCCCTTGCAAACATACATATAATCAATCATATCAAAAGGAAGAAATGTTTTGAAATTACATGGTCATTGATGAATATATATATCATATCAGCTACATGGAGATGACTAAGGCAAATCGAGTTCCACGTCATCCGCATAATGCTCTCCATGTACATCAAGGACTTCCTTCATCATAAATCCCGCCAGCTCCTCTTGAATTGCTTTTATGCGTTGGTCTGGCTCTAGTTTCTCCTGCAAATCATAAATATAATGTGAGTCAACTTTCCGCTCACTGGTCATCTCGCGGATGTACTCGCAGACGTAGTATCCACATAAATGAGTTCCTGGTGGCTGCTGTAAACTCTTCACCATTTTATAAGTTAACTCCTCTTTGAATGGACCTGGTATTTTCTGTCTGAACCGTGTCCAACACCTGCTCGACAAAGAAAATGAACAAAGGAGTTATTAGTTACTTGATATCAGGAAATGAATGAAAGAGGACGATATAATGCGATGATGATTGAAATTACTTATGGAGCATTGCTTTCATGTCGTTCCACTGCTCTTAGTCCCAATTTAATGAGTCGTGGACTTCAACTAGGGAGTTTCATGGACTTCAACTAGGGAGTTGTCAACTTGAATGTTCAGCAAGATCCAGTGAAATATGCAGACGTTTACATAAGCAGACATGCATAGCTCATCCAGTAAGCAAAAATAAAATGTGTACAAGATATAAACACTCACTTGAAGTTGTAAGGAAATAGTATTTCCTTAACAAAATTATTCTTGGTTAAGAACCTGCACAGGTCTTCCTCCACGCCCTTGGGGTGATTCTTTAACGTATATTCATTAACGATATATGGGTCAATGAACCCAACGTCGTATCTTCTAGCTCTTTTGCATTCAAGAATCGTCATTCTGCAGAATATAATATCATCATACAAAAGGATATATGTTAGGATAATATATTAAATGCAATGAACGAGCTGAGCTACAAACTTAATTATAGAAATAAATCACTTACAGATAGTATCAACCAATGATAGATTTGTCGAGGGCGTGCTGGTTGTATAACTGAAATAGTTCGGTCATTTGAACCTGTCTCGAGTATGGTTTGAAGTGATGCTCCTTTCTAACGTCCACCGGAAACCAATCTTTCTGATGCTTTTTTCTGCTTGCGACATGTACCATTCGTGCAGATTTCGCATATGTGTGGATAGACGCGCGAGCTCCTCATTACTGACTAGAGGCTCCCCTTGGACATACTGCCGTACTATCTAACCCACTAGTGTATCTTCATATCCTAAATATTGACCAAGAGATATATTTACTTTGGTAGCAAGTGTTTTGGCCTGCGATACAGTGATTCCCATAAGTGCAGCATTATTACGGGCTCTGGGGTCCATTATTTGCATATCCATATCCATTTCAGCTCTGAAGGCCTTGTCGAGGTCTGAAATGACTTTGAGCAGGGCGACCGATTGATTCTTCTGTGCTCCGAGCTGGGCAACTTGCTTCCCGCTTTTTGCACTTGTGATTTTTTTCTTCTGTGCTTGCTTAATAATCTCCCGGTCATATTCTGATTCCAGATTCATCAATATCTGGGATGGTTGCTCAAGAAAGGACTTAGCCCACTTTTTGGTTTTTTCATTATATACCAGCTTTGGCTCAGGCTTTTTGGGTGCAAAATGCGCCTTAACATGGGCAGCCACATCCGTGTTAGTTTCCTCATCAGTCTTGTCATAAGGTGTCTTTGGAAGAGCCGGCGGGATGTCGACTATCTTCGCCGTTTGACCTTTCTTCGATGTGGGGCGCGGGGGACCGTCGAACTTCCAATTCTTTGACGAGGTAGTAGTATTGCACGGAGGCGGAGGCGGAGATCGAGTATTGCACGGAGGCGGAGATCGAGTTGATGTACTCCTGCTGCGGCGATCGTCGGCGGGGCGGGGTGGACTTGTAGGTTGGCTATAATCGGGTTGGGGTGGACTTGGAGGTTGACGATATTCGATGCGGGGTGGACTTGGATTCCTTGGAGTCGGTGGCCTTGGCGCCGACCCTGGAAACTTGATGTACTTCTTATTCCATAGATTGATGTTGCGCTTGACATCTCCTAGTTTCGTAAGGCCTTCAGGCGTAGCGATTTCAATCTCTAGGTCCGCAAAATCCTCCACTATGTCATCCACCATGACACGAGCATAGCCTGGTGGAATTGGAAGTGAATGGTGGAGTGCTCCAGGTAGACAAGGTAAAGCAGTGCCGATCGCCACCTTGAAGGACAGGTTGTTCATTGGCTGATGTAGCTCACATTGTGCCATCTCTCTGACATCATCCACGGGGTAGTGAGGAGCCGGTGCATCATCCAGCAGTGCTTGATCATCAGCCCGGACCTCCGTGGAAGCCACACTACTTCTCCGCTAGCTAAGATCCAATGCAGGATCATCAGCCCGTGGGTGAGTTGACGATGGCGGCCTTTGGCTAATTTCATGCATGAGGTTCTTCAGATCAGCTACGTCCTGCTCTACCCTGGAGATCCGGTCTACCTCCCGGTCCTTCTTTCTCTGACGGCTTCTGTAACTGGCATCGTACTGAGGAAACCCTTTCTTCCACGAGACACCGGCGCCTTTGCCTCGTGTTCGTCCTCCCTTTTCAGGATTACCTAGGGCGTGTCTCAGCTCGTCGTTCTCTCTCTCGGGACGGAACAATCCCAATTGAGCATCTTTCATTGCTTGAACAAGGTCTTCGGAGGGTTTTAGAATTTTATCATGAAATAATGTCTTCCCTGTTTCTGGGTCCAAGGATCCCCCGTGCCCGTACCACTAGTGCTTTGACCTCTCGGGCCATCCATCTATACCAGGAGTGACGCCTCTAGCCCTCATGTTCTTCTCCATAGTTTCCCACTTAGGGACCGCACTCTTGTAGCCACATGTCCCCATTTTATGATGGTATTTATTTTTGGCAGCATTTAACGCGTTCTTTGCCGACTTTGCCTTTGCTTTATCAGATTGCTTGTACTTTACAAAATCGGGCCACTGTTCTATCAACTTCTCGTTTACTCCTTTGAAGTCTGGAGTTTTCTTTTTCGCGACATATTTCGCGTATAAACTTTTCTTGTGGTTCCGGTACAGTTCAGCCATCTTGCTCAGAGCCCACTCCTTCACTTTCGCTCTATTTTCAAGCCCACCCGTCCTTGGGGTAATACCATCTACCTCAAATTCTTCATACTCTGGAGGTAGTATGAAATGCGCTATGAGCTTCTGCCAAAGGTCATCTTTGGCATCATCGGTGACATAGCTGTTGGATTCTTCACCGGGTTTCTTTGACTGATTCCATTCTTGGATGGTGATCGGCAGGTTGTCCCTAACAAGCACCCCGCATTGATTTATAAACATCCTCCGATGCTTCTCTGGAGCAATCGGTTCACCATCATCATCTATTTCTTCGATGGTGAACCTCTGATTACCATCCAACTTTTTGTTCGGCCCTCGTTTTGTTCGAGCTGTCGATTGCTTCGATCCGGTGGGCTAAAAGAAGAAGAGAGAGTGATTAATATTTATCTAGATCAGTTAATGAATATAGGTAACACAAGGCTTTATATATATATATACCTCGCCGGATCCTGTCGAGGGGCCAACATTATTGTTATTATTTGTTTGCCCTTCGTCCATCTGGTCTTCCCCTTGGTACATTTGACATGGTTATACCCGACGGGTACGTAACTTCAGCATACCTGGTCCAGCCCAAGAAAGGCCCACAGCAGACATACGCTGGCCCTTGAAGATTTTCGGGTGGCCAAGGCCCATGACGCCTTCGGATCCTTGGAGAGCAAGACTAGAGTTCGAATACAACTTGTAACCTACTCGTATCGGTACCTGAGACCTAGCCTCCCATATATAAAGGCTAGGAGGGTCCAACGAGGGGAAGAACCGAACGACGATTACACCCCGAGATTACGACATACACACCTCCATGCCAGATCGAATCTGCGCACCCCTGTAACCTTCGGTTCCGCCGTAATAAAAGAGCAGACAAGCAGGAGTAGGGTTTTCCCTCCGGGGGCCTGAACCTGGGTAAATCTCGTGTCCCCTGGTTGCTTGTCTGTTAACCGTGCCACGATCTCCAGCATCCCCATCTTCTCCAAAACCCAAAGTCCATAACAATGGGCATTGACGAGATTAAACCTCGTCAATTGGCGCCGTCTGTGGGAATCGGGGCTGCTGATTGTGCGGTCGTGACGGTTCCGACCCGATCGATCTACAACTCCGCGGCGACGGAGAATCACCTCCTCTTCGGCGCTTTCGACTTCACCGCCCACTCGCCGGCCACCATGAAGGATTTCGAGCCCGTGGCGGACTCGAAATTCTGTTGAAGCTTCGCTTCCTGTGGGACAACCAGCACCCTCCGCCTCCTGGCGGATGCCCATGCGCCCATCAGGCCCGCTTGGGCTCCACACCCGTGCTACGCATGTCACCATCAGCAGATGAGTTCTACAGCGGCAACTCCGATCTGGCGATCCACCTTCGGATGAAGGGACCTACGGTTCGGACCGAAAGCTGCGGCAGCAGCCAACCAATCTGCGGGCGCTATTCGCGCGCGATCATCCAAACCGACGAGGAAACGCCTAACCCGCCGCCCAACCCCAACCCGCAGGACAGAAACGGCGAAAACGGTGGAAACGGCAAAAACAGAGGCCACCTCATCCAACTTAGCAAAGAAGGATGGGTCGAAGCACGCCGCGCCGTCGCAGGCGAAATAGTCCTACCTCTGGACTCCCCACGTGATCTGCTGATGGCATACCACTACCTCCTCATCGAGGAGCACAAGAAACAAGTCAAGATGCAGGAGACGAGCGCAAGAAAGCAGCCTCTGAGTCCAGTGCGAGACGAGCTGCGCTCTCCGCCATGGGACCCGGCTCCAGCACAAACGGAAACCAGGGAAACAAGCACCGCTCTCGGGTGGAAAACATGGACCCGAAGGAACGGCATGACATGACCCGAACCCTCCACACATCGTTCATGGATATGGACGCCGACGGCAACATCACTCCGAAGACGCCACAAGCTGCGATCATGGCAGCCACTGCGTACCTCGCAGCTCACCCACCTCCGGAAGGGGACCCGAAAAGGGCCATGCATAGGTCCGCACTCACCGGACTAGGACTAATCGGAGCTGCGCTCCACGAAGACGCTCCTATGGAGCCGAAGAAGAAAGCTCCGCCAGCGCGGCCGAGCCTCACCCTCATCCGAATATTAAGAATAACACGATCTTCCTCGAAGGAAGAAGAGCTAGCAACGCCATAAACACTACTACGACGTCATTTACAAGCTTACACAGCGCAAGTTCGACAAAGCACGCCAAACGCGCATGCTAAATGCGAATCTGAGATGGATGAAGACGAAGGAGAACTTCGCGGGCTCGATGCTTCAGCAGATCCGTCCGCGAACACAGATGCCACGCAACTTCAAGCTTCCTTCGGATACTCCGAAGTTCAACGCACGCAAGATCCAAAGTCCTGGCTCAGCGACCATCCGTCATCCGCTGCTTCATAGAGGCAACAAAGAAACCGCCATGCAATGCCTTCAGCGGTAGCGACGCGGTCCGGCTCAGCAGCCTATCATCGATCCATCCGGAGGAGGAGCTCGCTTACAGCTTCATCCGAAATTTCAAAGGCACCAGCAAGAGGCCCGCCTCAATCGAAGAGTTGCGAGCCTGCACTCAGAGAACGGGTGAATCTATTCGCTCGTACATACTACGCTGGTCTACGACCAAGAACTCCGCAGCACACATCTCCGAAGAGCGGGCTATCGACGCCTTCAGGGACGGCGTCAAATGCCCAGACTTCAAGGAGAAACTTGGACGCGTAAAGCCCAAGACACTCGACCAGCTCATGGAAATCGCCAACAGTTGGGCAGATGGCGAAGATTGCATCCAGCGGGCGCAATCAGATGAAGAGGACGACTACGGCCGAAGACGTGAACGCCGCAGCAAGAGGAGACCCCGCGTCTACGAGGAACGCGACGGACCCGACATGGTCGCAGCCGGCTACACCGGCCGCCGTAACGACATCAGCCGCAACAGCGGAGGATACCGCGGCGGAAACTTCCGCGACAACGGACGACCAACGCAGTCGTGGCAACGCCGCGACCGCGACAACGGACCTTCAACACTCGACAAACTTTCGGGTCCATGCACCATCCACTTCTACATCGACAAACACGATGGCAAAAAGAAAGCTAGCCACATGCTCAAGGACTGCCGCGAGTTCCAGAAACTCAGCGAAAGCATGGTACAGATGAGGCAACAAGCTCCAATTCCTACGTTCGGAAACACACTTGCGCCAGGCGAAATAGAACACGGAGCTCCTCCACCGCCGCCTATTGGAGGCCCACATCAACCAGTCGCACCAACGCAAAACAACGCCGGGGTCGCATACCCCCCACCAAAAGGAGCACTCAATATGATACAGAAGGGACGTCCCACAAACAGGGTGCAAAAGAAAATCACCCGACAAATCAACATGGCCGTGACAACTCCGCCGGCAATCCCTGAGTACCTCAGCGGATCGGAGTCCTGCATCACATTCACCCGCGCGGATCACCCTTGCCAGATCCCTCGCCTAGGTCATGCTGCCCTGGTGCTGGAGGCGCAGATCGGAGGCTTCGAAATGAGTCGTGTGTTCATGGACGGCGGCAGCGGCATCAACCTAATGTTCGCAAGCACCCTAGCAGCCATGCGGATCCTGCAATGGAGCCTGGAACAATCAGACACAATGTTCCACGGCATTGTCCCAGGGAAGGGCATCTTCCCCCTAGGAAAAATGGGGCTCGACGTCATCTTCGGGACGCCGGACAATTTTCGGCAGGAGCGCCTAGAATTCGAAGTGGTGGACTGGCCGTCGCAATACCACGCCATCTTGGGACGCGTAGCATTCGCAAGGTTCTTGGCCGTCCCACACTACGCATACCTACTACTCAAGATGCCAGGACCAAGGGGCGTCATCACAGTCCACGGGAGCTTCACCCGATCGGACCAATGCGACAGGGATTTCAACAAAATCTCCCAGTCTTTCGGCATGCAAGACGAGCTTGTAAGGCTCCGCGAGATGACGGACAATGGGCTACCCCAGTCACCAAGCAGAACACACCCGACATGTCCTTCGACTCCACCATCAACACCAAAAAAGTACAGGTCCATCCAACGGATGCCTCCAAGACGGCGCTGATCGCCAACGACCTCAAGATCAAGATAGAAAGCGCCTCGTCGAATTCCTCCGTGGCGCTGGAAATCTTCGCTGGTGTCCTGGACATGCCAGAGTTCGAGGAATTCGCCGAGCACGCACTCAATGTCTTCCCAGACACCAAACCAGTCAAGCAGTCCATCCGAAGACTGTTGGAGCCACGAGCCGAAGCTATCGGCAAAGAGATCAACAGATTACTCGCAGCAGACTTCATCCGGGAAATCAAGGAAAGCGAGTGGCTGGCAAACACAGTGATGGTCCCGAAGAAGGACACGGACATCCTGCGGATGTGCGTAGATTTCACGTCACTGAACAAACACTGCCCTAAGGACCACTTCCCTCTCCCTCAGATCGACCAGATCATCGATTCGACTGCAGGTTGTGAGAAACTCTCCTTCCTCGACGCCTACTCAGGCTATAACCAGATTCGACTCAAGGTCGAAGATCAAGAGAAAACGGCGTTCATCACACCGTTCGGAGTATACTGCTACAACACAATGCCTTTCGGGCTAAAGAACGCGGGTGCCACGTACCAGCGATGCATGCAGGCCTGCCTCAAGGACCAGATCGGTCGAAACGTCCAAGTCTATGTCGACGACATAGTCATAAAAACCAAGGAGGCAAGAACACTTATCGACGATCTCCGCGAGACGTTCGACAACCTCGATCGCTACAGGATCAAGCTCAATCCAGAAAAGTGCGCCTTCGGCGTCCCCTCGGGTCAGCTGCTCGGGTACTTCATCTCTCAACGAGGGATCGAAGCAAACCCGAAGAAAATCAAAGCTATCATGACAATGGAGAAGCCGAAAAACCTTAAGGGCGTTCAGCAGCTCGCAGGGCGAGTAGCGGCACTAAGCAGGTTCATCAGCCGCATGGGTGAGAAGGCCCTACCATTTTACCAGCTGCTGCGCAAAGCAGACAAGTTCGAGTGGACACCAGAAGCCAACGACGCATTCGAAAACCTCAAGCGGCTCCTCTCCACCTCGCCAGTTTTGGTCACGCCAAAAGAGCGCGAGCCCTTGTTGCTGTATATAGCAGCCACACACCAGGTGGTTAGCACAGTACTCGTGGTCGAACGACCCGAAGAAGGCAAGACCCACGGGGTACAACGCCCAATTTACTACCTCAGCGAGGTCCTCACTCCAACAAAACAGCGGTACCCGCACTACTGTAGGCCTACGGCGTGTTCATGACGGCTCGACGACTAAGCCACTACTTCCGGAGCATCAGTGATGGTCGTCAACGAGCACCCCTAAACAGCATCCTAAATAACCGGAGGCCACGGGACGCGTGGCCCTGGGGCATTGAACTATCGCCTTGGACATCATCTACGAGAAGCGACGCAATCAAATCCCAAGTTCTTCCGGACTTTCGGTGCCTTTGGATGGAGCTGCAGCTCGACACCCGGACATGTCGCAGTCCTGGACAATGCATGTTGACGGCTCCAAACGCGAAGCCGGAGCAGGGGCAGGAGTCATACTGACCTCCCCGCAAGGTGACAAGATGAAGTACGTTCTTCGGATGAAATTCAGAGCCTCCAACAACGAGGCCGAATACGAAGCCCTCATCCATGGCATGAAGATGGCAAAAATATGCGGCGCAACACGCCTGGTCATATACGGTGACTCCAACCTTGTCGTCCAGCAGACGATGCATGAGTGCGACGCACACGCCGAAAACATGATCACGTACCGCGCACTATACAACGCACTCGAAGGAGAATTCGACGGCTGCGAACTTCGGCACGTTGGAAGAGAGAGCAACGAGGAGGCCGATAGACTCGCCAACATCGGCTCCACTTGTGCAAAGGTACCACCAGGTGTGTTCCTCGAATAGATCTGCGTGCCATCCATCAAGCGGAAATTCCCCAAGGGATCACCCGAAGAAGCAGAACACTCGGGGGCTATGCTACCCGAAGGTCATAAAGGACCCAAAAAGCTGGATACCGAAGTAGCCATGGTCAACCTGATGCAGGTCATGGCAGTCGAAGAAACTTGGACACGTCCATACCTCCAGTTCCTGATAAACGGAGAATTGCCAGACAGCCCGACAGATGCCCGGTGCATATCTCGTCGGTCAAAAGCCTTCACCATCATCAACGGCAAGCTGTACAAACGCAGCATTACAGGCGTCCTACAATGGTGCGTCACCATCAACGATGGCAAGACCATACTCCAAGATATCCACGAGGGCATCTGCGGCCACCACGCAGGCAGCCGCTCCCTTGTCGCCAAAGCTCTACGAGCAGGATTCTATTGGCCAACGTCCATGAGCGACGCGAAGGACATCGTTCGAAGATGCAACGGGTGCCAACGGTTCGCCGACAAACCGCACGCACCTGGGTCCGAACTTCGACCCATACCCATAGCTTGGCCTTTTGCTCAATGGGGCCTTGACATGATCGGCAAACTGCCAAAATCCTCGAAGGGAGGACACGTCTTCCTCTTGGTTGCAGTCGACAAATTCACCAAGTGGATCGAGGCCATGCCAGTCACCAACCAGAAGGGCAAAACCGCCATCAAGTTCTTCGAATCCATTGTCTACAGATTTGGCGTACCACACAGCATCATCACCGACAACGGATCGAACTTCATCTCCGACGAATTCCAGGACTTCTGCGAAGGCCTCGGAATCAACATCACGTATGCCTCAGTAGCGCACCCGCAAACAAACGGGCAAGTGGAAAAGGCCAACGGCCTAATCGGCGCTGGCATCAAGAAAACGCCTCATGAGCTCACTCGAGCACAAAGCTGGCAACTGGACGAAAGAGCTACCGTCTGTCCTATGGATCTTACGGACTACGCCAAACAGCTCCACCGGCTACACACCGTTCTTCATGGTGCACGGAGCTGAGGCTGTGCTACCAGCCGAAGTACGCCACCAGGCTCCACGAGTCGCCGCACAGAAGCCAATCCACGACCTTTTCGAAGATGCCGTCGACACACTCGACGAAGCACGGGATATAGCAGCAGCTAGATCAGCGGTGTACCAGCAAAGCCTCCGCAACTATCACAGCCGCCGGCTGCGCCCAAGGTCCTTCGTCGAAGGAGACCTCGTCTTGCGACTCAAGCAAAAGCGACCGAATAAACTCGAGTCACCATGGGAAGGACCTTATGTCATCACCGAGGTCATCCCAGGTGGCGCCTATCGCCTCAAGCACGTGGAGTCTGGAGTCGCATACTCCAACCCATGGAACATCTCGCACCTGCGACGATTCTACCCATAGCAATGTACCCCTTTACTTTCAATAAGACTTACGGCCAAGGCTACTCAGCCGAACCATGTACCTCCTCCATCACAAATAAAGCTAAGTGTCTCGCCCCAACCTTCGGTTGACTGTTTCTCTGCAACTTTATTACATGCTACATACGCACTTGGGGGCTCCCCCCACCTCACGATCTCATCGACTGAGGACAAAACATGTACACCTGAGTAGCTGACTACGTCAGGCAAATGAAAAGGGCACGTACTACAATCAAGACACTTGGGGGCTCCCCCCACCTCACGATTTCATCGACTGAGGACAAAAACGTGTACACCTGAGTAGCTGACTACGTCAGGCAAACGAAAAGGGCACGGACTAAATCAAAGCACTGTGTGCTCGCTAACAAGCGAACCTTTACAACAAAGGGCACATAGACGCCCAGCCGCAATATACAAATTTTACATCTATCTGTTTATTTTCAGGTACTACCTATCCTGAAGAATAACCTGAGCACGCTGCTCAAACAAATCTACAATCTGTTCGGCATACTGCCTTACAGCCGCATAATGTGGACGCATATTCCACTCACCACCATCTGGTCGAGGAGGCGGCCCACCGCCACAAAGAGCCCAAATCTACATCGATGGTGCACCCTCACAAGAGACAAGGTAGCCTTCACCGCGACAAGCTGCTGCCGCACCAGCTCCTTGACATTGCCGCACCAAACTTCGCCAAGACTGCAAGGGTCGCTTCACGCCATCCAACGGAAACATGACGTGCAGCACCGAGGACAGCGATGTCTGCACCTGGCGGAGCACCCGCGAAACCTGGAAGACGCGATCCTGCACCGTTGCTAGAACCATGGCACGATCACGATCCATCCAAAAGAAGCCACCGGCTTCCATGTCCTGTTGAGTCAAGCAATTGACTCAAACAGCAATGCGCTCCTTTTCTTCCCTCGGAGCAAGATTCGCACCTGCGACAACAACACAGAACAAAAGTAAGGCCAGCAGGCTCACCCGAAGAACTGAGCCACAGCTCGCAAAGAAGGATCAACTTACATTGCAGCTGCTCGGACAACCGACACAGCTCTGCCATCAAGTACTCCTCTCTGCACTCTGGTGCGCTTTGGACTTCAAACGCCAAAGACGACCGATAGCCCAAGCAAATCCTCTCCAAGCTGCGCGCGATCGAAGAAAAGCGAGCTGCGAGGAATCATCCAACGATGCTCGCAAGGGCCTTTCGGATGAAGTACCAACTGGGTCAACACCCGAAGGAACCTAAAGCAGAAGAAAAAGAAGGCACACAGACATTCAGCCAAAGATAAAGCCCAACTCGGAGGAATTCATTAAATAAGGCCACTGCGTGGCACAAGGACGGTGCTACAAAAGATATTTACAGCAACAGTAAACTACATACTACCCTACATCTCCTATGCCTAAGGCGTAGGACACCGAGTCGCCTCAGAGCCGATCGCTTAGCTTTGGCCTCGCTGCCGCCAAGACGTACGCATCGAGACAACAAGTCAATGAGCTTGGGCCCATATCGCCCTGGCCCAGCGGAGTAAGCAGCGAAGGCTACCTCTGATCCATCCGCAGCCGTCGGCATCCGAGAAGTGATCTGAGGCAAGTCCAGCTCCGCCCCAGCCGCCATGGCCATCGCCAGCCCGACGGACGCACCGATGCCCTTCTGCTTGCGCTTGTACGCCAGCGCCGGGCCGACAGAGCCTCTGCCAGGGCACCCACATCTTCAAGGGTTGCGCCCTTCGGGAAGAGCTCCTGGTAGAAGCGACCAAGGACCTCCTTCGCCTTGGCAAGGGAGTTGACGACGGTGCTGCAGCGGTCTTCGACCGCTACAGTGGCATCATCCAAAGCACTCCCGTGCTCCAGAGCACCACGGTCAAACTCGATGCCTGCGGCATCTGAGACAAAACAGAAGAAAACATGAAGAAAGACAACATAGAAAAAGACCCGAAGAAAAAGAAGCAAGTACAAAAGCTAGCACTCACCCGAAATAGCCTTGGCAGCAGCCATGAGCTTCTCCGCTACTCCGACCTCACGACCTGCGGCTTCCTGCTGCAGACGCTCTTTCGCTTCGGCTGCCTTCGACAGCTCCAGCTCAAGGCGCTCTTTCGCCTCAGCGGCAGCTTCGGCCTTCTGCTCCAATTGGCCAAGGCTCTTTTTCAGAGCATCAACCTCACGGAGAGAGTCATTATGCTCCTCTGCATTCACAACAAGCCAGTGTCAACAAATAGGACAAGGATAAACACAAAAAAAAGTACTACAAGGCAGACGAATACCTTGCAACAGTAGCGGTCACCTCCAACACAAGGCTCCTCCACCAGCCGCTTGGCCTCTCGGACACAAGGCTGTAGGAAAAGGCAATAACAGTAAAGCAGGACTTGGGGGCTACGCCCAAAACAAAGAAGCAAACACAACATCAGCACACGAAGACGCCCGGGGGCTCCCCCCGTGACATGAAGCAGAAAAACTTACGTGCTCTGAAGGCGAACCCGCAGGCCCGCCTGCGAAATTCTGAGGCGCAACCACCAGCCTCTCCTGCACAAGAGGAACTGGTGCAGCACCACCCGAAGTCGCCACCGTCTGCGGAGGAGGCGACGCAATGTTCGACTCCCCCATCATCTCGCGCGCTCCATCACTAGAGCCGTCGGAGGATTGCCTGCATACGAATCAATCAACACAGGCGCAAAAATAACAAGTGAGCAAAAGACAACAGTGGCAACAAGAATACTTACGAGCCCAACGCGCTCAGGTCAAAGATAGGAGAAGCCCTCCGGGCCCTCTTCTCCTCCTTCTTCTCCTCCTTCTTCTCTTCCTTCTTCCGCTTTGCTGGCGGGTGCGGAGCAACAGCTCGCACAGGAACGGCAGGAATAGGAGAAGACGAACCCCCCTGAACATCATCATGACGCTCAAGACCCCGAGGATTCCTGGGAGTCGGAGGAGTCGAGGCATCCGAAGACTCGCTCGAGCTCCGTGATCGCTTGCTCGAATGGTCTTCACTCGATTCGTCGGCATCCTCCGCCGGAGATCGCGCCGAAGGAGGCTCGGACACGGAATCCACCACTTCATTATCCGGGGCATTCGGATACCTTTCGGGCAATGGTGGTGCCATGCCTGGCACTTTGAAGCTCTACAAGATGAGAAGAAACTTTGTTAGCAAACAAAGGACACAAGTACACAACTGACAAAAACATAAAGGAAGCACTACGTGCGCAGATCTACACCTTCGGCACGACCAACGTCGAAGAAAAGGGAGGAGTCAGCGACTTCCCCGGGATTTTTTCGTCGGCCTTGAACTTCAGCAGCACGCGAAGATCCTTGTCAAGGTCCACCTCGGAGATCTTCTCACTCGAAACCCTCGTTGGATCACGGCGCCCAGAGTACAGGAACATTGGATGCGCCCTCGCCTGGAGCGGCTGCACCCGACGCTCAAGAAACACCCGGATGATGTCAACACCATTGACCTCCTTCTCAGGAACCAATTGGAGCTCCTCCACCCGACGGTACAAGGCCTCTATCTCCGCCACCTCACCATCTAAGATCTGATTTTTCCAGGATCTTTTCTTCACAATCAACTGGGAGGGGTCAAAATGCACGAGACCAAAATCTTGCCCAGGCACCACGGATTCACGGATGTAAAACCATTTCCTCCGCCAGTACTGGACAGATTCGGACATGGAGAAGGAAAAGAATTGGACATCGGGACTAAGAGAGATGATGAAACCCCCAATGGGGTACACGCCATCCGAACCAGACTGCCTCCTCACGGAATACAGCCTCCAGAAGAGGCCAAAATGCGGCTCAATGCCAAGCCAACACTCGCAAAGCGTGATAAAACACGCAATGTGAAGAAGGGAGTTGGGAGACAGATGATGGAGTTGAACCCCATAGAAAAAGAGCAGTCCACGAAGGAAGTCATGGACTGGATATGAAAACCCACGCAAAACGAAGGCGACAAACATAACCCGATACCCAGATGGGGGACGGGGGATTACCTCATTGCCGGGGAGTCTCACGGCCGTCGTGTCCTGCGGAATCAGTTCGCTGCGTAGCTTGCAGAGATCGCTCTCCCGCGTCTCTGATCGCCGCCAGCCACCATCGGTGACACGAGCAGCGGCGGCGCCCTTCTTGCCTCCGGCGCTGGTCCCAACTGCAGATGAGGACTTCTTTGGCTTCCCCATGGCGCTACGGCGGTGGTGGCGTTGCCAACGACGAAGACAAAGGAAATGCGGAAGGAACTCTCAGCACGCAGCAAGAATCGCTCGAGCGCAAGGAGGCGAAGAATCGCAGAAGAATGCGGTGAAAAACAAACCAC
Organism: Avena insularis; assembly: GCA_023614405.1. Classification (NCBI taxonomy): domain Eukaryota; kingdom Viridiplantae; phylum Streptophyta; class Magnoliopsida; order Poales; family Poaceae; genus Avena; species Avena insularis. The sequence goes on along the minus strand of CM042684.1, from coordinate 38,225,901 downwards.
GATTTCACCACGGATTATAACAGCGAAGACGACGCACGCTGGTCGTCCATCGAGAAGACCTAACGCCAACGGCAGATCTGGCCGTACACGTGTCAGCACCAAAACGAACCATCGTTCCCACGACGTCCACTACGCGCGGAAATCGAGGAAACGCTGTAATCATCTCCACGCCGCGCGTGACCGGTCAATTCAAAGTCAGGAAGTGGGACCCACACTTCGTCAAGTCAAGTCATCTCTGGCGCAGCAGACGCTTGAGGTCATCGATCGTCAGCACTGACGTCATCAAAAGCTATACTAGCACCAATTCGGCTCCATAGCTAAAAGTACTCACTCGAATCTACGATTCGACTAAATACTTTGGGACTACTCCTATCAGGAGCGCTGGTCGCGCACCCGATGTACTTCCGGGTCAGCGGTACGCCCACAAGATTTTTTCTACTACAGTTACATAATACAAGACTCGAGTCTCTGCCCGAGTCTACGACTCCGCCAGACACTCGGGGGCTACTCCAAACTGGAGCAATGGTCGTTCACACACAAAGATCTTCGAGTCCCACGTCGAGTCTACGACTCCACTACGGACTCGGGGGCTACTCCCATAGGGAGGTTGGATTCAAGCATCCGAAAATTTTCGAGTCCTGCGTACTTAAGGATTGAAACAATGCCTGGACTAAAAGTATCCGTTTGAGTCTATGACTCGAACAGACACTTGGGGGCTACTCCCATAGGGAGCGCTGGTCGCGCACCCAATGAACTCTCCGACTGCGATCCCTCGGATCAGCATGCAAAACTTTTTCGGCAACTCTGCCCTGGCTAACGCTAAGTGAGCAACGACCTCCTTGGCCACCCGAAGCACCTCCGCGGTGACAAACATTCGGATGCTGTGTCTGCGACGCAAAGATAAGACCTACAGATATCATCTGATGGCACGCAACGACTCGATGCGCTCTGCTAGTATAAATCCATGCCAACAGGCAAGATGAAAAATCCCGACGGACGCGTTGGGTACATCATTTAAAAACACTGGAATTCCACTCCTGTAAGTCCTCCGCGGCCTGAGTCGAATTACACCAGCATATGTTCCGGGTTCGAGTCGAGGGACTTGCACCTGAAGAAGATCGTGTTGTTTTGTCCTAAGACAATTAACTGACCCTGATCTGTCGGGTGAGTCAGGCACACGCATCAACAATCCCTACACGTTCTCTTGAAAGACAGAGTTACGCCCGAAAGAATGAAGAGTCCTCAGCCGAATCTACGATTCGACTGAACACTCGGGGGCTACTGACATGGTTATACCCGACGGGTACGTAACTTCAGCATACCTGGTCCAGCCCAAGAAAGGCCCACGGCAGACATACGCTGGCCCTTGAAGATTTTCGGGTGGCCAAGGCCCATGACGCCTTCGGATCCTTGGAGAGCAAGACTAGAGTTCGAATACAACTTGTAACCTACTCGTATCGGTACCTGAGACCTAGCCTCCCATATATAAAGGCTAGGAGGGTCCAACGAGGGGAAGAACCGAACGACGATTACACCCCGAGATTACGACATACACACCTCCACGCCAGATCGAATCAAGGCCTCAGAACCTTCGGTTCCGCCGTAATAAAAGAGCGCAAGCAGAGTAGGGTTTTCCTCCGGGGCCTGAACACAGGTAAATCTCATGTCCCCTGGTTGCTTGTCTGTTAACCGTGCCACGATCTCCAGCATCCCCATCTTCTCCAAAACCCAAAGTCCATAACAATGGGCATTGACGAGATTAAACCTCGTCAACATTAGGTTTTCCTCTAGTCCATCCCCGGATGGATTCAGATATGAGGATATCTCTTCCTCGAGCAAAATATCTTCGCCGGTAGTAATATTAAGAGGAATTTCACCTCCTATCATGCCCTGAAGAAAACCTTGACCGATGCGACCAGGATCTTCGGATGGATCCATGACTTAATTATCTATAACAAAAAGAGAGTTAAACAGGTTACAAAAAACAATAACCCTAATAACTAAAACATAAAAACAATAACCCTAATATTATTTGCGGTAAAACAATAATCTTAATAACTAAAACAAAAAAACACTAATATAAAAAAAACTATATAAAACTATACAAAAAACTATACAAAAAACCCTAATAATCCTAATTATAATCCTAATTATAATAATCCTAACTATAAAAAAACTATAAAAACTATAAAAAAAACTATAGAAAAAACTATAACAAAATACCCTAATAATCCTAATTATAATAATCCTAACTATAAAAAAACTATAAAAAACTATAGAAAAAACTATAACAAAAACCCCTAATAATCCTATTTATAATAATCCTAACTATAAAAAACTATAACAAAATAATTATAATTAATCCTAACACTCTAGCTAATTATAATTAAAATAATCATAATTAATCCTAACTCTAGCTAGAAAAAACTATAACAAAATAATTATAATTAATCCTAACCCTAGCTAACAATATAATCCTAATCCTAATAACAAAAACTATAATTCTAAATAACAAAAAACTATAATCCTAACCCTAGCTAACTAATAATTACAAAAAAAACACCACTGCATTCTCCCTCGAGCATCGATGACAAGGCTAGACGGCGCAGCCCGAGGCGGCGCAGCATGAAGCGTAGAGCAATGATGCGTCGAAGCATGCGTCGGAGCATGACGGCATGCAGCGACCGCACCTCCCCTGCGTGTTCGTCTTCATCTGTGCACGCGTGCTTCGTCTTCGTCGAGGAATGCCAAGTGCTGGGCAGAACCTCCTGGCGCGCAGAATATATAGGGACACACCCTTTAGTCCCGGGTTAAGCCACCGCCCGGGACTAAAGACCCTTTAGTCCCGGGCGGTGGCTTAACCCACGACGAAAGACCCCCCTTTAGTCGCGGGTTAAGCTACGGCCCGGGACTAGTGTGTTTTTCTGGCCGCTTGGTTTTTGCGCGCGCACGCACCCTCTAGTCCCGGGTCTAGCCACGACCCGCGACTAGTTTACTTTTTGTAAATTTCTTTTTTTTAATTCAAATCAAATATAAAACTTTGAAAAAATCATATCTTTTATTGTAAAAATCCAAAAAAATAATAATATGTCTATTATTATCAAAAAATATAAAGAATCTTAATATAATATTCATTTATCTGTTTGCATCATTTATAAATTATTTCATTTGTAAATTTCTTTTTTTAATTCAAATCAAATATAAAACTTTGGAAAATCATATCTTTTATTGTAAAAATCCAAATAAAACAAATAATATGTCTATTATTATCAAAAAAATATAAAGAATCTTAATATAATATCCATTTATCTGTTTGCATCATTTATAAATTATTTCATTTGTAAATTTGTTTTTTAATTCAAATCAAATATAAAACTTTGGAAAATAATATCTTTTATTTTAAAAATCCAAATAAAACAAATAATATGTCTATTATTATTAGAAAAATATAAAGAATCTTAATATAATATCCATTTATCTATTTGCATCATTTATAAATTATTTCATTTGTAAATTTATTTTTTTAATTCAAATCAAATATAAATTTTGGAAAATCATATATTTTATTGTAAAAATCCAAATATAACAAATAATATGTCTATTATTATCAAAAAATATAAAGAATCTTAATATAATATCCATTTATCTGTTTGCATCATTTGTAAATTTCTTTTTTAATTCAAATCAAATATAAAACTTTGGAAAATATAAAGAATCTTAATATAATATCCATTTAGTCCCGGTTGTAGTCACAAACCGGGACTAAAGATACTTCCCGCCATTTCCCACCGCTTCCCGCCAAGTTTTCCCGCCCTTTCCTTTTTACGAGAGCTTTTAGTCCCGGTTGTAGTCACTAACCGGGACTAAAGATATTTCCTGCCATTTCCCAAAGCTTCACGCCAAGTTTTCCCGCCCTTTCCCTCTATATCTAGGGCGATCGCTCCATGGTTATCCACACATCCACACCTTCCTCTCTTAGAACAATGGACAACGCCTACTGGGCCATTCTGACCCTCGAGGAGACCGAGGCGCTGTGCGCCTCCAACTACCCTTGTCCGTCGGGCTACCGGCCGCCCGCCGGCTGGATGCTGAGCGCTAGAGGGGTTCCTGTCCCTCATGTCCCTCAAGGTTCCACACGCGAGGCGGCCATCACGAACCACTTCTACCACGAGCTCACGCCGGAGAAGCGTATGGATCCCTAGTGGGATCACGACAACTACGACACCTGGAATGCCTTCTTTGCTAATTGGCGGGAAAGGGAGCTCGCCAGGTACGAGGGTGATGGCCCGCCCCCGGTGAACCACAATGAAGCCGGCTGTCGTTTGTGGTGGGTGAACCGTAATATCATCAAAGTGATGCGCTACATCGCCGGGGGAGACCATCCTCGCCTGCGGTGCCCATACTAAGCTCTGAAACTCTAAAATTACACATTTCAATTTTCAGTAACTATGTGCCTAATCAAAATTTGTTACACATATATATCAAAATCCTTCTAGCTACTTCTAGAGCATGCATGCATTGATCCATATCTCTATACTTCTAGAGCATTATAGAGCTAAAGTAGTAATAAGAGATGAAAGAATGAAGTTCTAACCTTTTAAAGCTTTGGATTTAGGTGTTGCAAACTAAATCTTGACAAATCTTGAGAAAAAAATGGCATGAAGTCTCTTGCTTCTTTGAGAAAAATGGCCACCATATGCTTTAGGGCAACAGGACAGGAAGCAAAATATATAGTGGTGGACAACTAGTCCCGGGCCGTGAAACGACCCGAGACTAATAGTCCACAAAAATACCAGCTGGCCTGCTCCAGGTCATTAGTCTGACATGGTCCGGCTCGGGACTAGTGACTATGGCCGTTTCTAGCCGTTAGAGGACTCACGGCCCAGGACTAGTGCTCCCACTAGTCGCGGGTTGTGCCAGGCCGGGACTGCTGGCCTTGTTCACGTCGAACCGAAGATGGTTTCTCCAGTAGTGAGTCTTAATCTTTCCTTGTCTCGTGCGCTTGTGAGTCCGTATCCATATGGTATTCATAGCATCCAAAACGTCATAGGTGTCATGGACCCTGGCAGGTCATCGAGTGGGCCTTCCATCGAGCTAGACCGGGTAGGCTAACATCGAGTAACCGCAGGGCATATCCATGTCAGTAGCCCCAGAGTGTCCATCCGAAACGTAGATTCGGATGGAGACTTAGTTGTCTCACTAGTGGAAACGAGGCCTTTGGTTGAGCCTGGAAATGGGCTTTAACACCGGTTCTTCTACGAACCGATGTTAAAGGGGGTGCACGTACCAGCGTGGCCCGTGCAGCAAAAAGGACCCCCCTTTAACACCGGTTCGTGCCACGAACCGGTGTTAAAGGCCTTGCACCAGTCGCCCGCGCAGCCCACCCCCTCCCCTTTAACATCGGTTCGTGGCTTGAACTGGTGTTAAAGGGGGGCTATATAACACACCGCAACCCACACCCCTCTCTTCCATTTTTTCACTCTCTCATTTTGGAGCCTAGCAAGAGGGTGAGAGGTGTGCTAGTTTGTGTTTTTTTCCTATGCACAAGAGGTGTTCGGTGAAATGCCCGAGAGCTCAAAATAAGTTTTCTCGTTGCTCTTTCCTTCTCGGTCGAGGTCGGCAACTATCCTTTCATGTGTCATTGATGTACTATATATAAATGGTCATATCCCTATTAATTTTTGATATATACTATATATTAATGCAGATGAACCGGCAATGGATGTACGGTGACCGACGCACTTCCGAGTACATTACGGGCCTCCAAAATTTCATCGTTGTGGCTAATGCAAATCGTGGTCACAGTGGTTTTATGTGATGTCCGTGTGTTCACTGTCAGAACAAGAAAGACTACTCAAATACCAGAACCATTCACGCCCACCTGCTTCGATCCGGTTTCATGCCCAGCTATAATTGTTGGACCAAGCACGGAGAAAAAGGGGTTGTGATGGAAGACAACGAAGAAGAAGAGGATGATGACAACTATCATAATATGTATCCTGAATATGATGATACTGCAACGGGGGTAGATAATGAAGATCAAGAGGCAGCAGATGGGCGTGCTGATGACGATATTGGTCGGGCCATTACTGATGCAAAGGAAGAATGTGAAACTGAAAAGGAGAAGGAGAAGCTGGAGCAGATGTTAAAGGATCACAAAACATTGTTGTACCCAACTTGCGAAGATGGCCATAAAAGGCTAGGTACCACACTAGATTTGCTGCAATGGAAGGCAGAGAACGGTGTGACTGACAATGCATTTTCAAAGTTGTTGGTAAAAATGAAGAATATTCTTCCAAGAAATAATGAGTTGCTCGACAGTACATACCAAGCAAAGAAGGTTGTCTGTCCTCTATGATTGGACGTGCAGAAGATACATGCCTGTATTAATGACTGCATCCTCTACCGCAGTGAGAAGTACGAGAATTTTGATGCATGCCCGGTATTTACTGCACTGTGGTATAAGATTAGACGAGACGATCCTGGCGATGTTGAGGGCGAGGCCCCTAGGAAGAAGGTTCCTGCCAAGGTTATGTGGTATGATCCTATAATACCACGGTTAAAACGTCTCTTCAGAAATAAAGAGCATGCCAAGTTGTTGCGATGGCACATGGAAGACCGTAAGAAAGACGCGATGTTGATACACCCCGCTGATGGGTCACAGTGGAGAAAAGTCGAGCGAGAGTACCCGGACTTTGCACGCGACGCAAGGAACTTAAGATTTGGTCTAAGTATAGATGGCATGAATCCTTTTGGTGAGCAGAGCTGCAGTCACAGCACCTGGCATGTGACTCTATGTATCTATAACCTTCCTCCTTGGTTGTGCATGAAGAGGAAGTTCATTATGATGCCAGTGCTCATCCAAGGCCCGAGGCAACCCAGCAACGACATTGATGTGTACCTAAGGCCATTAGTTGAAGAACTTTTACAGCTGTGGGCCAAACCAGGTGTACGTATGTGGGATGAGCACAAAGGGGAGCCATTTGACCTACGAGCGTTGCTTTTCGTAACCATCAATGATTGGCCTGCTCTTAGTAACAATTCAGGGCAGACAAACAAGGGATACAATGCATGCACACACTATTTAGATGAGACTGAAAGTGTATATTTGGAGAAATGTAAGAAGGTTGTGTACCTAGGGTATCGTCGATTTCTTCCGAACCTGCATCCAGTAAGAAAGAAAGGCAAGCATTTCAAACGTCTGGCAGAACCCCGGAGAAAACCTGTCCTCCGTACCGGTGAGGAGGTATTTGGTATGGTCAAGGACCTAGAAGTAATCTTTGGAAAAGGTCTTGGCAGTCTATCTGTTCTGAATGACGATGTCGGACACGCGCCCATGTGGAAGAAGCAATCTATATTTTGGGACCTACCCTATTGGAAAGTCTTGGAGGTCCTCTCTTCAATCGACGTGATGCACGTGACGAAGAATGTTTGCGTGAACCTGCTAGGCTTCCTAGGAGTGTATGGGAAGACAAAAGATACACCGGAAGCACGGCAGGACCAGCAACATATGAAAGACCCTGAAGAGCCTATGCATCCTGAGAAAGAGAAGGGTAAACGATGCCACTTAACTCCTGCCAACTATGCTCTTACCAAAGTAGAGAAGGAAATCTTTTTTGAATGCCTGAGCAGTATCAAGGTCCCGTCTGGCTTCTCGTCGAATATAAAGGGAATAATAAATATGGCAGAGAAAAAATTCCAAAACCTGAAGTCTCATGACTGTCACGTGATTATGACACAATTGCTTCCGATTGCATTGAGGGGGCTTCTACCTGAAAATGTTCGAGTACCCATTGTGAATCTTTGTGCATTCCTCAATGCAATATCTCAGAAGGTAATCGATCCAGAAAGCCTACCAGGGTTACAGACAGATGTGGCCCAATGTCTTTTCAGCTTTGAGTTGGTGTTCCCACCATCCTTCTTCAATATTATGACGCATCTCCTGGTTCACCTAGTAGAAGAGATTGCCATTCTCGGTCCTGTATTTATACACAATATGTTCCCCTTTGAGAGGTACATGGGAGTCTTAAAGAAATATGTTCATAACCGTGCTAGGCGTAAGGAAGCATCTCCAAGGGCTATGTAACAGAGGAGGTCATTGAGTTCTGTGTTGATTTTATTCCTGACCTTAAGGCGATTGGTGTTCCAGAATCACGACATGAGGGGAGACTGCATGGAAAAGGCACCATAGGATGTAAAGCAATGATATGTAGGGACGGGCATTCTCTCAATCAAGCACACTACACGGTTTTACAAAGATCTATCTTGGTTGCCCCGTATATCAATGAACACAATAATTTAATACGCCTCAAACACCCGGGGCAGTCTGATGAATGGATTATAAGTGAACACATGGCGAGTTTTGGCGGCTGGCTGCAAAGACTTCTCACGAATAGCACCGCTGTTGAGGATCAGCTGTACTTGTTGGCCAGGACACCATCTTCGACTGTATGTACTTTCCAAGGGTACGAGATAAATGGGAATACATTTTACACGATAGGCCAAGATAAAAAGAGCACCAACCAAAACAGTGGTGTCCGCTTCGATGCAGCAGAAGACAATGGGCAAAAGACCACGTATTATGGGTTCATAGAGGATATATGGGAACTTGACTATGGACCTAATTTTAAGGTCCCCTTGTTTCGATGCAAATGGGTCAAGCTAACAGGAGGAGGGGTTGAGGTAGACAAGAAGTACGGAATGACAATAGTGGATCTCAACAATCTTATGAAGGTAGAAAAGAACTTAGACGAACCATTCGTCTTAGCCAATGATGTGGCTCAGGTTTTCTATGTGAAGGATATGTCTACCAAACCGAAAAAAAGAAAAAATAAGAAAACAGATACATCACACGATGAGCCAAAGCATCACATAGTTCTTTCAGGAAAAAGAAAGATCATGGGAGTGGAGGACAAGACAGACATGTCAGAAGATTATAATAAGTTTGATGAAATTCCGCCCTTTAGAGTGAACACTGACCCAACCATCCTGTTAAACTGTGCTAATACTCCATGGTTACGGCCGACGCGATCATAAGATTGACTATATGTATTAATTGAGCCATTTTTGGCACACATATGTATCTCAACATGGAAATCAATGTCATATTTCTTCTGTTAACATTATATGTATTAAATGAGCCATTTTCTTCCTGCCATTTCTTCCCGCCATTTTTCTTCCCGCCATTTTTCTTCCCGCCAGTTCTTCCCGCCATTTCTTCCCGCCATTTTTCCCGCCAGTTCTTCCCGCTAGTTCTTCCCTCTAGCCATTCCTCACTATATATATATATATATGTGTAGGGTTGGCCTCCATTGTCATTGCACATCTCTAGACTCATATCTGCAACCTCATCACTCTTTCCCATGGCTTCCATCGTAGCACTAACCTCCAGGGAGGCGGAGGCGCTTTGCGCCTCGAACTACCCCTGCCCACCGGGCTACTGTGTCCCCGTCGACTGGATGCTGAGCGCTGGAGGCATGCCGGTTCCTCCTGTCCCTCTAGGTGTGGCGCGCCGGATGGCCATCACGAACCACTACTACTTCGAGCTCACGCCGGAGCAGCGGAGGAATCCCAGATGGCGTCCCAACCATTTCCCTACTTGGAAAGCCTTCTTTGGGGATCGGTGTGAGAGGGCGCTCGCTAGGCACGAGGAGGATGACCCACCTCCTCCGAACTTAAACGAGGCCAGTCGTCGGCTGTGGTGGCGCGGTCGGACTCTCCAGAGCGTCATGGCCTACGACACTGCCGCCGACTCTAACCCCTGTCTGCGCTACCCTAAAGTCCAGCCCACGCGTACTCAGCCTTCAAGGTTCAATTACGGTACAGACAATGATGACGGCGATGTAGTACGACGACTATAGTGGCGAGTATTACAGGTGTAGGCAGGAGCATGACTGAATCACTCCAACATTCCGAAACAAGTCGGCCGATTGTATCTCCAACATGACTGAATCTGGCCATGTATCTTAATTTTCAGTTCTTTTATGTATCTTAATTTTCAGTCGTGCTTTATGTAACTTACTGTTAGTTGCATTATGTACTTTAATTCAAGCCTTCAAGTTTTCCTTTTTGTCGCACCAAAAAGTTATTTTCCATTTTCCGAGCATAAAAACGGACGGTTTTGTGAAGCAACCACCAAATGGATAATTCAAAAAACTACCACCATATTTTACAAAAATATTAGACCACCTTATATGGACAATGTACCAACAGGGGGATCTGAAACCTTTTCTTCCCCCTCTGGTGAAAAAGACAAATTCCTGTCGAATCGGTAGGAAGTGGGTCAGATATGAACTACAGGTACATGATACGATGCTCATGATTTTTTACAAAAAACATTTTTAGGTTCACAATATGCTATTTTATCAAAAATCCAATGCAAATTTAGCGAGGCTTGGCCCCGAGCTAAGAATCTCCATACCCGTTGTTCGACAAAGTTTGACGATAGTTTAAAACAGGGATAAAAAATTAAAAAATGATCGAAACAATGCGAAACCTTCGCGTGGTGTTATATTATGTGACATAGTTAGAAGTAAAAATATCAAACTTGGTATATTGATTATGTCTCAAAAAAACCTTCACAAAATGACCTATCTCATTCGAGGTTTCTTGGCTTTCGGGTTAAATGACCAATGTTATGGCTAGAATCAAGGCATAGTTTGTGATAATGTGGCCATATTGTGCATACATGTGCATCATGGCATGGCAAACAATGTTGCAAGAGGAAGTTTTCCTTTTTGTCGCACCAAAAAGGCATTTTCCATTTTTTGAGCATAAAAAACGGACGGTTTTGTGAAGCAACCACCAAATGGCTAATTCAAAAAACTACCACCACATTTTACAAAAATACTAGACCACCTTATATGGACAATGTACCAACAGGGGGATCTGAAACCTTTTCGTCCACCTCTGGTGAAAAAGACGAATTCCTGCCGAATCGGTAGGAAGTGGGTCAGATATGAACTACACGTACATGATACGATGCTCATGATTTTTTACAAAAATCATTTTTAGGTTCACAATATGCTATTTTATCAAAAATCCAATGCAAGTTTAGCGAGGTTTTGTCAGATTCCCAAGTATACAAAAGATGCGGCATTTAAATATCCAAACAATTCAAAAATGTTAATACAAAATAAAATATGATTTGCTCTAATAAAATAGGGTTAGATTCCTTTTTAGATGCTTAATATTTCTTATGTTCAAAGTTTTAGGGTTTGACTATTTTATTTTTGTTTTAGTTGAATAATCAAAATTTATATGTAAGTGTTTTAATCATTTTGAAACTTTTCATCTACAGTAACTATAAAATGTTTTTATTTGACTGGATAGATCTTATTTTTCTGAAAATTATGATATATTATTCATATTTTTCTGAGTTGAAATGAAAAAGATATGAATTTTTATAAATTCTATCCTATTTTATGAATTAAAAAAGCCCCCAACCCTTTAATGTACGAAATAAATGTCCCCTCCTTTAACACCGGTTCCTGGAACCGGTGTTAAAGGGAGGGGCATTTATTTCGTTTCGCACGCGCACACACCCCCTTTAACACCGGTTCATGGCGCGAAACGATGTTAAAGGGGGGTTATAACGCGCGCGCGCCTTCCTCTTCCTCCCCCCAGCCAGATCGATCGAACAGGAAGAGGAAGCAGAGGATCTCGCCGTCACCGTACATCCACGCCTGTCGTCGTCGCCGCCCTGCTCTCCGCCGCCGCCTTCCACGCTTGTCGCCTCCATCGCCGTCTGTCTCGCCGCCCGCCTCGGCGCCATCGCCACTGCCACCGCCTGGCGCCACCTCCCGTTGCCGCCATCCTCACCGGCTGCCATCCTCACCACGTCTCCACCGCGCCTGCTGCCTTAGGCTGCTCCACCGCCGCCCGCCACCAGCCATTGCCGCTGCAGTGAGGTGCATGTGGCCTGCCTCTTTTTTTAGGTTAGTTTAGTGTTAATTATTAGTAGTTAATTAGTTAGTATTTTATAAGTGTAGTTTAGTGTATTATTAGTAGTTTAGTGTTAGTATTAGTTTAGGGTTATTTATTTAGTTTAGGGTTATTAGTTTAGGGTTATTTAGTTTAGGGTTATTAGTTTAGGGTTATTTATTTAGTTTAGGGTTATTTAGTTGAGGGTTATTTATTTAGTGTAGTTTAGTGTATTTAGTTTAGGGTTATTTATTTAGTTTAGGGTTATTTATTTAGTGTATTTTAGTGTTAGTATTAGTTTAGGGTCGTCACCTCGCTGTTCTGCAAGCGCCGCCGCTGGCCGTCGTCGTTAACGTCGCTCCGGTGACCCCACCATTGTGGCGCCGCCCGTTTTAGGTAGGTCGCATCACGCTGAGGCGAACTCACACCTCATGGCGCCCTAGGTCGCTCTCAGGCACGCCACCGCCACGTCTGGAACATAATGAACCCTCTCATATGCATCCGGGATTTCTCCAAATTAGGGTTTGGACCCCTCGGAACTCGATTAAAATGATCAAGCATCCTTAGGGTTTTAATTTCTTTTGTGTATTTATTTTTGTATTTTTGTATGAATAATATGTATATTTGTGTATGAATCCAAGTCTACTTGAATGTTTACTCTCTTACTCTAGATAATATTATTGTTTTAAAAACTATGGATCCACTCAGTAGAAACCTTGAAGAGGAATAAATAATGGAGAACATCATCCACGAGGACACCTCACAATATCTGAACTTCGAGGGACATGATGACAGCTCAAGTAGTCATGGAGAAGATGACGACTCCGCTGAACGCACTTTAGTGATTACAAAGTCCGTCGAGGTATATGCATGGATTAAACCTCTACTGACTTCCACCGATTGATTTGTATATATGTACATGTATTAATTAACGCTTATTTCTTCTTTTAGCCCTCTGGATCGACCAGCCAGCAACAATCTTCTTCTATGAAAAAGAGCAAGCGAGGCGTGAGCCATCGGTTGAAAGATCGTGCAAAGTTCACGATCGAAGCAGTCCGTGTTGATGGCAGGCCGATGGAGCCCAAGAAGGCCACAGACAAATTTGTACGTCAGGATGGAGTTCTTGTTAGGGACCAAATCCCAATCATAATTGAATATTGGAATAAGCCAAAGAAGGGCGACGGTACCTTTGTCGATGAAAGATCCAAAGAAACGCTTTGGAATTCGCTGTTGGTAAATTTCACCCTTCCGCCAGAGGAGGATGAAAACAAACCGGTTATAAAGGAAAAGGTCAAAGAGTGGACTCTAAAGAAGATGGCTGACGCTTTCCGCAACTGGAAGACAAAATTGAACAAATTTGTCAAAACTCGCGAGACTCCAGATTTCGAAGACGCATATTATGCGAAGATAAGACCTCACGGGCCTGAATTTGTGGCATACAAGGAAGGTGCTATAGCTACAAAGAGGTCAGAAACCAATACGCTAAATGCCCAGAAGAAGGAATATCACCAGAGGACGGGGTCAGGTGGCTACATATCTTAGAGGCCTAAGTGGGAGGAAGTTGAGAAGGCTCTGCGCGCTAGAGGGATCACACCCCAGACACATGGGTGGGACCTACGTGCAAAGACTTGGTTCTACAGAATCGGGGCAAGGTTGGACCTAGAAACGGGATTGTGTATCTTCCCAACCCTCCTTGCCAAACCCGTCACTGAACTCATCACGGCATACGAGGAAACAGCCGCCAGGACCTTCCAACCCGACAGAGAGAATGACCAGCTCACACGCGCCATCGGTAAAAAAGAACACACTGGACATGCACGAGGCACAGGGGGTATGACGTGGAAGGATGGGTTTGCCGAGTGGGGCGACTCTTACAGATGGCACGGCAGAAAAGAAAAAGAGTGCACAGAGCGGATGACACAGATAGAACATGCACTTGTGGCGCTGCAGGCGCAAGTGAATGCACAAAAGAGCCCACAAGCTACTGGCCCATCTCAGCGACACGAAGAGCCTGCATTGGAAGCTGCCGGCGGCCCAGACTCTGCGCGGAAAAGCAGCGTGGCTTCCACGGAGAACGTGCAGCCCACGCTTGAAATGGCGGGTCCTCGATACCCCGTGGATGAGATCACGGAGAGTGAACATGCTGAGCTGCATGTGAGATTAATGGGCTTATCCATTAAGGTGGCTGTCGGCTATGCCTTACCTCTTGTAGCTGGTGGAACTTACCACTACCGACCGATTCCAGATGGCTATGCTATTGTCGGGGTGGATGAGGTTGTGAAGGAATATGAGGAAGCACAACTTGACCATGCTACAGGTGAAGGGGAACTCAACTCAAATTTGCAGTGAAAACAACCATTCTTTGGAAGAAGGAACACATCGTGCTTCCAAATTGGAGGCCACTGGCACCCCCGCTGTCTCTGCAGCACCAGCAGTCTGAGCCGCCTCAGCCATCTCCAAGTCATCAGAATACTCCCCTATCGTCTCCGGTGCTTCAGCCATCTCCTGCGCGGCAGCCATCTCCGGCGCGCCAGCCATCTCCTGTCGTCGGCCATCTTGGCCAGCCATCTCCTCAAGTCGGCCATCTCCGGTTTCAGCCATCTCCTCAACGTAAGCGGAAGAGCACTGCCACGAAGAGCATCACTAGCACTGCCACGAAGAAATCCGCAGGAAACCGTACGCCAAAGAGTTCAAGAAACTACGTCGCGCAGTCTTCCGCCAAGCCATCGTCGGTTTTACCGTGGAATCGCAGCGACAAGGAGACCAATAGGATCTCGGCACAAGAGGTCAAGAAATTCTTTGCACCTAGACGGGCCGAGCCAAAGGAGAAACTAGATCCGGCGGTGGTGGAGAAGTTTTACCATAATCTTTTGAAACCTGAAACCCCACTTGTGCCGGACTACGAGCGCCAGATTTTGAAGGGGGGTGCAAGGCGTAGGGAGACTGAAAGTAGCAGTCGTGCGGCACCCCAGAAAACAGTTCCCATGCTCGGAGAGCAGGAAAACCAATCATGCGCCCCGCTCCAAGTGTTCGACACACGGGACGCTCCTCCCGTAAATGATTACGAGGCAGAGCTACAAAGAAAGGCCAATGAGATGGGGATGACTTAAATTGCATACTTGAACATCATGGGAGACAACTTGCCCAAAGGTGATGCCAACCCCATACAGCCATGGAAGTATGGGAAGAATATCGTCAAGAAAGGGGAGCTCAAGAATCTACCAACAAAGATGCGAAGATTGCACAAGTGGTACCTTGATTTCTGCAAGACGAAAAAGGAAGAATGGATCATGACGCATATAAGAGATCAGATTTTCTTGTGCGGAGACGACGAGATCAGCTTCAACATTCAAGACTTGCATTTTCTATTCAATCAGAAGGGACTCGACAAAGCTGCCATTAGCCTTTATTGTGTGTAAGTACTATTTCTTTAATTTCTATCTCATCTCATTCAATTTATTAATTGCATGTATATATATATATGCTCACCATATATTTATATATACTATTATGTAGGAAAAAGGTTATGGAATGCATGAAAGGAGGCCCTTTTGACATTGGGTTCGTTGACCCAAATAGAGTTCATGAACAAGTGGTAAGAGACAAACCCGGGCAAACAGAAGATTTCTTGCTAAGGTCTTTACTGAGACAACAAACCAAAAGGGAAATACTATTGCCTTACAACTTCTCGTGAGTACGGTTACCCTCTCTTGTACACATTCTTTTTCGGCTTACTCGATGTTAAGTGTAACTGATGATGAGTTATGCGTGCGTAGGTTCCACTTTATTCTGCTAGTCATTCAACCCGACTCAGGAAAAGTCCTTGTCATGGACTCGTTACGAAAAGAAAAAGAGCTATGGGCAGACTTTAGAGAGATGCTCCAGAGGTAATTTCAATCATATTATCGCACTAGATCGGCAACTTTCGTGACAACAAGTAATTAATTATTCCTTTATCCATTTTCTTTGCCGGACAGGGTTTGGAAAAGGTTAACGGACGGGGCCGTGGGTGAATGGTCAGAAGAACTAAAATTTGTAGACCAAAATGTAAGTAATACTAGCTAGTTAGGTCTGCGTATCTCTTTGATTCTGCTTCCAATTCCATTATATCATGCTTTATTGTTTATTATTTTGATTGAACTCTCTATTCTCATAAAGTGCGCGCATTAGGGACCCGACAATAACTTATGTGGATACTATGTTTGCGAGTTCATTCGCAACACGATATATACGACGGGCCAAGCCGCACTAGAACAACCTAGAGTAAGTAAACAAAGTACACAACATTATTTTATTACCATCAATTGTGTTGAGTTTTATTTTTATATATATTGACCCCATTCTTCATATATATTTAGGTCGAACGGATGCGGGACCAACTCCTACCATTTGACCGTATACGAGCCATTCAAGAGGAATTGGCGGGGTTCATACTTGATGAGGTCGTCACGCCTGGCGGAGAACTCTTTAGATATCCAAAAAAATGAACGTTGTATATATGCTTGAACGTGTTTGTCTTGTACTTGATGCTTCAACATTTACGGAGAATATGACACAATGACGATGTTTGTGTATAATAATAGTTGCTTAATTCTTCATGTACACGTATGTACCGACGATGATGTATGTGTATATACCGCTCCCGATCGATTCCCCCTCCCCCTCCCCGTCCCTGCCGCGCCGCAGAAATACGCCTAGAACGGGGCGGCGGTAGAACTCTGCCGCGGCAGAGATTTAGGCCGTTTTCCTGCCGCGGCAGAGATTTATATCTTTTTCCTGTTATGAACCGGTGTTAAAAGGGGGGTGAGCGCTGTGGCAGCCCCACGTGCGCCACCCTTTAACACCGGTTCGTATAAGAACCGGTGTTAAAGGGGGGCTCTAACACCAAACCCTCAACAGCGGTTCTATAACCGCTGCTAGAGGGTGTTCTGAACCGGTGTTAGAGGTAGTGTTCTGCACTAGTGTCTTGAACCTTGCATTTGGATATCGGAGTCGAAAGTTGTGTCGAGTGGGAAGCACTTCAGCCGAAAGTTCATCGGGTCAGCTGAATTTATTCGATTGTTGTAAAGGAGTCGGCATTATGAACGTAGTCAACCCAATGTACTATAGGGTGCGCGGCTAACGCTACCTATGGGAGTAGCCTCCGAGTGTCTGTTCGAGTCATAGACTCGAGCAGATACTTATAATCGTCGGTTGCGCAATACGGTGATCCAGAAGTTCTTTGGATGACCTTGTAGATGCTCTGAATGCCTTCATTTTTTTGAATACGCGACCAGCGCTCCCTATAGGAGTAGCCCCCGAGTCCTCAATCGAACCGTTGATTCGAGTGAGGAATCGAAGTGTGCCACTTAGAGATCTTTTGTGTGCGCGACCAGCGCTCCAGTTTGGAGTAGCCCCTAGTGTCTGGCGGAGTCATAGACTCGGGCAGAGACTAGAGCCTTGTATCATGCAGTTGTAGACGTCAATCTCGTGGACGTACCGCTGACCCAGAAGTACATCGGGTGCGCGACCAGCATCACGTCATCATAGAAGCAAGCAATGGAACCATCTGGGACTCGACTCGGGTCTTTGAATTTATGGCATAACCAGTTGTTTTTTTGACTCCTGTTGGAGGACCCGATAGAATAGCTCAACGCAGTCTATGTTCTTGTAAGCTGCAGAAAATGCGAATAATTATGAAGTACTTGTATCTTATAAAGAATAATTTTATGTCGGCTTGTAAAGTAAAATTTTGGTGCCAATCGAGTCGACACTTTTGCACTGTATGCTAGGCCTTTTCGTTAGCCTGATTACCCTTAGTCTCAGTACCTTGCCGAGGTACTCGGAGTTTAAGGATTCGACGATCAGGCAGAATCAGCTACTCGGACTGTCGCGTATGAGATGCTCGACTGCGTGGAGTCGACGGCACATTAGGTTACTCGAAGAGGGCGCAACCCCCAAGCGTATCAAGTGCAATTAAAGTAAGAAATAAATCAAATTTAAGTACAGAACTTAGCTTTGTTGGGTGTCATGGCGCAGTTGACGCGGTAGCGGGTCACGCGGCGGACATAGTCGATGCGGCGGAGCATAGTTCATAGCAGCGACGGATTCCTGGGGTTAATGGTGACAACGAGTTTCGCATTCGAAGATTGTCGCAATCGAAGACCACACTGGGTCATCTCATCCGAAGAATGCAGCGAATCACCAAATTCAAAGATGCAGCAGATCACCGGAGACGAAGACCGTGGCGGATCGCCAAAGCGGAGGGAGCCCCCGAGTCGTTGGGATCCCCAAGACCGCGACGGGTCTCTTGCGGAGTCGGCGGAGCCCCGAGTGTAGCATCAGCGTCTCGGTGCAATGGAGTCGCTGGGTTTTTGTCATCCGGAATTGGTATGATAGACTCGTCGGAGTATTTCGGCAGACAGGGAGCCATGTAGTGGACCGAGTTGACGCGGATTGATAAATTTTATACTGAAGGCGTGAACTATGTCGCTTGCGTGCGATGAAATCGTGGTGATGATTTCACGGCTTGTGTGTCGATTTGATCAGTCTGGTCCCCAAAACCTTGTGTGCTTCTTCTTCTTTTTACGTGTAACCCAAACAGAGTCCAATACTAATCGGTTGCGTCGATCCTGATGCTATTTAAAATATGCAACTGCTGCTCTCCGTTAATTACACGTACAAATTTTTTTATTTTACTTTTTCTTCCTCTGATCTTTGACCGATTGACAACACCCAAGGTGGGTTTTTGCTTTTGCCCGTACGTCTGCAGATTTTCTAGGAAGAAGCTCCATGCATGCAAATTGTTTCTTCTAATCCAATCTAGGTCCGACTATTGCAAGATCTTGAAGCAACCTAGACAGTGGCGGACCCAGGAAAAAACTGAAGGGTGTGCACACTTTTTGTTTTGTTTTGACACTAGCATATATGCGATACAAATATGTTGAATGAGTAATATATATAGCTAATTGATTCACAACATTTTACTTCAATATATATGTTTCAAATGTGCATGATTCCAATACAAAGAAAAACGTGGCATCCTTTGCGATGCTATATTCTGGCCATTTGTATCGCTCTAACCAAATAAAGTTGGGGTGTCGGTTTTTACCATATATTTTTCTGGTTGGGAAGGCATGTACAAATGGTTTGCGTGGGCCTTTCCGATATATCCTCTCCGAACATCATCTTGATCATTAACACCATATGCTGAAATAGGAATCCTAGATCATATGGTGCAAAGTGAGCATCGTATGATGGTCACATGACCATTGGGGTGATGGTGGATGTGGTGTTGCATCTTCAGTTTTAGTCTTACTCTCGGTATCAGATTGGGAGGGAGGTGCTAAATGAAGATAATCCAACAAAACCCCATTGTTTCGGTTTTCTCGTCGGTTGTAATCAAGGGGGTCAAGGCAGATCCAATCCTTGCTTCATGATTCCGGAAAAGAGACACGATGTAACTATCACTCTTTCACTTCATAATCAACCATGTTCCTATAGTTATAACAAACATAAGGATAAATTTGAGCGAATTTTGCAAATATATAGAGAACTACATGCTACATCCAGCCACAATAAGCGGACAGGGCATCGAGCGGTCAAGGCACAAACTGGGGAGGATTTCGTGGGTAGGCTCCCTCTTCTCCAACTCAAATTTGTAGGAAAAAATAGAGATAGGTTGGAGATTTTCACCTGCTCCGGCTGGTTGTTCCTGTTCATTCCGATTCGATCCGGTCGAGTAGCGACCAGAGCGACGGGCAAGCGCCGAGCGACCGCCGACGGGATGTTGGCAAGGGCAGGCAGGACCGCAACCTGCGGGGGGACGCGAGTGAGTGGACGCTGAGACAGTGTGTGTGGCCGGAGACGGTGGCCGCTGGAGCTGGAGGTTGAGCGATGACTTGGGGATCGATCAATAGACAAACTGCCTGGTTTGATCGCTTGGATCATTGTTTTTACTCCCTCCGTCCAAAAATAAGTGACTTGTGTTTTTCTAGATTCGGATGTACCTACACACTAAAATATGTCCATATACATGTGAATTTAGACAAATCCAAGTCATTTATTTCGGACGAAGAGTACATTTTTTCTTGGCTAGCTAGCTAGAAGTATTGGGCCTATTCTAGAGACGGTATACTATAGTAGGTAAAAAGAAATCTTCAAAATTTCTGGGTGTGCCAGGGCACACCCGGCACACCAGCTGGGTCCGCCCATGAACCTAGACCAGATGGAGAACCACCGAGTGCCGAGCCCATGGACCTGACGCAGATGTCGACTCCTGATCGACCACATGCTCGTACGAAAGAAGCCAACGGGGTCCGTGAGGCTGATCGGATCTGATGTTGTATACGACCGTTGAGGCCGTGGTGCTCGGCCGTGATGAAGACGGAACCGACCGCGGCGGATTTATTGATAAATAAGTTGAGTGTGACGGCGTTACCGAATCGGCCGGATGTGATCCAATCACCGCTTGATGATGAAAAAGTCAAAACAAATCTAGCCTCTAGTCGCCAAAGAATTGTAGATCACACTGGATAGGACCGTCACGATCGCACGATCATCGTCCCCAGTTTCCACAGACGGCGCCAATTGATAAGGGTTTGACTCGTCAATGCCCATTGTCATGGACTTGGGTTATGGAGAAGATGAGGATGCTGGAAATCACGAGACGGTTAACAGACACGTAGCAAGGGGACACGAGGTTTACCCAGATACAGGCCCCTAGAGGGAAAATCCTACTCCTGCTTGTTTGTTATTGATTGACGGTGAAACCAAAAGTTACAAGGGGTGTGCATGTGCAATCTGACATGAGGTATGTGTATGAGTTGGAGAGAGCGAGAGAGATCTGTAGATCTATTGTGGAGGTGGAGATCGTAGATCTGTCTATTGGGAGTTTATGGCGTAGCCTGTGTCGTGCCCTCCTCGTTGGACCCTCCTAGTCTTTATATATGGAGAGGCTAGGTCTCGAGTGCCAATACGAGTAGGTTACAAGTTGTATTCAAACTCTAATCTTGAGTTTTCCTTGTCTTGTGCGCTTGGGAGTCCGTGTCCATATGGTCTTCATAGCAAGTGAAACGTCATAGGCGTCATGGACCCTGACAGGTCGTCGAGTGGGCCTTCCGTCGAGCTGGACCAGGTAGGCTAACATTGAGTACCCATAGGGCATATCCATGTCAAGTGGAGAGAAAAATAATGAAATAATACATATTCTTCTGAATAATTGATGTTGTATAAACTTGTATCTGAATTCACTTATTTTTATTTACTGATATAAAAAATAGTGGAAATTAAATTTTAACATATCTACAACAAATGTGGCATATTTTTCATGACCACAAAATCTCATTATTTTGACCCCAAATGCAAACTGTGAACATCCACAAACTATGAAATAGTTCCCAGCCACTATCAAAAAAATAAAGATGTTTCCCTCGCGATTTTTAGGGCTACTGTGCTAGCTATAAATAACAATAGAATATGTTCTGGAAACATCTATTGATATTGATCCTTGTTTTCTCAATGTCTACTTGTAATTAAGGTGTGGCATTGAGAGGGCATCAAGATAACTAAGCAGTAATGTGGATGGCCGTTAGATCAATTTTGTTGTGCTCTCTATTGAAGATAGAAACTCTATTCTCCCGTCATTTTGTGCATGATTATAGAGAGTAATCATGCTTGTATATTCATGTATTGCATAGAAAGAGTGAGTTTACCAGATAAATTGTTCTCCTTAGTGAGTTTACCAAATAAATTGTTCTCTTTCTATACATTTGTATTATTATATGTCATTGATGTATATTCTTTTTTATTCTTATGGATGTGCTTTTGAATGTGCAACAAAGTTCATCGGACTCACATGTAGAATGACATTATATCTGTTTTAGCTTAGAGTAGTGGACAATAGTAGACCTTAAACACATTGAAATTCTATTGTTCTGTTATTCATCTAAGTGGCCCAAGAATATTCCAAAATAGTCAAACTATGTGGAGGAGAACAATGTATGTGTTCTCATTATCTTCAAATAACATATTGGGCAAGGATTCCCCTATCTTGATCGTAGTGACCATACCAACTCAAAGCTTAGAAATGACCCACACCCAGTTCACATATCTTGCTCCTTTCCTGAGATATATGTTCCTCTTTAAATAATCCAGATGACATATCTTCTTTGGGTTTGCTATTAAGACATGATTTCCATGTAACGAAAATACACCCTAATCTATAAAGACATAAAAATCGGTAGGATGAATCAAGGACGTGTGTTCTCTGACCATCTTCTCTTGGTTAAACTTTTCCTATTGCATGTAGCCTATACGATTTGTGGTAACAAACTAATTTGAAGAACACTTTGCATGAGTTATCACAATGGTTATGATCCAAAGAAGATAGTTCTAATTAATGTACACAAAATAATTATATAACAGAGGTTCATGAGATAACACAATGATAATGATCTGAAGAAGACAATTCTTATCAAAATATTTTACATCAAATATTTTTCCACTACAAAATAACTGCACTAATATAACCCAACCATCAAAATTATTCCACAAAACATGCATCTTCTATCGGTGGGTATTTTTAGGGACATTAATTTCTATTTTTCTAAATTTGATTGCTAATGAACAATGAAAATGCTAATTGAAAATATGTCTTGAAAATTATTTAGTTCTACGCACCATGGTTCTCCGTCATTTTTCATTCTCGTTGTACCACCTTGTACATGTGGGCTCACATTTTATATGCACAATCATGCAAAGATCTTTAGTATCCAATAAAATTAGACTCATCTGGCTCATCCTTGTTATTTCAAATTGAGATGCACTTATACTATAGACTAACTACTCTACACCTTTCTGAAGAAGGCCATGATTTGCAGTCATAGTGTAGTAACCAATAAGGTCAAACTGATATTTTTACGAACAAATATTAATATTATTTGGAGTGCGCATCCGGCAAGATGATCGCGAGAGTGGGTAACATGAATCTCCTCTTTTTGTGATACAAGAAATCGGGTCCATAGTCTTAATTGTACCAATTATCTCTGCATTAGCAGAGGCGAAAATCCGTGCAATCTTTCATGTCAATAGTTAAATATTTTGTCTACCAAACAAATTTTACATGTAGTCTAGACTATAAAGCTTCTTTTTCAGATCCGTCTATAAAGGATCACCGGGATAAAGGCTCGTGACTTGTTGTACTGGAAACCATGTTTTCCCCCGGTTGGTAAATATGTAAAACCACGGAGATCAGATTTATCAGCCTAGATCGGCACTGTAGAGTGCATTGTGTTATATTTTTCAGAGATTAAGAGACAGACCAGTGTAAACTAAATATGCCAATCACATGCGCATGTACACGTGAGACCAATCTTGGATCAGTGTCACATGTCTATACACGTACGTGAGGCAAGATTGAATATTAGATCATCTTGATAGCTCTTAATGGACACATCATTTGACCTGAGCTCAACCTAAGTTGAGAGTATCCCAATGCCATAATCTCTTGTCTTGTTTGACTTGAAATAAATTAAAGTTGCTAGTAGTATAATCCCACCATAGAAAACCTTGATAGTTCTTACAGGACACATCGTTTGACTTGAACTCAATTAAAGCTAAGAGTATACCAATGCAATAATCTCTTGTCTTGTTTAACTTAAAATGAATTAAAGTTGCTAGAATCCCAACATAGAAAACATTGATAGCTTTTACAGGACACATCGTTTTACTTGAACTCAACTAAAGCTGAGAGTATCCCAATGCAAAAATCTCTTGTCTTGTTTGACTTGAAAAGAATTAAAGTTGCTAGAATCCCAACATACACTAGTACAAACTCGTTACTTACAGACGGTGCCTAGAGGAGGTTTACTCCTAAACTAAAAAGAACCGGCTGTATTCAGCAACCTCAAGCAGTCGTTATATTATGACCGGCTCTAACAGAAGCCTCATATGGTTAGGAATTAACACTATCTCTAGTACTACTTTCTTCTCAGGCGGTTGTTAAAACAAAACGCCTCTAATGAAACCTGATACGAAGGTAAATAGTGGCCATCTCCCTAGAATGTTGAACCACAACCGTTCTAAAATATTAACCGCCTCTAGAGGATATAGGTCCTTAGTCGATCGCTTTTGCTTCCCCCGGTCTCCACTTAGACCAAATCCACTCACCTACCAGCGCTGGGAAAACCCTCTCCGACGACGAAATCCCCTTCTCTCCCCGGCAACAACCAAATCCCCTTCCCTCCTCGGCGATGACGACTGCATCTAGGTCACCAATGTAAGTTCTCCTCGACCTACTGTCGTTCACGGCCGTCACCTCCTCGTCTAGGTTCATCGTGTCAGTGCTCCATATAGGTCACCGGTGATGGATCTTGGTTGCCGTGTCAATACCTTGTTGTAGGGCAGCGGGCCAGTGTTGCTGTCTAGGTCACTTTATGATTTTGTGGTAGTCACCAAATTAATGCCCCAAATTGTTGGTTTTCATAGTTATGTTAGTGCCAATGGATAGTCTTATGCCCCAAATTAGTGCCAATGATGAAGATGTGAGGCACTTAGAATGTTGATGGGATGATCTGCATCTACCTAGTGTCTTTGTACAACCACTATGCTTTATTATAGATTCATCTCATTGATTTTTGCCAAGGATTAAATTGTGGCACTATCTGTGTCCATGGGTGGTGATGTGTAGCTCAGATCATAGTAGAGATTCGTTGGGTAACCCCAAGAGGAAGGTATGATGAGCACAGTAGCAAGTTTTCCCTCAGTAGAAACCAAGGTTATCGAACCAGTAGGAGGAAGGAAACGACCCAAAGGTGTTGCTAGCAACTTGGAAATCTACACAACACAAACTCAAGACTTTGCCCCAACGAACAGTGAGGTTGTCAATTTCACAGGTTTGCTAAAAACAAAGGATTAACTGTATGGTATGGAAGGTAATGGTGGCTTGCAGAAAGTAAACAGTAACAGTGGAAGATGTATCAATGGTAAAGATTGGATCGGGGTCCATAGTTCACTAGAGGTGTTCTCCTTAAGATAAACAGCATAACATGCTGGGTAAACAAATTACAACGGGGCAAATGACAGGACAGAGCAAGGCATAACAATGCAATACTAGACATTCATGATCCTATGAGATTTGATTGGGCATTACAACAATATACATATACCTCCATTAAACTGCATCTATGACTAGTAATCCACCTTCAGGTTATCATCCGAACCCCCTCCAATATTAAGTTGCAAGCAATGGATAACTGCTTTAAGCAAGGTGTGTAAAGTAAACAATACACTTGTTCCATGAACAAGAGATCGTTGTTTTCTCCCTAGTAGCAACAGCACATCTACAACCTTAAAGATTTATGTCACTTCCCAGATTAAATAGAGACATGAACCCACTATCGAGCATAAATACTCCCTCTTGGAGTCACTAGCATCTACTTGGCCAAGATAGCTACTAGAAATGGAGAACATGCAAGATCTCAAATAACACAGACATGATAGAATCAATAAGATAAAATCATTAACCAATCTGACATAGTAATCTCAATATTCATCGGATCCCCGCAAACACAACATACATGATTACAATTAGACGATCATGATCATGAACGCAGCTCACAAGATCTAAACATGGTAGCACAAACACTACTGCAGAACAGGCTATTAGTGACAGGCTCAAAAGGCTCATTAGTGACGGGCAAAGTGCATGTCACTAATGACTAGTCACTAGTACAAAATTACTAATGACGGGCAAGTGCCTGTCACTAGTATATGTATTAGTGACCGGCAAAAGAGACGCACGTCATTGGTTGCTAGTATGCACATGTACAAAGATTTTGTAGTGACAGGCTCGTTATCATGCCTGTCACTAATTTGAATTTCGATAATAAAAAAAATAAATACATAACATAATATTTGGATAGATAACACATTGTCATAATAAATTGCAAGCTATCATAATAATGGACAGTTTATTGATCAGTTATCTAGCAAGCAGTTTGAACTCCAAAGAACATACCAACACAAAATATTTAACCAGAGGTAAGGAATTATATAATTTGGGGTTTTTGTGCCTCAGTTAGCCACCAAACGCCCATGCATCGCTGGCTATGTGTAGTGCCTCAGTTAGCCGCCAAACGCCCATGCATCGCTGGCTATGTGTATCTTCTACTCATTGCTGTAATGCCCGACACTATCGATGGGAGGAGGGTGAGTGGTCAGAGCAGTCAACTATAGTTCCCCGCGATGGTTGTTCACTCCTCTACTTCAAACTGCAATCAGTGCATCTGCTCCCTAGATGCATCAACCGTTTTGGGTTCTGCATAAGACAAACAATATTACAACGTGAGAACAGAAAGGGGATCAGTGAGAAGCTGTAAAACAATATTATGAGAAGCTATAAAACAACATGAGAAACAATATTACAATTTGGACTGGGAGATTGAAATGTTGAACAGAATGGGGATCGGTGAGAAGCTGTATTGTATCATGAGAACTCTTACGTACATGGATTGCAGTATCGAGAGTCATAGAGTTAAGCAAAGGTTTATCCACAGAGAAGCACGTACCACAACTGGCTTATAAACATATCTAAATCTAAAGTTCATGCATGGAAGAAAACAATTCGAACAGTTTAACAAGTGTGTATCTATAATATCAATACCACTATTTGCATCGACTGCGTTTGCAGTATAGCACTAAGATGGTAAAAATAGAATCTTCCAATCCAAATGTGAAGAATAAGCTAATAACACCAATGTATTAAGATTCACATTATTACCATATATCTGAAATATTCCCCTCCATGGTCTTGCATTTAGGGAACTGTGGTGTAGCACCGAGATGGTAAAAATAAATCCAAAAGTGAATGAAAAAGCTAATAACACTGATATTCAGATTCCAGTTATATTTACAACTTATCCTAAATATTATCCGCCATGGTCTGTTGATCTTGGTCCAAGCATAGACCGAGAGATGCTAGCTGTACTGATTGTCTTCAAAATAAAATAAAAGATTGATCTGAGTACAATTTTCTCTATATGAAGAATATAAACAACACCTGGCGGGCGCCCTTATCATACGGTGTTTGATCCCATGCATGTGCGTACTGAGGAAAATGTACAGTTTGCTTCCAATATACAAGCCATAGTCCTTTTTTTACTTTATATTATATCAGCCCTAGTTTGACATGCAAAGAAAAAAAGGCAATGATGCTAGACCTACAACTTCTGTTTGTGGTGATGGGGGCAGAAACTTTGAGGTAGCGTGACGGAAATCTACTATGGCCTAATAGAATTCAAGGATCTATCTTAACCATTGAGATTAAAATAGAAGGTTTAAAATAATTAATTTTCTAGGATAAACATGGGTGCCCCAAGGGAGTATAAGATGTGTAGACAGTTAAATCATGACCGAAGCATCAAACACAACTACGAAAGAGTTTTTTGGTCATTGTGATGCCACACGTTCATGAAAATTTGCAATTATGATATCAGCTCATAAGTTGAGTGTGACGTACCTGCAAGATGTCCATACGATTGTGCCCAACGAAGAAGTACGACATGGCAGCAACAATCTGATGGCGGAGGTGGCCTCGATCTAGAGGACAGTGGTTAGGTTTGAGGTATGGGGAGATCGAAACAGGTAGGCGAATTCCTGAAATGGTGTTAGTCTTATGGTTCATTGGTGAGGCTGAAACTTCAGAAGGACCTTGGGAAAACTCAAGACAACGATGTACCAAGCTGTAATCTGACAAAAATCTCAATAGGAAGATATATAAAAAGGTAGAGTTATACACTAATAATGTACCATAACAGGGCACTCAATTAAATAAGCATATGTCAGAATCTGAATGGCTCTAACATGAAGATTATATGTGCGAAGCTGAAGATTCAGGTGTATTATATCAAACTACAGTAAGAGCCACAACAACAACGTAGTTCTTTTGTAGAGAATTGCCAACAAATTCTCTGACAACACAAGGTGCAATCAGTAAACACAGAGTAGTGCATTCAAATCTATAGAATTTCTATTTGCAAGTTCTTCAGAACAACAAACACAAGATCATAAACTAAAGGAATCTATATGCAAATTTTAATTGTGATGGAACAACAAACACAGGTTCAGATCATAAATTTACATGGAGAAAAGCTATGCAACAACATCAAATTTATCAGCGTAATACGAACCTGGGACGCGTCGGGGGCGGCAGGCCTAGCGGGATAGCTGGAAGGAGGCCCGGCGGGTGGCCAGGGTCGCGTCGGCGGTGAGAGGTCTGGCGGGGAAGGGTAGGAAGTAGCGCATCGTTGGTGGGCGACGGCTTCCACACATCGGGGGACGGGCAGTGCGGTGATGGGATGCAGAACGGTGTTCTCGGGCGGCGGCGGGAGGGGCTGGCGGCGAGCGACTTGGGTAACCGGCGGCCGTGTGGTGTTTGTGGCGGCCAAGTCGTGGTTGACTTGCTGGGGTTGGGGAGATAGACGAGGGGCTCATGGTCTCCTAGACGTATCTGGGCAACCACAAAGTCAAACTAATCGATACGTGTGTGGGATATTAAGTAGTTGGGCTGGGCCCTGGCCTGTGTGGGGATTCACTTTGTACTATTTTTTCTATATTTCGGACTAATCGGTACACTGGAGTTGAAACCGAATTTCCAAACTTTAATCCCACCTGAGAATGTGTTCGAATTTTTCGAGTTCGGGCTATACGGGATCGGGCTCTAGTTTTTCGGGTTCAAGACTCAGTATTGGGTTTTATGACCATGTGACTTTTCGGCCTCCATAAAAAATAGTAGTGACACACATATTTTAAGGCTGTTACTAATCATAGCTTTACCGGTGACATACATATACATATGCCCGTCACTAAGTAATTTTGTCATTCAGTCGTTCTTTAAAAAAATACTAGTGACAACCACTTTTTTACGCCTGTCACTAGTATTTTATACTAATGACAGGTTTATCCTTGCCTGTCGCTGGTAATGCATATTAGTGACAGACGCTGTTTTGCCCGTCACTAACCACATGGAGGCTATAAGCCTTTCCGCAGTAGTGAAAAGAGGAGAAACAACCATCTAGCTACTACATGGACCCATAGTCCAAGGTGAAACTACTCACGCTTCATACCGGAGGCTGGCATGGTGATGAAGAAGGCCTCCGAGATGATCTCTCTCCTCCGGCAGGGTGCCGGGAAGAGCTTCAGATCCCCTTCGATCTAGGGACGATGGTGGTGGCGGCTACGGACTATTTCGTGGAAGATTGATCGGATACTTAGGGTTTAGGTATCGGGGGATTCTTATAGGCGAAGAGGGAGGCCGAGAGGGTGCCCGAGGCGGATGCACCCACAGTGCGGGCGAACCCAGCTGACCGAAGTGTGGCCCTCTCGAGGCCCTCCTCCGTCTCGTCTTCTGGATCCGTGTTCCCCGCGGTAAAATATTGACTTTGGCTTTTGTCCCGTCCAATTCCGAGAATATTTATTTTCTGACTTTTCTGAAAACAAAAACAACAGAAAATAGGCAACTGGCACTGTGACATCTTGTAGGTTAGACATAGAAAACATATAAAAATACCTCAAAGAGAAAACAAAGCAAAACAAAGTAGATACTAAACAAGCATGGAACATAAAAAATTATAGATACGTTTACTACGTATCAATGGGATAATGTGCATATAGCAAATGTTCCGTAAGAACACATTTGTTGTGCAAGCTTCTTGCTACATGTTCAATTATCTCATTGACTTATGTGTGATTTTTTAGTATAAGGCCCAACTTGTTTTTTCACAACTATGTGTTTTTCATAGTTTTTAAATTTGATTCTTGTAGTTCACTACTTATAATTTGATTCTTCTAGTTAGCAAGTCTCCAAATGGCTATACTGTCAAGAATAGATCCAGAAAGAGATGCATGTAGGAATTGTGAATACTGCAAAATGGAAGTACTGATGTCGAAGGAGCCTACTATATAGCATAGCATCGAATTACATATTTTAAAATAGTTGCTACCGACTCTAAGATAATATTTAAACCTATTGTATAACATCAAAACAAAACATTCTAATTACTGCAATGTCTATTTAGGTTTCTAAAACCAACGCTGGCTTAATCGATGTTACATCAGATGATGATGATGATGATTATGATTATGATGTGAAGCAACTTGTAGTCAAGAGACGTAAGAAATCGAGGTTCAGGGCATCTGATAATATTGTTAGAGTGAACAAATCTAAGAAAACAAGGATTACAACTCAGGTGTTTAAATTATAATAAGTTTGATGTATATACAATTTATTCCTTTTGAGAGTTTACTTACATATATATCATTTAGACATTAATCATTTTTCCTTAACACGATGTGTCGTCGTGTCTAGTATGCAAGAGCAATTGCTTATCCAGGTCGTCATCGAGCATGACCTTTTGTATCTACTTGTTAGAGTCATAGGGGTTCTAGAACTCAGTGATAACAAACAATTTTTTTCAAACTACACTGTAAGTCTATAACCGTTTGTTTAATGTCTGACTTTTTTGGTGCACAAACTATTCCATGCAATTCAAGGTTTATGTTCAATATAGGCACATATGAATGTGAGAGTGTGCAATTCAAGGGCCTTGGGTACACCTACAAGATTGACCTCGAGAAAAGAAAGAACAAGACTATCATGCGAGGTGAAGGATGGAAGCAATTCATCACACAGAACGATCTTACAGGGGAAGAAATATTATGCTTTTATTTGATAGGGCCCATGCCGAGGATAAATGTTCTCTATTTCTGTGGTCTTGGTGGTGAGAAAGACGTATGTGAATCTACGGTTGTCTCCCAAAGATGACGCCTTAGCGAGGATGAGGTGGAACACCTCCTAGATACCCTACTGTAGGGGTTCATAGCATGGAAAACAAAAAAATTCTACCACATGAATACACACACAAGCCAAGATCTATCTACTAGATTGTCGCAACGAGTCGATTATATTACTCACCCTCGAAGATTCCAAAGCGGTTAACGAGAGCAGATTCCCGTGGGTGATGTAGTCGTACACTTGCCGATCTCAAGATCGCATAGATTATTTTTCCTGCGCCGCGTTCCGGCAGCTCTCCCGCAGTCGGTCACACGTTCGGGACTCGATGAAGACCTTCCTCTCCCTTGTTCCATCAGGCAGCGGAGGTTTTAATTCTCTCCTCGCGATTCCGGCAGCATGACGGCGTGGTGTCAGAAGTAGAGGGAAGATCCCGCAGGACTTAGCCTTAAGCCAAAGCGGGTTAGGATGGATTAGAAGGGTTCCTTGGCGTTCTAGGCTTTAGTGGCCGGAGAGGAGGAGTGATGACCCACAAGTGTAGGGGATCGCAATAGTCTTAGCGGGTAGTATTACCCAATTTATTGATTCGACAGAAGGGGAGCCAAAGAATACTTGCAAGCCTTAACAACTGAGTTATCAATTCATCTGCACCTAGAAATAGTTCTTGCTCACAGAAGTTTATCAGTAGCAACGGTTTGTAATAGCAACAGCAACAGTGAAACAATAGCAATAGTAACAGTAACGGTAACAGTAGGATTCGAGTGCGGTAGGCATAGGGATGGATGGACGGGCGTTGCATGGACGAGTCTAAACATGTAACTTCAAGACCTAAGGCATTGCAGATAAATAATAATAAGCATCCAAGTACTAAACAATCCTAGGCATGTGCTCCATATATAGTCATATGTGCTCGCAATGAGAACTTGCACAACATCTTTTGTCCAGTCAGCCTGTGGCAGCGGGGCCTCTAGGGAACTACTGGCAATTAAGGTGCTCCTTTTAATAGAGCACCGGAGCAAAGCATTAACACTCCATGAACACATGTGATCCTCACACCACAGCCATACCCTCCGGTTGTCCCAATTATTGTCACTTTGGGGCCTTTGAATCCGGACAATGATATGTATACACAACTTGCAGATAAGATCATAAACAATACTATCATAATGATTCAATAATAAGTTCAGATCTGAGATCATGGCACTCGGGCCCTAGTGACAAGCATTAAGCACAACAAGTTGCAACAAAGTCAAATAGCACTAATAGAGATACTAGGCACTATGCCCGTAACAGATCTTATTCGATTACATGATAGAACTCATCCAATCCCTACCATCCCCAAGCCTACAGCGGGGGATTACTCACTCATGGATGAGGGAAACATCGGTGGTTGATGGAGATGCGTTGGTGATGATGATGGCGATGACCCTCTCCAAATTCCCCGTACCGGCAGGGTGCCAGAATGGAGTTTCTGTATCCGAATCTTGGTTTCTGATGGCGGCGGCGGAGCAGAATTCTTTCTGGAAAACTATCGAACCCCCCTTTATTTTAGGTCAGAAGGCAACTTATAGACGCGGAGGGAGGCCGAGGAGCTGCCTAGGGTGGCCAAACCTCCCCCAGGCATGGGGTCAGTGGGCTCGCGCCTGGGGTGGGTCTGGGCCCCCATGCCTCCCCTCCGTCTCCCCTTCTGGCTCCGTGGATCTTCTGGTGAAATATAATTTTTGGCATATTTTCCGGGATTTTTCCTGATAGTTCATTTCTGCACAAAAACAAGACACCAAGGTAATTCTGCTGAAAATAAATGCAGTTAGTTGTATCCAAATCACACAAGTTTAGAGAAGAAACAATAGCAAAGTGTTCAAGAAAGTAGATATGTTTTGGACATATCAACTCCCCCCAAGCTTAGCTTATTGCTTGTCCTCAAGCAATTCAGTTAAAATTGAGTGCGATAAAAGAACTTTCACAAACACTTTGCTTCATATGATGGAAATATTCTTAGCACAAGAGTAGATGCTTAGACAATTCATAATAAGGAGTATTCAACTAAGTCTACTCAATAGTCATGGCAAGATACGAAGAGAAACCAACTCAAAAATAATAAGTAGCATGAAACATAAACATAAGCAACATTGCAATGCTCATAATAAGGTATGATAGAGTAGTATCTCGCTTGCCTTTGTTTGAAGAGCACAATAAAATGCCAAGGCATCTCTGAAGTTCACATGAAGACTAGAGATAAAGATATCAGAGATACAACCATCAAAGTCATGACATAATTAACCAAGTTTTGAAACAAACACAAGAATGACAACTATGCTCTCAAGAAGGTGCTCATAGAATAAGTGGTGACTCAACAAAATTGTGAAAACGGTTTTGTGAAGGTTTGAAAGGCTTCCTAATGCTGAAAGGAAGGTACTCATTAGCTTTGAGCTCTCATTGCCCCTATCATAGGCATCTTCATGTGGTTAAGGTGAAAGTGAGGTCCACTCTGAATCATATGCTTGACAGACCATAGACTGGAAATCCCAAGTCCCTTGAGTACGAGGGCCGCTCCGCATGCTACTCAACTTTGGTCACCTGAAAGTTCTTGTCATTGTAAATACATGCATATCATCGAGAACCGCCAACGGGGTACCCCTTGCATATGGTACATGAGCTTTCCCATAACCAAAATGACAAGGCAAGCAGACAATGAGCATCTTAGCAATCTTTTTATTTACCATATGCATAGCTTTTTATTAAGGAAGATTCATAGATGCTCATTATGGTGATGCTGCAAGTTTCCACCATGATTAAGCATGGATTAGGCTAGCGTCCCAGGCATTTCTCTAACACAATGTACAAACTCCATGAACTAACAACTTCCCCTTTTATTTCACATCGTCGACATTTGTAAACAAAAGAGCAAAGTATCAACTGGATGAGATATCCAACAAGTGTTGAAAGCGTTCCCCGTGACAGCACGGTTCTGCTGACTCCCAGTATATAATAAGCAAGCATATAACTTTCATGGACTAGTCACAATGGTTCAGGATTATTAAGCGCAAGGAATAAAGTGTGCCATCAAGTTCGTGAGAGCTTTACTAACTAACTTTCTCAAAACAGTCAAACATTTTATTTTGGAAGAAACACGGCATATGGAATATGCACTGAAGTAGCAAATGATGCTAATAGGTAGGTATGGTGGACACAGCTGGCAATATTGGTTTTGGGAATTTGGAAGCACAGGTAAAGCACACACTCAGTGCAAGTGAAGGCTAGCAATAGAGAGAGAGAGCGATAAACGAGAGAGCAATAACTATCATAATCATGCTTGCAACAAAACAGGACTAACTATGGCATGAAAGTGATACAAGAACTCTGAGGCAAAATAAATCATCGAGGCTTACTGTCTATTTATTAGTCATATGCATGCGTGAGCATGTGCCAAGTCGATTCACATGAACAGTTAGAGGAGGATACCACAATATCATACCGAAGTATGAATAAAACAATGCAAGCAAACATTCATATGACATGCTACAAACTATTAGCAAGCTGGATCTAATCATAGACAAGAAAGAACTACTAAGCATCCATAATGACATACACCTTACACAAACAGGCTAAGCATGCTCGCAATGATGAGTAAGCGCTCAAACCAAGCACGGGGGGCCTGTTTGAGGCCATAAAGAGAACGTCGAAGACGACAAACCATCCCCTCGGGAACAGAATACCCAGGAGGCTGCATATAAACCTCCTCACTCAACTCACCATTGAGAAAGGCATTCTGAACATCAAGCTGGGACACAGACCATGACGAGCAAAACAAAGAAGAAGAATGCATACGGTGGTGGTCATATGAGCCACAGGAGCAAAGGTCTCATCATAGTCACGACCATGCTCCTGCTGAAAACCACGAGCCACAAGACGCGCTTTATAGCGCTCAAGAGATCCATCAGAGCGAGTCTTAATCTTATAGACCCACTTACATGTGATAGGACAAACACCGGGAGGGGGAGAAACAAGTTCCCAGGTGCCAGTGCGCTCAAGCGCAGCGATCTCCTCAGCCATGGCCAGCTGCCATTCAGGATGATGCTCAGCATCCCGATAAGAAGTCGGCTCAGAGGCAACAGAAAGACCATACTGACTAGGAGAGTAACGGTCGGGGGCACGACGCTGACGAACAGAATGAGTAGATGGAAGATCATTAGACGAAGACGACGCAGGAGACAACGATGAAGAAGAGGGAATAGTAGAGGAAGACTCCGGAGAACGAGGAGAACTAGGAGAACTAGACGGAGCAGAGGAGGACAGCGTC
Source organism: Avena insularis (assembly GCA_023614405.1). Classification (NCBI taxonomy): domain Eukaryota; kingdom Viridiplantae; phylum Streptophyta; class Magnoliopsida; order Poales; family Poaceae; genus Avena; species Avena insularis. The sequence goes on along the minus strand of CM042684.1, from coordinate 38,190,913 downwards.
GAAGAAGAGAAATTAGGGGGAGGAGATCCTGAAGAAGACACAATAGGCGTAGAAGGAGGTGTGTCGGGAAAGAGAAGAAAAGAGATATCTTCCACCGGGTAAGTGCCCTCGGTGGGACGAGGATAGATAGGACGCGTCTCATCAAAAGTAACATCACGAGAGATACGCATCCGACGACCAACAGGGTCCCAACAGCGATAGCCCTTATGCTCATCACTGTATCCAAGGAAGACACACTCAACAGATCGGTCGGTTTGGTGCGTTCATGAGGAGCAAGGAGAACATAGCAAACACAACCAAACAAGCGAAGCATGGAGTAATCTGGAGACTGTCCAGATAGGCGCTCAAGAGGGATACCACCCTGCAAGGCAGCAGAAGGCTGAATATTGATGAGGTAAGCCGACGTAGCGATAGCCTCAGCCCAGAAGTGCGGCGGGAGAGAAGAAGCAATCATCATAGCGCGAGTGGTCTCAAGAATATGGCGATGCTTACGCTCAGCAACGCCATTCTGGGCATGTGCGCCAGGACAGGAGAACTGAGCAAGGGTGCCCTACTCAGCAAGAACACCTCGCAACATTTGGGAGATATACTCACCAGCAGAATCAGCACGAAAAACACGGATGGGGGTAGAATACTGAGTACGGACCATGGCCGCAAAACACTGATATATGGAAAGCACTTCACTGCGAGAGCGCATAAAATACAACCAAGTGTAACGAGAAAAATCATCGATGAATAAAATGTAGTAGCGATGCCCCCCTTTCGAAGCGAAAGGAGCCGGACCCCAAACATCGGAATAAACTAAATCAAAAGGTCGCTGAGATACAAACGCGCTAGTAGGATAGGGAAGCTGAATCTGTTTACCCAACCTACTGAAGGGTTTCGCAGCATAGTAAATCAAAATTTTCTACGGAAGCAAACAGAGGGAAAGCCAAGATCTAATCTAGGAGATGCAAACAACAAGAGAGATTGGATTAGATCTTCATACCCTTGAAGATTCGCACAGCGGAACGTTCGTCGGAACGTGGGTGATGTAGTCGTACTCGCTTCTCCTCCTTGCGATCCGATCCGATCTAGCACCACAAGTGGCGGTGCCTCCGTGAGATGCACACGTGCGGCACCTCGACGTCTCCTCCTTCCTCGGACCAGCAAGTATGGTGGAGAGATGGATTGGATCTACAACGCGACGGCGCGGTGCAATTGGTGGAGAATTTCTGCAGCAGGGCTTCGCCTACAAGCAGTCGGGAGGGAGAGAGGAAGGGCAGCAGGGCGGCTAGGGTTGGAGGGGAAGGTGTGTCTAGGGGGAGGGGGCGCACCAGCCCTCTATATATAGAGGGGGTGGCGGCGGCCAGCCCTAGCCCCTCCTCCAAGCCTATCTCCGGTTTAAACGATTTAAACTCTCCCCTTATCTAGAAATTCTATCCCTAGATTTAAACGAGTTAAATCTATCTAGAATCGGCTGGGCCCTATGGGGCCTTGTGCCCCTGGCCCAATGCTCCCTCATAGGCCCATGCCCCCTCCGTAAGGTGGGACCACGTTGGCCCCTTCCGAAGGTTCTAGAAGCTTAGGTACAATACCGATTAATCCTAACAATTCAATTCCAAAAACTGCCGCCTTATATGAATCTTATTCTTGGACCATTCGAACCTCTCGTGATATCCCGGATCCCATCCGAGACTCTGAACAAAATTCATAAACCAATTATCCAATCTATCCTAGCGTCGAGACACGTTAAGTGTGTGACCTGAGTTCGAGAATATGCGTACATAATCTTCTATCAATAATCAAGCAAAGTCTGGGCACCCATATTGACTCCCACACATTCATCGATGATCATATCGGATGAACCACGATGCCAGGATTCAATCAATCCCATATATATATTCCCTTCGTCTCGCGATATTTTACTTGCCCGAGATTCGATCGTCGGTATCGTCATACCTAGTTCAATCTCGCTCACGGCAAAGTACTTTACTCGTTCCGTAATCCAATATCACTTTGTGATCAACTCCTTAACCACATGCTTGCAAGCGGTGTTGATATCGATTAAAGTGGGCCGAGTATATCTCCGACTTGGGAGGACAAATCCCATCTCGATACATACAACCAGAGATACTTTCCGATTACCGAGAGACACCTTTATGATCACCCTCTCATAGGATGACGTTTGATGACCTCAAAGCTTTCTTCCGATACCGTGGAGTTAAATTATCTCATGGTCTAAGGAATACAATATTTGACATAAGAAAAACTTCGCAAAGACGAACACGATGACACGATCTAATTGCTTCGCTTAGTTTGGGTCTATCCACCATATCATTCTCCCAATGATATGATCTCATTATCAATTGACAACTCATGTCTATGGTTAGGAAACCTTAACCATCATTGATCAATGAGCTAGTCCATAGAGGCGTACTAGGGACACGGTGTTGTTCACAAACCACACAAGTATTAATGTTTCCGCTTAATACAATTCTAGCATGGAATATAAACTTTATCATGAACAAGAATTATAATAATAACATCTTTATTATTGCCTCTAGGGCATAATTCCAAGTCTCCCACTTGCACTAGAGTCAATAATCTAGTTTACATTTGGCAACAATCTCACACCCATGGCACTGAGGTGCTGATCATGTTTTACACGTGGAAGAGGTTTAGTCAATGGATCTGCGACATTCAGATCTGTATGTACTTTGCTGATCTTCAGATCTCCATCTGCTATATAATCTCGGATTATATGAATCTTGATTGATATGCTTGGTCTTTGGATGATATCTTGGTTCCTTAGCGAGTGCTATGGCGCCGGTGTTGTCACACAATATCTCCAGTGGGTCCAATGCACTTGGAACCACCAAGCTCGATGATGAAGTTTGATCCAAACTCCTTCACTTGACGCCTGCGGCAGCCATGTATTCCGCTTCTCATGTAGATCCGCGATCACGCTTTGCTTGCGCTTCTCCAGCTCACAGCTCCTCCATTGAAAATATACGTATCACATGCGAGATTTACAATCATCCTTGTCGGTATCGAAACTAGCATGGACGTAACCTTTTACGACCAATGTTCATCACCCCCATAGACTAAGAACATTTCTTTAGTCCTATTTAGGTACCTTAGGATGTTCTTCACGGCTGTCCGTGGTTCCACTCTGGATCACTTTGATATCTGCTCGTCAAACTAAGAGCATTGGACACATCCGGTCTAGTACACAGCATGGCATACATGATGGAACCTATGGCCGAGGCATAAGGCACTTTGCTCATAGCTTCCCTATCATTTACCGTAGCTGGACATTGAGCCTTGCTCAATATCTTACCTGACAACATAGGCACTGAACCTTTCAATGCCTTATCCATTCTGAACCTTTTCGTAACTTTGTCTAGGTATGTACTCGCTTAAAGCTATCGAGCGTCTTTGTCTATCTCTATAGATTTTGATGCCCAATATATAAGCAGCTTCACCTAGTTCTTTCATTGAAAAACACTTGTTCAAATAACTCTTCACATTGTTAAGCATGTTGATGTCATTTCCAATAATCAATATGTCATCCACATATAGTACCAGAAACGTCACCGAGCTCCCACTCACTTTCTTGTAGATGCAAGCTTCGTAGCAATTTGGAACAAACCAAAGCTCTTGATCACTTGATCAAAACGAAGGTTCCAACTCCGAGATGCTTGCTTCAGTCCATAAATGGAACGCTGAAGTTTGCATACTTTATTAGCATCCTTAGGATCGACAAAACCTTCGGGTTGTATCATATACAACTCTTCATCAATGTTGCCATTGAGGAAAGCAGTCTTGACATCCATTTTCCATATTTCATAATCATGAAATGCAGCAATTGCTAATAAAATCCGAATGGACTTAAACATCGCTACGGAAGAGAAAGTCTCATCGTAGTCAACACCTTGAACTTGTCAAAAACCTTTCGCAACAAGCCGTGCTTTATAGACGGTAACATTACCATCTGCGTCCGTTTTCCTTTTGAAGATCCATTTGCACTCAACGGCCTTTCGGTCGCTAGGAGGGTCCACCAAAGTCCATACTTGGTTTTCGCTCATGGATCCCAATTCGGATTTCATGGCTTCTAGCCATTTCTCAGTCTGGGCTCATCATCGCTTCCTCATAGTTCGTGGTTCACCGTCTTCTACTAACAAGACAGTCGAAGACAGGTTGCCGTACCACTCGGGAGGGCACGCGACCTTGTCGACTGACGTTCGATGTGACATCGTCCAAAGCTTCATGATCCTTGTCATTAGCTTCCTCTATTGTTGGTGCAGGCGGCACTGGAACAATTTCAAGTGCTGCGCTACTCTCCAATTCAAGATTAGGTTCAATAACCTCGTCTAGCTCTACTTTCCTCCCACTCACTTCTTTCGAGAGAAACTCCTTCTCAAGAAAGGAACCGTTCTTTGCGACAAACACTTTGCCTTCGGTTCTGTGATAGAAGGTATACCCAATAGTTTCCTTAGGGTATCCTATGAAGACGCATTTCTCCGCTTTGGGTTCGAGCTTGTCCGCATCAACTTCTTGGCGTAAAGCATCCCCAAACTTTAAGAAACGACAACTTAGGTTTAGCACCAAACCACAGTTCATACGGTGTCGTCTCAACGGATTTAGATGGATCCCTATTTAAAGTGAATGCAGCGGTTTCTAATGCATAACCCCAAAATGATAACGGCAAATCAGTAAGAGACATCATCGATCGGACCATATCCAATAGGGTTCGATTCCGGCGTTCAGACACACCATTGCTTGTTGTGGTGTGGCGTGAGTTGTGAAACGATTCCACTTGCTTTGAGATGCGTGAGAAAATCATAACTCAAATATTCGCCCCCACGATCGGATCGTAGAAACTTAATCTTTCTGTTACGATGGTTCTCCACTTCATTCTGAAATTCTTTGAACTTTTCAAACGTTTCAGATTTATGTTTCATTAAATAGATATACCCATATCTACTTAAGTCATCGGTAAAAGTGACAAAATAGCGATATCCACCGCGCGTCGAAACACTCATCGGTCCGCATACATCGGTATGTATGATTTCCAACAAGTCCGTTGCTCGCTCCATCATACCGGAGAACGGGGTTTTGATCATCTTGCCCATGAGGCATGGTTTGCATGTGTCAAATGATTCAAAATCAAGAGACTCCAAAAGTCCATCAGAATGGACTTTCTTCATGCGCTTTACACCAATATGACCTAGACGACAGTGCCACAAATAAGTAGTATTATATCTATCTACTTTGCATCTCTTAGCCTCAATGTTATGGATGTGTGTTTCATCCCTTTCGAGATTTAGAAGAAATAAACCACTCACAAGAGGTGCATGACCATAAAAGATGTTACTCATATAAATAGAACAACCATTATTCTCCGATTTAAATGAATAACCGTCTTGCAATAAACACGATCCAGAAATAATGTTCATGCTCAACGCAGGCACATAATAACATTTATTAAGGTTTAAAACTAATCCCGAAGGTAAAACTAAGGAGAGCGTGCCGACGGCCATCACATCAACTCTTGATCCGTTGCCAACGCGCAGCGTCACCTCATCCCTCGCAAGCCGCCGTCTATTCCGTAGCTCCTGTTTCGAGTTAAAAATATTAGCAACTGAACTGGTATCAAATACCCAGGCACTACAACGAGGGCTAGTAAGGAAAACATCAATAACGTGTATATCAAATATACCTTTGATGGTGCCAGCCTTCTTGTCCGCTAAGTACTTTGGACGATTCGCTTCGAGGACCCTTGTCCTTGCAATAGAAGCACCGATTGTCGGCTTAGGACCAGACGTGAGCTTCTTCTCAAATAGGGCAACAGCAGCTTGCCGCCTTTCTTGAAGGGCTTCCTTGCACCCTTACCTTTCTTAAAGGTGGGTGGCTTGTTGACCATCAACACATGATTATTATTTTTGATGTTCACCTCCGCTACTTTCATCTTAGCAAAGAGCTCAGTGATCATATCAGTGGAACCAATCTGATTGTGATCAACTACAAAACTTTTGTAGCTAGGAGTGTCAATCTTGAGCTCCTCTGGAATCTTGCAGTCCAGTTGCTCAAGGCGTTGAGTGTAGCCCGTCATCTCAATGGCATGCTCACTAACGGAACTCCCTTCCTCCATCTTGTAGTTAAAGAATTTCTTAGAGATCTCATATCTCTCAGAACGGGCTTGAGTCTGAAACATGTTTTTCAGCTCCTCGAGAATCTCAAAGGGCGGGAACTCCTCAAAACGATTTTGAAGATCCGATTCCATAGCATAGAACATGACGATCTTAATCAAATCATAATCATCCTTTTGCGACTGTTAAACAGCTTTTTCATCAGCCGGCGCATCTATAGCAGGGGCGTCACCTAGCGCTTTCTTAAGGACATAGTCCTTTTGTCCGCCAGACAGAATGATTCTTAGATTGCGGAACCAGTTGGTGAAGTTAGACCCATTGTTTCTAAGCTTTTCTTTCTCAGCAAAAACGTTGAAGTTGAAGTTGGACTTGGCCATTGGATCTACAGTATTTGCAAGTACAATTTAGACTATGTTCATGATAAATAGTTCAACTTAATCAAATTACTAGATGAACTCCCACTAAATTCAACATCCCTCAAGTTGTTTAGTGAACACGATCCAAATTCACCACACCTAATCCGATCATCACGAGAAGAGATGTGGTTTCAATGGTGGACAACGAAGTGTCGATCATATCATTCATATGACTCATGCTTAACCTTTCGGTTCTTGTGTTTGAGGCCATATGCGTACATGCTAGGCTCGTCAAGTTAGACCAAGTATTTCCGTGTGCAAAAACTGCTTGCACCCGTTGTATGTGAGCGTAGAGTCTATAGCACCCGATCATCACGTGATGCTTGGACCTGACGAACTTTTAGCGGTGCATACATGGGGAGAACACAGTTTTATCTTGATCTTTAAGTGAGGAATCATCTTATAATGCTACCGTCGTGATCTAAGCATAATAAGATACATAAAAGGATAAACATCACATGCATATAACTTTATGTGACATGGTATAGCCAATCTTGGCAATGATCTCCATCTTGTGCGTTCCGGCATGATCTCCATCACTCCACCATGATTGCCTCCACCACGAATAGCAACTACAACTATTGCTAACTACTTAGCGATAAAGTAAAGCTATTACATGGCGTATAAGAAGTTGACTCGCAGGTCATACACAATTATAAAGACAACCATATGGCTCCGGTTGTGTACTCATCGACATGCAAGTCGTGAAACATTACAAAACATGATCATCGTGATACATTATACACATCACATCTTGGGCCATACCATATCACGAAAACACTCCTGCAATAACAAGTTAGGCGCCTCTACTTTGTTGTTGCATGTTTTACGTGGCTTATGGGAGTAGATGCTAAACGATTCTTACCTACGGAAAGCCACAACGGTGATATTATGGTTGCCAAACTCGGTGTTAATCCATGACAACTATAGTGAGAGAAACCGACATCCACCACCGCATGTGTGGTACAAGCCACACGTCAAGTCGGAGTCGGTCTCATGACGACGTCAGCGTAAGGTTGGCCTGGACCGCTTCACTCTCACTATCCCGCGTCATAAGAAGAACACAAACAAGAGGCTTGCAACAGAAAACATCAACGCCCGCAACAACCATGTTGCGTTCTACTCGTGAATCACATCTACGCATAGATCTAGCTCTGATACCACTGAAGGGTTTCGCAGCATAGTAAATCAAAATTTTCTACGAAAGCGAACAGAGGAAAGCCAAGATCTAATCTAGGAGATGCAAACAACGAGAGAGATTGGATTAGATCTTCATACCCTTGAAGATTCACAAGAGCGGAACGCGTTAAATCGAACGGGGGTGATGTAGTCGTACTCGCTTCTCCTCCTTGCGATCCGATCCGATCTAGCACCACAAGTGGTGGTGCCTCCGTGAGATGCACACGTGCGGCACCTCGACGTCTCCTCCTTCCTCGGACCAGCAAGTATGGTGGAGAGATGGATTGGATCTACAACGTGACGGCGCGGTGCAATTGGTGGAGAATTTCTGCAGCAGGGCTTCGCCTACAAGCAGTCGGGAGGGAGAGAGGAAGGGCAGCAGGGCGGCTAGGGTTGGAGGGGAAGGTGTGTGTAGGGGGGAGGGGGCGCACCAGCCCTCTATATATAGAGGGGGTGGCGGCGGCCAGCCCTAGCCCCTCCTCCAAGCCTATCTCGAGTTTAAACGATTTAAACTCTCCCCTTATCTAGAAATTCTATCCCTAGATTTAAACGAGTTAAATCTATCTAGAATCGGCTGGGCCCTATGGGGCCTTGTGCCCCTGGCCCAATGCGGCCAGGACACTCCCTCATAGGCCCATGCCCCCTCCCAGAAGGTGGGACCACGTTGGCCCCCTTCCGGAAGGTTCTAGAAGCTTCCGGTACAATACCGATTAATCCGGAACAATTCCGAATTCCAAAAACTGCACTGCCTTATATGAATCTTATTCTCCGGACCATTCCGGAACCTCTCGTGATATCCCGGATCCCATCCGATACTCTGAACAAAAATTCATAAACCAATTATCCAATCTATCCTAGCGTCGAGACACGTTAAGTGTGTGACCCTGCGGGTTCGAGAATATGCAGACATGATCTTCTATCAATAATCAACAAGTGCAGGCACCCATATTGACTCCCACATTCGATGATCATATCGGATGAACCACGATGCCGATTCAATCAATCCCATATATATATTCCCTTCGTCTCGCGATATTTTACTTGCCGAGATTCGATCGTCGGTATCGTCATACCTAGTTCAATCTCGTTCCACAAATACTTTACTCGTTCCGTAATCCAATATCACTTTGTGATCAACTCCTTAACCACATGCTTGCAAGCGGTGTTGATATCGATTACGAGTGGGCCCAGTATATCTCTCCGACTTGGAGGGACAAATCCCATCTCGATACATACAACCCAACAGATACTTTCCGATTACACGAGACACCTTTATGATCACCCTCTCATAGGATGACGTTTGATGACCTCAAAGCTTTCTTCCGATACCAGGGAGTTGTATTATCTCATGGTCTAAGGAATACAATATTTGACATAAGAAAAACTTCGCAAAGACGAACACGATGACACGATCTAATTGCTTCGCTTAGTTTGGGTCTATCCACCATATCATTCTCCCAATGATATGATCTCATTATCAATTGACAACTCATGTCTATGGTTAGGAAACCTTAACCATCATTGATCAATGAGCTAGTCCATAGAGGCGTACTAGGGACACGGTGTTGTTCACAAACCACACAAGTATTAAAGTTTCCGCTTAATACAATTCTAGCATGGAATATAAACTTTATCATGAACAAGAATTATAATAGTAACATCTTTATTATTGCCTCTAGGGCATAATTCCAACACCTACAGCCCTGACAATGCAAAGACCCATCTCCTGAGACAGACCCCAGCAGACCACGATGAACTAATGACGACAGGCGAGAGTCACAGAGGTGACCAAGACGATGATGCCACTGCTGAAAGGAACTGGTAGCAGAGGCGAGATCGGAGAAGAACTGGTAGATGAAGTGGCAGCGGAAGGAACACGAAGCCAGTCTAACTCCCAAAGTCCGGAAGAGTCACATTGCGAGGCCAGCTCAACCGTAAGCTGTGCAGCAACGGTCCTGAACAACACAAGAATCAGCATCAAGAATGACGCGACAACCAGAGTCAGTAAGCTGGCTAGCAGAGAACAGATTCATCTTAAGGAAAGGGACATGCGAAATATCAGGAACAGAAAAAGAAGAAGTAGAAAGGGTGCCTCGACTAGAAACAGGAAGAGAGGTACCAGCAGCCGTGAAGACACGGACAGGAGAAGGGAGAGAACAAAGAGCAGATAGAAAAGAAGACTCAGAGGTCATATGAAAGGAAGCTCCAGAATCCAGATACCACGGGGACATACCTGACTGTGTAGAAGGGGGTGGTCGCGTAGTGCCGGAAGAATCAGTCACAGAACTAGCAGTGCCCGTCGAAGAAGAGCCTGTAGCAGCAAGCAGACCGCGAAGACTCCTGATAATGTCCTGATCAGAGAGAGCAACTGCTGAAGACCCGGAAGGAGCCGACTGCCCACGAGCCTGGTGTCGGCGTAACTGGGTCCGTGTATACAGGTGGCCCAAGTGTGGCCATCCTGTTGCAAGAAGAGCAAAGGACGAAGAGAACCACGACGACCACGACCACGAGCCTGCTGGTGCCGACTCGACCGAGGCTGCCGGTGCTTGGTGACCCTGACCTGGAGGAGTGGGTTGTATCGGCAGTGGCGGCACAGGGGACCGCGGCTGAGTCGAGGGAGCAGACGGCAAAGGAACACCACGGGTAGCAAGCACAGACGGAACCGCAAGAAGACCAGCACCACGGAGACAGGTAACCTCAGCCCGAAGGTCAGACAACACCTCAGAGAGCGGAACATGACCACGAGCATTCAGCTGAGCACGCCGGGGCTCAAACTCCTGGCGAAGCCGAGACAAAAACTCATAGATGCGGTGAAACTCCAAATCCGAGCGCACAATCTGGCAACACGAGCATGTGCCACAAACGGCAGTATGAAGAGAATCAAGCTGACGCCAGATAGCAGCACTCTGAGTATAGAACTCATCAATAGTAGAATCACCCTGCTGGAGAGCATGCTCCTGGCGAACCACAGACAGGTAAAGAGCATCCCCAGACGGCTGATAGCGCTGACGAAGATGAGCCCACTGAGCGACAACAGTAGGGAGACTCATGAACTCAGCAGCATCAAGCGTAACACTAGAGGTGAGAACAACAACGACGAGCATCCTCATCAACCCGAGTGTAAGCAGTCGAGCGTGTCGATAGGCCTCGAGATCGTAAGAGTCGCTTGAACTTCAGGTCATAAGCGACAAAGACTATCATCAAGACTCGGCAGCATCCTTGGCCTCTTGAGAAGCATCATCACCGAGAACAATCGGCGTCGGTGGAAGAGGAGCCACAGGAGCAGGGGGCACGGCAGACAGGGGTCCTCGCCAGAGAGCACACCCCAAAGACGGAGGCCGCGCATGTGAACGCGAATAAAGGCAGCGAAATCAGGGCAATTCGTGCCATCAAAGACCACCGGGCAGCGAGGAATCGCAACATAACCCGATGAAGCAGACATATCTCTCTCTCTCTTTTTTTTACACAGACCAGGCTAGATCTAGATCTGAGGACGGTATGAGGCAAGCAGACGAAAGCAGGAGGCGACGGCGGCAGGCCAGGCAGGAGGCGGGCCAGGCAGGAGGGGACGGAGCTTCAGGGGCGGGGCCAGGATGGAGCTTCAGGGGCGGGGCCCGTCGGGCGAAGCGTCAGGAGGCGGGCGCGTGGTCGGCTCAGGAGGCTCAGGAGGTGTCCCATGTGGGCGCGTGGGGGCAGGTGTCCCACATCGTGTCAGCTCGGGCGGGTGTCCCGCGTGGGCGCTGGAGGAGTCCCGCGGGGGCAGGTGTCCCGCGTCGTGGTGTCTGAGAGCAGACGGGAGGCAGCAGGTCTCGCCTGGTGTCACGCGGGCGGGCGGTGTCAGGGAACCTGGCAGGGAGCAAACCGCGTCGGCTCAGGAGGCAGGGAGCAGACGAAACGCCCCGCGTAGGACTCGCCACGTAGCAGATCAAGGCAGGACACGTCACGAGGCGTCAGGCGGCGGAGTTGCGAAGACGGATCTGGATACCGCGTGAACGAAGGACACCGCGCGTGAGAGACGAATCTGGATTCAAAGACGGAACAGGCGATGTCGGCAAACGGCCTGAAAACTGGACGTGGACAGGCGGCGACCGGCGGCGTCGACAACGGCAAGGCCGTCGGCGACAGGGACGGTGGCGGCTGAAGCGACGAAGTTGCAAATAGGAGGAGGCTAACCTAGCTCTGATACCATGTCAGGAATATGCAACTTGTATTCCTCTGGGGCCAAAGGCCACAATATATAGTACAGGTACAGGGCAAATATGCAGGAAGCCTCCTAACATATGGGGGAAATACAATATACAGATATATACATCTAACACCTCCATAGTGCAAAATAACATAGATATGATATCATGCAAAGTCTAATTTATTGCAATGTAGACACATTTTGTCTAGAAATTTGTGATGTTATGGTAACATAGCTAGTTACCACAAACCTCTCTCTCATCATTTAATTGCATGTCATGTCATCTAAATGCTTAGTTGTTAATACATGTAGGACTATGTTACTACCAAGTTACTCCCACTATGACTAGCCTAAGAAAGATACCGCATTGCTGCGTTGGGACACCGACAACGTAAAATAGCCATTGCCGATGCCGCACGACTACATCGGCAACGGTCATCCATTAATGGTAGGCCTCCATGTTGGGTGGCTCGCGGTATATAGCGTGCTTCATTGCACACGCGTCTTTCTTTTTCACAATGTGAGACGTGTGATGTCATTAAAGCATCCTCGTTGGGCGATACCAGGCCAAAATCCGGACCAAGTTTTGGTCAGACGAAACTTGATTTCGGTTTAAAAACGTTGAGTTTCCTACTTCCGTTCCCAAGCCGAGTTACCGCGTTCAGCTAAAATTCAGACGAGCTTAACAAATTCAGACGAATTTCATTAAACATGGACGAATATAGGTGAGTTGTTCCTTTCCCGGTGGCGAGTTTCTTTTTTACTACGTTGTGATGCAGCGAAGTAGGGTCCTTAGTGCAAAAAGCCCGCTCATGTTTGTAATTTTCTTTTTTCTCTGGGCCTCTCTTGTAATTGCAATGCCACGACTAAATGAAAGCTTCTGCTCCCACTGGAACCATCCCCTATTTAAAAACAAAACTATAGCTAGCGTGCACGGTAGGCAAAACAATCGCTGTCCACCCTTAAAAGCTTTGCGTGGATGCATGGCATGTGCACATCAATGATCTCCACATCTCCTCACTGTTGCGACTAATCTGTACCAGTTCGTCGTCACAGGGAAACAACAGGTGGATGTGGATGTGCACATGGCACTCGCGGAACTCCGATCACACACACAATCGATGCACCGCGCACCGCACCGGCAACCGGCAGGAGAACCGCGGGGTCGTTGCGTTATAAATCGCGCGCGCAGCAGAGGAAATCAAGCCGGCCGGCACCGCCGTGGAGGTGGAGCCGCGCGCGCTCAGACTCGGATCGATGGCGACCGCGCGCTCTGTGGCTGGCGTGGAATTGGACACGATCGAGGACGTACCAACATTTATACTAGCACGTTGTTGCCACTCTCTTCTTGCGTGATTGATGCATGGATCACGATCGCTGTCTGCCAAACCTGCTGGCGATCTGGTCAAAGCATCTGAAACCGTTTACCTTCCCCGGCCAAACTGGTGTGTACTTGGTTGACCGGCCGGCATGTGGAGAACGACGAACTCAATATAAATTAGTGATCTCTATGTAATTGATATGATTCAATATAAATTAGTGATCTCTATGTAATTGATATGATTTATCATCAATCACCATGTAATTTTAAAATATTTTTTTCCGTTTGATATGATTAAATATTGTATATATATATGTATACTCGCAAGAGATTGAATATTAATTATATATATGCATGAACATGTACCGTGTATGTAGCAGCATAGAATAAGTGTATGAAAACAAGTTTGAAATTATAATAAAATACAAATTAAAAAAGGAACATAATGGAAAAAAATAAAAACAAAAAATTGTGCCGTGACATAGAAATAGACGATTCTCTGCCACGGCAGGAACTCGTTTAGTGCGGGTGGTGTTATGATCCAGGACTAGAGGTCCTCCTGCCCCCGATGCGCAGAAGCTACCATAGCAAACCGAAACTAAAGATAGGGTCTCTAGTCCCAATTTAACAGTCATGGGTCCGAAATCAGGACTAGAGGCCGTCCGTTTTCCACATGTGAAACCTGCTGGCGATCTGGTCAAAACATCTGAGACCGTTGCCTTCCCCGTCAACTGGTGTGTACGTGGTTCGGCGGTTTGTTGCCCGGCCCGGCATGTACATGAACAGTGCAATGCTATCGCAACTTGACACCGACGCCCTCCTCCATCTAGATGATGTGAAACGCTAGTAGATCATCTTATCTTAATCCATGTGTAAGATGGAATATGCTAGTCAGCTACCAATCAATCCACGCAACATCTCGATCTTAATTGGACATGTAGCCCGTACGTACGTCGAACCTAACACTTCTGCTTCGGTCCCCACCCTCCGTGTTGGCATTCGATGCCTTATCTGTCTATTTATCACCTAGCAATTGGTCTTTAAGCCACCTTCTTACTCACGTGGACCTAGATCCACCCCGTATTACTTGTTTGTCTATCTGCAAATACATAAGCGTGTACTCCGTCTGTATAGGAAGACGTGAGCGGTGCGATCCCAAATCGAGGCCTTCACCCGCATCGAGCTCGCCTACCACACCGTCAATCTCGCGATAGGCCACCACGTCCCGTGCTGCGTCGAGTTCCTCGTCGGCGAACGGCCGCCCTCCGGCACCGGCAAGCCCGACAACCGCATGGTCGGCTACTCTGGCGACACGGTCGCCGCTGCCAACGACCACATCTCAGGTCTGATCGGTTGATACCAGGTCCGAGTTAGCTACCTGTTTCCAATTCGGACCCGTACATACACATATCAGCTGATCGATCTGCCTTTTAATTCATGTTTGAGATGGATTCCTCGCTTCTCCGCTCGTCAAGGTGATGCGAAAGAAGAGGTATTTCTCCCTTCTACCGACGACGGGTGGCCAGGCAAGCCGCATGGGAGCTCAAAAGCTGCTCTATGGAGTTCATCAACGACGGCTCATCGTCGGCAGCCGCTCAAGATGGTCGTCAGGCAACCCCTTTGTCGATTTCGGTCACTTCCCAGGCGACAATTGAAGGCGAAAAACAACCTCCAGGTTCTATGCCAAGACGGAGGCCCCCTTGCTCCGCTCTGACAACTGGTGTGTAGTTGGTTGACCGGCCGGCATATGGAGAACGATGAACTCAGTATAAATTAGTGATCTCTATGTAATTGATATGATTCAATATAAATTAGTGATCTCTATGTAATTGATATGATTTATCATCAATCACCATGTAATTTTAAAATATTTTTCCTTTTGATATGATTAAATATTGTATATATATGTATACTTGCAAGAGATTGAATATTAATTATACTAGTAAAATGCCCGTGCGTTGCCACGGGAACAAAGTTTTTTTTTTCCATTTCCCATGTGTAAACATGCTAGTTACATGCCAAGAATTTTTATAAAAAAATATATATATTGATACTATGACAAATGACCATTAGATTTTACGAACACGTGTAAATAACATTATCACACGTATACTGATATTAAGATAAATGACCGCTAGAATTTATGAACATGTGCGGAGAACATTATCGCATGTTTGCTCGACGATTTGCACAGATAAAATGTATGTACACAGATGATGTATTGTTATATTTATGTCAGCAAACACAAATAAATATGCTTAGAGAAAAACTCCCCTAACAATATGTCTCAAGTCAATTCATCATTATACGTTGATGGTATTTCTTTTACCATATTCATTCTATGAAAGCAACTCCCCCTAACAATATGCCTCAAGTCAAATCATTATTATATGCTTCATCCTCCCTCCAAGGCTCGGCTATTTAGTTCCTATAAATCCGCTTGCTTATTGGTTCCTTTGGACTGCTCCAGTGTCACCCTTAGAGAATAAGCAACGTCAAGTCATTATTACATGCAAGGAATTCAAAAGATATTAATATATATAGATTTATTCATATTCAGATGCTACAAACCGAACATAGAACAGGTTTATTCATATTCATATGCTACAAACCAAACATGAAAAAGGTTTATTCATATTCAGATAATACAAACCGAACATTTTAAGGTATACAACCACTGATAGGAGAACCAAACGCACTGTTCACCGATATAGACCCAAAATAAAGTAGCCTAAAGGTTTCTCATGTTTCAATGAGATGACTTCCATGAAAGATACATTGACAACAAACATGCGAACATCAACTTTAGCAGCAAGATTATTCCTATCTCTCTTCCTAAAATCGCCACCACCTACTACACATATTGCAATTGGATATGTTGTGTTTCATATAACTCAATGAAATAAAGACAATGATCTGACCCTAATAAAACATAGGCAACACAAATTTGATGTAGCCGCACTAACAATAGCATGTCCAACAACACCAACACTGGTTGTGACATCAGGATATCAATCAACAGAATACAGAGAAATTAAGGGAGCACCCTTGAGGTGAGCATATCAGGTAGGCAAATAATGCTTTACACCTTTGCTATGAATTTGCACAATCAAACTATCAGCTAGTTGTAATATCTTATTTTGTCGGAGAAGAAGAACCCATATAATACTTTCCTGCATAAATGAAAAAAGTGATTTGTGTTAGTATAGATTCAAGAAAGAACTATGGCTAGTCTTTTAGTACAAATTCAAGTATTTATAGATTCATAGACAAACAAATTCGTGATAGTACAAATTCATAGTGAAACTATAGTTTGTTAGTACAAATTTGTGTTAGTACAGATTCAAGTATTTAATTCAAGAAACAAACACAAGAATACTATATACTTACATACTTGGCCCATGGATCTCGTCGAGTCATTTATGGCGCTAAAGAACCTAACACATGTATATAACTAATTTGGTTTCCCTCATTAACAAATGATGGCCATAGTAGTGTTGATATGCACAAAATAAGTAATATTTAAATAAAAGAGAGGAAAAGGTATGAATGTTGAAAGTGTAAGTGACAAATATCTCACCTATGATGTTAATATCTCTCTATAGACGATGTTCTTCGTGTAGTTACCAACAGGACAATCATAGCCCTTATTCTTGTCGTAATTTAAACTCTTCTTTTTGCTATCATTTAGGTCCTTGTTCTTGTTACCAGCATTCGGGATGACAAGAATCTTGACATTTTTTCTAGCGGTGGATCTAGATAGTGCTACATACAACTGTCCGTGAGAGAACACAGGCTCAAGCAAGTAGATACCAGCATTCGGGATAGTCTGCCCCTGTGCCTTGTTGACCGTCATGGCGAAGCTGAGCCTGATAGGAAACTGCTTCCTCTTGAACTGAAAAGGGAACATTTCATCATCAGAGGGACAAAGCGGGATCCTTGGCAAGAAGTTCCTCTTTCCAGCATGTTGTCCCAACACAATTTCTGCATCGATGACATTCCTCTGGAATCCTCAAACCACCAGCCTCGTGCCATTACAAAGTCCGTTCGTAGGGTCAATGTTTCTGAGCAATGATAGGGTAGTTGATCTTCAACTTCAATAAATGTGGGGGAAACCCATTAGGGGTCAGCGTGTTAAGGAACTCAGATGGGTAGTAGTTATGAGGGTCGTCCGCCACGGAATCAAAGCTACGATACACCATCTCATCTCCCTGGAATCTATCGATCATATTCAAATTAATCCTATCCACGCAATCATTTCGTATTGACAAAATTGCTCTAGAGGTGATGTAGTTCGGGTTTGCCATATTAGCACCAAGACTGGGAAACACATTGTCTATTAGTGTACCAAGGTCAGTGCCCTTCTTTCCAGTACACGACACACATATCTCGTCTGGAAGGCGAACGTCACCATCGCCATTGGTCTCCTCCTTACCATCACCGATGCGCAATAGGTAGTCCGCAAACCATGGGTCACTATGTGCCCTCATATTGCGTTCGAGCTTTAGGTGACGCATGCAATCCCAGAGGTAAGACCTACGTAGCGACGAATCAATTATCTGAGCCCTCGACCCCTTACGGACAACAGGGAGGACCTGCCTGAAATTTCCACCAAATACAACCGTCTTTCCACCAAATGGTAGGTCTTGTCGGCTCAATATATCTCGCATGCTGTTGTCCAACGCCTCCACTGCCTGTATTTTTGTCATGGAAGCCTCATCCCAAATAATGAGTGAAGCGACATGTAGTAGCTTAGCAGTACCACTCTGTTTAGTGAAGGTGCATAACCCACCATCATCAATGCTCAGTGGTATCTTGAAACGTGAATGGGCTGTTCTCCCTTCAGGCATTATGGAAGCTGCAACACCGGATGTAGCTATTGCTATATCAATCTTTTTCTGCCCTCGTACTATTGCGAGCAGAGCTCTGTATAAAAAAGTCTTTCCGGTGCCTCTAGGTCCATCCACAAAGAAAACACCACCCTCATCGCCACCAATAGCAGACATAATTTCACCATATGCGGCCCTCTGGTCTATATTAAGTTTTTCTGGTAGGTTTTTTTCCTCGTCATTGGGCTCGATGATGGACTCCTCAAAGATTTCCCTTACCACACCGGTAGCTCTATCAAATTCCTCATCGATATCTGGAAGAGGAAATGACTTTATGTCCTTGCCCATTGACTGCAACATATTCCTGATATCTATAAGAACCTTTTGAACTACAACATCCGGTGGATCATTGCGATGATAGTCTTCCGACATTGCATTGAAGTGCTTCTCCCAGAGCCCATGCACATCGCTAGGCTCGCAGAATACCAATATTGTCGCAAAGAGACTTCGTAGAGATGATGGCATCTCATACAATGTAGATTCAGTAAGGGAGTCATCTAATGTGTTGTCCCCTTCAATCAACCCCCTTCTCTCTGCAGCTTCCCGAAAGTATGGTAGGATCTTTCCATTAACCGTCTTTAGGTCATCGTAGGAGGTGGCCCCGATGACATGGTTTAGAAGGACTCGCAGGTAATAGCGTTCCCCTCCGCTGGATGAGCCGACACAATTCTTCCATTTTGTATTCATGAAGGTGTACCATCTGTCTTTAGCGACCTTCTTTTCCAGTATTTATTCTTGCCTTTCTGCCAAGTATACCATTCAGGGAAGTCCCTATACAAGATAGAACGAGCCTCCTCATGTAATCTATTTGCCTCGAAGTACTCTATAAGCATTGACTTCTCAACACCTTCACGGTTAACTATTCGTCGGATATATTGGCCCTGTTTGAACGAAACCATGTGCATGTTTGGTAGATGGAGTTGCAGCTGCATCACAGGTGGCGAGTTCTCACTTAACTTAAAGCCGTATATCCTCCACAAGGCCTCCGGAGGCGTCACCCACCTCGCGTCTCTATATTGTTTGATCTCATCTATGTTTTCATTGCTATCTGCCTTGTCAGTCTCGCTCATCGAAATAGAAGCTCGATCATGGCCCTTGTATATGTACTTAAATAGGTACTTAACGGCCTTTATGCTACCGCATGCCTCAACATTGATGTGACAATTGAAGTGACGCAGAAGGTAAGGGTTGTATGGGACCACCCACCTATTATCTAGCCATTCCTTTCGAACCATTACTCTACAACCATCTTTACGTCTTCTGTATAGAGGGTAGGAGTACTTGCCCTGTAAGGTAGCCTCATTGTAAGGTCGAGGATAGTTATTCTTGCAAGCAGGACGACCCTTCGTGCATGGGCAATCACGGTTCAAAGCACCGCATGGGCCATGCATCATATGCTTCACGACCATCTTATACAATTATGGGTACTTCTTCTTGTTTGGGAGCTCGGCTGAGATAAGACGGTCATATTGTTGGAATTATGCCCTAGAGGCAATAATAAAGATGTTATTATTATAATTCTTGTTCATGATAATGTTTATATTCCATGCTAGAATTGTATTAAGCGGAAACTTTAATACTTGTGTGGTTTGTGAACAACACCGTGTCCCTAGTACGCCTCTATGGACTAGCTCATTGATCAATGATGGTTAAGGTTTCCTAACCATAGACATGAGTTGTCAATTGATAATGAGATCATATCATTGGGAGAATGATATGATGGATGGACCAAACTAAGCGAAGCAATTAGATCGTGTCATCGTGTTCGTCTTTGCGAAGCTTTTCTTATGTCAAATATTGTATTCCTTAGACCATGAGATAATACAACTCCCTGGTATCGGAAGAAAGCTTTGAGGTCATCAAACGTCATCCTATGAGAGGGTGATCATAAAGGTGTCTCTCAGGTGATCGGAAAGTATCATTGGGTTGTATGTATCGAGATGGGATTTGTCCTCCCAAGTCGAAGAGATATACTTCGGCCCACTCGTAATCGATATCAACACCGCTTGCAAGCATGTGGTTAAGGAGTTAATCACAAAGTGATATCGGATTACGAACGAGTAAAGTACTTGCTATGAACGAGATTGAACTAGGTATGGCCGACGATCGAATCTCGGCAAGTAAAATATCGCGAGACGAAGGGAATATATATATGGGATTGATTGAATCCTGGCATCGTGGTTCATCCGATATGATCATCGATGAATGTGTGGGAGTCAATATGGGTTTCCACCCACGTTGATTATTGATAGAAGATCATGTCCGCATATTCTCGAACCGCAGGTCACACATAACGTGTCTCGGCTAGGATAGATTGGATAATTGGTTTATGAGTTTTTGTTGAGTCTTGGATGGGATCCGGGACATCACGAGAGGTTCCGGAATGGTCCTAGAATAAGATTCATATAAGGCGTGCAGTTTTGGAGTTGAATTGTCCCGGGTTAATCGGTATTGTACCGGAAGCTTCTAGAACCTTCCGGAAGGGGACCAACGTGGCCACACCTTCCGGGAGGGGGCATGGGCCTATGAGGGAGTGCCCTGGACGCATTGGGCCAGGGGCACAAGGCCCCATAGGGCCCAGCCGGCCAAGAGAGGTTTAAACTCTAGATAGAGCTTCTAGAAGGGGGGGTTTCCTTGCCCCCACTCTTCCTCCTTGGGGCCGCTGCCTTGGCTTGGGGAGGGCTAGGCTGCCCACCCCTCTATATATAGAGGGCTGGGCGCACCAACCCCACACCTTCCCTCCAACCCTAGCCGCCTGCTGCCCTCCTCTCTCCCTCCGGCCTTGTGGCGAAGCCCTGCTGCAGAAATTCTCCACCAATTGCACCGCGCCGTCGCGTTGTAGATCCAACCCATATCTCCACCATACTTGCTGGACCAAGGAAGGAGGAGACGTCGAGGTGCCACACGTGTGCATCTCACGGAGGCATCGCCACTTGTGGTGCTAGATCGGATCGGATCGCGAGGAGGAGAAGCGAGTACGACTACATCACCCACGTTCCAGAGCGTTCCACATCTTGAATCTTCAAGGGTATGAAGATCTAATCCAATCTCTCTCGTTGTTTGCATCTCCTAGATTAGATCTTGGCTTCCCTCTGTTCGTATCCGTAGAAAATTTTGATTTACTATGCCGCGAAACCCTTCACATATTGCTCTGGGCATGTGAGCTTGTATCGTCCCTCCATGATAAGCAAGAAGTGTGCATGTGGAAGGCCCCTCTTTTAGAACTCCACCACGTACACATATGCCCTCACCTTTCCGAGGATGTCCTTCTTAAGCAGCTTATGCTTGAGTTCCTCCAGCTTCGCCCTAAAAACATGCACCACAAGGTCTGGGCGATCCTGTGGTGTCTGTCCTGGGTAGAGCTCGCGCTTGATCTCTTCCTAGTTGGGGTTGCATGTCATTGTAAGGAATATATCTGGGTTTCCATACTTTCTCACCAAGGCCATAGCATCCATGTAGCGACGCCTCTTGTCTCGTGGACCACCGATAAATGATGTAGACAACACTGTACGCTTTCCAATAGCATCTGCCCTACCCTCACCGGCATGCAAGCTATCCACTAAGCCTTGATACAGGTCCGCCCTTATCGTATCTTGATGATTCCATATATAGTCCAATCGGGAGTTCTTGATCTTGATATATGTGTCGACCACAAACTTCTGAAAAAGACGCTTGCCATGGAGGATCGGGTTGAATATCTCAGGACACATCTGAAATTTGTAGCAATAGTAGTCCCGCACAGAGACACATAGTCTACCTACGGAACCTACACATGAAATTTAAAATAAATGTTGTCAAAAAGGGAGATCCTATTACATAGCATGAACTATGCATGAAAGAACTGATTTGAACACTAACCTGCACCATCATCATTGTCAACATTATCATCCTCATTATCATTATCTCCAGGTGGGCACTGGGAGGACTCATCGTTATTACGACGAGCTAAACGAGCTGCACGAGCTGCCATCACAGTTTCATAAGGCACATTTTCCTTGGGAATATCAGTATGCCACCCAAGTTCGCCTTTAGGGAAGAATAGAGGGTAGGACAATGCGTCATAGCATCCATGATAGGACTTGATACCAAATATATCTCTATTCTTCCCTTGCAGGATGACGCTGTTCTCAAAATGTCTTCGGCGTTCGCTCCCCTCCACCCACACAGCTGCTACTTCTGAAGTGGAAGGTGCATTGTATGTTCTTTGATCCATCCTTTAGTCAAGGTTTAGTGTGATATGATAGTCATCCACATCCTCAACTTGTCCCATACTCCGGAGATGTTCAGAATATGGTTTCTCACGAAGTATGTTGACCAGGTGTGTGATTATTTCGGTGTCTTTCGCGAACTGCTCTTTGCGACAACTACGATACCTATGCTCTAAACTTGGATTATCATCAAAGAAGTAAAGCTCCAGGTGACTGCGCTCCAAACCATCTTGTCTGCCAAATGACCGTAAGTTGTGGTACATTTGGCCATGGGCGCGGAAAGTGTATATAGGATGCTTTGATGTGTTAGTGGTATTCTCATCCAGGTGACAATATAGGGAGGTGAACGAGAAATGCCCATTGAAAAACCTGATATTGTCACGGAAATGCCTTGCATCAGGGTCTTCACTCGTCCAAAGCCTCATGAGCTCGGCTGGTGTATCTGGGTTAGTTAGTTTGATCTTACCTTTACGACAACAAAATCCTTCAGACTGATGCTCAAACTTCTTTGCACTACAATATTTGCAGTCCACAACGGGCTTTAACATGTGTGTCTCAGTTGGGATTGTGTTGTACACCATGTCATATGGATCTGGGACGCTTGAAATTGACGTAGAGTCATCATGAACCTCATATGTTTGAACATCCTCATCGATATCCTCTTCTGGAATTGTAGTTAGTACATGAGTCAAAAAAATATGCACAATATATACACGTGCTGACGTGGAACATGAGAAAATTACCTTGTCCGGCGAACAAATAACCTTCCTCGTCTTCTGAGTCTTATTCTAGTATGACACCCTCGTCCTCACCTATCATATATTAATTATTTATGAGAAGATGTTTCGAATACTTCGTAGAATGAATATGGTAAAAGAAATACCATCAACATTGGTCGATGTTTGATGTATTTGAACAACCTCTAGCATTGTAGATGTAGCCTCTATGAATATAACATGAAAGTATGGTCATTACAACTTAACGATTTATATTGGGGAAATAGAACAATGAAGGTATGGACATTACCATAGTTTCTATGAATACAACATGAAAGTATGAGCATTACAACTGCTAATAATAAATTAAATTAGATCAATAAAGAACAATGAATGAATATCTGAACATTACCATTGTTAATGACGACCGATTGTGTTGGCTGTTCACAACCATTGACGTCTTTCATGGTCATGGATGAGTTTTCATCTACCTGTGTAGTCACACGCTTCTTACCATTTGCATAGAACGCTTTATTTCGAAGACCTAGCAATGCATGCCTTTCTCCAGGTGTTACATGCTTCCTCCGTGGTATATTGCGAACATCCATGTTGGGGGTCATCTCCCCTGACATTTGCTCCGAAGCAGATTGGATATAAATAGGGGTTCCACTGAACTCGGGAATATACCAATCACTTGTGGGTATGGAGCCTTGAGGAGCAAGGGTATGAACAACCTCAGGGGTCCAACATGGGTTCTTCATGGCTATTGATTCCTGGCTTTGACTGTTGCGACGTAACTCCCGAAGGGCCTTCTTTGAACGTTTTTGCTCGGGAGTCATATCAGCATAATGCAGTCTATCCCTTGCACGCTTATTTTCAATTTGGTCTAATAAAATGACATAATAATTCTAAGAAGTAAGAGTCCATATTGGTACGGAGACAACATAAATAAATCTCATGCTATTATCGATAATTTTTTGTCTTATAAACACGTGCATTCGTTACCTGCTAATGTTTTCTTCTATTGATAGGCTTCACGCCTTCTTGCTAGTAGTTTGCTTTTCTTATGAGCACTCATTTGTGCATATTGTTCCTTATTTTGCAGCCTCTTCCGCTCGATACGATCTATTGGTTGTGGTTCGATGAGGGATGACGTGGGTCCAACTATATGCACATAGCACAAATAAATCACATTAATACCTTCACATGGCTAGATAAGTTGATACTCCCTCCTATCAATATTAATTTTTGCTAAATCGTACGCTAGAAAGAACTATCAATATTAATTGTATTCATCTTAAGAAGGAATGAGTTGCCATGGTACCAGTTGTGATGATTTCTTCCTCTTGAGATGGGGTATGAATTGACTGCCTTTGGTAGTTGTCATTCCTGCTTAGCCATTCGCCATCTTCATCAGGAACCTCATTCTCCTTGCAGCTTGATTTTTTTTGACGAGATTCACGTTGTCTTTTTAGTAATTCTTCTTTTTTCTTGTTATCCATTTGTGCATAACGTTCCCTATCTCGTTGCCTCTTCTGCTCCTTTGGATTTACGAATTGTGTCTGACTGATGAATACTGTCGATCCATCACTGCAGCTATTGTTTAGCTCAACAATGTCTACATCAAAAAAACATCACATGTGTAGGTACATTAGATATGAATTATGGACATAGCTGCATTGGTTTTATTAGGGAATAATATAGTTACATTCAGTTTATTAGAGAATTAGTTCACTTCATACCAGCAACGACATTTTCTTGCCCCCGAGATGAGATATGAACCGATTGCATCTGGTGTGCCTCATTATCACCGGGGACCATATTTTCCTTGTTCCAATCCATTTCTCCTAGGAAAAAAAAATCAAGAATCAGGTGGTTTGGTTGGATGATGAACACGAAACCATTAAATGATAAACATAATTGTAAAGTGCACCTGGAACAATTGGTCTGCTTTGTAGTTGAGAGAGTGCGGTTGGACTATCCCGCGACTCACGTGTATTAACTGCCGGTCGGGCTTTGTTCTGGTGATATGCTTCACGACGCCTCTTAATTAGGTCATCTTTCTTTTGTTTTTCCATTTGTGCATATTGCTCTCTAGCGCGTTGCCTGTTGCTTTCTTTGGCATCTTTGGGTCCTCCATTACTGGTGTTAACGACACCTAATAAAATACACACCATAGTTAGTTGTTGAGTATTGTCTGAAATACTTATACAATATATATTATGCTTGTTACTTGTGTTGATGGTGTTGGACAAGTCTTTCAAAGGAGCACGTTCGTTGGATCCGGTTATAGAATCCATCTGCAAAAAACATGTAGGCTTACTATTTGCATGATTCAATAGGCTCGGTCATTAACTACACAAAATTAATTTCATAATATATGAAGGTTGAATGTTATATAAAGAATCACTGTTTTGCTGGGATGATTAATCACAACACAGAAGTAATAAAAAGGGATCAGTAACACTTGTGAGAACTAATCATTTTCTTTGGATGCTCCTACAATTATAAGGAAATCAAGGCATCAGTAACATAGAAGACCAAAGTCGTGCCACCAATATGAAACCTGGTTGAGAAGTAATTTCAGATGCCATTTTTTTGGAGCCATCCAAAGGAGCATGACTTCTGTGTCCCTTGTTTGCCGCTATACTAATTTTGTGACATTTGTGTTTGTAAACCATACTACTTGGTTACTGTAAAGAGTTGGTAGTACAGTATTCTCATGAATATCGGATTAACAATGAATGAAATGTCAATAGTTTATTGTTTCCCTCTTGAAATATAACACGTTCTATATATTCCATGCATCTAACATGCCAAACCATTTTTTTGGAAAATCTTGCATCAAGTGTCCCCCTACCTTCTCATGTCTATTTTCCCTCCTACAAAAATTTCATATTGACTAATTAAAGAAGGAAATATAGCTACTATCAAGTGTTTACAAAAATTTCATATTGACTAATTTTTTGTGGGGCTATTTACTGGACAAACTATCTACCTTTTCTTGATATTCAAGTTTTTACAAGGATTTCATGTTTTGTCTCTGTTTTCTTCATTAAAATAGTAACTGAGCTATCCAATCTCTAGAGACTTATTTGCGATTTATCCCGTGACAACACATGGGTATTCAACTAAATATGAATATATGAGAAAAAAGTCGGTTGATATGGCCAATCCAAATTAGCAACGGGCGATATTTTCTAGAGAATACATATCCAAAGTCAGTTGATATGGCCAATCCAAAGTCGGTTGATATGGCCAATCTCTAGAGAATACATATCCCACTTTCTATACCATTACTCTCACTTTTAAGATGTGTATCCTGCTACCAATACAATCAATACATAAATATATACTATATTCATTCATGAGCAAATTAAGACAAGAAAATATAATAAATCTTAGGAAAGGCACCAATCAGCACAAAACTATTTTCTAATGAAAGGAAAAAAACTGAAGAATTACAACTATTGTCTGGACAAAATTGAGAACTAAATTGAACTTTTGGCTGAGGACAATGTAGAAGATGAAACAACACCTTATCTGTTCGTGGAAAACAGATAGTAGCATAGCACCACTCTCTCTGCTCGTCTCCCTCCACCATGGTCTCATCCCTGCCTGTTGAGGCAGTAGCTAGAACCCGCCGCCGCCTCCACCTTCCTCCGACGGCTCGCCTCCCTGTGCCCTCGACCTGGCACCCCAACGCCACCTCCCTGGCTTGCGAGGACAGCGGCGACACGCGCGTGTGGGACTGACGTGACCAGGCCGACTCTCTCTGCTGCTCGACCTCGCCGGTCCTCGGCACAAGCTCCATCCGCGCACGCTTTTCGCCCCGGTCTTCCACCGCTAGCCACCTCTGTTGCTTCGCCTGCGGCCTCGTCTCTTCATGTGCCCGCGTCCATCTCTTCTATCTCTGCCTAGCCCAAATCCCCCCTAGGCTACAACCCCGCCCCTCTCTCCACCCACGTCGGAGCCCGCCCTCTCCTCTCCAAAGCCAGGCACCGCAGCGGCCCTCGGTCCAATGCGACCGCACCATCCTCCTCCGCGTTCCCCAGGCGCGGCCACAACAAGACGTGAAGCTCCTGCGTCTCCGCCGCCCCCTTCCCCCGCCATGGCTTATCCTTTTCCCGCTCCGGCGTTTACCTTCAACACGCTGGCGTCATCTGACACCTCCTCTCCTCGCCTCGGGGTTGATTGCTTCTTCCTCTCCCCTCGCTGCACAAGCGAGGAGGCGTCGTCAGCCTGACGTGCTACACTCGGCTCGATATGATTTCCGTTCTCCCAAACCCGATTTTCCATTGTCGGAAGCTAATTGCAGATTGTAAAAATGAATGACTTATCAAACTTACCTGAGACCAAATCGATGCGTCGACGGGTTCCACCAATTTTCGCAAGTGTATCTATTTTCATAGGTAGCTGTGTGCTCGCCCTTCTTGTTGGCTTGCCGGCGATGAGCGATATTTGGGCAAGGGAGGATGTTGCGGACAGATTGGTTCTCTCTCTCCTAAATTAATCGCCGGGTGCCCGCGGGATTTGCGATTAGTTAAGGTGGAAAATATATTTTTGCTTTTGTTCTGTGGGTTTTTAAGGAAGGCAATCTCCCATATTAATTATACGTATTGCTGTATAATAGGTGCACATAGCTGCCAATCTTACAACCGACAGTAGTACTTAGCAGGAAGCGCCGAGATTATAGTCAACAGTTGTGAGCGATTCATGTACCCTACAGTGACATTAACTAAAATTCTTGGCACACTGAACACAAAGATTTACTTGGGGCAAATTTCAGCAACATCATAAGAATTAGAGCGGGCCGAATCAGCATTGGCAAGTGGGCACAGTTCACACATGTCACTGGAAAGCTACCCTCCATGATCGTAGAACTTTGTTTTCTTCCTTGGCCTAGACAGAGGAGAGTGTTCTAATCACGTTTACCCTCCATCATTGGATTGCATAGGGTCTAATTCTTGCGGTTACTTTGGTGATTATTCCAGGATCATGGCGACCAGGGCGATGGGCGATGTAGAGGAGGAGACGACGGCGACGATGGGACGTTTGGGACGTTGCAGAGGAGGAGGCTGTGTGACGTCAACAGTTGGAGGACGCAGAGCAGGATGCGGATAATTCAACAACGGTGATGTCTTGATGGTGCTAGAGAAAGATGATGTGGCATGGGGACGACCTATTGGACAAGTAGTCAAACATCCTCGACGACCCATGAGTTTGTCCACTTCAATAAGTTAGAATTTAACTATAGATCTTCGCCCTCCATATCTGAGCCCTTTATAATTTGCCACTCTCTCTATTCTATCTTGTTGGCCGCTTGGGTTTGTAGTGTTGATCCAGTGATATAGAAGAGATGGTGTGCACGCACTGCTGCTTCGTACCAACTGTGAGTAATGAAATCTTGGGCAGCGTTTCTTTCCATTACCTCACATCCTCTATTTGTACTGGCCTACCATGCCATGACCCAATTCTTGCCACCCAGCGCACCCAGTCAGGAGGCTGATGAAGTGTTGTGGCTGTTCTCCTTTTTAAATTTACTAATAGTTACACATCTATTATTGGTGATATTTGCCAAACTGTAAAATTAATTTTTTGGTAGGAGGAGGATTATGCAGACTAAGGGCACTGACTTATCATGGAGCATCATAGGTATATACCTTCAGCTTCCAAAATATTTTTTGTCTATAATCACACACCGGGACAGTGGCCGTGTATGTTATGGATTTCTATATCATATTTTCTCTTAGGTGCATTGGAATAATTGACATGAATAAAAAAGACGATCTCTAATTTTTTTGTGCAATTACTTGTACCTATTCAAGTTTCACTCAACATCTCTCTGTGCTTTGTGCAGGAAGTTCGCGGGAGTGGACAAGAGCCTGAGTCAGAGATCGTGCAAGCATGTAGAAGTGTTAGTCCTCTCCTTTCCATCTTATAGCCTCATTTCAGTAAGAGGGACAATGACATCTACTGTTTGAACATATGACTGAAGCCATGGTTATGTTTTTGTGCAATTACTTGATCAGAGGCGGGGAGTTAATGTATATCGATTCCTTAAAGCAATAAACGAGTAAGTGAACAACATAATATCTAGGAATTAGGTGTGCATTCATAGAAATGGACCCGAATTAACTCAATTCAACCACTCTATCTATCTATCTATCTATCTATCTATCTATCTATCTATCTATCTATCAGGAGGCATGACTTGATTGAAGCACTGAAGGTATTTATTTCTCTCAATTGGTGACACTTCCTGGAGGTATTTATTTCCCACATTCTCCTGTTTTTTTGTATTTTAAGATCATTATTATTAAAAAATTCCGTTGTGCATATGCTATAGTATAAATGACAAACATTTAGGCCACGGTAGATTACAAAAATAAAATACTAGGACATATTTGAAGAAATCATCGAAGAATATAAGTTCATGACCAAGTGAAACAAAAAATATAACAAATATGTCGCTGAACCGTCAACTGAACAGACAACTTCAAAGGAAAAAATCTATTCCT
Source organism: Avena insularis (assembly GCA_023614405.1). NCBI lineage: Eukaryota > Viridiplantae > Streptophyta > Magnoliopsida > Poales > Poaceae > Avena > Avena insularis. The sequence goes on along the minus strand of CM042684.1, from coordinate 38,161,343 downwards.
AGGACCTTGACACAATCTCTAACAACTTGCGGGATGTTGGCTTCACACTCGTTGTCCTTGTAAGTAAGCATGTGCACCAACACTTTGTTTCGTAGGTTGTAACCATCCTGCAAATGCATTTAGATGTAACTATCACGTAGAGCTCACATTTACATTTAACATGAATTTTAAATACTCACAAGGCCATATTGTCGTGTAACTACATTGTCATACCACGATCGCATAAATTTTAGAACCAAAAATCCTGACATGTTGCTATAAAGATGTACACATCGTTGGTAGCAGAATTGTAGATAAAATAGTAAAAACTACTTCCAACGCCATGGATTCTAACCTGTCATGATTTCTTGGCAAGGCAACTGGTGATGCGACGCCATCGGAAAACATCATCATTCCAGCCAGGAATTGCTGCTTGAAGCGCAATATTTAGGTGTAATGCAATTTCTTTCAGCTTTAGTGTATCTTTCTTTAGAGAACTTGTTTTCCACACGTCAGGTACATGAATGGGATCAAGTATAGTAATTGTTCGTTCACCCAGGTTAAACACAAAGAGAATGAAGTTGCCATTCGTGCGGTATGGTATCAAAATCTGCATAATTAAACTTGGATTTAGAAATACTATGCATAGCAAAATAGTTATATTCAAAATCAAAATAGCAGCCTTACCGAGTTACATGATGAAACATGGAAACACATTCCTGGCCAGCAGTCAAACATTCTCGCTATGATGTAGCGTTGAGTGTCAAATGGTAGACGAAGCCTTGGGTCGCTGATGTATTCAGTCAGTATGGTCTAATATGAGAGTAAGAGTTATTAAAATTATGCGCAAATCTATATGTGGTTGTCATGTAAGATTAATTTAACATAAATAAATACTCACACAAAACCGTAGGTCCATATAGTGATTATGGGTGTCATTGAACCATTGGAGTTCATCTGTAGCGTTTACCCTTATAGCCATGTTGAAACACGTGGTGTCTATTACCTGGTTATCCTTTAGCAAGTCTTGTAGGTGTTTGAGACTTAAATTAATTGGATATGGCTTGGAGCTCCGGACCCATATTTCTCTATGAAAGAAACCATAGAGTTAACAATAGGGGAAAAATAATATTTTTAAACTGGCGCATCCTATATCAAAATGTTGGATAAATTTGACTTACTTCATGGAATCCACGTTGTCGATGGATATGACATAATTTCGTAGCTTGGAAACTAATTCGTCCTTGTTGATGGGCATCTTCGGCACATTCAAAGAAGGAGACGAGCGATTGACTATATCAGATGCTTGTGGCTTCACTTGTGTATTTGCTTGTGTCTGTGATGCTTCAGTAGGCATGGGATCATTCTTGTCCCACACTACAACTTTGCTTGTGTCTTTGATATTCTCTGGCTGATGAAATTCTGGTGTTCCTTTTAACACATTCAAAGCAGATTCATGCATAATAATAGCTAACTGCTTCCTAAATAGTTTGATATCCTTCTGCAAGTAAGGTTTTCAAATTTATTAGATGTAGAAATCAATTTGATAGTAATATAATTTTTCGATCCATTTAAATGTACTTGCGTTATATCGTGTGCTAGCTCTTGGCCGGTCCAGTGTTCCATGAACTTCAGCGTAAACAAGCCACACGATGAGCTGCAAAATTATAAAAGTCAATTTGTTTGATGATCCATATGAATTGGTAAATTTAAGAAATTTCTGAATAGATAATAAGTGTCATGTTACTATTTCGATCATAATGAATTATGTAGTAAACATTTAACGTACCCATCCAACTGCATTGGCTCGTGAATACACTCCACTATTGGCCATGTAGTTACTTCAAGATCTGGCCACTTGTTACTTTTGTTGAACTCACTATACTGAGAGGCAATCTTAAGATGATTCTCAAGACCCTGTAGCTGTTAAACATGAAAAAGTATGGTAATACATGTAAAAATAAATGTTATTTGGCAGCCCTGATAGATGAGTCGGCACGTTAGACTTTCAATACTGAAGCAAGATGCTAAAAGTTCCAATAAGTAAATGCTCACCGTAAGTAGTAGGTAGGCCCGGCTCATCCGAGAACCAAGCGAGTCCAGTACCTGTATCCGATGGTTTGTTGGATCGACATTACATAGATACCAATGGGATGATTTAATATTAACTGCGATGAGCACCTGGCAAAAATTAAGTTTAGGCTACATGTTTAATGTTTAGTATAATAAAATAGTGATAAACTAAACTCACTAAGTTATATACGGAGGCTTACCATGTCATGTTCTAAGTAGCTAATGGCTCGCTCTAAGATCTTCTGATGTTCTCCTGGACTTATGGGAACTTTAGCATCTCGCTTCAGTATTAAAGTAACATGTGTGCTATCAATCCATACTTGTCCACCAGCTCTGTTATTTAGATGTTCTTGGCTCCGTAGATAGTAAATATACACATTTAACATCTGTAGTTTGAAGCAAACATGTTATAATTGTTGTTTGGTTATCATTCAGCAAGTGGTTATGATATAATAGTATATGGATATGTTATCTTACGTCGCCGTCCAACCATTCATTGTCTTTGAATAGACACTACAAATCTTCGCGCGTCAAGCACGCGTCATAGATCCGCACCAATTTTGTTTTTGGAGGGAAGGACCTGATGTATTCTTTAATTTTATTAAAACTAATATTTCCATCCGCTTGGTTGTCCATGAGAACCTTAGTGGAGCCCATCTATACAACAACATAGACAAAATTAAATTTATGTGAGCAAGAAATCAATCTGCAGGTTGACATAGTAACAAAAATAAATTCTAAACTTAAGATTAGTGCTTGCTAGCGGAAAGATAATTTAATATTCATCTACTACTCTGGCCTACTCCTTAAATTTGGAAAATGAAACCAGGTTTTCCCTTTGGAATAAGATGCTTAATTGAGAATCAATTGTTTGTGAGGTGACCAATTAAATACCGTGAGTTTGATCTTCCAGGCTATGCACAAATTTGCCATATACAGTAGTATCACGGGAAAATACAAGTGCAATTCTGTATGCAATCGATTAAAAACTTAAGTCATTGTAATAGATGTGTACTGGGATTAAGCATCTCATTTCAGTATTCTTATTAGCACCCAAGAGTTACATGGCCTAACTTACACATTTAAACACGGGACTCCCAAGTCCCATCCCCATGGCGACACCATATATCCTCCTGCCTACCTATGATGAGGTGAGAATCATTTTTTTAGAGGAAGGTGAGAATCATTTTGATCATATACAATGTTGAATGTGTTCTTGTCATCTAACATGATACAAAAACCAGAGAAAAGAATACCCCTATGTATTTTTTGCCTGGATACACACATAACACTGTTGGTTAAGATAGAGAGATTAGGCATCCCAAGCTATCCCTATAGTATATGGAAGAATTGATATTTATAGTGTTGCGATCATGTACCTGAAGGGGACAACTGGGCGATGCTCCTCTTTGTGAAGACTCCTGATAGTATGGGTGAGTTGTGGATGTGCTCGCTGAGGAAGAAAGTGCTAGAGATGCGGTCTGGAGTTGATACTTATAGTGCAGGGGTGGCATAGATTTAGGAGGGGTAATCAAGGTCAGCTGTATCAGGGGAACTGAAAACTGCAGCTAGTTTACCGTGTAATTAATGCCAGGCGCATGAAAGGATTTTAAAATAGGGTGGTTTACTGCTAATTGCATGGTAGTGGGCTAAATTCATGGTAGGGTGAGTTATGGTGATTTATTAGGTAGGCTAAAAATACGCATGCTAGTTGAGGTTTAGTGCTAATTGCCAGTATGCATGATAACTGGGACCTCATAGGATGACTGTGTTGTGATTATTGTTGACATGGTTTGGAGGCATGAATCTCCAAGGATGGCCAGACCCATGAGCATGCTCTCCTTGCTTTCACTCATCGTGTAACAAGATATAATTTCAGAAGTGGTTATCTGTGGATTACTTAAAAATAACAGAACTGCCATTTTTGTCTCCAAGGTACATGCATATTTTTACTATTTCATGAAGGTATTATTCCTCTACCATCCGAATTTCCACTGATTTTAATATCTCAGTACACCTCTTATTTCAAAATTTGGGTGACCCCATCTGCAAGGAAAAAATAAGGAGACTCGATCAAACGTTTATTTTTTCTGGGTGGTATCGAACGTAATTTTCCTGAGCTTAATACAAATAACAACGCATTCATAGCATTAAATACTCTGATCTATGTAAAAGTCAATACTGTAGATTATGTTGTGACATAAATCATGGTTCTCGGTTGGACAAAGTTCAATGCTTATTGACATGTGTGATATGCATGTTTGCAGGAGCAACGACAGCATATGCATACATTTCACCTGTGATTGTTCAGAGAAGGCTCACACCAATTGCCTGGGGACAAAGAGCACATGGAACATGAATTTGATGGGAATTCAACATGGATGTTCTAGTACCTCCGATTTCATTTTGAGCATCTCTGCCCTAGAATTAAGGTAAGAGATTGATTAAGCATACTGGCAAGATTATTTAGTAGCTCAAGAGTTTAACTTTGCAGATAATAGTTTGGTACAATCCTATGCTTGTGAGTTCATATTAGTAAAATGCCCGTACGATTGCCACGGGAAAGCAAAACATGAAAAAATATGATTTTATTGGAAAAACAAAAAATCATAATCGTTTGTCCATTATATGAAATTTTGGCTTCATCACAAAAAATCATAATCGTTTGTCCATCATATGAAATTTTCTCCAAATATCTATGAATGCTACTATACAACTAAGACGACCATAACAAGAAATCATCATACATAATGCAAGTTACATAATTTGACATTTTTCAATAAAAGGGTGCACAATGACAGGAAAACATTCTCAAAGCCTTCACACGCACAAGCGCGTGCACGCGCTTGCAGTAAATAAACCATTGTTGAACGGGTCAAAAATATGAGTGAAGGGTTTCGCGGCATAGTAAATCAAAATTTTCTACGGAAGCGAACAGAGGGAAGCCAAGATCTAATCTAGGAGATGCAAACAATGAGAGAGATTGGATTAGATCTTCATACCCTTGAAGATTCGCACAGCGGAACGTTCGTCGGAACGTGGGTGATGTAGTCATACTCGCTTCTCCTCCTCGCGATCCGATCCGATCTAGCACCACAAGTGGCGATGCCTCCGTGAGATGCATACGTGCATCACCTCGACGTCTCCTCCTTCCTTAGTCCAGCAAGTATGGTGGAGAGATGGGTTGGATCTACAACGCGACGGCGCGGTGCAATTGGTGAAGAATTTCTGTAGCAGGGCTTCGCCTACTAGCAGTCGGGAGGGAGAGAGGAGGGCGGCTAGGGTTGGAGGGGAAGGTGTAGGGGGGTGGTGCGCCCCCAGCCCTCTATATATAGAGGGGTGGGCGCAGCCCTAACCCCTCCCCCAAGCCCTAGGCCGGCGGCCAAAGGAGGAGGAGTGGGGGGCAAGGAAACCCCCCCTTCTAGAAGGTCTATCTAGGGTTTTACCCTAGCTGGCCGGTTGGGCCCTATGGGGCCTTGTGCCCCTGGACCAATGCGGCCAGGGCACTCCCTCATAGGCCCATGCCCCCTCCCGGAAGGTGGGGCCACGTTGGTCCCCCTCCGGAAGGTTCTAGAAGCTTTCGGTACAATACCGATTAACCCGGAACAATTCCGAACTCCAAAAACTGCACTGCCTTATATGAATCTTATTCTCCGGACCATTCCGGAACCTCTCGTGATGTCCCGGATCCCATCCGAGACTCCGAACAAAAACTCATAAACCAATTATCCAATCTATCCTAGCGTCGAGACACGTTAAGTGTGTGACCCTTCGGGTTCGAGAATATGCAGACATGATCTTCTATCAATAATCAACAACGGGGTCTGGAAACCCATATTGACTCCCACACATTCATCGATGATCATATCGGATGAACCACGATGCTAGGATTCAATCAAACCCATATATATATTCCCTTCGTCTCGCGATATTTTACTTGCCCGAGATTCGATCGTCGGTACCGTCATACCTAGTTCAATCTCGTTCACAGCAAGTACTTTACTCGGTCCGTAATCCGATATCACTTTGTGATTAACTCCTTAACCACATGCTTGCAAGCGGTGTTGATATCGATTACCGAGTGGGCCCGAAGTATATCTCTCCGACTTGGGAGGGACAAATCCCATCTCGATACATACAACCCATGTACTTTCCGATCACGAGAGACACCTTTATGATCACCCTCTCATAGGATGACGTTTGATGACCTCAAAGCTTTCTTCCGATACCAGGAGTTGTATTATCTCATGGTCTAAGGAATACAATATTTGACATAAGAAAAGCTTCAAAGATGAACACGATGACACGATCTAATTGCTTCGCTTAGTTTGGTCATCCATCACATCATTCTCCCAATGATATGATCTCATTATTAATCGACAACTCATGTCCATGGTTAGGAAACCTTAACCATCATTACTCAATGAGCTAGTCCATAGAGGCGTATTAGGGACACGGTGTTGTTTACAAACCACACAAGTATTAATGTTTCCGCTTAATACAATTCTAGCATGGAATATAAACTTTATCATGAACAAGAATTATAATAATAACACCTTTATTATTGCCTCTAGGGCATAATTCCAATAGTCTCCCACTTGCACTAGAGTCAATAATCTAGTTTACATTTGGCAACAATCTCACACCCATGGCACTGAGGTGCTGATCATGTTTTACACGTGGAAGAGGTTTAGTCAATGGATCTGCGACATTCAGATCTGTATGTACTTTGCTAATCTTCAGATCTCCATCTGCTATATAATCTCGGATTATATGAAACTTGCGGTTGATATGCTTGGTCTTTGGATGATATCTTGGTTCCTTAGCAAGTGCTATGGCGCCAGTGTTGTCACACAATATCTCCAGTGGGTCCAATGCACTTGGAACCACGCCAAGCTCAGTGATGAAGTTTCTGATCCAAACTCCTTCACTTGACGCTTCTGCAACAGCCATGTATTTCGCTTCTACTGTAGATCCCGCGATCATGCTTTGCTTGCAGCTTCTCCAGCTCACAGCTCCTCCATTCAAAATATAAACATATCCTGTCTGAGATTTAGAATCATCCTTGTCGGTATCGAAACTAGTGTCGACGTAACCCTTTACGACGAGCTGTTCATCACCCCCATAGACTAAGAACATTTCTTTAGTCCTATTTAGGTACTTTAGGATGTTCTTCACGGCTGTCTAGTGTTCCACTCCTGGATCACTTTGATACCTGCTCGTCAAACTAAGAGCATTGGACACATCCGGTCTAGTACACAACATGGCATACATGATAGAACCTATGGCCGAGGCATAAGGCACTTTGCTCATAGCTTCCGTATCATTTACCGTAGCTAGACACTGAGCCTTGCTCAATATCTTACCTGACAACATAGGCACTGAACCTTTCTTTGCCTTATCCATTCTGAACCTTTTCAGAACTTTGTCTAGGTATGTACTCTGGCTTAAAGCTATCAGGCGTCTTTGTCTATCTCTATAGATCTTGATACCCAATATATAAGCAGCTTCACCTAGGTCTTTCATTGAAAAACACTTGTTCAAATAACTCTTCACATCGTTAAGCATGTTAATGTCATTTCCAATAATCAATATGTCATCCACATATAGTACCAGAAATGTCAGCGAGCTCCCACTCACTGTCTTTGTCTATCTCTATAAATAGAACGCTCAAGCTTGCATACTTTATCATCATCCTTAGGATCGATAAAACCTTTGGGTTGCATCATATACAACTCTTCATCAATGTTGCCATTGAGGAACGCAGTCTTGACATCCATCTGCCATATTTCATAATCATGAAACGCAACAATTGCTAATAAAATCCGAATGGACTTAAACATCGCTATGGGAGAGAAAGTCTCATCGTAGTCAACACCTTGAACTTGTCGAAAACCTTTCGCGACAAGCCGTGCTTTATAGACGGTAACATTACCATCCGCGTCCGTTTTCTTCTTGAAGATCCATTTGCACTCAACGGCCTTTCGGTCGCTAGGAGGGTCCACCAAAGTCCATACTTGGTTTTCGCTCATGGATCCCAATTCGGATTTCATGGCCTCTAGCCATTTCTCAGAGTCTGGGCTCATCATCGCTTCCTCATAGTTTGCAGGTTCACTGTCTTCTACCAACAAGACAGTCAAGACAGGGTTGCCGTACCACTCAGGAGGGGCAAGCGACCTTGTCGACCACTGCGACGTCGATGAGCATCGTCCGAAGCTTCATGATCCTTATCATTAGCTTCCTCTATTATTGGTGCTGGCGGCACTGGAACAATTTCAGGTGCTGCGCTACTCTCCAATTCAAGAGAGGTTCAATAACCTCGTCTAGCTCTACTTTCCTCCCACTCACTTCTTTCGAGAGAAACTCCTTCTCAAGAAAGGAACTGTTCTTTGCGACAAACACTTTGCCTTCGGTTCTGTGATAGAAGGTATACCCAATAGTTTCCTTAGGGTATCCTATGAAGACGCATTTCTCCGCTTTGGGTTCGAGCTTGTCTGGCATCAACTTCTTGACGTAAGCTTCGCATCCCCAAACTTTAAGAAACGACAACTTAGGTTTAGCACCAAACCGCAGTTCATACGGTGTCGTCTCAACAGATTTAGATGGTGCCCTATTTAAAGTGAATGCAGCGGTTTCTAATGCATAACCCCAAAATGATAACAGCAAATCAGTAAGAGACATCATCGATCGGACCATATCTAATAGAGTTCGATTCCGGCGTTAAGACACACCATTGCGTTGTGGTGTTCCGGGTGGCGTGAGTTGCGAAACAATTCCGCTTGCTTTAAGATGCGTGAGAAAATCATAACTCAAATATTCGCCCCCACGATCGGATCGTAGAAACTTGATCTTTATGTTACGATGGTTCTCCACTTCATTCTGAAATTCCTTGAACTTTTCAAATGTTTCAGATTTATGTTTCATTAAATAGATATACCCATATCTACTTAAGTCATCGGTAAAAGTGAGAAAATAGCGATATCCACGGCGCGTCGAAACACTCATCGGTCCGCATACATCGGTATGTATGATTTCCAACAAGTCCGTTGCTCGCTCCATCATTCCGGAGAACGGGGTTTTGATCATCTTGCCCATGAGGCATGGTTCGCATGTGTCAAATGATTCAAAATCAAGAGACTCCAAAAGTCCATCAGAATGGAGTTTCTTCATGCGCTTTACACCAATATGACCTAGACAGCGATTGCCACAAATAAGTAGTATTATCACTATCTACTTTGCATCTCTTAGCCTCAATGTTATGGATGTGTGTTTCATCCCTTTCGAGATTTAGAAGAAATAAACCATTCACAAGAGGTGCATGACAATAAAAGATGTTACTCATATAAATAGAACAACCATTATTCTCCGATTTAAATGAATAACCGTCTTGCAATAAACACGATCCAGAAATAATGTTCATGCTCAACGCAGGCACATAATAACATTTATTAAGGTTTAAAACTAATCCCGAAGGTAAAACTAAGGAGGCGTGACGGCCATCACATCAACTCTTGATCCGTTGCCAGCAGCGCATCGTCACCTCATCCCTAAGTCAGCGTCTATTCCGTAGCTCCTATTTGAGTTACAAATATTAGCAACCGAACCAAAGATCAAATACCCGGGCACTACAACGAGGATAGTAAGGAAAACATCAATAACATGTATATCAAATATACCTTTGATGGTGCCAGCCTTCTTGTCCGCTAAGTACTTGACGACATTGCTTCGATGACCCTTGTCCTTGCAATAGAAGCACTCGATGTCCGGCTTAGGACCGGACTGAGCTTCTTCTCAGCGAGAACAGCGTGCTTGCTGCCGCCTTTCTTGAAGGGCTTCTTTGCACCCTTACCTTTCTTAAAGGAGGGCTTGTTGACCATCAACACATGATTATCCTTTTTGATGTCCACCTCCGCAACTTTCATCTTAGCGAAGAGATCAGTGATCATATCAGTGGAACCAATCTGATTGTGAGCAACTACAAAACTTTTGTAGCTAGGAGGGAGTGACTGCAGAACTCTGTCAATCTTGAGCTCCTCTGGAATCTTGCAGTCCAGTTGCTCAAAGGCGTTGAGTGTAGCCTGACATCTTAATGGCGTGCTCACTAACGGAACTCCTTCCTCCATCTTGCGATTAAAGAACTTCTCGGAGATCTCATATCTCTCGAGCGGGCTGAAGTCTGAAACATAGTTTTCAGCTCCTCGAGAATCTCAAAGGGCCCGGCGAACTCCTCAAAACGATTTTGAAGATCCGATTCCATAGCAAACAACATGGCGATCTTAATCAAATCATAATCATCCTTGCGCGACTGATAAACAGCTTTCTCATCAGCCGGCGCATCTATAGCAGGGGCATCACCTAGCGCTTTCTCAAGTACATAGTCCTTTTGTCCGCCAGCGAGAATGATTCTCAGATTGCGGAACCATTTGGTGAAGTTAGACCCATTGTTTCTAAGCTTTTCTATCTCAGCAAAAACGTTGAAGTTGAAGTTGGACTTAGCCATTTGATCTACAGTATTTGCAAGTACAATTTAGACTATGTTCATGATAAATAGTTCAACTTAATCAAATTACTAGATGAACTCCCACTAAATTCAACATCCCTCAAGTTGTTTAGTGAACATGATCCAAATTCACCACACCTAATCCGATCTTCACGAGAAGAGATGTGGTTTCAATGGTGGACAACGAAGTGTCGATCATATCATTCATATGACTCATGCTTAACCTTTCGGTTCATGTGTTCCGAGGCCATGTCTGTACATGCTAGGCTCGTCAAGTCAAACCCAAGTATTTCCGCGTGTGCAAAACTGGCTTGCACCCGTTGTATGTGAGCGTAGAGTCTATAGCACCCAATCATCACGTGATGCTTGGACACGACGAACTTTCGCAACGGTGCATACATGGGGAGAACACAATTTTATCTTGATCTTTAAGTGAGGAATCATATTATAATGCTACCGTCGCGATCTAAGCATAATAAGATACATAAAAGGATAAACATCACATGCATATAACTTTATGTGACATGGTATAGCCAATCTTCGCGCAATGATCTCCATCTTATGCGTGCCGGCATGATCTCCATCACTCCACCATGATTGCCTCCACCATGAATAGCAACTACAACTCTTGCTAACTACTTAGCGATAAAGTAAAGCTATTACATGGCGTATAAGAAGTTGACTCGCAGGTCATACACAATTATAAAGACAACCATATGGCTCCTGCCGGTTGTGTACTCATCGACATGCAAGTCGTGAAACATTACAAAACATGATCATCGCATATATTATACACATCACATCTTGGGCCATACCATATCACAGAAAACACTCCCTGCAAAAACAAGTTAGACGCCTCTACTTTGTTGTTGCATGTTTTACGTGGCTTATGGGAGTAGCAAGCTAAGAACGATTCTTACCTACGGAAAGCCACAACGGTGATATTATGGTTGCTAAACTCCGGTGTTAAACCCATGACAACTATAGTGAGAAAGCGACATCCACCACCGCATGTGTGGAACAAGCCACACGTCAAGTGCGAGCCGGTCTCATGACGACGTCACGTAAGGTTGGCCTGGACCGCTTCAATCTCACTATCCCGCGTCATAAGAAGAACACAAACAAGAGGCTTGCAACAGAAAACATCAACGCCCGCAACAACCATGTTGCGTTCTACTCGTGAATCACATCTACGCATAGATCTAGCTCTGATACCACTAAAGGGTTTCGCGGCATAGTAAATCAAAATTTTCTACGGAAGCGAACAGAAGCCAAGATCTAATCTAGGAGATGCAAACAACGAGAGAGATTGGATTAGATCTTCATACCCTTGAAGATTCGCGGTGAAGCGTTAAATCGGGAACGTGGGTGATGTAGTCGTACTCGCTTCTCCTCCTCACGATCCGATCCGATCTAGCACCACAAGTGGCGATGCCTCCGTGAGATGCACACGTGCAGCACCTCGACGTCTCCTCCTTCCTTGGTCCAGCAAGTATGGTGGAGAGATGGGTTGGATCTACAACGCGACGGCGCGGTGCAATTGGTGGAGAATTTCTGCAGCAGGGCTTCGCCTACAAGCAGTCGGGAGGGAGAGAGGAGGGCAGCAGGGCGGCTAGGGTTGGAGGGGAAGGTGTGGGGGTGGTGCGCCCCCAGCCCTCTATATATAGAGGGGTGGGCGCAGCCCTAACCCCTCCCCCAAGCCCTAGGCCGGCGGCCAAAGGAGGAGGAGTGGGGGGCAAGGAAACCTCCCCCCTTCTAGAAGGTCTATCTAGGGTTTTACCCTAGCTGGCCGGTTGGGCCCTATGGGGCCTTGTGCCCCTGGCCCAATGCGGCTAGGGCACTCCCTCATAGGCCCATGCCCCCTCCCGGAAGGTGGGGCCACGTTGGTCCCCCTCCGGAAGGTTCTAGAAGCTTCCGGTACAATACCGATTAACCCGGAACAATTCCGAACTCCAAAAACTGCACTGCCTTATATGAATCTTATTCTCCGGACCATTCCGGAACCTCTCGTGATGTCCCGGATCCCATCCAAGACTCCGAAAAAAACTCATAAACCAATTATCCAATCTATCCTAGCGTCGAGACACGTTAAGTGTGTGACCCTTCGGGTTCAAGAATATGCAGACATGATCTTCTATCAATAATCAACAATGGCGGAAACCCATATTGACTCACACATTCATCGATGATCATATCGGATGAACCACGATGCCAGGATTCAATCAATCCCATATATATATTCCCTTCGTCTCGCGATATTTTACTTGCGAGATTCGATCGTCGGTACTGGCCATACCTAGTTCAATCTCGTTCACAAGAAGTACTTTACTCGCTCAGAATCCGATATCACTTTGTGATTAACTCCTTAACCACATGCTTGCAAGCGGTGTTGATATCGACACCGAGTGGGCCCAAGTATATCTCTCCGACTTGGGAGGACAAATCCCATCTCGATACATACAACCCAGGTACTTTCCGATCACACGAGACACCTTTATGATCACCCTCTCATAGGATGACGTTTGATGACCTCAAAGCTTTCTTCCGATACCAGGGAGTTGTATTATATCATGGTCTAAGGAATACAATATTTGACATAAGAAAAGCTTCGCAAAGATGAACACGATGACATGATCTAATTGCTTCGCTTAGTTTGGGTCTGTCCATCACATCGTTCTCCCAATGATATGATCTCATTATTAATCGACAACTCATGTCCATGGTTAGGAAACCTTAACCATCATTAATCAATGAGCTAGTCCATAGAGGCGTACTAGGGACACGGTGTTGTTTACAAACCACACAAGTATTAATGTTTCCGCTTAATACAATTCTAGCATGGAATATAAACTTTATCATGAACAAGAATTATAATAATAACACCTTTATTATTGCCTCTAGGGCATAATTCCAACAATGAGACCATCTCACAAGGTACCTCTGCTCTCATAGACAACACTGAAATTGCCCACCCTGGTAGGTCCTGAGATTGAAGTGGCCAAGAAGCTTGACAACACACCGGAAGTCATTTGTTTCAGCGTTGACAATCTGTGACAATGTGCATCTGTAGCGTTGTGCCTCTTCTATACAGCTTCATGGCCACATACCTTTCCACACATGGAAAACAAAATTCAGAAAGAAAAAAGAACTGGAGATAGGTAGCTTGAACCTCTCAGCAACAGGTGTAAAAACTCAAAATATATCGTGCGGGGTGATAGGCATGACTCAATCTCTACTAAAAAAATAACTGAACTGCCATTTTTTTCTCCAAGGTACATGCATATTTTTACTATTTCATGAAGAAAATCTAGAGTGGTTCCAAACCCGGGAGTAGATAAAACAAAGTAATATCTTTGACATACATTTTGTTCGCATTGATAGATTTAACAAAGTACTATTTCAAAGCTTGATAAAAGAAAACATGTCACATAACAATTTATTTTATAGAGAAATCCGATTGGATTTACAGCCTCCCAAGTCATAGGTTGTCATATAACCCCATCTTTATCCTTCGTCATACAAATGCCCTGACACGGCTCTGCATAGATCGACGAGCTTGTCCAAGTGTATGACGATAAGCTGCTAGTTCATAAGCTAGCAGATTGTCAGGCTCAAAGACAATATGGCTCTAGTCTATTGTTTTCAAAGCCCCTACATGACAATTTCGAGTGTTAGAATACCAATGTATGTTAAACGGCTCAGTATATTCAACGCTACATGACAATTTACCTTGCCATGTGCTGACCTCAAAGAGGGTGGCAGCTAAGATACACATATCCTGTTCGGCACGTCACCACTTCATCAGGTGGCGTGAGACATGACGGTCCCATATGCGCAGACATATTAACTCTCGCCTAACAAAATAGCAGTAATGTTGCCATTAGAAAATCAAAACTGGCAAGAAAATATTCGGCTTTACCTAATGTTCATCATCACGACATCTCGGCATGGCGTGCTGCGGTCATATGACTTATGGAATCTTATGGGGCCGACCTGCATGACTATCCCAATGACATCTGGAAAATGGAACAATCAAACTTTTGCATTGTACTCTATGAGATTACAGAAAGTGTAAACCATTTAAATAAAGAACAATAAGCACCTGTGAGCATTTTGTCCCTAAGACTTGCCGCATCATCAAAATCCATGAACTGTGAGGGCATCACAGAGATGAAGATGTTCGGCCCAGCAAGATGAACCTGGGTCCACGAGTGCATGACGACATAATAGTTGGTTGATATGGCCAATCCAAATTGTGGTGGCATGTCAGCTGTTTGAAATCCTAGACCTCTGATTAAATACACCTCGCTGATCCGCAGCTTGTTGGCGAGACGATAGGCTTGCTGCCCATATGCGATTGCCTCCATTTTGTCCCCCTGTCAAAATAGCCAAGTATATTATCAAGCTGTGTGCCATACGTTTCCATCAGATTGTACCATAGTGATATAATGTAGATGAGCCTTGGAAATACAAGATTTTAAAGAAGTTGATACTGATACTGATGATGATAAAGAAGACGTTGCATTGGTATATTTATTCTTACCGAGAGGTCAGCGAGGATTGCACGGTAGATTACATCTCCAGTTCTTGTGTGTTTGATTCTCCCAGAAACTACTCTTGCTATTGTCTCCCATGATCTGCTGTACATGTGCAGGTTTTCAACAGATTGGAATCTAACAACGCTGTTATATAAGAGAAGAGAAACATTAGAAAACCTCTATCCATGATCTACCTATCTCTACTATTTGTGGATGTGCTATTAAGAAAAGTTTCTGATGTGCTATTAAAAAAGGTTTCTGATGCAGGAGGGATATCGCGTTACCTAGAGGGTGCCATCACTCTCTTTGAGCCGGTGCGTTCGAGAATGTATCGAGTCGCCATGGCGGTAGCTTCAAGATGGGTCACCCCAAAAAAATGCTGGAATCTGGGTAAGATTGAACGTGAGAGAAGAGCAACTTATATGCCATGAGCCATGCCGGAGTTTTGGTGGCGTTATGTTAGCAGCCGGGAGTTATAAATCAGGGCGCAATGTTAGCAGCGTGAGTTTTGGTGGTGTGATGTTAGCAGCGTGAGTTTTGGTGGCGTGAAGGCAGATCTGTTTTTAGCGTGTTGTGAATTTGGCAGTTTCTAGCGTATTGTGAATCTGGCAGTTATTAGCGTGTTGTTTTTGGCAGTTTGTAGCATGATTGTAGCATGATTTTGACAGTTTTCTAGCGTGAGGAAACTGCTGGATGGGCCAGGCCCAGCAGGAACGATGATTTTGGCTGACGGTCAGTAGTGATAAAAACGCTTGATTGGCCAGGCCCAGCAGGAACGATGGTGGGATTGACGAAGCGACGAAGTGAAATGCTGGTGGCTGAAAACGGAATAGTTCGGTTTTTTTAAATAGTAGAGATAGAGATATATGCATGAACATGTACTGTGTATGTAGCAGCGTAGAATAAGTGTACGGAAACAAGTTTGAAATTATAATAAAACATAACTTGAAAAAGGAACTAAATGAAAAAAAAACACAAAATTGTGCCGTGGCAGAGAAACAAACGAATCTCTGCCACAACAGGAACTCGTTTAGTGCGGATGGAGTTATGACCATGTGGTGAACTCTAGTTCTAAGCCTTAGCAAAACAAAACTAAAGATAGGGCCTCTAGTTCCGATCTGACAGTCCTGGATGCGAAACCAATACTAGAGTCCATTACCGTCCGAATCTATAGGCCGTTTTCCACCGGTGAAACCTGCTGGCGATCTGGTCAAAACATCTGAGACCGTTGCCTTCCCCGTCAACTGGTGTGTACGTGGTTCGGCGGCTTGTTGCCCGGCCCGGCATGTACATGAACAGTGCAATGCTATCGCAACTTGACACCGACGCCCTCCTCCATCTAGATGATGTGAAACGCTAGTAGATCATCTTATCTTAATCCATGTGTAAGATGGAATATGCTAGTCAGCTACCAATCAATCCACGCAACATCTCGATCTTAATTGGACATGTAACCCGTACGTACGTGGAACCTAGATAGACTTTGAACTCTGAATAATGAACGCCACAATTTCAACGCGAACCAACCATCCATAGCGGAATATATATACTCGCTCCGTTTTATATACGATGTTTTAGGTTTGTGAAGAAGATGAATCTAGACTTAATTAGTATGTAGGTTTACTTAACTTTGGGATAAATCTACACACTAAAAGAAATTTAGATTTATTTTCTTCACAAACCTAAAACATCTTATATTTTAAAACGGAGGGAGTATATAACATGGTAGAAATAAAATGAAACTCACGATCCTCAAGCAACATCGCATCGATCTGATCTCCACGTCGAGCTCGCTCTGCCCTGCCATGGAATACGATCTTGGGTAATCTCTAAAAGAAGGTGGACTTATGCAAATGCTTATTTGCTTTCTCTTTAGTTATGACTCGTGCGGCGCGTAGCATGTCTAACAAGTGCCGTAACAGTGGAGCTTTGGTGAGATTTCTCCTCCCAAACAGGATCGGGAGACTTTAGGTCACTAACACACGGCACGGGCCCACCAGTTGTGGGACATGTCTTTCATTAACACGAAGCCAGTATAGGTCAGGGTGGCTAAGTCACAAGATGTGGCTACGCTAAGTGATATTTTCGAAATACATTTTTTTAGTAAAAAAATTTCATAGAGACTAAATTACGAACCATTTGCATTGTCTCGTTCCTCGATGTCCCATGTTGACTTCAAATCCATACCCCATGTTGATATCTACCGACTTGTACTTTGTAATGCCTCGGCTTTTAGTGTACTTATCCTTTGATTTATTTTACTTTGGCTTTTAATACATTTGTTATACTTAAGAGTACTCTAGTTTTCGTGTGTATTGTACTATAATTTTTAGTATACTTATGTTAGATAGATCTCAAACGTGACTGGGCCCAATGGCCTGTCACGCCCCTATCCGCGCCCTCATCGGAGGCGCCCAACCCTATCTGGTTGGTGGGCCCCTGTCGCCAGCGCTATATAAAGGAGGTGGGGGGCCGGCAGCACGCCTGACGAGGTTAGCCGTGCCCTAGCCGCCCTACCTACAAGCCCTACCGATCTAGGCTTAGCGCTGCACCGACGGGAAGCACCACCGCCGCCACACTCTCACCCCTATTCCCCATGGCCAACGACGGCGGCTCCAGCTCCGGCACAAGCTCCGGCATTCCCTCTGGCTCGTGTCTGTCGAGCCAGGGAGCAGGTAGTTCCCTTCTCGGATCTCTCCCTCTCTCTCTGTTTCGATCTAGAAAGGCAAGGTACATGCTACTGGTAAATCTACACTAGATTAACAGTGGTATCAGAGCCACTAGTCGTTAGATTTTTCGGTGCAAAAGTAGAAAGCAAAAGTCCAAAGAAAAGAAAAGGAAAACCCTAGATCCAAAGAGCGCCTGCCCTATGGCCGCGCCTTTCCTCTCGATCTAGATGGGCATCCATTTTGGGAGATATCTAGAAGAAGAAACACCCCTTCGGGGGCAAAGCAAACCCCAGATCCCACCCCGAATAGATCAAACCCCAAATCCCCAGATCCCCATAGATCTATCCCCAAAAGAAACTCAAAAAAAAGGGAGGCGGACCCACCGCAGAAGCGCCGCAAAGGGCGCCGCTTGGCCATTGCTGATCGTCGCGCCCACCCACGGGTGGACGCACCGCCGCCAAGGGGGGCAGTGAGGCGCCATGGCACCGGCCGAAGACAAGAAGTGGGGCAGAGGGAGGGGCTCGCCAAAGCACCGGCCACCTCGCCTCGCCTGCTCGCGCATGCACCGCCATAGAGGGGAAGCAGAAGAAAGGGGTGGCGATGGAGGAGAGGGAGGGGACCGTCGCCGGTGCAGTTGCCGGACGGACGACCACCTCTCCCCCAACACCGCCAGAGAGTGCGCCACCGAGGACCCTGCCGCCTCATCAAGCGCGGGGCTGCATGCCACCACTGCGTGAGAGAGGGAGAGGGAGGGGCTCGACGAGGGGCGGCCACCTCGCCTCGGCTGCTGGCGCGTGCGCCGCCAGAGAGAGAGGGAGGGGCTCACCGAGGGGCGGCCACCTCGCCTCGGCCTCTCGCGCGTGCGTCGCCAGAGCCAGAGGGGTGGGGGGAAGCGGGGGCGCGTGGGGGAGAATGGCACTAGGGTTTTCGGGGGGGGGGGCTGCTGGGGTCGTTTTATTCGGCCGAAAGCCGCGGACAGCCACACGATCAAAACCCTAGGCGATGGATGGCTAGGATCGAGCGGCCCAGGCGGCTGCGGGCTAGCTGGGCTGTTGCGGGCTGCTGGTGGAGCAAGGCCAGGTTGCACCGTGGGCCGCTCTGGGCCGCAAGCGGGCGGGCGCTGCGTGGCTTAGGGACCGCGCGGGCGGCAGCCAGGGAGGCAGTGTGGGCCATCGCACTAGGCCGCTGCTAAGTGAGCGGCTGGGCACTGTCCTCGGCGCGCGCGCGGCAGATAGTCGTGGGCCACCCTCAGTGCTGGCCCAGTAGTGCTTCCAGAGCTGTTTTTTCTGTTTTTTTATTTTTACAGAGTTGTTTTAATTGTTTTTGCTTAGTTTTTTAAGAAATTTTTCAAACAGTTTTCTCTAGTCAAATTATTTCAATGAAAGTTTTGTCTAGAGAATGGAATAGATGCAGAATTTTTCTGTAAAGTCTTAAAAGTTTATGAATATTGTAATAATGTTTCCGCTGCAAATAGTTGATTGAAATTGCATGAATGCAATAAAAGTGTATTAATTTTTGTTTCAAAAGATGTGACAAAGTAATTAAAGATGATTGTGTCCCATGTTATTAATTGACCAACGTTATTAATAAGCATGGTCATGATCTTTTTCATTGAGTATTAAAGGTGCATTTAAGTTTATTTCTACCTAACGGTGATGTAATTTTAAATGGCACAAACAATTGCATGCTTAATTTATACCAACATTGGATTAACACATACAGTTGTTTTGGTTATCTCACATCTTTTGTGATTTTCAGGAGGTCTCAACCTCATGAGCTGCTTGAAGGACATCCCACTGCTAAGGGGGGATAACTACTCCGAATGGAGGAAAAAGGTTGATCTGGCGTTTGTATGCGCCGAGGTGGACTGGGTGGTTGACACCAAGCAACCAGTCAAGCCTGCTGACCCTGTGAGGGGCGATGCTGAGGAAAGTGCTGCATTTGAAAAGAGAAAGAGGGAACATGCTTCTTTGGAGCTGGCCTACTCTATAGACAATCAAAAGTGGGTGAACGCCAATAAGAAATGTTTGGCTTTTGTAAAGAACACAATTGAGAACGCTATAGTGGGCTCAATTGGAGAGTGTGCCTCCGTGGGCGAATACCTTGCAAAGATAAAGAGCCAGTTTACTGGCTCTTCAAAGATGTATGCAACCCAGCTGTTAAAACAGCTGGTGACAGAAAAGTACACGGGAGGGCCACATGGCATAAGAGAGCACATCTTGAGGATGTCAAACATGGCGGCCAAGCTGAAGCCCATGGATGAGGACCTCGATCTAAAGCCTGCACTTCTGGTGCACCTGGTCATGGCCTCTCTTTCCCAGCCATTCGAGAATTTCGTAATCAACTATAACATGTCCCCTGAAAAGTGGGACATTGAAAAGACCATTGGAATGTGCTCCCAAGAGGAAGAGAGGCTGAAGTCTCTTCACGGTGGTTCCTTGAACTACGTGAAGGACAATAGG
The DNA here is from genome assembly GCA_023614405.1 of Avena insularis. Classification (NCBI taxonomy): domain Eukaryota; kingdom Viridiplantae; phylum Streptophyta; class Magnoliopsida; order Poales; family Poaceae; genus Avena; species Avena insularis. The sequence goes on along the minus strand of CM042684.1, from coordinate 38,141,122 downwards.
AAGAGGAACTTCACCAACAGTAACCATGGTGGCTCACCTTCCAAGCCACATGGCAAGGGCCCACAACAGCACCAACATCAGTACCAGCAGCTCACCCCTGGGGAAAAAGACCAGTGCCACCATTGCAAAAAGGTTGGCCACTACAAGAAGGATTGTCCAGTATGGCTGAAGTCCATAATGGCCAAAAACGGTAAAGATATAGTCTCTTTTGTTAATGAATCTCTGTATGAAAAGTTTTCTAGATCTACTTGGTGGATTGACTCTGGTGCAACTGTTCATGTTGCCAACTCTTTACAGGGGTTCCATTCGACAAGGATTTTGCCAAAAATAGAAAGACTCATTGAAGTGGCGAATGGGATTGAAGCAGAAGTGGAGACTGTTGGCGACATTCCTTTGGAGCTGGCTGATGGCTCTTCTCATTTGCTTAAGGATGTTCTTTTTGTTCCTTTCATTCATAGGAATTTAATAAGTGTGTCGTGCTTGGACAAATATTCGTATGAGTGCTATATTGGACATGGAAAATGTGCCATTTGGTTAAAAGATATTTGTGTGGGTGTTGCTACCCTACATGACAAGCTATATTTATTATCTTTGCATGAGAAAGTATTTTCTGTGTGTGATGTGAATGAACAAGTTCCCTTGTCGAACAAAGATCAAAAGAAAAGAAAGCGAACTCTTGACTCATCGAAGTTATAGCACTGCGGATTAGGCCATATTTCGAGGGGAAGAATAGAAAGCCTCGTTAAAAATGACATTCTTCCTCCGTTAGAGTTCTCAAACATAGAACAATGCATAGATTGCATCAAAGGAAAGTATGTAAAACAAATTAAAAAGGGTGCAAACCGAAGTATAGCTACACTAGAAATAATCCACACGGATATTTGTGGACCGTTTCCGGTGAAAAGTGTGGATGGCTATGATTCATTCATAACATTCACGGATGATAACTCCTGGTATGGTTATATTTATCCAATTAAAGAAAGATCTGAAGCATTGGATAAATTTAAAATTTTCAAAGTTGAAGTAGAAAATCAGCATGATAAAAGAATTAAGATAGTTCGGTCCGATCGTGGGGGGGAGTACTACGGTCGGCATACTCCATATGGTCAAGTACCAGGACCCTTTGCAAGGTTCCTGCAGGAAAATGGAATAGTCGTCCAGTATTCTATGCCGGGCGAACCTCAGCAAAACGGAGTAGCTGAAAGGCGTAACCGTACCCTTATGGATATGGTGCGCAGCATGATGAGCTATTCCATCCTCCCATTGGGATTGTGGATGGAGGCACTTAAAACCGCCATTCACATTCTCAACAGAGTACCAAGTAAGTCGGTGCCCAAAACACCGTATGAATTGTGGACAGGCAGAGTCCCCTCTCTGCACCACTTGAGGTGCAGGGAGCCCAGCTGAGGCAAAAGTTTTCAATCCAAACATTGCAAAGTTAGACCCAAAAACAGTATCTTGCCACTTCATTGGCTATCCAGATAAGTCAAAAGGCTATCGTTTCTACTGTCCTGGCAGATACACAAAGTTTGTAGAAACGATACATGCAGTCTTCTTGGAGGACGAATTGATGATGGGGAGCACGGTAGCTCGGGAAATTGATGTTGAGGAGAAGAGGGTGCATGCACCTAATCCGATGAATCAGGAGCCATTTTTCTCGCTACATGTTGTGCCACCATCTACAACCCCTGAGGTTGTGGTGCCGGCACCTGTTGTGATTCCACACGTGACAACAATGGGCGAAAGTTCGGAACCTGTCCATCAGGAGCCACCTGAACCTTGTTGAGCACGAAGGAGCTGAACAGCCACATACTGTAAATGTGCCTGAACCCGAGGCAAGAAATGAGCAAGAGTCTGATGAACTCGGAAGGTCTAAAAGAGAACGAAGACCAGCCATTTCCAAAGAAATTTACAAAGTCTACAACATAGTTCATATGGAGGGTGATCCTACCTCATATGAAGAAGCCATGAGTAGCCCTCACTCAGCCAAGTGGGTGGAGGCAATGGAAGATGAAATGAAATCAATGAGTTCCAACAATGTTTGGGACTTAGAGGAAATTCCTAAAGGAGCCAAAACAGTAGGATGCAAATGGGTCTACAAAACAAAGTATGACTCCAATGGAAATGTAGAAAAGTACAAAGCTAGACTTGTGGCAAAAGGCTTTACGCAAAGAGAAGGCGTAGATTACAATGAGACTTTTTCTCCGGTCTCATGTAAGGACTCCTTCAGAATCATCATGGCACTAGTTGCACATTTTGATTTAGAGTTGCATCAAATGGATGTTAAGACGGCATTTCTAAATGGAGATTTAGAAGAAAATGTTTACATGAAACAACCCAAGGATTTTTTCATGGAGGGGAAGGAACATATGGGATGCCGCCTAAAGAAATCCATTTATGGGTTAAAGCAAGCCTCTAGGCAGTGGTATTTAAAGTTTAATGATACAATTAAAAGATTTGGATTCAAGGAAAACGTTGAGGACAACTGCATTTATGCAAAGTTCAAAAGTGGAAAATATATTTTCCTAATTCTGTATGTGGATGACATCACCTTGTGGCAGTGATGTTAGTCTACTACTAGAGACAAAGAAGTTCTTGTCATCAAATTTTGACATGAAAGACCTTGGTGAAGCTTCTTATGTTTTGGGCATAGAAATTCACCGAGATAGAAAGAATGGAGTGTTAGGACTGTCGTAGAAAGCATATTGTGAAAAGATTTTAAAGAAATACAATATGCATGCGAGTAATGCAACACCTGCTCCCATAGTCAAGGGCGATAGTTTTGGGAAATCCCAATGTCCAAAGAATCAATATGAGATCGATCAAATGAAGTCGATTACCATATGCTTCTGTTGGAAGCTTACGGTATGCACAAGTATGCACTCGCCTACGACTTAGCTTTTATCACGGGTACTTGGTAGATATCAAGAGAATCAGGCATAGAAACCTTTGGAAGATGGTAAAGAAAGCTTTGCGTTATGTGCAAGGCACAAAAGGCCTCATGCTAACATATAAAAGATCTGATTCCCTAGATATAAAAGGGTACTCAGATGCTGATTTTGCGGCAGATAAAGACGACAGAAAGTCCACGACAGGATATGTCTTTACTCTCGCAGGAGGCACTATTTCGTGGAGAAGCGCCAAACAGTCGATAGTTGCATCATCTACGATATATGCAGAATTTATAGCATGTTATGAGGCCATGGGACAGGCGTTATGGTTAAAGAAATTTTTACCCGACTTGAAAGTGGTTGACTGCATCAGCAGGCCACTAAAGATGTACTGTGACAACGAGCCCGCAGTATTCTATGCTCATAACAACAAGTCGAGTAATACTACAAAGTCTATAGATATAAAGTATTATGTTGTGAAGGACAAAGTCCAGGATCAAACTATAAGACTCGAGCATATAAGGACAAAGGATATGCTTGCGGATCCGCTAACGAAAGGCTTACCACCCAATGTGTTCAAGGAACACATAGCCGGCATGGGTTTAATAAAAAGCATATGATTCCTGGACTACAGAGGCCCAAAAGTAACAGGATTTGTTTCAAAACATGAAGGTATATAGTGGCTATCTGATTCTATCGACAATTGAGCTGAGACGATGAAACATGCTCTATGTATCGTTCTGTGATGAAATAAGTAAAATACAAAGTTAAAAGTAAAGTCGAGATCTAGGGGAAGAATGTTAGATAGATCTCAAACGTGACTGGGCCCAACGGCCCGTCACGCCCCTATCCGCGCCTTGATCGGGGGCGCCCAACCCTATCTGGTTGGTGGGCCCCTGTCGCCAGCGCTATATAAAGGAGGTGGGGGGCCGACAACACGCCTGACGAGGTTAGCCGTGCCTTAGCCGCCCCACCTACAAGCCCTACCGATCTAGGCTTAGTGTTGCGCCGACGGGAAGCACCACCGCCGCCACACTCTCGCCCCTATTCCCCATGGCCAACGACGGCGGCTCCAGCTCCGGCACAAGCTCCGGTATTCCCTCTGGCTCGTGTCTGTCGAGCCAGGGAGCAGGTAGTTCCCCTCTCGGATCTCTCCCTCTCTCTTTGTTTCGATCTAGAAAGGCAAGGTACATGCTACTGGTAAATCTACACTAGTCACATTACAAAGTTAGATTAACAACTTATACTTGGTAGTACCATAGCTTTTATTATACTTATATATTTTGTATGTGCGCTTTGTAAGGGTGTTATTTATTTGTACTTCGTCCAGTGTACTTTGTGTACTTTATATAGTATACTTATATTTCAAGGGAATTTATTTTTTATACTTTGTAATGTGTACTTCAAAAACATTGGAAAAAAAAGTAGAAAAACACTTTTCCACACGGGACGTTTCACATGCGACACGTGTTAGCACCGAAGCGTCCCCGCGACATGACCATTGAGATTTGAGAAGGTCTGTCTTAGGAAGAATTCGTTATATCATTGTCAATTGGTGGGTATATATTGGCATATTGCTAGCTGAGCTGCACAAAAGGAATTCGTTTCATCCCTGTGAAAGAGTACAAATGTAAACACAGAAATTACTTTTGCCAAATATAGTAGAAATGTAAACACAGAAACAGAAGACTGCACGTAAAGTCCAAGCTAGCAATTAATGCACGCATGCAAGATCTCAATCGGATAAAGCCAAGACTAATTTGAAGGAGAACCAGATTCTATGACTGTGATAACGTAGAAAAATGAAATTCTGGTTCGTCAAGCAACATTGATCGCTCACAATGTTGACCACGCATGCATGCATTGGTCCATCCATCTGATTATGTGATTAGCCCACAGATCGAGCGAGCCCCAGCTGCTTATATATATCGCACGTACGTACCTTGGTTCATATCAACGTAACAAAATCTCACAATGTCGCAGCCCAAACCAGCCCTGGTCCTCCTCCTCCTCGCCGCCTCGCTGTGCGCCTGCACGGCGGCGAGCAAGCCGCTGCTCACCAAAATCAACAAGGGCGCGGCGTCCACGGCACTGTACACCGCACCCCTCCTCGCCGGGCGCTCGCTCGTGCTCGACCTCTCCGCCCCGGCCGTCACGGTGCCCTGCAGCAGCGGGACGACCACGACCGTGACGCTCTCCGCCAGCTCCACCGACGGCGCCAACCCGCTCTCCCCGGTCTCCTTCACCGCCACGGCCACCTGCGCGGCGGCCCCGTCCGGAGCCGCCGGCGTAGCGGGGCTCGGGCGCTCCAGCGCCTCGCTCCCGGCGCAGATCGCCAGCACGCAGAAGGTGGCCAACTCGTTCGCGCTCTGCCTCCCGAGCGACGGCAAGACCGGGTTCAGCGGCAACGGCGTGGGCGCGGCCATCTTCGGCGGCGGCCCGTTCTACCTCGCCAAGCCGGCCGACCGCCCCGCCATCACCACGCTCCTCTCCGACCCGGTCCCGCTCCACCAGCCCTTCTCCGGGAACCCCGGCTACTTCGTCACCGCCACCGCCGGCATCGCCGTGGACGGCACCACCGCCGTCGCCGGCCCGCTGGTCGTCGGCCTCTCCACGACCACCCCCTACACGCAGCTCCGCGCCGACGTGTACCGCGCTGTCATCACGGCCTTCGACCGCGCCCAGGGCCAGACCGCCAAGGTCGCCGCCGTGTCCCCGTTCGAGCTCTGCTACGACTCGTCCAAGCTGGGGTCGTCCCTGTCGGGGTACTTCGTGCCGCAGGTGGACGTGATGCTGGAGGGCGGGACCAACTTCACGGTGTTCGGGGGCAACTCCATGGCGCAGGTGAACAGCGGCACGGCCTGCTTGGCGTTCCTGCAGATGAAGGCCTCCGGAAGCACGGGGCCGGCGGCGGTGATCGGAGGGTTCCAGATGGAGAACAGGCTGGTGGTGCTCGACAACGGGAAGCAGCAGCTCAGCTTCACCGGATACGTCCCGGCCATGGGGTTCTCCTGCAGCAACTTCAACTTCACCAGCGCAGCCTAGTCTCGTTTACATACATCTGGGATGCTTCCATTACTTGTTCACATATGGTGTTGTAAGAAATAATAATAAAGGAAATAAATACATGTTGATGGAGATCACACTCCATCGGTATAACCAAGTGACAACTTTTTTATTTTCTTCCGATCCAAACATGTCATCGTCACCACTGGCTGGCACCGACACCGATCGATCTCTCCTCAAATAAATCAAAGCTTATTGTATATTAGCATATGGTATTTGGTAAACCGAACACGATGAAAATGCACGCCGCCATCCAGCAGGCTGATAACTTGCAGAGAGATTCGTTTAGTTTCCAGCTGCTTGGAGGCGTGTGCATCAGTTTGATGCCACCACTATGCTTTCGATGCATGTCGCCATACCGCCTGATAACTTCCTTCTGGAACTGGAAGGATTTGACTGCTGGGCGCCGTATAGCTCACTTCAAACTTGAGAGGTCAAATCATTTGACTGCAGCACGTGGGTATGTACGTACTCTCATGTTTGGCGATGGCTTATGGTCACTGGCCACCGGTCAACGAAAACTATTTTTAAGGGTTAACTGTGTACATGCCGGTGTACTACCCACAGTCCAGTTTTGTTTTAAGATTGCTGCACTAGTCAGCCTTTTTTTCAGTCAGGACATGGGTGACATCATGCTAATGTTACTAGGTGAGAAGAGAAAATGACAAAAAACTACGACTTTTGTTAAAAAACTACCACCTTAGGGTTTTTTGACACATAAAACCTACTTTTGGGGTAGGGTGTGACAAAAAACTCTAATTTGATGTGTTTAGTCATTTAACTAACTTCCTGACAAGTGGGGGCCGCTGTCAGTGCCGACGTGGCACGAGGTTGACGTTTTAATTGGTTTTCTGACAGCCCGGGTCTAACCGATAGATATACGTGGCTCATAAAATAACTAAAATAATTTTTTTCTTTCTTTTTATTTATTTTTCTTGACCCAGCTTAGCCGTTCCTGAGTACAAATCCACCTCCTGCTACCGGTGGGAGGGAAGCAAGAAGCTGGCCACCAAGGAGCGCGTGCGGCGGAGGGAGTGTGCTGGCGCGGGTAGCAGCAGTGAGGCCAGCTCTGGCGCGAGCTACGGAGCGCGTGCGGCTGCCGGCGGCGCCGGCAAGGACAGTTCCAGCGCGATCTGTGGGGTGCATGCGGCGGCGGGAGTGCGCCGTAGACAAGAGCGGCTCGGCCAGCTCCGGCGCGAGCTGCAGGGCACGCGCAGCGGCAGGAGTGCGCTGGCGCGGGTAGCAGCAGCGAGGCCAGCTCCAGCGCGAGCTGCGGGGCGCGCGCAGCCGCCGGGAGCGCCGGCAAGGCCAGTTCCAGCGCGATCTGCGGCGTGCATGCGACGGCGGGAGTGCGCATGCGCAGGCAGGAGCGGCTCGGCCAGTTCCGACGCGAGCTGCGGGGCACGCGCAGCGGCAGGAGTGCGCTGACGCGAGCAGTAGCGGCACGGCCAGCTACAGCGCGACCCGTCGACCCGCGGACGAAATAGCACGAACTCCCATTCCCGCGCTCTCCCGTGCCCAATGACGTCCGTGACGGCGGTCGCCCGTGCCGCACTGGCAGAGCTCGCCGCGCTTGGCCGGAGCTCGCCCGTACGCATGGCAAGCGTTTCTGCTGCTAGCTAGCGCTTGGCTGCAACCTGGATTGGGAGGCCGTGCGTGCTAGCTCAGCTAGCTAGCTGTGCATGCCTGCGCTGCTTCTTAGGAACCATGTACTCCACGCCGGCGAACAACGGAAGCACACGGAGAAGGCCACAGGGGTGGCCGAGCTCCGACCGCCGGCGGCGCGGGCGAGCTCCGGCAAGCATGAGAGAGGGCGGGGGTTAGCTCCGGAAGGCACGGGAGAGGGTGCGGGCAAAGCTTCGGCCAGGGCGGTGCCGGCAAGCTTCGACACGCGTGGGCGAGCGTGTATTCATACGCGGGCACGGCAAGAGCTGGGTCAACAGAAAAATAAATAAAAAGAAAAAAAACATTTTTATTATTTTATGAGCCAAGTAGACCTGTCGGGTAGACCCGAGCTGTCATAAAACCAATTAAAATGTCAACCTTGTGCCACGTCGGCACTGATAGCGGTTCCCACCTGTCAGAAATGCTGATAAAGGACTAAACGCGACGAGTTAGTGCTATGTGTCACAGCCCTACCCTAAAAGTGGATTTTATGTGTCAAAAAACTCTAAGGTGGTGGTTTTTTTAACAAGAGTGACACAAATGTGGTAGTTCTGCGTCATTTCATAAGTTTCAGTCAAATTTTACTTTTGTTTCATAAAATTTGAAAATTTTGGTAGCACATGGGTGACGTCATGTTGATGTCATTGCTGTCGTAGCACTCCGGTACATACCGTACACCATAGAAAATCCTTGTTCCACTTGTCAGTCAGTCACCCAAGGCCGCTTATGGATGAAAGTCACTCTAATTTGAAAGGATTTCCGTTTAAATTGATAGGCTATAGCTCAACAGTCCTGAAACTTAGAAAGTGTGCTAAAACAGTCCCTAGTTGTGCTCTATAGGTCCACATACATTCTAAACAACGATTTATGGCTGTACTTTCATTAGGTGGCATAGGATCGGGTAGCGGCATCGTTCCATACTACCATGGTACGCTCCTGGATCGACAAACTACTGGCGACGCTAGTGACGGTGTCTTCGTGCTTCCCTGACCTCAAGTTCAACCCTCACGCATGTTGTTAGTAGGCACCCACGCCACTATTGAGTGGGTGAAAGAAAGCACGACCGCCATGGTGCCACCAGCGCAGGGCCGGCTTTATGTTTTTCAAGGCCATAGGCAAAGTCGACGGCATGGGCCATTAAGGCTAATGTATATATAGACATATTAATTTTTTATCATATATGTATTTACTAGCATTTTTAAAATAAAAGTTAACATCCAACCAAACATTTTAGTCTCAAAATATAATAAGTAGTATTAGTTGTTAGTTTGATTACCTCAAATAAGAAATAATTCCAATGATAATAAATCAGGAGTGAGAATCAGGGCCTGCCGCTGATGAATTGGTGATCCCGATAGACGATAGACGACCTACGAATCTGCGATCGTCGATCGAGTCAGGGAGGCCGGGCCCTAGAGATCGAGGCACAGAGTCCGGCCGATTTCCGAAGACTCAACGAGAAGAGAAGAGAAGGGAGATCATAAGTTCGCGACGTGTTATAACCCATGCGGCCAGCGTCGTAACGCATCGTAACTCGTAAGCCTGGTGTCTCGTGTCATAGTGAGCCTTTTTTATTTCCTGCTCGCGTGACGCGTTGTGCCCGGTTTTCAGGGCCCTGCTCGATTCTCGCGTCGTGGGTAGCATATGTATACCCGTATATATATATACTCCCTCCGGTTGCAAATAAGTGTATGTCTAGCATTTGGCCAAGTTAAAGTTTATTAAATTTGACCAACTTTATAGATAAATATAGCAACATATATTACATCAAATTAACCTATTATGAAACTAAATTTTAAAACATATCTATTGATATTAATTTAGAGTCATAAGTATCACTACGTTTTTCTATAAAAATTAGTCTAACATTATTAACTTTGACTTAGAACAAGACTAGAAAAACATTTATTTATGGACAGAGCGAGTACGCTGAGTATAAATTTTTGGACCCGATGGCAGGGTCGCCGTACCTCAGCGCCGGCCCTGCGCCAGCGTAGGTAGCACCAACAAGAAGCAGCGGGATCCCCACCTGGAGTGTTGCCACTCCTATGGGTGGGCGAGCCTAACATTTGTGTTTGTGAATGGCCGCAAGGTAAAGGCCAACCTCCGTGCTCATGGTTGACCACCGGGGGCGCCTCCTAGTTGTGTCCAAGCCCATCTCCCGTGTTCGTGGCCGACCACCGCCATCGTCTGCTCGCGACCGAGCGTAGGCCCTGTTCTCACGATAGAGCAACACCTTGCAGCCATCTCTATATTCTAGGCATTGTGTCGAGCAAATCATGTGCGTTGACCAGGTCATCTGCTTGCGCCCGTCGCTAGAGATGAAGATAACGATCCCAACGATGTCCGCTGCCTCCCATCATCTCCATGGGTAGGAGGATCCTAGAGCGACCGGAGCCGAGCACGACGGCAAGGCAGAGCACGACAACAAGGCAGAGCACCAAAATACGACTGGATGGAGCGCGGGAAGATCATCACTCATGCTATCGTCTTCATTCCTATATATTGAGGGGAGGAGCGACAGTACTAGTCAGAGGCGATGTCACGCTCTTCTGGTATTGAGGACGACGACATTGTCGCCGCGATGGATGCACTTCGTGCGTGCTGGCGTAGGAACTAGCCAGAGAGGGAGTGATGATGGGATGGGGTCAGGAATTGGTATGGGGAAGCCAGACGGTTCTCTCCGTGTACTTCTCCTAGAGGCGAGCACGACAGAGGTAGGAATCGCGACAGAGACTATATATGGCTTGACTTTTTTAGATGAAGAAGAAGAAAGGCGGCTTGCCGAAGATGAAGACGACCCGAGCTCAGACTGTAGATGGGCCTGATACAACGACACGTCATCAAAATATGGGGCCTATCCAGTTTTGGACCGCACGTGGTAAAACGAGATTAGGGACTGTAGTGATGCATTCTCTGAGTTCCATGATTGTTTTGGACATGGCTAACAAGTTAAAGGCACTAGATAATACCCCACTCGCTTGTTGCGGAAACTTATGACATAAATTTTTCAAATGTAATATTTTAAACTAAAACAAACTTTCTTGGAAAAATTTCACTAAACTAAATTAGTAGGACCATAAAAGGTCCGAGATATTCTCAAAAACAAATAAATAAATATATTAAGTCTAGATAAAATGGTTAAAAACTAGTACAATCTATTATTAAGAAAAAAAACCAAGATATGCCGTTCTCCTTACTTGGATGATGCTTGAAATCGACCTTCCAATGTCGTCCAACTTATTCCATTGACTCAGCTTATACAACAACTCCTTCGTACGTCCCACCAGTACTCTCTCCTGCAGAACTTGGATATCACGTAAGCCATGCATTTATATATTTGACAATCCACAAATGTACGCAATAATAAGGTCGTGACCATATTCGTTAAACTAAAATAATGGAAAGTGCTGATTCAGAACATTTAATTCGGAAGGAAAAGCCCATAAATGATTCGGGAGAAATTTTCACAACACACCTTACATTATTAATTAATGTGTGATTTCTTACTTGTACATGAAAAACATACTCCCTCCATCACGGTTTAGAGGGCGTTTTAGAGAGATTGTTGGGACCTAGCTGGATACTAATTGAGGCTAGATTTGTGTCTAAAACATGCATATTCGCTGGTAGAAAATAGGCTCATTAATTATTTGGCGGCTTATTAAACGTAATTATTCAATGAAAACGAGAAGTTTAGCGCATGCATTGGTGGAGTTGCATGCAAGAATTAATTCCTTGGTGGGAAGGAAAAATGAGGCATTAATTATGTGATTAAGTCAAACGCGCCTATGAGGAGGAGAGTTTTGAAAACACATGATTTCTATAAGACGTTCTCCAAACCGTGACGGAGGGAGTAGTGAGGATGGAAGAATTAATTAATACATCTCAGGCAATATAAAGTTATTCAACAATGGTGCTCAAAGCACAAATAGTAAACAAAATTAAAAGGACTTGAAATGGCATAATTAGAGTATTACCAAAAAGTTACCGACGATGCCACATCCATTAAGAGCAAATCAGAAGGCTTCCATTAATGATTATAGTGTCAGATATAAATTAACTGCCTCCATTTCCATCTTTAACTACAAATGCATAGAACTTATTTATAATTCTTGATGCTCCATGATTGTTTAGTATCTATTTTGTTTTGATTTGTCTACACTTTGAGGTGTTTTTACATGTTTTCTGGTACTAACCTATTAACAAGTTGCCATGTGTCAGTTGCCTGTTTTCTTCTGTTTTTGGTTCCAGAAAGGCAGAAAATCAATATTCTCGGAATTGGACGGGACAAAAGCCAAAGTCAATATTTTACCGTGGGCGACACGAAGTCCATAGGGGATACGGAGAGGCGAACCAGGGCCACCACACCCCTAGGCGCGGGTGGGCCCTACCCCATGCCTGGGTAGGGTGTGGGCCCTCCGGCCGCCTCCCAGCCTCGCCTCTTCGCCTATAAGAAGCCCCCGATGAGAAAACCCTAAGTCGTCAATCATACTTCCAGAAAAACCTCTGTAGCGCCGCCGCCACTGAAAGGGAGATTCGGGGGACAGAAAGTCTCTGTTCTGGCACCCTGCCGGGACGGGGAAGTGCCCCCAGAGCCATCTCCATCAATCTCTACCACCATCTCCATCACCATTGCTGATTCCCATGATGAGGAGGGAGTAGTTCTTCCTCGAGGCTAAGGACTCTACCGGTAGCTATGTGTTCATCTCTCTCTCTCTCTATATATATATATATGCATGATCTTGTGGTCATGAGCTTTATAATCAAGTAGATCTACCTTGCTACTCAAGTGCTTCATTAGATCTCTGCTCTCCCCATGTGTGTGAAAGTGACAGCGTGCACACCATGGTGGCACTTATGCTTGAGTCTACATAAATACTCCTTGTGCTTTAATAGATCTATGCTTTTCCCCACGTGTGTGAAAGTGACAGCGGACATACCGTGTGTGGCACTTTGGCTAGATTGAATATTTGTTATGAGTTATATTTGGAGTTGAATGTCTCTATGAAATTGTGGTGTTTGTTGGAACCATCTAGCGCTCAAGGTGACAGTGTGGGGTTATCTAGATTGGGGAAGGCAGACTTTGAGGTATGCTATTATAGCCCTACCATGGATTAGAGTGTCCAATCGGAGAATAGTTAAGAGTAGTATCATAAAGAGAAGATATTTATATGAGAGAGTGTTCACTAGTGAAAGTATGATTCCTAGGCCTTGTTTCTAAACATTGAAACACCGTTTGCTACTAGATATGTTGCATGTTTGCTTGCTTCCTTATTGTTGCCTTTAGTCTTTACCTCACCGTCAAGCTCTTTTCTGGCACCGTTACCACTTGTATTTCACTATCTCTTCGCCGAACTAGTGCACATATATTGGGTGTGTTGGGGACACAAGAGACTTCTTGTATCTTTATTGCAGGGTTGCTTGAGATGGGTAGCTTTGACCACTTCCTCCATGAGTTCGATAAACCTTGGGTAATCCACTTAAGGGAAACTTGCTGCTATTCTACAAACCTCTGCACTTGGAGGCCCAATAACTGTCTACAAGAATAGAAGTGCGTAGACATCAAGCTATTTTCTGGCGTGTTGCCGGGGAGGCAAGGTAAAAAGTACTCACATTCTCCGGTGTGAGTGCTCGAAGTTATTTCCTTTAGATTCTGCAATTTTGTCTTTTTGTTTCTTGTTTTCACTAGTTAGGCTTAGTGGAAAACAACAACAAAATTAGAGAGCTTTTTAGTATTTTTCATAAGTTAGAACTTGAGTGGTTTGAAAAGAAAATTAAAAAACCTATGGAACTTTCTTTGCATGCTAATAGCAATGTTATTAGTGTGAATTTTTTGAACACCATTGTTACTAATGGTATGGAAACGTCTAAGCTTGGGGAAGCTAGTTTTTATGAAAAAAATCTTTTTAGTTCCCCAGCTTTAGGGAAGAAAATTTGCTCTTATGATACTTTATCTCCCATATGTGGTAATTGTAATGATACTTGTGATATTTTAAATCCACATACTGAAAGTGTCCCTTTTAAAATACCTATTAAATTGTTGAACGTATTATGAATAACTGCTATTTTGAAGATGGAACTGTCCATCCTAGTGATCATTTACTCTTTATACATGAATTATGCGAGTTGTTCAAGTGTGCAGGTATTTCAATGGACCGGGTTAAGAGGAAGCTATTCCCCTTCTCACTTAGGGACATAGTAAGGGAGTGGTATGAGCTACTAGATGATCCTCATCATTTGGACTGGAAGAACTTGAATCTCTTTTTTACTCTAAATTTTATCCTCCTCATGAAATTCATAAAGATAGGAATTATATTTATAATTTTCATCCTCATAAGGGAGAAAGTATTGCCCAAGCTTGGGGGAGATTGAAGTCACTAATGCTCAAATGTCCCATTCATGAGCTCCCCAGTAATGTTGTTATCAATAATTTTTATGCAAGGCTTTGAGGACATTACGAGCACTATCTGGATACCTGTTTGGAGGGATCCTTCACAAGTAAGGAGGTCAAGGCTAAGTGTGATCTTCTTGAAACAATTCAAAGCAATACTGAAGGTTGGGATAACGACAAAGGTAAAAACCAAGGTATAAACTATGAGTATGATTGCATTAAGTATTTCGCTCAAACTGCTAATTTTCAAGAGCTTAGTGCTAGATATGGTATTGATCCTCAAATTCTTGTTAAATATTATAGAGCCTTTGCTTCCCATATTAATGCTCCTAAAGAAAAATGGAACATGTATCATGAACCTTTTAAAGACACTTGCATGGAAAATGGAAATGTTATTAATGATTGTAATAAACATGCTCAAACTTCTGAAAGTACTATTTCTTATAAGCATGTTAATTTTTGTGGTATGCATAGACCTTGTGAGAAGAATCAAATAGAAGAAGAATATTGTATCACACACTGGAATGAAAAAACCAGAACGTGGTATAAGGCCCTTAATGATCTTGGTAAAAAAATTGTGCCCTCTATCCTTTTATTTGTGATCTCTGCTATGAAGTGGGTCATTTCAATTTTCAATGCTCAGGCCATACTAACGAACTTTCTAATCCAATGAGTACTACAAGTTTGTATTGTGATAACATGATCACTTATAATCAACATGATGAACTTACATTATTTTGGGGGTGTGAAGAGTTATCTAGAAAAACTTCTTTGGTAGACATGAGTGCTTTTGGTATGAATTGCGTCCTGCATGGGTGTCATCTTTATTGTGTCGATAATTGCCACGCGAATACTTACATACAAAATCTTATAAAATATGATATTTTACCAAAATATGATAGGACTGATATGAGTGTTGTTCTTATTAATGAAAAGGAGTAATCCTCCAAAGTTTCTTCTATTGTCTCTAACAATAAACCAGGGTATGTGGAGAAGCTTCCTTTCAAGCCTCTCCCTCCTAAAGAGGAGAAGAAGAAGAAGGAGAAGATGAGTAAAAGGAGAGAGGAAACGGTATCTCCCTCTAAGTATGTTTCTCCTATCATAGTTTTTGCTGATGAGTCTGAACTAGATGATGTTTCTATGCTTGTTACCTATAGTAGTGATCATGATTGGGAAAAGCACACTACTTTTGATACTAAAAATCTCTCTGGCACCAATTCTGAAGATGATAATATTAATAATTGTTGTGCTATTAGTGCCATCCATGTTCCTTCCAATGATGATATGTTTCCAAATGAACACACTTGGGAAGATAGCTATTTTGCTGAATTTGCTCCCACTACAATTAATAAGAATGGCTATTCTTATGTGGAGAGTAATAATCATTTTATGCATGTGGCTCATGATAAGAATGTTTTATATGATAGTTATATTGTTAATTTTATTCATGTTGCTACTGAAAGTTATTATGAGAGAGGGAAACATGGTCTTATGCATCTCAAAAATATTAAGTTTCTGCTCTTTATATTAAAAATCTTGAAGTTGCACTTATTTTCTTTCCTATGCTTGTTGTTTTGTGCTTTCATGACTTGTTTATTTACAAGATTCCTATGCATAGGAAGTGGGTTAGACTTAAATGTGTCTTGAATTTGCTTCTTGATGCTCTCTTTTACTTCAATTCATATTTCTTATGTGAGCATCTTCTCAAACTATTATGCCTAAATTAAAGGCGTTAAAGAGAAGTACTTGTTGGGAGATAACCCAAGAGTTTTCTTGAGTCTTGGGAGTTATTACTTCTGTAATGACCTATTCTTATCCTTTTTTTTTGTTTTTTGTGCCAAGAATGACCTCTAATGAGAGGGAAGGAAGATTTGGGGAGTTGCTGTCCCGAAACAGATTCCTGTCCTCCACCATAAAATTTCGTGAGGAGTATCTGTAATTCGGATTAAGCTAAAAATTTACGAATAAATCCCCCAGTATGTTAGCTAACTTTCGCTAGTTTAACACCTTTTGATTTGAGCAACAGAAGGTCTTTGAAAAAATCGGTTTCTACCTGCTGGTCTGTTTTGACAGATTTCTGCCATTATTTGCATTTGCTTCTTATTGATTCCTTTTTGATTTCTCTTTTGGGGAATTGAGATTTTCGAATGAGTTTCTATAGTAGCTGGTTTTTTTAGTGAAAAGTCTTGCTCTTCCAAAGCTTTGCCTAAGGTATAATATCTTTTGAATACACTAATGTTGCTAATGAAGATTGTGTGAAGTTTTGTATGAAGGAAAATTTGCAGGTGTAGAGAAAAAATGATGTAATAAGGTGAAGAATGGACAAAAGCTCAAGCTTGGGGATGCCACCCCGTGTCACCCCAAGAAATATTCAATATGTACAAGCGTCAAAGCTTGGGGATGCCCAAGACATCCCCTTCTTCATCAATAAAAATCTCAGGTCTTTCTAGACACTTCGTTTTTATTGTTTCATGCATTGTTGTGTTGTTCTTGGAGCGTCTTAGTTTTAGTTTTTGGTTTTCGTTTGCTTAGTTTGTTTGAGTAAGTTGGTTGGTTACACCAAACTTTTTTTTGGAGAGACACACACTCTGTTTCCATTGCCTAGAACACTCTAGTTTTCACTCTTATTGTCTTGTGAGTGTTCTCTTTTGCTAGCACTGTGTTTAGCCTTAGTTTTCTTGTGCTTTAAGCTTATAAATTTTTAGTTCTTCTTTGTGGATTTGTGATACATGCTCACTGATCTTTATTGAGTATTATCCTTGTGAGTTGTTTCAAATAAGTTGATTGGTGTTGGATAGGAGTAGAAACTTCTTGCTTGAAGTAGTGCAAGAGGAGCTTGCTTTGACTGTGACTTAGACTTTAGCATGTCATGCTAGGTGTTGTTTTGACCTTATGCTTAGTGATTATTGCTGTAGCATGACTTGTTCCAAACAATTGGGATTGCTTAGTGTGCCTCGAAGAAATTATGCGTTGTTTTAGCATGCAAAAGCATAGTATTGTGGTATTCTCCTTTAATGTTTTGTTTGGGTTGACTTGGCACATGCTCACACCATGTTATGACTCTGACAAGTCACCATAGCCTCTATGATCATTTAGTCCTTGACTTGTAGTACCACTCTATGCTTTGATTAGTAATGCTTTGTTGCTCTGCATGATTATGGCCATTACGCTCTCTTAGTTGGTTGCTCCCAGTATTTTGCTAGCCTCCACTTGTATGAGTAAGATCTACTCATGCTTCAAACTCCCAAGAAACCAAGGTATTCCAAAGTGTTCACTATAAACTCCTATGCATGCTGTGTTACACCATTCCAAGTATATTCTTGTTTTTGGCTATCTTCCAATTAAAAACTATTTTGTTATGTGAAAACTTAGTGATTAAATCTCTCACAAACTTGATGGCACACTTTATATTATTTGCCCCTAATAAACTTTAACCATTGTGACGTCTATATTGTATATGCTTGCACTTATACGTTGGAACTAGCAGAACCATGCTGTCATGGGGAACGTTTTCAACATTGCACTCGTACTTTGTACTCAGTTGATATCATGTTATTTTGTCTATGGATGTCATCGATGTAAAATAAAGAGGGAATGTTGGGGATATGCTATATGGGTATCCTCATAGCATGTCTCTTATCCGACTAACCAGGGTGTCCCATAGTCGGTAGCATGGCCTATGGTCTGCTGGGCGGCCCAGTTAGGTGGATCCAGAAGGGAGGCCCATGCCGGATAAAGGAAGGCTACGATGGAGTCACCAGCGTACTCGGAGCCTTGGAGTACAAGATACACAAGACTAGTGATAGACGGTGTAGGACTCTGTAACCTGTCCAGCTAGGACTTTTCCCTGTAACCTCAGGATCTGACGACTATATAAGTCGGACCTGTGGAGCCTTTAGGGCACAATCTCAGACAATAGCTTAGGCTCTCTAGTTACCTCGCACAGCGAACCTAATCTCTGTAACTCGGCGTATTGCCATTATAGTGATTTATAGCAGGAGTAGGATTCCGCCACCGTCGTGGGATCTGAACCTGGGTAAACTGTGTTACCTCGTACCCGTCAACCGTACGCCTTACCCCACGTCTATAAACATGCACTGTGAGGACCCCTCCATGGCGTACTCGTCGGCAATACCACGACAGTTGGCGCCCACCGTGGGGCAAGAGGCGCTTTAGTGGGCGAGGACCAAGATCTTCGCGGGAATCGGCGAGACCGTAGCCATCGGTCGCGTTCTCTTATCCGGCAACGTTCCGATCGTCCCTCCCAACGAGTTCTGGATCCCGGCGAAGACGAACCCTACACGGTGCTCGATCGTTCCTATCGGAGACATCCACCTCTTCATCGGCGAAACCGACTCGGGCACTAGTTCCCTGGGAGTCGGAGGAGCATCAAGACCCGCACGGACCGCCTACGGGCAGGATATGTTCGCGGAAGGATCGATGACGGATCTCTCTTTGGAGTTTGCCGACAAAGATCGGAAAAATTCAAGGCCCACCCAAACCGCCCCTGTGCAGGATATAAAGGTGGAAGATCACTGCAAATCCGCCGGCTTCGCCCGTGCATTTGGACAGCAGAGATCCAAGTTCGTCGGCGTGGTTACCATCTTCGATCTGGCGCGCTGCGTTGAGAGAGAGGGCGAAAACCCCCGCGACTACCTCGCCAGATGGCTCCGTATATGAGCCGACCTGGCCAATTACCCCAATGATGATGCCATCTATCACTTTGTGGAAGGACTGGACCACGGCACGCTTCTCCGACATTATCTAAGACGGCAACAGGCGTCAGGATGCCTCACCTTCGAAGGCATGGTGAACACCGTCAACAACTACGCGGAGGCTGAAGCAGCAGCTCAGACAGAGCTAGCGCTCATCGACGGAGCACCTCCGATTCAGCCACCACCACCGCCTCCGGCCGCCATCGTCCCAGCAGCACCGCCACCCCCAGTCATCGTCGAGGCCGTTGCACCTCCATCGCCCGTCATCGAGGAAGTCCTGGCACCCTCCGACTCTATCATTGACGCACTTTATGCTGATTTCAGTGCAGATTCCGAGGAAATAGACTTCAGTCCAGAAGAGCTAGATTCCGCTATGCAGGAGATGGAGGAGGAGTACTCGCGCGACAAACAAGCTAATAACACCGTCATGTCCCGAGGGGTGTTCGTCACCATTGGGACAGCGATGGACGAAGATCAGCCCGGGCAAGCTCCGCCTACGGTGCTGGATAAGGGGAAGGGGCCACTTATTGCTGCCGACGATGATCGCGCAAAAGTCATGCCTCCTCCACCTAAACCAGTGCAGCAGCCGCAGGAACTCGGCACCGGTCCGAGCAACAACAACACCGCAAACTTGCCACCTCCAGCATTTATGTCGGCAACAGCACATGTTACCCCAGCTGATAGGGTGATGTACGGCAACCTCCTCGTCGAGCCACTAACTGTTGATCATATCCAGAACATGACCCAGCTTGACGAGAAGCGCCAGCAACTACTGGAGGAAGCGCAAGCTATCGCGGATCAAGGCGCTAAACTAGATCGAGATCTGGTCAACGCGCAGAAATCCATAGAGAAAGCAAGAGCAATGGAGGCCGAGTACAAGACTCTGCTGCAGCAGCGGAAGGCTAAGAAAGCTCCAGCTCGCGTTATCAACGATCCTGGTGTACGGCGCAACCTAGGATGGGCTCCCTCGAAGCCGGCACAGGCCAAGCAATACATTGACAGTGAAGGCAAGCAGGTGATGCCCACCCCACTCCTCAACCTCGCCGTCGCCAAGACCCTTCTGGAGCAGGATAGATCACCCGCGGCAGTGGAACAGGTCTATAACTTAGTGGCCAAGGCGGTAAAGCAGCAGGAAAAGGCCACCTCTCAGAGGCTTGAGTCTGACCCAGCGCTTTGCCGATCTAGCCAGCACAAACCACCAAGGGACAGATCTCCTCAGGATGTCGGATCATGGACGGGTTCATCAGAACGAAGACGGAGGGATGCGCGCAACAGGAAGGATGCTATCCCCATATCCTCCGACCACGGAGAAAGAGCCCAACCCCGCCGCCCATCGCCACCGTCCCGATCCCCCCGATATCACGAAGACTACAAAGCTCACCATCGTACGGATATGCCCCCACCAAGGCAGTGTGGCATCGTCATCCGCGACAACACGGAGCAGATCCGCCATGATGGAAAGCACAACGAAGGACACAAGAGCAGGTCGCGCCATGACCCTCCACGTCCGACAAGCAACCGTGACAGGCGTGAGGCATCGCAGGAGGGTAACAGCAAAAAGGATAACCCACCGCCACCTCCGCCTTCGTCGCCACCAAGCAGTCACCATGGCGGAGGGGGCCCGCGTCGTTCATGCAGCCCATCCCCTGTTGACAAAAAGAAGAAGAACCCGAAGCCATACGATGCACGTTCGCGGATTGATAAGATCCACGAGGCCCGGGAAGGACCATACCTGGGACCACGTTGCTTTGGACCTGGAATACGGTCTGCAACTTACCCCAAAGGTTTCCGGATTGACAAGACCATCAAACCCTATGACGGCATAGCCAAACCTGCCACATGGTTGCAGGACTACGGCAACGCAGTGGAGATTGACGGAGGCAACCCCAACGTCACCGTCAAGTACCTCCCGTTAATGTTGGCGGGCACGGCCCGTCAATGGATCGACGACTTGCCGGAGAAATCTATCTACAACTGGCTGGACATGCAAGAAGCATTCACCAAGAACTTTGAGGGTACATACAAGCGTCCCTGCACTGTGGGCGATCTACAGCGGTGCGTGCAGGAGAAAGATGAGACATCTCACGCCTACCTCTCCCGCTGGTTGGACATGAAGAATTCCTGCGCAGGAGTGCATGCCCAGACCGCCATGGCCGCCTTCATCGATGGGTTGGAAAGGGGCACGTTGCTCCGACATAAGCTAAAGCGCTTGCAGGACAATCATTAGCTTGACTTGAATCAGATGATTCAGTTAGCTAGTGAGTTCGCAGCTGCCGACGACGACGCTCATGGCTCCTTGCCGGCAACGGCCGTTCCAACCCAAGCTCGGAGGAACAACAGTATAAAGCGGAAAACCGCTCCAGAAGAAAAGCAATCTACCGACATGGTCGCTATGACTTTCGCAGGACGAGGAGATGGTGGACAACATGGCCGAGGAAGGGGAGCAGGCCGTGGGCAGCAGCGAGGAAGTGAAACCAACTCGGCGCCGCTCCGCTTTCCCCAAACCTACGAAGAGTACCGCGATATGTCGTGCCTCGTACACCTCGACGCCAACGGCAAGGCCACCCATACCAATCGACACTGCAAGTTCGTCAACGACCTCAAGGAAGACCCGGAGTCCGGCTACAAACAAAGTCGGAAGAAACGCATCATGAGGCAAGGGCAAGGGGAAGAAGGAGGAGGAGTCCAAGGATTCAAGTGACATGGACGAGGACGTTGACCCCAAGCACGCCGCCAAGAGCGACGACAAGGGCAAGAACCCCTTCGCGAAGAAGGCTCCAGTCTACCACACTTTCCATGGCACCCCCACCGTCCGACAACAGAAGACCTCTTTAAGGATCCTGATGGCTACTCTCCCCCCAGTTCCTCAATACCTGCGCTGGTCGGAGGTTCCAATCACTTGGGACAGACCACCACCGGACCTTGTGCCCACGGAGAACCAAGAAGCCATGGTCATCAACCCATTGATTGGCGTGGAGTTCACCAAGTGCATGGTGGATAGTGGGCGAGATCAACATCATGTACCTGGATACACTGCAGAAGATGAACTTGACGGAGGCAAACCTAAGGCGGACTAACACCATATTCCATGGCGTAGTTCCTGGACGGGAGGCTCGGTCCCTTGGGTGCATCACACTTCAGGTAGCCTTTGGCAACGTTAATAATTACCGCCAAGAGCGCATGACCTTCGAGGTGGTCCCTTTCAAGAGCGTGTACCACGTCATATTTGGCCGCGACATATTCCACACGTTCATGGCCAAGCCATGCTTCGTCTACAACAAGCTCAAGATACCCGGACCAAACAGTGTCATCACCGTATCCGGAAGCTTTACCAAGGCAAGGGACTGCGAGATCAATGAAGCAGCCGTTCGCGAAGCCCTATCATCTGAAGAATTCAAGGAGATCCAGAGCAAGGTCGATGACTCAGAGATGCCCGCGTCGAAGAAGCAAATCTCCGACTCCGCTCCTGCGTTCAAGGCCGCCATCGAGAACAAGCTGGTGGAACTTGTGGTAGGCGATGCCTCCAAGACCGTCGCCATTGGGACGAACCTGGTTCCCAAATAGGAAAGCGCGCTCATCGAGTTCCTCCGTGAGAATAGGGATATCTTTGCCTGGAAACCTGCCGACATGAAAGGTGTACCTAGGGAACTTGCCGAGCACAGCTTAAACATAGATCCAAAATGTAAACCAGTGAAACAACCTCTACGACGCTTCGGAGATGAGAAGAGACGCTCCATTGGCAAAGAGATAGCTAGGTTACTTAAGGCCAGTTTTATCTGAGAAGTCCTTCACACCCGATGGGTGGCCAATCCTGTACTTGTCCCCAAAAAGGGAACCAATGAATTAAGAATGTGCGTTGATTACACTGGCTTGAACAAAGCATGTCCCAAAGATCCGTTTGCTTTGCCTCGCATTGACCAAGTCATTGACTCGACGGCTGGCTCGGAACTTTTGTGTTTTCTCGATGCATACTCAGGATACCACCAAATCAAGATGAGGAAGTTAGACCAATTGGCCACTTCGTTCACTACCCCATACGACACGTTTTGCTATGTCACGATGCCCTTTGGGCTGAAAAACACAGGTGCTACCTACCAGCGGACAATGCAACGTTGCCTTCACAATCAAATTGGTCGAAACGTTCATGCCTACGTGGACGATATTGCGGTGATGTCTAAAAAATCAAACGACTTAATCTCCGACTTAAAAGAAACTTTTGATAATCTCTGGAAATACAACATGATGCTCAACCCCAGGAAGTGCGTCTTCGGGGTTCCAGCCGGCAAATTGTTGGGCTTCATCGTTTCCCAGCGTGGAATCAAGGTCAACCTGGAGAAAATCAAGGCCATCCTAAATATAAATCGTCCGACATGCCTCAAGGACATCCAACGACTAACAGGTTGTGTTGCAGCAGTTAGTCGGTTCGTCAGCCGACTTGGAGAGAAGGCTCGCAACATACAAGTTCTTTGAAGAAGCGGACAAATTCACATGGATTGACGAGGCGGATGCAGCATTGAAGCAGCTCAAGGAGATTCTTTCCTCAGCGCCCATCCTTGCAGCACCCGAAGAGCCCCTGTTAATTTACATGGCGGCAACCAACGGGTTATCAACCTGCGTCATGCGTGGTAGAGCGGAAGGAACCAGGCTATGAGCACGGAGTGCAACGACCAGTTTACTAAGTAAGCGAGGTCTTGACGGAGTCCAAGCAACGTTACCCGCACTACCAAAAAATAGCTTATGGAGTATTCCTCGCTTCGCGGAAGCTGAGGCATTACTTTCAGGAGCATCCAATCACAGTAGTGAGCAAGACTCCACTGTCCGACATCATCAACAACAGCGACGCTACAGGAAGGGTTGCAAAGTGGGGCATCGAACTTGCCGCCTTCGAGATCACCTACAAGAGACGCGACGCTATCAAGTCACAAGCCTTGGCGGATTTTATCACAGATTGGACGGAGATGCCAGATGCCACTCCGTTGCCGGAACCAGAATACTGGGTGATGCACTTTGACGGATCAAAGTTGCTCAACGGCTCGGGGGCTGTTGTATTGCTACAGTCACCAAAAGGAGACAAGCTACACTACGTTCTGCAGATCCACTTCGAGGCTACAAACAACATGGAGGAGTATGAATCACTCATTCACGGACTACGTGTAGCCAAGGATATTGGCATCAAGTGCATAGTTTGCTGTGGAGATTCCGACTTGGTTGCCCAGCAGGTGGCTGGCACCTGGAATGCGCGGAACCCTATGATGGCGGCATATCGAGACGAAGTGGACGAGATAGCCAAGAGCTTCTTGGGCTACGAAGTCAAGTATGTACCTAGGGAGCAAAACGAGGCGGCTGATCTATTGTCTAAACTTGGATCAGGACGCAAGCAAATTCCGCCAGGAGATTTCCTAGAACATCTACGCACACCATCCGTGAAGGGCGCCGACATCGACAACCCGGATAGAGCTGATTCTTTCGTCAACATGGTGACAAAGATCCCTTCGGCTTGGACAAAACCGTTCATGGAATATCTCGAACACGGAACTTTGCCCGACGATGAAGTCGCATGACGGCAGATAGTACGACGAGCAAAGGGTTATACCATAATCAATGGGCAACTCTATAAAAGGAGCACTATTGGTGTATACCTAAAGTGTGTTTCCCAGCTAGAAGGTATGGAAATCCTACGCAAGATCCATCTCGGAGATTGCGGGCATCACGCCGCTCCTCGATCGTTGGTCGCAAAAGCCTTCCGGCAAGGATTCTACTGGCTGACCGCGAAGGCGGACGCCGACAAGCTGGTTGAGACATGCACAGGATGCCAGTATTATGCCCGACAACCACATGTTCCTGCTGAAGAATTGCGAACAATACCAATAACTTGGCCGTTCGCAGTCTGGGGGCTAGACATGGTGGGACCGTTACAAACGGCACCATGTGGATTTACGCACCTGCTTGTAGCAGTTGACAAATTCACCAAATGGATAGAAGCTAAACCCATTAGAAAGCTTGATGTGGAAACTGCCCTCAGGTTTGTCCGGGATTTGTTGGTGAGATTTAGTCTCCCACATAGCATCATCACCGATAATGGAAGCAACTTGTCACTCGGAGAAGTGGAGGCCTATTGCTGGGACAAAGGCATCTGACTTGACCTTGCATCTGTGGCACACCCACAATCCAATGGTCAGGGCCAATGGATTAATTCTGCAGGGAATCAAGCCACGTCTTGAGGCACCGCTACATAGAGCAGCCGAAGCCTGGGCGGAAGAATTGCCATCTGTGTTGTGGAGTTTACGAACTACACCCAACAGATCCACCGGCTACACCCCTTATTTCATGGTATATGGAGCAGAAGCTATCCTACCCTCCGACATCCTCCACGATGCACCAAGAGTTGCCGCCTATGACGAAGATGACGCTGAAGAATCCAGACGCCTAGATGTGGACCTTCTCGAGGAGGAGCGCGTTTTGGCATGCCAAAGATCCGCCATCTACCAGCAGAAGCTACGCAGCTACCATAGTCGCCGCGTCCGGCATCGCTCGTTTAAAGAGGGGGATTTGGTGCTCCGACTTAAGCAGAAGAAGTCACACAAATTATCCCCGCCATGGGAAGGACTGTTCATCATAAGCAAGGCGCTGATCAATGGGTCTTACTACCTTGTCGACAATCGTGAACTCAAGGATAGACCCAACGAGGATCATAAGCGTAAGCGACGTGACCCGGATGATGACTAACCGGAGCTTGATCGGCCATGGAACATAGCACAGCTACGTCCTTTCTACACTTAGAATTTTTATCTAATCGTGTACCTCTTATATGATCAATGAAATAAAGCTCTTTGGTTCACTCATATTGCTGAGTCTTTTACCTCCTTTAGTGTTCATTTTTGGATCATATAAACCTTTATGCACAAGCTTTGCAATTGCACGGTATCATCGCCTAAGCGCATGGTTCCGACAACGAGTCTTCTGACTCATGAAAAGAAAAGCATAAAAACCAGAGTAATGGATAAGCCAGCACTTGCTTAAAAATATATACATACTGGGCAATAATTCTTAAAGTAGCAGGATACGACAACAACTGTTTTCCGCCTTAAGAATTACATCATCAAGTTTCTTCCACGCACATGACAAAGGTGAAACAGAAATTACAAAGTGTTTTTCATTCCTTGGGTGCAGGGGACTTGGAGGCCGCATCATCACCAGCCGGAGATTCACCCTCAGCATCACCACTGTGAGGAGACTCGGAGGATTCAGGCTCGGCGTTGTCAAGAAAGTTCCTGGGCACGAAGACGTCGACGTCCACCAACTCGGCAACCCTGGTTTCATAGCCCGCGAGTGATGACAGGATGGCTTCGTGATCAATCGCCTTGCCGTCATCATCCACGTCGGGGATACCAGATGTTACCGTGTCGATGTCGGCACCGTCATAATGTGCCTTCACCATGGACAACGCCATCCTTGCGCCAGCCCGTGCACATGAAGCTTTCCATCTTGCAACACGCTCGAGGGCTCGGCGCAGAATCTCCGAGTACTTCACCATGGAGTCCGAGGCCTTGATGTAAATCTGCAGGGGTGTGGCAATCTCCTTGGCTTGGGTGATGGCGGTGTTGATGAAGTTGCCGACAAGAATCATGCATTCCTTGTCTGAAGGAGGCGAGTGGGTTAACCCCAGGGGCGCTAAACATTCCGACAACAATTGCATGAGTTCAAAAATTCTAAGTACCCAGACTAAAGAGCTCCAAGGCGGAGGATACTTACTGAAGATGCTGGCCTTAGCCTGCCAGACGACGTCCGCCAAGGATTCCTTCTCCTGTTGGAGGAGCTTAAACGCTTCGCTGTGGTGAAGGTTTTGCTTGTCGACAGCTTGCTTCTGATCCTTGAGGATCGCAAGCTCCTCCTTCAAGCGATTGATCTCAGCGGAGGCGGAGTCTTGCAGGGCTTTCATGGAATCCTCGTGCATCTTCAGCATTTGTTCCCTCTCTTTCTTAAGGATCTTGTTCTCGCTGTCCAGCTGCTGGATGTGCTTGGACTGCTCGACAATATCCTTGGCCTTGGCTACATGCTCTGCAAGTCGGAGAAAATAAAGTACACCGTGAGTACTCGAAGAAGGCATAAAAGTAAGACGGAAATGCGCAAAAAGAAAACAGACTCTTGTTTTTGATGATCTGTTCCTTCAAGATGGCGGTTTTACCCTTTTCATCTTCAAGGTTCGCGCGCATCTTCTGGTACTTATCATTGGCCATGACCCTCCGAGCATTCTCGTTCTGTGGAAATAAATACAAAGTCAAGTTGTTGTTCAGTCTACTTGGAGCCCCTAGTCGGAGATTTTCCATCTAGGCGCTCGGGGGCTACAGCGAGAGTTTTTAACTTAGCAATATGCTTAGCTTTTCTTTAAGCATCTAAGTCGGAACAAATTCAGTTCTCAACTAGAAGCTTGGGGGCTACAGTATAAAGTTTTAACTCGGAAAATGCTTAGCTTTTCTTTAAGTATCTAGTCGGAACTAATTCAGTTACAACTAGAGACTTGGGGGATACATCACTTAAAATTATGAACACTGTGTATGCTACTCTTAAAGCGTCTAGTCGGAATAATTCATTCCATCTAAATGCTTGGGGGCTACAGTGAGAGTTTTTTCTAACTTAGTCACTCTTAGAGCATATAGATGCAAAACCAATGGTTTTCCGTCTACATCCTCGGGGGCTATAGTGGGATACTCATATGAAATGCAAAAGGTAAAGTAAAACTTACAAGTGCGATGATCTTGAGGTTCGTAGCACTCTCGGCCAGCAGCTTGCCAAAAGAAATGCTGTTGCTTCGCAAGATGTCTGCTTGTCGGAGTAGCTCCTCAAGACCGCACGTCGGAGATGACGGCACTCCTCCAGGAACCGTAGTTGTGCTACCCGGCGTAAGCACTGGGAAGATAATCTTTGGCAGTTCTAAGGTTTTCTTGGGAGCAGAGGCGCCGCCTTCGGCGGATGTACCAGCAACCGCCACCGCCTTGCCGCTACCGATGGCATCCTTAGCCGGAGCTTCAGCCATTTGAAGAGCAGTGCTTTCCTGCGTCGCCTGCTCGCCGACAATTGCGAGTTCGGTAGAGGCTCCAGAATCCACTTCCATGGCGGAAGGGCCTGGTGCCTCCTGGGCTTGGGAGCTTGTCGGAGCGGAGGAGGGCTTGACGGCAGGAGTAGCAGGGGCGATGGCGGGGGAAGAGTCGCGATGCGGCATATCTTTAATATTTCTAGAAGCCCCAAGAGTCTTGGAGGACTTCTTGAGGCTGGTTGTGGCTTTCTTCCTGAAACGTGCAAAAATGCATAAGTACAGGAATAAGATAAACAAACAAGACAATGTCGGAGAATAAGAAGCTTACACTAGGGGGGAGCTTTAGCAAACATCCCAGTGGCTTTCTTCTTTTCCGCCTGTATGAGCAAGATACTCTTTTTGGAGGCTCCACCCTCCGTCTTCTTTTTCTTGCCTCCGTCGGCAGTGTCAGAGGTGGAGCCCTTCCGCTTTCGCGCCAATGGGGCGTCATCGTCGGACACGACCGTGACTTCCTTCAACTTGGGATCGTAGATTTGGGAGGCCAGGTTGACCTCCTCTAGATCGCTAAGCTATTGAGTGAGAAATCACCATGTTAGACAAGATGGTATTAGCAAGACGGAAAAACTGGAGCAATGTCATACACGGAGAATAAATACCTACCTTTGGGCACTTTCCGTTTATGAACATGTCGTAGGTAAGGGTGAAGCCACGCTTCTTGTCCTTCACCTTGACGATGTCCTTAAGACGGAACTTGACGGAGTCACTCGAGAAGTTGTCCTCGGAGATCCGGAGGGTATCCCTTTGGTCGCCGGAGTACTCGTGCATGACCTTCGTACGGTGCTGCAGAGGTTGGATCCGCCTGATGAACCAGCACATGGCTAGGTCCAAGCCGGTCAGACCCGTATCTACAAACCATTCGATCCGCCTTATTGCGCGAGAAGCGTTGAGGTCGGAGGGAAGGGAGGCATGGGACCTCCATGTGGAGACTTCAGCGGCGGCTCCATCCATGAAGTCCGAGTACGTTGCTTCTCGGCCCGACAAAGGAATGTCGGGGCCGTAGAAGTACGTCTGCTGCCAGTTCTTACACGACTCGTGGCCGACAATGTCGGGGAACCGCCAGCCAGGTCGGATCTTGAAGCTTATGGTGCCGCAGTTTCTAAGCTCCTCCTTGCCGTGTCCGGCTTCACGCTTGACGGTGAAGAAATAGACAAACAGATCTAACCTAGGCCTAATCCCTAGGTAACCCTCGCAAAGTGCCGCGAAGTTGCTAAGCACTAGGATACTATTGGGGGAGAGGTTGTGGGGTTGGACCTGGAAGTGGTTCAAGACGGACAGGAAGAAGTGGGAGATGGGCAAAGAAACGCCGCGTACCAGTTGCGCCTTGAGGTATACCTTCTCTCCGACTTGGGGAGAAGGGGTCACCTCACCGGCCGGCGCCGCCCGCCAGGCGAGCCCCTCCGTCAGGAGAGGTAACCCTCATGACCATCTCTTGGATGTCGCGGCCGGTGATGTCCGAGCCACGCCAGTCGCCTTTATGCGAATCAGGCTCCTCTTCCAAGGGCTCCAGCGCTGCCAAGTTATGGTCGCCGCCGGTGGTTTCTATCACCGCCGATGCGGGGATGACCAGACCCTCTGGGGGCACGACGATGGAGCTCGCCAGCTTCGCCGCGGCTTCGCTCGTCACCACCATTGAGGGAGATGAGCTGCCGCTGGCCATGGAGGAAGGAAAGGGACACGACTGGTGCAGGCAAGAGGCTAGGGTTTCTCGAGGTTTTCACGGAGATCTCGAGGAGGTGCGCGGCTGGAGGAAGAAGACGATGACGCGAAGGAATGAGGTGAAAAAGTAAGAAGTGTCCCACGGTTGCTATTTATCCTACTCTGCGTCAAGATTCGTGCAGCTAATCGGACGGTTGCCGCGTAGACGACGTGTTCATGAACGTGCGCGGTAATTTCGCCACGTCTCCAACCTTCGCCGCCAACGGTTCGTATCGCTCGCGCGGGAAAATCGGCTATGATTACGTTCTCTGCATGTGATTTACGAGGCGTCACTGACCTACAACCTACGTCTTCATAACTGACATGATAGATGAGCCGTCCCATCGAAGATTCCGGCATGGACGGATTTAATCCGACAACAGGAGCGTACGGTGGAAGATTCAGCATTTCTCCGACTTACTCATAGAAGACGGAGAAAACCTTGCAGGGTTCTTTGGGAGGACTACAAGATATTGCTTGACAATTTGCCGACATACATCTAGACGGAACATTCCACATGAAGAGGCAAGACGGCGCAAGATCTCGGAGTTCTCTGGGGGCTACTGTTGGGGATATGCTATATGGGTATCCTCATAGCATGTCTCTTATCCGACTAACCAGGGTGGCCCATAGTCGGTAGCATGGCCTATGGTCTGCTGGGAGGCCCAGTTAGGTGGATCCAGAAGGGAGGCCCATGCCGGATAAAGGAAGGCTACGGTGGAGTCACCAGCGTACCCGGAGCCTTGGAGTACAAGATACACAAGACTAGTGATAGACGGTGTAGGACTCTGTAACCTGTCCGGCTAGGACTTTTCCCTGTAACCCCAGGATCTGACGACTATATAAGTCGGACCTGTGGAGCCTTTAGGGCACAATCTCAGACAATAGCTTAGGCTCTCTAGTCACCTCGAACAGCGAACCTAATCTCTATAACTCGGCGTATTGCCATTATAGTGATTTATAGCAGGAGTAGGATTCCGCCACCGTCGTGGGATCTGAACCTGGGTAAACTGTGTTACCTCGTACCCATCAACCGTCCTCCTTACCCCACGTCTCTAAACACGCACTGTGAGGACCCCTCCATGGTGTACTCGTCAGCAATACCACGACAGGGAACTTGTAATTCTATGGAGTTTGTATTCTGTGTTAGAGAAACGCCTGGGCCGCTAGCCTAAGCCATGCCTAATCATGGTGGAAACTTGCAGCATCACCATAGTGAGCTATCTATGAAGCATCCTCAATAAAAATCTATGCATATGGTAAATAAAAAGATTGGTGAGATGCTCATTGTCCGCTTGCCTTGTCATTTTGGTTATGGGAAAGCTCCTGTACCATGTGCAATGAGTACCCCGTTGGCGATTCTCTATGATATGCAAGTACTTACAATGACAAGAACTTACAGGTGACTAAAGTTGAGTAGCATGAGGTGCCCTCGTATTCAAGGGACTTGAGATTGCCAACTTATACTTCGTCAAGCATATACTCCATCTTTGTTCACTTCAATCTTAATCACTTCAAGATGCTTATGATAGGGGCAATGAAGGCTGAAAGCTAACAAGTACCATAATTTTTGGAAGCTCTTTTTGAAACTTGAAATCCCTGCTTCCTTTACAAAAGGGCCTTTCTTTCACCATTATTGAGTCTACACCTTCTACCTTTAGGCATCATTAAGAGAGCATAGTTGTCATTCTGTGTGTAGTGTTCCAAAGCTTATTGATTGATGCATATTGTGATATTACTTGTTCTTGTGCTATTTGTTTCTAGTCACCCTTGTGAACTTTGAAGGTGTCATATGCATCTATATTTCTACTCTATGAGGGACAAGCTGAATGCCACTATGCTATGTTTTCTATATGTGAAACAAACAAACGTTTTTCAATGCATGGTATTCATAATCTTTGTTTGTAGCTTTTCATGTTGCATGCATAGTTACTATGTCCTATTGTTAGAACTCCATCTTTCATGCACATGTTTAGAGTTCTTTGATCCCAGCTTTCAATGCTTGCAAATGGTTAGATATTTATTGTGAGGGTGCATGTCACCTAAAAAATTATTCTTTTTATCACTTACCTACTCGAGGACAAGCAGGAGTTAAGCTTGGGGATGCTTGATACGTCGGAAATGTATCTATAATTTTTGATGCTCCATGCTTGTTTAGTATCTACTTTGCTTTGCTTTGTCTATACTTTGAGGTGCTTTTTACATGTTTTTTGGTACTAATCTATTAACAAGTTGCCACAGTGCCAGTTGTTTGTTTTCTTCTGTTTTTGGTTCCAGAAAGGCAGAAAATCAATATTCTCGAAATTGGAAGGGACAAAAGCCAAAGTCAATATTTTACCGTGGCGACACGAAGTCTAGAGGGGAGACGGAGAGGCGAACCAGGGCCACCCCCCCTAGGCGCGGGTGGGCCCTGCCCCGCGCCTGGGTAGGGTGTAGGCCCTCCGACCGCCTCCCGGCCTCGCCTCTTCGCCTATAAGAAGCCCCCGATGAGAAAACCCTAAGTTGTCAATCATACTTTCAGAAAAACCTCCGTAGCACCGCCGCCACCGAAAGGGAGATTCGGGGGACAGAAAGTCTCTGTTCCGGCACCCTGCCGGGACGGGGAAGTGCCCCCGGATCCATCTCCATCGATCTCCACCACCATCTCCATCACCGTTGCTGATTCCCATGATGAGGAGGGAGTTGTTCTTCCTCGAGGCTAAGGGTTCTACCGGTAGCTATGTCTTCATCTCTCCCTCTATGCATGATCTTGTGGTCATGAGCTTTGTAATCAAGTAGATCTACCTTGCTACTCAAGTGCTTCATTAGATCTCTGCTCTCCCCATGTGTGTGAAAGTGACAGCGTGCACATCATGGTGGCACTTAGGCTTGAGTCTACATAAATACTCCTTGTGCTTTAATAAATCTATGCTTTTTCTCACATGTGTGAAAGTGACAGCGGGCATACCATGTGTGACACTTTGGCTAGATTGAATATTTGTTATGAGTTATATTTGGAGTTGGATGTCTCTATGAAATTGTGGTGTTTGTTGTAACCATCTAGCGCTCAAGGTGATAGTGTGGGGTTATCTAGATTGGGGAAGGCAGACTTTGAGGTGTGCTGTTATAGCCCTACCATGGATTAGAGTGTCCAATCGGAGAGTAGTTAAGAGTAGTATCATGAAGAGAGAATATTTATATGAAAGAGTGTTCACTAGTGAAAGTATGATCCCTAGGCCTTGTTTCTAAACATTGAAACACCGTTTGCTACTAGATCTGTTGCATATTTGCTTTCTTCCTTATTGTTGCCTTCAGTCTTTACCTCACCGTCAAGCTCTTTTCTGGCACCGTTACCACTTGTATTTCACTATCTCTTTGCCGAACTAGTGCACCAATATTGGGTGTGTTGGGGGACACAAGAGACTTCTTGTATCTTGATTGCAGGGTTGCTTGAGAGGGGTAGCTTTGACCACTTCCTCCCTGAGTTGGATAAACCTTGGATAATTCACTTAAGGGAAACTTGCTGCTGTTCTACAAACCTCCGCACTTGGAGGCCCAACAACTGTCTACAAGAATAGATGTGCGTAGACATCAACTGTCCAGTAGGAAAAACAGATGAATGAGGACATATACTTGATATGGTGAATAATTTGTAAAAGAAGCATGCCACATCGATACGTGTTATTGATCGTTAACAGTTGAGATGGTAATATAGATTAAAAAACTTCATTAGTGTAGTTTCAAAATTGAATAGCAAAACATGTATGTATATGAATCATCAACATCTCCACTGAGAAATGAAGGATTTATAGGGTAAGAGCACCTTACATGGTCCTTTCTATCTTCGTAATTTGGATCAAAGCTATTAGGTGGGAAAAGGTGTTGGCCAACATATTTTCTTTTAAGTTGAGTTTTCCACATCTCTTCTTCGGTTAATAATTTGAAGAGCCATTTACCAAGAAGATCTATATTCTTGATCTCTAAATCATGAATACCAAGACCACTTTGGTCTCTAGGACAGCAAATTACACTCCATTTATTTAGCCCGTCGATACTTCTTCTTTTCACTATCTCCTTGCCAAAACAATTTTGATCATAAATAATTCAATCATTTTTAGACTCCTTTTAAAAGTAGGAAAGATGATATCATATAAAGTACCATATTAGTAAGTACCAAGATTATGAGAAAAAATCTTCCTCCCAAGGATAATAGCTTTCCTTTCCAAATACTAAGGGCAATTGAACTCTCTCCTCCACAAGTTTCCATTCAGCATTTTCAGCCTCCGACAATAAATCAAAATGCCTAAATACCTGATTGGGAATTGTCCTTGTTCGTGTCCAAATAACCTAGCATACAGATTTTCCTCGTCTTGGGTCTCACCGAAGCAAAAAAAATCACTCTTATCAAAATTTATTTTCAGACCCGATAGTGTGGTGATATTGGATGAACCTAATCCTCTAAACATCAAAGTCTTTGATTTTGCTCAGTGGCATCACCGAAAGTGGATTGAATGCAAGAGAGGACTGCCCCAGGGTGATCCCTTGGTGCCTTACCTCTTCCTCCTCGTGGCTAATGTTCTACAACAGCTAAACAGGCATGACCCACTCTTCTCGCACCCGCTCTCCCTTCGTATTACTGTAGTATGTGGACAATAATTTGATCATCGTGCGAGCATGGGAACAAGCGGCAAGTAGGCTCAAGACATGACTTGATCAATTTCCTCCCCTCTCACCCGCTGATCGACGACAGTCCTGCCTAGTCCTGCAGTATGCAGATGATGATTTGATCATCACGCGAGCTCGAGAACAGGTGACAAGTAGGCTCAAGACACTGCTTGATTAGTTTTTCAAAGCAACGGGCTGGAAATAAACTTCCCTAAGAGCACAATTGTTCCAATGTATGTTTTTCTAATGATGTGCTCCTTGGGATTCAGCCTAATTTATGGTGCCTATTGGAAGTTTTCCCAAAACATAGCTCGTCTTGTCCCTGTTAGCTCACAAACTCAGGCTGCGAGACTTTGAGCAGATTTGAGTCGCAATATGTTCCTCGTCACCGGTTGTCTTCACTACAGGAATGGTCAGATGCGCCGATGGCCAAACGTCAGGGCCGTCGGCGTAGGACCGGACCAGGCCAGCCCAAGTCGCCAGCCGTCGGCGTAGCCAAGCCGTCGGCGTAGTATACTCTACGCCGACGGTCACCCTCGGCGTAGCCAGGGGACGCGTGGCACATACCGGCCAGCGCGGACGGCGCGCTAACGGTGTCGTCCGTTACGCCGACGGCGACCCTCCGCATAGCGCCATCCCCAGTACGCCGACGGTGACCCTCGGCATACCCGCCATGTACGCCGACGGTGACCCTCGGCGTAGCCCTCTGCATTATTCCTTTCTACTTGCACACTTATTTTATATTTGTATCAATTATTTATGTTCTTTTTTATTAATTGGATGATTTCGTACCCTTTGAATAACAGTCTCCACGCCCACATGAAATGTCGTTGCGAATCTTCTCACACCCCGAGAAATTTCTATATGTTTGTAAGTGTTATTATCGCATGTGGTTCTGAATAGCACTCACCACGCCCACATGAAGTGTGTGTAAATTTTATGTATCACACATTTTGGAGAAGATGTTCAAAGATTCAATGCTTTTATCGCAAGTGGTTCTGCCAACCCTACTGAGGAGCGAACGATAGTTTCTCTTGTAGATATAACATGTACGTCTAGGGGGGTAGACGATCCGAGTGTGCACAGATCAGGGTTTCACCGGAGGAAGACCACGAGAACATCGGAATCAGATGAAAACTTGCATGTGTCCCTAGCATATGTGTGTGAGTGTGGTGAGATGTTGGTATAGGTGCTTGCATGTGTCCCCCCTCGCATGCATGCGCTCTAACCTAGAAGCGAAGGTTCCGAACCCGTATAAGGGGGAATCTCCCCGTTGAGGTGAAACCGGGTAGGATAGTGCCCCAACTTGTGAACCAACATGGTTTTACATTACCCTATGACCTAAAAAAACACAAAACAAGAGAGAGCTACGCCGGGCTACCCCTGTTAGAGGAACGTCTAGGGGCTAGGCGATCCGTGTGCAGATCAGGTTTCACGGAGGAAGACCACGAGAACATCCGAATCAGATGAAAACTTGCATGTGTCCCTAGCATATGTGTGTGAGTGTGGTGAGAGGTTGGTATAGGTGCTTGCATGTGTCACCCCTTGCATGCGCTCTAACCTAGAAGCGAAGGTTAGGACCCGTATAAGGGGAATATCCCGTTGAGGTGAAACGGGTAGGATAGTGCCCCAACTTGTGAACCAACATGGTTTTACATCACCCTATGACCTAAACAAACACAAAACAAGAGATAGCTACGCTGGCTACCCTGTCGGAGGAACGTCTAGGGGGTGACGATCCAGTGTGCATGGATCGGGGTTGCACGAGGAAGACCACGAGATCATCGGAATCAGATGAAAACTTGCATGTGTCCCTAGCATATGTGTGTGAGTGTGGTGAGAGGTTGGTATAGGTGCTTGCATGTGTTCCCGCTCGCATGCATGCGCTCTAACCTAGAAGCGAAGGTTCCGGACCAGATAAGGGGAATCTCCCGTTGAGGTGAAACCTGTAGGATAGTGCCCCAACTTGTGAACCAACATGGTTTTACATCACCCTATGACCTAAACAAACACAAAACAAGAGAGAGCTATGCTGCTACCCCTGTCGGAGGAACGTCTAGGGGGTAGGCGATCCAGTGTGCTGATTAGGGTTTCACGGAGGAAGACCACGAGAACCTCTGTATCAGATGAAAACTTGCATGTGTCCCTAGCATATGTGTGTGAGTGTGGTGAGAGGTTGGTATAGGTGCTTGCATGTGTCCCCTCTCGCATGCATGCGCTCTAACCTAGAAGCGAAGGTTCCGGACCCGTATAAGGGGGAATCTCCCTGTTGAGGTGAAACCGGGTAGGATAGTGCCCCAACTTGTGAACCAACATGGTTTTACATCACCCTATGACCTAAACAAACACAAAACAAGAGAGAGCTACGCCGGGCTACCCCTGTCAGAGGAATGTCTAGGGGGTAGACGATCCGAGTGTGCACAGATCAGGGTTTCGCCGGAGGAAGACCACGAGAACATCGGAATAAGATGAAAACTTGCATGTGTCCCTAGCATATGTGTGTGAGTGTGGTGAGAGGTTGGTATAGGTGCTTGCATGTGTCCCCCTCGCATGCATGCGTTCTAACCTAGAAGCGAAGGTCCCAGACCCGTATAAGGGGAATCTCCCCGTTGAGGTGAAACCGGGTAGGATAGTGCCCCAACTTGTGAACCAACATGGTTTTACATCAGCCTATCCCATAAACAAACACAAAACAAGAGAGAGCTACGCCGGGCTACCCCTGTCAGAGGAACGTCTAGGGGGGTAGACGATCCGAAGTGCATGCATCGAGTTTCACGGAGGAAGACCACGAGAACATCGGAATCCGATGAAAACTTGCATGTGTCCCTAGCATATGTGTGTGAGTGTGGTGAGAGGTTGGTATAGGTGCTTGCATGTGTCCCCCCTCGCATGCATGCGCTCTAACCTAGAAGCGAAGGTTCCGGACCCGTATAAGGGGGAATCTCCCCGTTGAGGCGAAACCGGGTAGGATAGTGCCCCAAGTTGTGAAACAACATGGTTTTACATCACACTATGACCTAAACAAACCCAAAACAAGAGAGAGCTACGCCGGGCTATCTCTGTCAGAGGAACGTCTAGGGGCGTAGACGATCCGAGTGTGCACAGATCAGGGTTTCGCCGGAGGAAGACCACGAGAACATCAAAATCAAATGAAAACTTGCATGTGTCCCTAGCATATGTGTGTGAGTGTGGTGAGAGGTTGGTATAGGTGCTTGCATGTGTCCCTCCTCGCATGCATGCGCTCTAACCAAGAAGAGAAGGTTCCGGACCCGTATAAGGGGGAATCTCCCCGTTGAGGTGAAACCGGGTAGGATAGTGCCCCAACTTGTGAACCAACATGGTTTTACATCACCTTATGACCTGAACAAACACAAAACAAGAGAGAGCTACGCCAGGCTACCCCTGTCAGAGGAACGTCTAGGGGGGTAGACGATCCGAGTGCCTGGATCGTGGTTTCACGGAGGAAGACCACGAGAACATCGGAATCAGATGAAAACTTGCATGTGTCCCTAGAATATGTGTGTGAGTGTGGTGAGAGGTTGGTATAGGTGCTTGCATGTGTCCCCCCTCGCATGCATGCGCTCTAACCTAGAAGCGAAGGTTCCGGACCCGTATAAGGGGGAATCTCCCCGTTGAGGTGAAATCGGGTAGGATAGTGCCCCAACTTGTGAACCAACATGGTTTTACATAACCCTATGACCTAAAAAAACACAAAACAAGAGAGAGCTACGCCGGGCTACCCCTGTCAGAGGAACGTCTAGGGGGGTAGACGATCCGAGTGTGCATGGTCGAGGTTTCACGAGGAAGTCCACGAGAACATCTGAATCAGATGAAAACTTGCATGTGTCCCTAGCATATGTGTGTGAGTGTGGTGAGAGGTTGGTATAGGTCCTTGCATGTGTCCCCCCTCGCATGCATGCGCTCTAACCTAGAAGCGAAGGTTCCGGACCCGTATAAGGGGGAATCTCCCCGTTGAGGTGAAACCGGGTAGGATAGTGCCCCAACTTGTGAACCAACATGGTTTTACATCACCATATGACCTAAACAAACACAAAACAAGAGAGAGCTACGCCGGGCTACCCCTGTCAGAGGAACGTCTAGGGGGGTAGACGATCCGAGTGTGCACAGATCAGGGTTTCGCCGGAGGAAGACCACGAGAACATCGGAATCAGATGAAAACTTGCATGTTTCCCTAGCATATGTGTGTGAGTGTGGTGAGAGGTTGGTATAGGTGCTTGCATGTGTCCCCCCTCGCATGCATGCGCTCTAACCTAGAAGCGAAGCTTCCGGACCCGTATAAGGGGGAATCTCCCGTTGAGGTGAAACCGGGTAGGATAGTGCCCCAACTTGTGAACCAACATGGTTTTACATCACCCTATGACCTAAAAAACACAAAACAAGAGAGAGCTACGCCGGGCTACCCCTGTCAGAGGAACGTCTAGGGGGGTAGACGATCCGAGTGTGCACAGATCTAGGTTTCGCCGGAGGAAGACCACGAGAACATCGGAATCAGATGAAAACTTGCATGTGTCCCTAGCATATGTGTGTGAGTGTGGTGAGAGGTTGGTATAGGTGCTTGCATGTGTCCCCCCTCGCATGCATGCGCTCTAACCTAGAAGCGAAGGTTCCGGACCCCTATAAGGGGGAATCTCCCCGTTGAGGTGAAACCGGGTAGGATAGTGCCCCAACTTGTGAACCAACATGGTTTTACATCACCCTATGACCTAAACAAACACAAAACAAGAGAGAGCTATGCCGGGCTACCCCTGTCAGAGGAACGTCTAGGGGGGTAGACGATCCGAGTGTGCACAGATCCGGGTTTCGCCGGAGGAAGACCACGAGAACATCGGAATCAGATGAAAACTTGCATGTGTCCCTATAATATGTGTGTGAGTGGTGAGAGGTTGGTATAATTGCTTGCATGTGTCCCCCCTCGCATGCATGCGCTCTAACCTAGAAGCGAAGGTTCCGGACCCGTATAAGGGGGAATCTCCCCGTTGAGGTGAAACCGGTAGGATAGTGCCCCAACTTGTGAACCAACATGGTTTTACATCACCCTATGACCTAAACAAACACAAAACAAGAGAGAGCTACGCCGGGCTACCCCTGTCAGAGGAACGTCTAGGGGGTAGACGATCCGAGTGTGCACAGATCAGGGTTTCGCCGGAGGAAGACCAGGAGAACATCAAAATCAAATGAAAACTTGCATGTGTCCCTAGCATATGTGTGTGAGTGTGGTGAGAGGTTGGTATAGGTGCTTGCATGTGTCCCCCCTCGCATGCATGCGCTCTAACCTAGAAGAGAAGGTTCCGGACCCGTATAAGGGGGAATCTCCCCGTTGAGGTGAAACCGGGTAGGATAGTGCCCCAACTTGTGAACCAACATGGTTTTACATCACCCTATGACCTAAACAAACACAAAATAAGAGAGAGCTACGCCGGGCTACCCTGTCAGAGGAACGTCTAGGGGGTAGACGATCAAGTGTGCAGATCGTGGTTTCACGAGGAAGACCATGAGAACATCGGAATCAGATGAAAACTTGCATGTGTCCCTAGCATATGTGTGTGAGTGTGGTGAGAGGTTGGTATAGGTGCTTGCATGTATCCCCCCTCGCATGCATGCGCTCTAACCTAGAAGCGAAGGTTAGGACCAGATAAGGGGAATCTCCCCGTTGACATGAAACCGGGTAGGATAGTGCCCCAACTTGTGAACCAACATGGTTTTACATCACCCTATGACCTAAACAAACACAAAACAAGAGAGAGCTACGGGCTACCCACCTGTCGGAGGAACGTCTAGGGGCTAGACGATCGAGTGTGCAGATCGTGGTTTCAGGAGGAAGACCACGAGAACATCGGAATCAGATGAAAACTTGCATGTGTCCCTAGCATATGTGTGTGAGTGTGGTGAGAGGTTGGTATAGGTGCTTGCATGTGTCCCCCCTTGCATGCATGCGCTCTAACCTAGAAGCGAAGGTTAGGACCAGATAAGGGGAATCTCCCGTTGAGGTGAAACCGGTAGGATAGTGCCCCAACTTGTGAAACAATATGGTTTTACATCACACTATGACCTAAACAAACACAAAACAAGAGAGAGCTACTGGCTACCCTGTCGGAGGAACGTCTAGGGGGGTAGACGATCCGAGTGTGCACAGAACAGGGTTTAGCCGCAGGAAGACCACGAGAACAACGGAATCAGATGAAAACTTGCATGTGTCCCTAGCATATTTGTGT
Organism: Avena insularis; assembly: GCA_023614405.1. Classification (NCBI taxonomy): domain Eukaryota; kingdom Viridiplantae; phylum Streptophyta; class Magnoliopsida; order Poales; family Poaceae; genus Avena; species Avena insularis. Next base: position 38,100,725 of record CM042684.1, on the reverse strand, counting down.
GAGTGTGGTGAGAGGTTGGTATAGGTGCTTGCATGTGTCCCCCTTGCATGCATGCGCTCTAACCTAGAAGCGAAGGTTAGAACCCGTATAAGAGGAATCTCCCGTTGAGGTGAAACCGGGTAGGATAGTGCCCCAACTTGTGAACCAACATGGTTTTACATTACCCTATGACCTAAAAAAACACAAAACAAGAGAGAGATCGCTGGCTACCCACAGAGGTACGTCTAGGGGTGTAGACGATCCAGTGTGCAGATCGTGGTGTCATGGGAGGAAGACCACGAGAACATCAGAATCGGATGAAAACTTGCATGTGTCCCTAGCATATGTGTGTGAGTGTGGTGAGAGGTTGGTATAGGTGCTTGCATGTGTCCCCCCTCGCATGCATGCGCTCTAACCTAGAAGCGAAGGTTCCGGAACCGTATAAGGGGGAATCTCCCCGTTGAGGTGAAACCAGGTAGGATAGTGCCCCAACTTGTGAACCAACATGGTTTTACATCACCCTATGACCTAAACAAACACAAAACAAGAGAGACCTACGCCGGGCTACCCCTGTCAGAGGAACGTCTAGGGGGTAGACGATCCGAGTGTGCAGATCGAGGTTTCACGAGGAAGACCACGAGAACATCGGAATCAGATGAAAACTTGCATGTGTCCCTAGCATATGTGTGTGAGTGTGGTGAGAGGTTGGTATAGGTGCTTGCATGTGTCCCCCCTCGCATGCATGCGCTCTAACCTAGAAGCGAAGGTTCCGGACCCGTATAAGGGGGAATCTCCCCGTTGAGGTGAAACCGGGTAGGATAGTGCCCCAACTTGTGAACCAACATGGTTTTGCATCACCCTATGACCTAAAAAAACACAAAACAAGAGAGAGCTATGCCGGGCTCCCCCTGTCAAAGGAACGTCTAGGGGGGTAGACGATCCGAGTGTGCATGCATCGGTTTCACGGAGGAAGACCACGAGAACATCGTAATCAGATGAAAACTTGCATGTGTCCCTAGAATATGTGTGTGAGTGTGGTGAGAGGTTGGTATAGGTGCTTGCATGTGTCCCCTCTCGCATGCATGCGCTCTAACCTAGAAGCGAAGGTTCCGGACCCGTATAAGGGGGAATCTCCCCGTTGAGGTGAAACCGGGTAGGATAGTGCCCCAACTTGTGAACCAACATGGTTTTACATCACCCTATGACCTAAACAAACACAAAACAAGAGAGATCTACGTCGGGCTACCCCTGTCAGAGGAACGTCTAGGGGGGTAGACGATCCGAGTGTGCATAGATCAGGGTTTCGCCGGAGGAAGACCACGAGAACATCGGAATCAGATGAAAACTTGCATGTGTCCCTAGCATATGTGTGTGAGTGTGGTGAGAGGTTGGTATAGGTTCTTGCATGTGTCCCCCTCGCATGCATGCGCTCTAACCTAGAAGCGAAGGTTCCGGACCCGTATAAGGGGGAATCTCCCCGTTGAGGTGAAACCGGGTAGGATAGTGCCCCAACTTGTGAAAGAATATGGTTTTACATCACCCTATGACCTAAACAAACACAAAACAAGAGAGAGCTACGCCGGGCTACCCCTGTCAGAGGAACGTCTAGGGGGGTAGACGATCCGAGTGTGCACAGATCAGGGTTTTGCCGGAGGAAGACCACGAGAACATCGAAATCAGATGAAAACTTGCATGTGTCCCTAGCATATGTGTGTGAGTGTGGTGAGAGGTTGGTATAGGTGCTTGCATGTGTCCCCCCTCGCATGCATGCGCTCTAACCTAGAAGCGAAGGTTCCGGACCCGTATAAGGGGGAATCTCCCCGTTGAGGTGAAACCGGGTAGGATAGTGCCCCAACTTGTGAACCAACATGGTTTTACATCACCCTATGACCTAAAAAAACACAAAACAAGAGAGAGATACGCCGGGCTACCCCTGTCAGAGGAACGTCTAGGGGGGTAGACGATCCGAGTGTGCACAGATCAGGGTTTCGCCGGAGGAAGACCACGAGAACATCGGAATCAGATGAAAACTTGCATGTGTCCCTAGCATATGTGTGTGAGTGTGGTGAGAGGTTGGTATAGGTGCTTGCATGTGTCCCCCCTCGCATGCATGCGCTCTAACCTAGAAGCGAAGGTTTTGGACCCGTATAAGGGGGAATCTCCCCGTTGAGGTGAAACCGGGTAGGATAGTGCCCCAACTTGTGAACCAACATGGTTTTACATCACCCTATGACCTAAACAAACACAAAACAAGAGAGATCTACGCTGGGCTACCCCTGTTAGAGGAACGTCTAGGGGGTAGACGATCCGAGTGTGCACAGATCAGGGTTTCGCCGGAGGAAGACCACGAGAACATCGGAATCAGATGAAAACTTGCATGTGTCCCTAGCATATGTGTGTGAGTGTGGTGAGAGGTTGGTATAGGTGCTTGCATGTGTCCCCCCTCGCATGCATGAGCTCTAACCTAGAAGCGAAGGTTCCAGACCCGTATAAGGGGGAATCTACCCGTTGAGGTGAAACCGGGTAGGATAGTGCCCCAACTTGTGAAACAACATGGTTTTACATCACACTATGACCTAAACAAACACAAAACAAGAGAGAGCTACGCTGGCTACCCTGTCACGAGGAGCGTCTAGGGGGTGACGATCCGAGTGTGCATGATCGTGGTTTCACGAGGAAGACCACGAGAACATCCGAATCAGATGAAAACTTGCATGTGTCCCTAGCATATGTGTGTGAGTGTGGTGAGAGGTTGGTATAGGTGCTTGCATGTGTCCCCCCTCGCATGCATGCGCTCTAACCTAGAAGCGAAGGTTCCAGACCCGTATAAGGGGGAATCTCCCCGTTGAGGTGAAACCGGGTAGGATAGTGCCCCAACTTGTGAACCAACATGGTTTTACATCACCCTATGACCTAAACAAACACAAAACAAGAGATAGCTACGCTGGCTACCTGTCGGAGGAACGTCTAGGGGGTAGACGATCCGAAGTGTGCCTGATCGTGGTTTCACGAGGAAGACCACGAGAACATCGGAATCAGATGAAAACTTGCATGTGTCCCTAGCATATGTGTGTGAGTGTGGTGAGAGGTTGGTATAGGTGCTTGCATGTGTCCCCCTCGCATGCATGCGCTCTAACCTAAGCGAAGGTTAGGACCCGTATAAGGGAATCTCCCGTTGAGGTGAAACCGGGTAGGATAGTGCCCCAACTTGTGAACCAACATGGTTTTACATTACCCTATGACCTAAAAACACAAAACAAGAGAGAGCTACGCTGGCTACCCTGTCGGAGGAACGTCTAGGGGGTAGACGATCCAGTGTGCCTAGATCGTGGTGTCGCCGAGGAAGACCACGAGAACATCGGAATCAGATGAAAACTTGCATGTGTCCCTAGCATATGTGTGTGAGTGTGGTGAGAGGTTGGTATAGGTGCTTGCATGTGTCCCCCTACCATGCATGCGCAATAAACTAGAAGCGAAGGTTACCGACCCGTATAAGGGGAATCTCCCCGTTGAGGTGAAACCGGGTAGGATAGTGCCCCAACTTGTGAACCAACATGGTTTTACATCACCCTATGACCTAAACAAACACAAAACAAGAGAGAGCTACGCCGGGCTACCCCTGTCAGAGGAACGTCTAGGGGCTAGACGATCCGAGTGTGCACAGATCAGGGTTTCGCCGGAGGAAGACCACGAGAACATCGGAATCAGATGAAAACTTGCATGTGTCCCTAGCATATGTGTGTGAGTGTGGTGAGAGGTTGGTATAGGTGCTTGCATGTGTCCCTCCTCGCATGCATGCGCTCTAACCTAGAAGCGAAGGTTCCAGACCCGTATAAGGGGGAATCTGCCCGTTGAGGTGAAACCGGGTAGGATAGTGCCCCAACTTGTGAAACAACATGGTTTTACATCACACTATGACCTAAACAAACACAAAACAAGAGAGAGCTACGCCGGGCTACCCCTGTCAGAGGAACGTCTAGGGGGGTAGACGATCCGAGTGTGCACAGATCAGGGTTTCACCGGAGGAAGACCACGAGAACATCGGAATCAGATGAAAACTTGCATGTGTCCCTAGAATATGTGTGTGAGTGTGGTGAGAGGTTGGTATAGGTGCTTGCATGTGTCCCCCCTCGCATGCATGCGCTCTAACCTAGAAGCGAAGGTTCCGGACCCGTATAAGGGGGAATCTCCCCGTTGAGGTGAAACCGGGTAGGATAGTGCCCCAACTTGTGAACCAACATGGTTTTACATCACCCTATGACCTTAAAAAACACAAAACAAGAGAGAGCTACGCCGGGCTACCCCTGTCAGAGGAACGTCTAGGGGGTAGACGATCCGAGTGTGCAGATCGTGGTTTGGGAGGAAGACCACGAACATCTAATCAGATGAAAACTTGCATGTGTCCCTAGCATATGTGTGTGAGTGTGGTGAGAGGTTGGTATAGGTGCTTGCATGTGTCCCCTCGCATGCATGCGCTCTAACCTAGAAGCGAAGGTTAGGACCAGTATAAGGGGAATCTCCCGTTGAGGTGAAACCGGGTAGGATAGTGCCCCAACTTGTGAACCAACATGGTTTTACATTACCCTATGACCTAAAAAAACACAAAACAAGAGAGAGCTACGGGGGGCTACCCCTGTTAGAGGAACGCCTAGGGGGTAGGCGATCCGAGTGTGCATGATCGTGGTGCGGAGGAAGACCACGAGAACATCGGAATCAGATGAAAACTTGCATGTGTCCCTAGCATATGTGTGTGAGTGTGGTGAGAGGTTGGTATAGGTGCTTGCATGTGTCCCCGCTCGCATGCATGCGCTCTAACCTGGAAGCGAAGGTTAGGACACAGATAACGGGAATCTCCCCGTTGAGGTGAAACCGGGTAGGATAGTGCCCCAACTTGTGAACCAACATGGTTTTACATCACCCTATGACCTAAACAAACACAAAACAAGAGAGATATAAGCTGGCCTACCCCTGTTAGAGGAACGTCTAGGGGGTAGACGATCCGAGTGTGCCTGCATCGGGGTTTCACGGAGGATGACCACGAGAACATCTAATCAGATGAAAACTTGCATGTGTCCCTAGCATATGTGTGTGAGTGTGGTGAGAGGTTGGTATAGGTGCTTGCATGTGTCCCCTCGCATGCATGCGCTCTAACCTAAGCGAAGGTTCCAGACCCGTATAAGGGGGAATCTGCCCGTTGAGGTGAAACCGGGTAGGATAGTGCCCCAACTTGTGAAACAACATGGTTTTACATCACACTATGACCTAAACAAACACAAAACAAGAGAGAGCTACATGGCTACCTGTCGGAGGAACGTCTAGGGGTAGAGCGATCCAGTGTGCATGGTCGAGTTTCATGGGAGGAAGACCACGAGAACATCTAATCGATGAAAACTTGCATGTGTCCCTAGCAAATGTGTGTGAGTGTGGTGAGAGGTTGGTATAGGTGCTTGCATGTGTCCCCCTCGCATGCATGCGCTCTAACCTAGAAGCGAAGGTTCCGGACCCGTATAGGGGGGAATCTCCCCGTTGAGGTGAAACCGGGTAGGATAGTGCCCCAACTTGTGAATCAACATGGTTTTACATCACCCTATGACCTAAACAAACACAAAACAAGAGAGATCTACGGGCTACCCACCTGTCGGAGGCGTCTAGGGGCTAGGCGATCCGAGTGTGCCTGCATCGTGGTTTCACGGAGGAAGACCACGAGAACATCGGAATCAGATGAAAACTTGCATGTGTCCCTAGCATATGTGTGTGAGTGTGGTGAGAGGTTGGTATAGGTGCTTGCATGTGTCCCCCCTCGCATGCATGCGCTCTAATCTAGTAGCGAATGTTCGGGACCCGTGTAAGGTGGAATCTCCCTGTTGAGGTGAAACCGGGTAGGATAGTGCCCCAACTTTTATGGCAAAGTCGGCCCAACCTTTGCTTTACATGTACATATGTCCTAAACAAAACCAAAACAAAAAGAAAAGTCCACTGGGCTACCCTCGTACACAGAAAGCTATAGGGGTAGACCACCGGTTCTCCAGGAGTTATAGCACTTGGAAAATCTGTGAGATCATCTTATCTATACTTAAGTTAGAAAGATTGAATTATACAATTCCATCATAGCATATAACTACATCTCGCAATATGGCCATTAGACTCTTAGTGAGGAGCTATAGGGGTAGCCCACGTCTAGGGTTATAGGGTAGCCCACATCTAGGGTTTGCTTGGAAAACGAGCACAAGACGAAATAAAAATTTATATATTAATAATATATAGTTTCTTTTATAATAGTAGACACTAAATAAAGTATCTTGTAAAATTTGATATTAAACAAAAAAACCCTTCTTTAAAAAAAACATGTCTACCCTGGAAAAAAAAACCTAGCTACACCGACGGCTACCCTCGGCGTAGCCCTATCCTTTTAGGGCTGCCCACGCGGCCTACCCAAGCCACTCGTTGCTCCTCTCCAAAACAGAGCCCGCGCCCTCCCCCGACCCCGACCCCGCCGCCAGCTCCTCCCCCATTCCCGCCGCCGCTAGCCCTCCCTCCCTCCCTCCCTGAGCCTCCACCGCCTCCTCCCTCCTCCCTTAGCCAACGCCGCCACCCCTCCCTCCCTCCCCTGCGTGAGCCACCGCCTCCACCACCCCGCCGCCTCCCGTGCCTCGCAGGTTCCGACCCCGCCGCCACCAGCCGCCATTCCCGCCACCAGCTCGTCCCCCATTCCCGCCGCCACCAGTCCTCCCTCCCCCGAGACTCCACCGCCCCCTTCCCTCCCCCGTAGCTGCCACCCCCTCCCTCCATGTTGGCCACCTGCCCATGCCTCATTGGCCTTGTGCCAACCGTGCCTCCACAGGCCATCTGCCTCCCTTTGCCTCCCATGCCTAGCACCGCCGAGCCTGCTGCTCCTGAGTACCTCCTGTAGAAATAGAAATAAAACTAGGTAAAAATAAAATAGGTAGAAATATAAATAAAATAGGTAGAAAATTATTTAGAAATAGAATAGGTAGAAATTTATTTAGAAAATAGAATAGGTAAAAAATTATTTAGAAATAGAATAGGTAGAAATAGAAATAAAACTAGATGCAAAAATTATATAGAAATATAATAGGTAGAAATAGAAATAAAACTAGATGCACAAAGTAGAATATTTTTTGAATGAGCCGAATTATACATGTTGTGACTAAGGTGTTGTCTTTATGTCAATGTACAAACTTTGTAGTGTTTCGGGAGTGACTGTCGTTGCGGGAGATGGTGTAGGTGACACCTCGATCCCGTCTCCGAGTTCCGTCGCCGACCTCGACACTCGGTTGATCGACTACTTCCTCTACCGCCGAGGGTGAGAATCTGTTCGCCTCTCTTGTACCTACGTTTTATTTTTGTGTCTAGATCACCAAGTCTGTCGCGTCACCTAGGCGTCATCCCGACCGTAAGAGTTACGCGACTTAATATGCATTAGTGGTCTCGCATATTTTGGACCGTAACGCTTATGGCTTTTATCGGGTAGTCGGCGGATTCGTAGTTGGGTTTGGTTCTCCCTGGCTCTTCCTCGATTCGAGACAGGATTTCGGTGGCGCCTCCTCGTTGTTCTCCGGATGCACATCCTCTTGGCTTTTTGTCGAAACGTGTATCGGGAGAGCAGCGGGGAGGTGCTGCCGAAATTCTGCTTGGATCGGGGTAGAACCAGGGAGAACTTACCCAATCTATGGATCCGGCGGCTGGTTAGGACCCTCTTTTCCTATTGAACATGTAGGTTGATGAATGCGTAAAAATATGAAGCATTTAATCTCCTGTTTGATATAAAATGTTATATTTATTGTTTGTCTCCCAACAAAGCAGAAGAGGATGGCTGATAATGGGTGGATGTATAGTGGCTGTATTACTGCGACTAATAAAACAGACGATTGGGTACGGAATACTCATTTGTTAGTGAATGAGTTAGCGCGTGGTTCAAAGGCAATGGTTCGGGCACTTTGTCCCTGCGCTCATTGCACTAAGCGTCATCGTCAGGGAAAGGATGACATGTACAAACACCTTCTGCAATATGGGTACATGTCTAACTATGTCACGCAAGTCGACTTTGCTCGGTACGAACGTGACAGAGGTGAGGTGATGCGTCAGAGGCTCAATGGCAATGAGCAAGATAGGATTAGAAACATGCTAGATGATCTTATCGATGCCGACCAGCCGAATTTGCCACCTCCACAGGAGGAATCACCAGAACCGGAAGAACCGCTAGAACCGGAGGAACCGGAGCCAACCGCGAAGGCCTTCCTTGATATGATGGCCGCGGCTAAGAGGCCTCTGTATGAGGGTGCAAAGATTTCTCAGCTCGATGCCATCTCTCAGTGTCCAGCCGACAAGTGACAGTACTCCGCCACCCGTTCTCACTTTGAAGCTAATTTGAGAACATGTGGTAACATGTTGCCCGAAGGGCATTGTCTGCCTAAAACCTTTCACGAAACGAAGAAAGTCATGAAGGAGCTCAACATGGATTATGAAAAGATAGATTGCTGTCCAAAAGGCTGCCTTTTGTTTTGGAAACAGTTTGAGGGTGCCAAGTACTGCTCCATTTGTAAGGCCTATAGATATGAAGAGATAAAGGGGAAGGATGGTCAGGTGAGGCAGTCGAAGGTCGCTAAGAAGATACTTCGGTATCTCCCATTTATAAAAAGAATCCAGCGTCTTTACTTGAGCGAGGAGACTGCCAAACAGATGACGTGGCACAAGAAGGGGAAAAGATACAAGGACGAGCACGGACAGAAGAAGATGGGACATCCATCTGATGGTAAGGCATGGAAGAACTTCGATGACAAATACCCCCGGTGGGCAGAAGAGGCTCAGAATGTTAGAATTGCGATAGCAACAGATGGCTTCAACCCATATGGTATGTCGACGGCCTCGTACTGCTGCTGGCCGGTGTATGTTATTCCGCTCAATCTCCCTTCCGGAGTATTAATGCAAAGGAAGACCATGTTTTTGTCGCTGATAATTCCAGGACCTGAGTATCCGGGGAAGAACTTGAGTGTCTACATGCAGCCGATTATGGATGATTTGAACCACTCTTGGATACACGGGACGTTGACATACGACCGAGCATCAAAGAGAAACTTTTGATGAAAGTTTGGTTGCAGTATACTATGCATGACATGCCCGGCACGCCTAACGTGCGGATGGTGTATACTGGTAAGTGGCCATGCCCAGCAGTGTGCACCGACTTGAGTTCCTTTGGCTACAGTCGGGTCGCAATTTTGTTGCGTTTGACACGAATCGACAGTACCTCAAAAGAAATCATTCGTTCAGAGAAGATAGAAAGAACTTCAAGAAGGGCAAAGTTGTGCATGAAGTAAAAGAGGTACCAAAGTTCGAGGGTGCAGCTATTGATGCCGAGATACGTGCTCTCGTGCTCATGGCGCCGAACCGCCATCAATTTGCGGATATGGTGTAACACATAATTGACTCACGTGGCAGCCTTAACGAATCTCGTATTACAAGGACCTCGAACTTCCCCATAACATTGATGTGATGCAATCAAAAGAATGTCGGGGAGTCCTTTTTTCACACAGTCCTGAACATTCCTGGGAAGTCAAAGGATAATGTCAAGGCTAGAGTCGATTTTGAGAAGCATTGTGATAGGAAGATATTACACAAGCAGCCAACAACTTTCCGTCGAAAGAAATGGTTAAAGCCGCAAGCCTACTACATCCTTTATAATGTCCAAAAGAAGGAGTCATTTAGGTGGCTCAAATACGTCGTGATGTTCCCTGACGGTTATTGTTCGAATATAAGTAAGGGAGTCAATCTTTTGACGGGACAAGTCAACGGGCTCAAGAGTCACGACTATCATATATGGATTGAGCGGTTGATGCCGGTGATGGCTCGAGGGTATCTCCCCGAGAAAGTATGGCGAGTGCTTGCGGAGTTGAGCCATTTCTTCCGCACCCTCTGTGCTAAGCAGATATGTCCTCTGGTTATTGAGAAGCTGCAAGTTCAGGTGCCGGAGTTGCTATGCAATTTGGAGATGATCTTTCTGCCAGGCTTCTTTACTCCGATGGCACATCTCATTGTGCACCTCGCGAACGAGGCACTCTTGGGGGGTGCAATTTCGTTGGCAATTTTGTATTGAGAGAGAGTTTAAGTATATTCGAAAGATAACTGGAAACAAAGCCAAGATTGAAGCATGCATAGCTAAAGCAACATGCCTTCGGGAGATGGCAGACGCCATGACAACCCATCGCCCGATGATGTTCCCACTATGCATAACCCGGTCTCTCGTTACAATGTCGACCTGCCCAAGAATGACCCCAAGCTCGAACTATTACAATTTCCCAGTGGCAAGGCCGGTAAAGGACTAAAATATAGGTTGCTGAAGGAAGAGAAGGATTGCATAATGCTCTATGTGCTAATGAACATGAAGGAAGTGGTCGATTTTATTAGGTAAAATGGTGAACACCCTATTTCTCTATGCATAATGCTCTATGCAGCTAGTAACTCGGTCTCCGTCTAATGCTTATTTTCTCCTTCTTAGCGATTTCACGGATGAACAGTGGTCGGGACCGACGGATCCCTCTCCCATGGAGTTGGACACTCTACTGAAAGAGGGTGCTCCCGGAAATAAAAAAACTTTGTGTCCTGGTTTATGGAAAAAGTAATTTCTAACCTGTCCCTCTTACCTTGCAATATGTGACTTGTCCCTCTTATTCCACGTAACTACTGAACGCAACAAATTTGAACTGTACCTGTAGGGAGCTGATCCCAACATTGAGATGTCAGATGGGCTGAAATGTGTTTCCCAAGGTTGTAACAGTGTCGTCATGAAGTATGAGAAGTATGATGTGAATGGGTTTCGCTTCCATACAGATACGCACCAGAAAGGGCGACCGAATGCAAAAACGGTAAATACTAGGGTGTTCACCAAAGGAGCCGATTCCCTTGATTACTATGGAAGGTTAGAGAATGTATACGAGCTGACCTTCAATGGTACGAATGTCGAACTCAATCTTGTTGTGTTCAAGTGTCACTGGTTTGACCCAAGGGGTGGACTGAGAAGTACCCCTTCCATTGGGTTAGTTGAAGTTAGGCCTTCGACCACCTATAGCGGAGCCGACGTCTTTGTTATTGCTCACCAAGCCAACCAAGTTTATTATTTGCCCTGCCCATGCCATAAAGCGGAACTCCAGGGCTGGGAAGTCGTGTTCCAGGTATCGCCACATGGTAACCTACCGATTCCCTCCGAGGACGATTACAACAACATTAACCATGTAACGTACGAGGGAATTTTCTATCAAGAGCAAGAGGACTTCGGACACTTTGATTTAGAACTGGTTGATCTTGAGGACCTTGGGAACGATGTAGAAACTCGGGGTGAGTCAGTGGTGAATCTACATGACATAAGTATGCTCGAGAAGCTCCATACCGAGAATGACAACGATGATGAGCCTACACCCTTCGATGAGAATCCAGATTTCTACTCAAAAGATAGTGATAGTGAGAATGAGAATGAAAATGACAGTGAGTAATTATTTTTTGTCTTTGTGCTTAACTGTTTTCTTAATTGCATTATGCCTTTATTCTTTGTGTATACATTTTATTATGTCTTTGTGCTTAACTGTTTTCTCTTACTTAATGCAGGTGATTGAACAATATGAGCAGCGGCAAGGCAACCAGTTCGTCCTTGCTTAATGCGCTGAAGCAGCGCAAGAAAAGAGCTACACGGAGTGGGAGACAGCCAAATCCCAATCCTTGTTACCCCGATCTTGCTCCTGCTGGCGGAGGACGGGGTCAAGGCCGAGGTCGAGGAGGACGAGGACGAGGTGCCACGGGAGGAGGCGTGGACTTTGACCCACCACCCTCTGCTCACAGCGACGTGGCTCTGAGTTGTTCTGACAGGCGACCTTCAGGGCCGAGAGGGAGGCAGAGTCCGAGAGGGAGGCAGAGTCTGAGAGGGAGGCGAGGACCAAGAGGGAGGCGAGGACCGATACGGAGGCGGACACTAGCCGCGAGTTGGTGGGGCCGAAGAAATTGCGGAATCGTGGGGAATCGGGAGTCCCTGAGGAGAAGTTTGAGCCTAGGACTCAGGAGGCGAAAGCCCTTATTATTCTAGATGGCCTTGAGTAAGTGTACTAATTTGGCAATTTAAAACATTTTATTTCATGTTGGTCATAAATAATTATTGTGTACTAATGTTTATTATTGTGCAGCAATTGGACATTTCCTCCGACGACCAAGGCTCGCCTTCCTAACAGCCTCGTTGGAGCTCTGATTAGGAAGTTCTGGCCGGGCTATCACATTACCCACGAGGGTGATAGGAAGCTAGCTACTACTTGGGCGGGCTACCAGACTACCCGTTTCCCGGGCTTTCCGACAGTTGCTGATGCTGTCATCACCAAGTTTTGGGTAAGGCATATTTCTCGAGTTATGTTCATACTTGATGACCCCACCGTGCTAACTCATGACTCTTATGCATGATTGAAGTGCTTTTACCGTATGGCCGAGGAGGACCAGGAGAAGGCGCATAGGACTTTGCTTGGGGCTTGTGTGAAGTTGACCCCCCAGGTGTGGTACAACCAGAAGGTCACGGCCGCTAGCCACTTCTGGGCTGACAGGGGCGTGAGGGTCAGGAAGGAAGACATTGTCGATAGGAACCCTAATCCTGAGTACTCGATGACGCCAGAAGAGTACATGTCGGTGAGTAAAATGTCAATGAGATTCTACATTGCTGCTAAGTTGCCATTGCATTGTCTGGAGTTGAGTATTGCATTTTCAGGTTATCCCCGATTGGGCCGAGCCGCATCGACTCGCATGGGAGGAGCTGGTTAGGACGAGGTGGCTCAGAGAAGACGAGGAGTTTGCAGCCTTGTCGAGGCGGAACGCGGATAACCGAGGCGATGGTGGAACGCACTGCGCGGGAAACCGCAACTTTGACCGCTTCAAGGGGAAGGTGATACGTATATACATGGAACGACCTGCGTGTATTTCTCGTCGTGTTTGTACTTCATATGCATAATATTTCTTTTAGTGATACAGGTGGCCGAGGCACAACCCGGGGAGGTGATTCATGACGTCGCCGTCTATGAGATGATGCGGCGAAAGAAGCCCAATTACTCGGAGCCTCAACCCTCGTTGCCCGTATACTTCGGCACTGCCCAGAACGACTTGGGGAACTACAGCACGATGGTGAAAGCTCGTCACCCCCATGTGGATGACCCCATTCACGCGGAGATCGACGAGGAGTCGTTGGTCCTATCGGGGCACGGATTGCAGCATGGACGCCTCAAGATTCTGAATAAGAAGGTCAAGCCTACCCTCAGCATGAGCTTCAGCCGTCTCAAGGCTACCTACCCCGCCGACGGCCCCCTATCCCGCCTCGTGGCCAGCCTCGTCGATCTAGAGATGATGTAAGTTTTTCTCGTTTTCATCATCTTTATGACTTTTATTCCTACATGGCTAACCGCTGACGAGATTCCTTATATTTGAAATTGTAGCCTGAGTTAGACGCGGCCTACGATGCCGCTCATGAGGAATATCAGGTGGCCTTTCGGCAGCATCAGGAGGCGAATGCGATCTACATGCAATACATAAATGTAAGTCCGAACCTTTATTTTTGCAAAAGATACAAGTCCCACTTCCCCCGTTTGTTGTACTACGGCCTGACATCTAAACTATCTTGCAGGCCATGTTGGTGAATATTCAAACTGGACAGAATAGAGATTTAGGGCCCGTGCCTCCCATGCCAGGGCCGGCGCCATTTTTTCCATCGAAGGACAACTTCGCTAGGACCTACTACGCATCGACACCGGTAAGTTTTTTTGCTAACCCACTGGTTATCGCTTTACTTTGCCTCGCAAGTTGCTAACATGTAGGCAACATGTAGGGAACGGAGCTCGGGAACCGCACTTTGGCCACGCCATTGAATGGGCGCCGATCACACCACTTCATGACAATGGTCCATCTCCGCCATTCCGCAGGTGGTTCTCCAGCTTCACACTTCTCCTACTCCTCGCCAGTGGCTCTTTGCTGCTTCTTGGGCGTAACCTCGCCAGAGGTCGCCACTTTTCACCGGGGAGATCTCGCACACCCGTTCTCCTCCAGAGTTGTAGGCATGTGTGATGATGTCGATGATCTTGTATGACTGATGTATGGATGATCTTGTATGACTGATGTATGGATGATGTTGATACATGTATGGAATATGTGATCTTGTTTCAATTGGTGGGGAATATATATTGCATTGAAATTTGTTGTTAGTGTTGCTGTGAGTGGTGCTGTGAGTGTGCTGCTATGAGTGTCTTCTTTGCCGTGAGTCTTTCTTGTGAAAAAATAAAAAAACTGTGCATCGACACGCCCGTGGCAATGCCCTCGGCGTAGCCCTCGCCATGTGCCATATGGTCGGGGCTACGCCGAGAACCTTGTCGTCGTAGCACCTTCTACGCCGAGGGCAGGCCGTTGGCCTAGCGTCAGCCTGGGAGGCCCAGGCGGTGGACACGTGTCCACTTACGCCGAGGGCGCGGCCCTCGGCGTAGCCCCCTCGTGGGGAGGCCCGGCGCGAGCCACGTGGCGACCCTACGCCGAGGGTACGGCCGTCGGCGTATCCGGTGCGCCGTTAGCGGCCGTGTAACGGCAGCGCCGCCATTCGCCGACGGCCGTTACGCCGACGGCCACGCTACGGCCGTCGGGATGTTTTCGCTCCGCCGAGGGAGAGCTCCGCCGAGGAGGCTACGCCGACGGCTTCCCTCGGCGTACCGTACGCCGACGGCGAAACTGGCTACGCCGAGGGATTTTTGCCGTCGGCCTAGCCGTCGCGTCCTGTAGTGCTTGGGTATGTTTTTGGTTCCTATTATGTGTCCTGTTGTGAAGCGTCCAGGTCAGAGCCGCGAGGTCAGGAGCAGCACGTCAGCAAATGTGCCACTTGATCGACTGTATCGATGTGTGAATCTCTAGATGCTGTGTGGATTTCGTCGGTGCAAGTTTTGCAACTTTAGCATGTGAAAAATGTCTTTGTTGAAAATGGAGTTGCCTCTCTCTCGACGCAGTGGACATACATGGGTTTCAACATCGGTTGGGTCGAGCGCTCTATGGGCGGTCGTCAAAAGTGAAGTCGGAGTCACTCGCTCGTGGAGGAGTGATGATGATGAGGCCAAATGCCAACCTCGAAGGTGGTTTATCTTTTCGACGGCATGTGTGCTCCTTATGGATGGCCAGGTTGGGCAGGTGCATAGTATGGTCATGTTTCATAACTTTATTGGTGCATTTGTAGCGGTTTTTAGCCGGTTTTCCGTTAATTAATTGGTTAATTCTTCTATGCCTTCTAAGTAAAATTAGGCAAATTTATTGTTCAATTCGATTTTAGTTAAATTTCATTTAAAATTTGAATGAATTTTAAGTTCTTCCTGAGTTCAATTTTTCTGGAGAAAAAACTAAGGGGCGCCCCTATATGACCATACGCCCCGATTCAGCATGATTTATTTGTATGAGAATTTTCTAGTTTTACGTGCTATGATACCGTATTTATCTATGATAATCTAACCATCTCTTTTTTCATTAATTATTGTGTCACGTTAGATTTTTGCCAACATGAATTGCATGATAGTTATGATACTCCCACTAGAACCAGCCTGAGAGGGAGAGGGGCTTGGAAATACACCTATGCATAAAATGCGATTTCGCTTCAATTTTAAAATATTTATTCTGGTATTCTCAAATATTCATCCACTCGAGTTTTGAAATGAGGTATATATTTTTAGTCCCATAACTTACATCACGTGTGCGTTTTAGTCCCACATCTTGCAAAGTGAGCAATATTAGTCTCACAACTTGCAACCTGAAATCATTTTAGTCTAATTCAATCGAATTTCTATGATTTTGAATGAATTTTCCATCTTTTGATCAAAACTTATTCTGATCCTGTCATTAGGCATCAAATGTTTTCAAAATAAATATTTTTCTCTGCTGCATGCTATTTTTCTAGGCCTTATAAGTGGCAGTAAAAATAAAAAACAAATAAGACAATAGTGGGAATTGAACTTACAACCTATGCCCTCGAATATATATAGCATGCCATTACAGTACATGCATCAATGTAATTATATTAAGAGCGGACATTTAGTGAAACTTGCTGAAATTTGATCAAATTAAACTAAAATACTCACGGGATGCAAATTATAGGACTATTGTTGCTCACTTTCTAAGATGTGAAACTAAAACGCTCCCATAATATTGATACTTCCTCCGTCTTAAAATAGATGTATCAGATTTGTTAAAATAGGTGTCTCAATAGTGTCTAGATTTATCTAAATTTTGATAAATCTAAGGCATCTATTTTAGAACAGAGTGAGTACAAAACATGAGACTAAAAATGTATATACTTTTTTAAAATCATCAAACTTACCAACTGGTTGTCTTGTAGTGGTAGCGGAAGGAGCACGCCATTCTTGGGCATGACCCCGGTCAAAAAGGAGGCAGGGTCAGCCTGCAGACCTCATCGCCTGGTCCACGCTGCTCTCTTCAATAGAAACGCGCCACGTATCCCATTATCCTCAACCTCCAAGTTTTTTCCTTCCTCTCCTTCCCTGACTCAGCTCACGGAGAGATCAGGCGGCGGCCATGGAAGGAGAGGTCGCCCAGGTGGGCCAGGAGGAGCTAGCGCATATCCTCATGAGTGCCATGGCAGCCGCCAAGAACCTCGGGGCCCAGCTCGACCGCCTCCTGCGGCTCCGACGCCGGCTGCGGCAGCGGAGCCCCGGCGACGACGACGTGGGCGGGGTCGAGGAGGTCGCCTCCGGCCTCCACGGGCCTCTACCACGCAGCCCGCTACCTCGCGGCCTGTCTCGAGATCGTGGCCGAGAATGTCGAGCGCGCCACCTTTAGCATCGCCGCCTTCCCCGTCATCCCCAGCGAGCAGCTCTACGGCGTGCTGCTCGCAGTGGCACACCCCGCGCCCGACCGCACAGGTGCAGGCCTTCGCTCGCATCGAGTCCACCTACTACGCCGTCATGCTTTCCTTGGAGCACCACCTCCCTGGCTGCGTCGAGCTCCTCGTCGGCCTCCGGCCACCCTCCGTCCTCGGCGACCCGGTCAGAACCATGACCGGCTACTCAGACGACACGGTCACCGCCGCCAACGAGTACGTCCGCAAGAGAGTCAAGACCGGCTTCCCCGTCCCCGACCCGGCCCCAGCCGCCGCCACCACCGGCAAGCCCCCTCAGCCGAAAAGCAGCGTGGACGTGGACCAGGCGCTCAGCTACCTCCATCGCGCGTGCTCCCTCACGAGCCTCGCCGCCAAGAACATGGACGTCGCCATCGCCTTCATCTCCGGCTTCCTCGACCCGGAGGAGATTGACAGCTCTATCTCTCGATCTCGCTCGTGGATACAAGTGAAGAACTATTGACTCAGGTGGATTTGGTGCCGCGTACAACGTACGGCTTTTCTGTTTCTTCTTCCCCTTTTATTGTCAACAGAAAGAACAAAGATGTGACCTGGTAGTGCTCCTACCCCTATGCCACGATCCGGGCATCTCGTGCCATCCCACGAAACCGATAGTGAACGATCACGATGCTACAAAAACGCTAAGACTGAGTCCTGGTGCAACAGGCTCGAGTCTGTCTACTGAAACTGAAATTCAGAAAAAACAACCTAGACTACTGATGGACGACAGACAAGATTATTCAGCTAACAGATCACCCCCTTAATCATGTCGTCGTCTAGCTTATTTCAGCCATGCCGATTCTGCTCCTCAGCTCCTGGAACCTGGTGCGTCCAAGTGCCTTGGTCAAAACATCAGCGAGCTGAGCCTCCGCGTTGACGTAGTCAACCTCAAGGACTCCCTTCTCCACGTAATCACGAATCAGATGGTAGCGGGTGTCGATGTGCTTTCTACGATCATGGAACACGGGGTTCTTGACGAGGGAGATCGCCGATTTGTTGTCGACCAACAGTTTCGGCGCCCTCGGCACTTCGTTCATCAGTTCACCGATGGGCCTGCTGAGCCAGACGCCCTGGCAGGCAGTGGTGGCAGCTGCAATGTACTCAGACTCGCATGACGATACGGCCACCACACGTTGCTTCTGAGAGTGCCAGCTGATCGGGCTCCGTCCAAGGAAGAAGACCATGCCGGTCGTACTCTTCCGATCGTCGACGTCCCTAGCCAGATCAGCGTCGCTGTAGCCAAGTAGCTCTTGCTTTCCCTGTCCGCGCCTGTAAGTAACGCCGAAGGACAGGGTTCCAGCGACGTACCGCAGTAGATGTTTCACCGCTGCGAGATGCTCAGAGGTGGGTGCCTCCATGAAGCGGCTGACGTAGCCGACGGCGTAGGAGATGTCAGGCCTTGTGTGCACGAGGTACCTGAGCCCGCCCACGATGCTGCGATAGTGAGTGGCATCGACCAGCTTGCATGCGCCGGTCCTGCTCAGCTTCAGACGAGCCTCCATCGGCACAGCGCACGGGTTGCAACCGTCCATGCCCGCGCGCTCCAGCAGCTTCTTTGCATATGCGGCCTGCTGAAGTGTGATTAGACCGTCCTACTGCCGTACTGCGATGCCGAGGTAGAAGCTGAGCTCACCCAGATCACTCATCCTGAACAGGTTAGTCATCTCCTGCTTGAATCTTGTCACCTCCTCGATCGACGTCCCAGTGATGACAAGGTCATCGACGTACACTCCCACGAGCAGCAGTCCCTTGCTACCTCCGCGTCTGTACACAGCATGCTCCGTCTGGCTGCGCACAAAACCGAGTGAGTGGAGGCTGGCATCAAGCTTAGCATTCCACGCTCTCGGCGCCTGACGGAGCCCGTAAAGCGCCTTTTCCAGCTTCAGCACCTTGTGTTCTTCTCCGTCGACGACGAAACCAGGGGGTTGCTCCACGTACACCTCCTCGAGCAGCTCACCGTTTAGGAACGCCGTCTTCACGTCCATGTGATGGATGGGCCAGCCGTGGTGAGCGGCGAGGGCGATCAGGAGGCGCACGCTTTCCATCCTCGCAACAGGGGCGAAAACTTCATGGAAATCCACCCCCTGTCGCTGCACGTAGCCCTTCGCCACCAGTCGAGCCTTGCGTTTCACCACGTTGCCATTGGAATCTTTCTTGAGCTTGAAGACCCATTTGAGACCGATAGCACGGTGCCCCGGCGGCATCCGAGTTAGCCGCCATGTGTTGTTCGTCTCGATGCTGGCCATCTCTTCCATCATCGCCGCGCGCCACTCCTTGTCTTTCTCCGCCTCGGAGAAACTTGCCGGCTCGTCTGCAGCAAGCAGACAGACATCACTGTATGCCAGGTCTGCTTCCTCGGTGGCGTCGTACAGATCCTCCAGCAGGCGGTAGCGGCGAGGCGCCTCCTCGCCGGGAGAGGGCTGCGACGCGTTCGACGGTGGGCTGGCGAACTCCACCACAGGTGATGGCGGCATTGCAGGAGTGGCTGGTGGAGCGGGTGAGAGTGCGCTCCCCGTTCCCTGATCAGGGGCACGCCCGTCGATGTCGAGGGCGCCCGGTGAGCCCGCCCCGTTCACATATGGCGGGTCTGGCGTGCGTTCAGAGCTCGTCGCGGTCCAGCTCGTGTTAGCACCTGAAACAGGGACAATGAAGTGCTCGACGATGAACGTGTCCGCAGCTTCTCCCTGTCCCTTCTCCTTGTTGGACCAGTCCCAAGCCGTGTCCTCATCGAACACGACGTCGCGAGACACGGTACGCGGCGGAGCCCGGCTCGTAACCGAGCAGCACCATGGGGACGCTCCTGTCCTCCAGCTTCTTCAGGTTCGGCCGTGTGACCTTGACGTGGGCTACGCAGCCGAACACGCGCAGATGCTGCACGCTTGGACGACGGTCGTGCCAGGCCTCGTATGGCGTTTTGCCCGCGACACTCTTCGTCGTGCCGCAGTTCAGGAGATACACCGCCATCGTGACAGCTTCGCCCCAGAAGCGTGCTGGAACGTTCCTGGCCTTGAGCAAGCACCTGGCCATGCCAACGACGGTCTGATTCCGACGCTCGACCACCCCGTTCTGCTGTGGAGTGTAGGCCGCCGTCAGCTGCCTCTGAACCCCTTGATCGGAGAAGTATTCCCCCAACTCCTTGGAGTTAAACTCCCCGCCCCTGTCCGTGCGCAGCATCTTCAACCTCTGCCCGCTCTCGAGCTCAGCCACGGCTTGAAACTTCTTGATTGCCGGGGATGCTTGGTCCTTCGTGGCGAGCAGATACAGCCACATGTAGCGGCTGCTGTCGTCCACCAGGAGAAGGAAATATCGTTTTCCTCCTGGCGTTGGCGGATCGATGGGGCCGCACAGATCGGCATGGACAAGGCCAAGTTGCTTGTTTGCACGATTGACTGCCTGGCGAGGAAACGGGGCACGCTTGTGTTTCCCGGCGAGGCAGGCATCACAGAGGCGCTCCAGTTTGTCGAGCAGGGGCAGCCCGTGCACCATGTCTCCGCGAGCAAGACGGCGGAGAGCGTCGAAGTGCATGTGTCCATACCTCGCGTGCCAGCGCCACGCGTCCTCGCCACCGTGCGCCGTGAGGCACACTGGTCGGGCCAGCCTGAGGTGGAGGACGTAGAGCCTGCCGTGGCTCCGTGGCACACGTGCAAGCAGCCGGCCGTCGGGGTCCCTCAGCTGCAGCCAGCCGTGGCGTATGTGGGTGTCGTACCCGACCTCGTCGAGTTGCCCCAAAGAGACAATGCTGCTGCAAAGCTTAGAGATGTAGTAGACCTCGGACAGGGTCAGGTGCTCCCCGTTCTTGCAGGCGAAGAGGATCGTGCCGCGGCCCTCGATATCCACGGAGGTGTCATCGCCAAGCTTGACGAAGCCATGCACGGTCGTGTCGAGCTCGGAGAAGAACTCGCGCCGCCCGCACATGTGATTACTGGCACCCGAGTCCAGGAACCACGAAGTGTCGCAGTGGCCTTTAGCCTCTGTGGCTGTGGCCTTGGAGCGTTTCTCGTTGAGGAGAACAACCTCGCCACCGCGCTCGTCCGGCGTGGCCAGCAGGACCTCGCCGATGCGCGCCATCAGGAGGGCCTCTTCCTCCTTCTGTTCTTGGGCAAGATTCGCTCGCCCCTTTCGCTCGCGTTGCGGCTCTGGACATTGTTTTGAAAAATGCCCCATGTTATTGCAATTGTAACATTTTACCTGGGACATGTCCCGTTCACCGTTGCCGGTGTTGCCGCCACCGTTGCGGCCGTTGCTGGTCTTGGTCTTGCCCTTGCCTTTCTTGCCGCCGTTGCCGTTTCGGCCATTTGCAGAGCCTTGTCCTTGTTCGCGCTGCCGGCGCCGTGACTCCCACTCCTCCTCAGTAAGGAGTAGGCTGCCACCGTTGTTCGTTGCCGACGAAGAGGAGCCGCCGCCGCGCCCGTCGGACGCCCGTAGACGACCGAGGAGTTCCTCGACCGAGATTGTGCTTAGATCGAGTAGGGTCTCGATGGAGCACGCCATCTGCGCGTACCGCTCCGGCACCTCGCGTAGGATCTTCTCCACAATCCTGACCTCGTCGACCTGGTCGCCGAGGGAGCGCAGATTGTTGACGACGGTCGAGATCCGCATTGCAAACGAGTCCAGTGACTCGTTCTCGCGGAACGCCAGGGCTTCGAACTCCTTGCGCAGGCGCTGCGCTGTGGCCTGCTTGACACGATCTACGCCGACCCGCATCATCCGCACGGCATACCACGCCTCCTTCGCCGTGCGTTTGACCACAAGCGTCGCCTGCAGGTCCGGTGGCACCGCCCGTAGGATCGCTGCAAGGGCGGCCTTGTCCGCCGGCACGCTTGGGGGTTGGCCCTCCACTGCATCCACAGGACGCAGGCTTCCAAATTGATCTGCATGAGGAGTGCCCACTCGACGTAGTTTGTGGAGGTTAGCATCGGCCATACCAGCACTCCGGCCTGCATCATCGGCCGCTCCTGGATCGCGGGCTCTCGCACGACGATGTCCTTGCCGTGTCGCCGAGACCGACTCCTGCCGCGGCTCGCCTCACGTGGCGGCGTCTGTGATCGTCGAGGCGCCGTCGCAGGCGTCCTGCCTGCAGCCGGCGGCGCCGAGCCGCCACCACCTCCTTGAGTAGCCATGGTCCCTTCAAAGCCCGAACGTGGCTCTGATACCAGATGACAACTCTATCTCTCGATCTCGCTCGTGGATACAAGTGAAGAACTATTGACTCAGGTGGATTTGGTGCCGCGTACAACGTACGGCTTTTCTGTTTCTTCTTCCCCTTTTATTGTCAACAGAAAGAACAAAGACGTGACCTGGTAGTGCTCCTACCCCTACGCCACGATCCGGGCATCTCGTGCCATCCCACGAAACCGATCGTGAACGATCACGATGCTAAAAAAACGCTAAGACTGAGTCCTGGTACAACAGGCTCGAGTCTGTCTACTGAAACTGAAATTCAGAAAAAACAACCTAGACTACTAATGGACGACAGACAGGATTATTCAGCTAACAGAGGTCGCCGAAATCTCCGAACGGGTCAACGAACACGCGAACATCTCTGAGGTTTGTTGGATGCTGTACACTCTGCTGCTGGCTTTGCTCTGCTGCTACCAGATCTGTTCGTCACTCATTCTGATCCCTTCACTGCAGGGGGGCCCCTACTGCTACCCATCGGATGATTTGGATTAACCAGCTCACATGATCCAGGCTCTCAAAGCGATCCAAGGGGGGTTAGATCCCTTTGCATTGTTGGTCGAAGCGGAGCTCGCATCAGTCGTTTTTGGTTTAGTTTCAGTTCTCTAGTTCATCCAAGTTCCAACCTTTTTGGTTTAGTTTCAGTTCAGTCAGATTAGTCTCCTGCTACTACTATCTAAATTCAATTTCTAGACGGACGTTGGCAATATTTAGTGGTAAATGTTAGGAGTGGGATACTGTAAAATTAGGAGATGTTGGACATGCTATGTTTTTTTCAATCGTGTCCTTGATGTCGTTTTTCCCGATCCTAGGATTGCAATCCATAATAATGCCTGCATTCCCAGTTTTTTCATCTTGTGTTGTGCATGGAACAGTATTTTGGTCCGGATTCTTTTTTTTTTTTGGAATATTCTGGTCCGGATGTGATGATCGATAAGTTCGCATCCTACATGCTGTTTATCTTGGATCATATCAGGCACAGTATATGCTGTCCCTATACTAGTATATGGATCTAGGCGCTCCTAATCCCACATCCGAAAGATTGACAATGTTGAAATATATTGCCTAGCCCTTTCCATCGGTTCGAACTGATGGTTGCGTTGGCTAGTGCATGCAATTCAATATGGTATCAGAGCAGGAGGTCCTAGGATCAAATCCTGAACAACGCAAAAATTAAAAATAAATATTGCGGCTCCCCAAAACATACGTCACAATAGGCCAAAGGACGAAAGACGTAGGGTGAGTGTTGAAATATATTGCCTAGCCCTTTCCATCGGTTCAAACTGGTGGTTGCGTTGGCTAGTGCATGCAATTCAATAAACAAAATTCGCATTTCTAAGTTTCAAAAAATACAAAAAAAAGAGTCTTGCGTCTATATCTTGAATTGAAACTTATTATTCATTTTCTTTGCAAAGTAATTTAACTTTATGCGACCTCCACGAAAATGGGAAAATGGAAATGCTACAATTTAAGTCAGCGTAACTCGAACATTCCCTAAAAAAAAAGTCAGCGTAACTCGAACATTTGCTCGGTCATTTTGTGTTTTTGCTACTGCCTGATCTGTTCATCGACGTTGCAGAATGAATTGTTCAATTCCCCGCAAAAAGAAAAAGGAACACTAACTGTCCAAATCATTATACTCACTTCACTGCAGGAGGGGCCTTAGTCATCAGATTAAACAGCTTGCATCGTTGATCGAAGCCGAGCTCACTGCTTCGCCTGACTGGGTTCCACTTGTTTAATTTGTCTATGCTCTCTAGTTCATCCAAGTTGCAACCTTTTACAAATTTCAGTTCAGTTCGGTCCTGAAAGACACGACGACTCCTAGTGTTCATGCGTTTGCTGTAGACGAATAAGGTTCAAGTGTTTTGAAAATGACTAATTCAAATATTTAAAGACGATATAAGATCATTTTGTTACTTAAATATGATTTTTCCTCCAATTTAAACTTTTTTCATGTATTTCTTAAAGAAAGTCTCGTTGAGTGAATATTAGAAACTCCGGATATATTCGGAACTTCAGGTTTTGGTAATCCTAAAATTTGATAATTATTAAAAAAAAGCAAAGAAAGGTGGTTATAGATGTTGCTAGAGTGTGAAATTGAGTCCTTAGAGATGCAAGTCCGTTTGATAAAAAATCTCACGGAGATCAGAGTCTCACATGACAGGGACAGATCCACCATAGGTCAAGGGTACACCCAAAAGTTTCTGCGAGAAAATTTATATATAATCTACTATGGACATATGTATCAGTTGTGGTATTTTCTAACTTATATACGCTACATTTTCATATCCAAATCAAGCTCAAACCTCGATTTAACTAGTAGAGCCAGAAAAGAATCCACTTTCATCCTTCTTACCTTTTCGTTTTGTGTTGGTTAAAATTTGTACACCTAAAATTAAATTTGTACTACCCGCGAAGACTGTTGCGATCCCCTACACTTGTGGGTCATCAAGACTATTTTCTGGCGCCGTTGCTGGGGAGCATAGCTTTATTTGTATGTTCACTTGGATATATTATTGTTCACTGCTACTCCTTTCATCATGGGGAAGTCTCGTGATAGAAAGTTCCCTATTTTACCATCCACTACAAGAATAGGTACAGTCCTAAACACCTCTGTTGCTCTTGATTCACCGTTTGTTATAAGTAAGCTTGTCATACCACATACTCATGCTACACACACTGCTACTACTGCTGAGTCTGAAACTGCTTTTGATACTCATGATGTTACTTCTACTGTGCTTGATGCGAGTGGTTCACTAGGTCCTTTTCTAGATGCTACTATGGCTAGTCTAGGAAATACTGAAACTCCTAGTGAAGACACCGTTACACCTGTTAGCTCACCTGCTAGTGAGAGTTTTGATATTAATGATGGCTACATAGAGCTCACTAATGAATTTGTTGAAGAGTGCCGAAACACACATGGTGCTAGTGCTATTAAGAGTCTCCTTGCTAGACATACTATTATACCTAAGAAGTCCTATGATCCTAAGTTTTCCACCTCTCCCATAGATATTAAAGATAAAGATTATGATTTCTCTCTTGATTTAACTTATTTAGATATTGTTGAGAAAGAACCGTTTTGTGGTACTGAAAATGAGAGTGATGTGGCTCATATGAATTTGGTTTATAGAATGTTGTTTACTAACGGGGAAGAGAGATAGATCCCTCTACCCCAAACCACTTTGTTCAGTATTTCTCAGGGACCTTGGTCACGCTCGAAGGCGGAGATGGATGAGTTGCTGCGTTCTCTTAACTTCCACGGGCACTATCAGGGGGGAGCGCCCGCTTATGACCCCGATGTACACTACACAGGGGAGGCTTCAAGATCGTATCAGGACGAGGGAGCTTCCTCGACATACTATGGAAGTGCATCTACTTGGGCACCATGGGATTGAGCCCCGCTTAGGCCAAAAGCCTAAGCTTGGGGGGAGGTACACCGACATCACACTCATCTATATATCATGTTCGGTCGGTTCTTTGTATATCCATTGTTTCGCTTTCTTTTTGGTTCTTGTTGCTTCTTCCTAAAAACCCAAAAATACCAAAAATATTTTCGTTGTTTCTCTTGGTTTGTTTCTTTGCTTTGGTTTGTCTTAAAAGAAAAATCCAAAAATATTTTTCTTTGTTTGGGTTTCTTTGCTTTTATTTGGTTTTTCTTTGTTTGCTTGTTTCTAAAAAAATCGAAAACACGAAAAATATTTATTGTTCTTCTTTGGTTTTGTGAGTTCTTTGCAGGGTTCAGCCGTCCTCAGTGGATATTGGTTTTCATGTTAATTATTCAAGTCACACAAGTGAAGGGCAATAATGAAGATTAAGACGACTCGAGGTGTGGTAAGAGGCTGGTAACGAACTCTATTTGTTTCATTTTTGTACATGCTTCTGTAGTGACTGCTGCTGGTTTCTCCCCTAGTGCTCATGATCCAGCGCTGTTTGTTCACACTTCTTCTCATGGACGCACTCTCCTTCTTCTCTATGTTGATGATATGATCATTACTGGTGATGATCCTGAGTATATCGCCTTTGTTAAGGCTCGTCTTCGTGATCAGTTTCTTATGACTGATCTTGGTCCTCTTCGATACTTTCTTAGGATTGAGGTCTCCTCCACTTCTGATGGCTTTTACATCTCTCAGGAAAAGTATATTCAGGATCTTCTTGCCCGTGCTGCTCTTGGGGATGAGCGCACTGTTGAGACCCCTATGGAGCTTAATGTTAAGCTTCAACTCACTGATGGTGATCCTCTTTCTGATTCGATGCGTTATCATCATCTTGTTGGGAGTCTTGTTTATCTTGCTGTCACTCGTCCTGACATCTCTTATCCTGTTCATATTCTGAGTCAGTTTGTTTCTGCTCCCACCACTATTCACTATAGTCATCTTCTCCGTGTTCTTCGTTATCTTCGTAGTACGATCACTCGTCGCCTTTTCTTTCCTCGTTCCAGCTCCCTCCAGCTCCAGTGCTATTCGGACGCTATTGCATGAAGTGATCCTTCGGATCGTCGTTCACTTCGCCATCGTGTTTCTTGGTGGTTTGCTCATTGCTTGGAAGACCAAGAAAGCAGACGGGATTTCCGCTCGAGTGTTGAGGCTGAGTTGCGTGCTATGGCCTTGTTGACTGCTGAGGTGACCTGGTTACGGTGGTTACTTGCGGATTTTGGGGTCTCCATTACCACACCCAGTCTGGTTTTATCTGACAGTACAGGTGCTATTAGTGTTGCACGTGATCCGGTCAAGCATGAGCTTACCAAGCATATTGGTGTTGATGCTTTCTATACACGTGCTCAGGTGCAGGCTCAGGTTGTTGCGCTTTAGTATGTGCCTTCAGATTTACAGTTGGCGGATTTCTTCACGAAGGCACAGACCAGAGTGCAGCATGATTTCTTACTCTCCAAAGTCAGTGTTGTGGATCCACCATGAGTTTGAGGGGGGGGGGGGTGTTAGATGTATATATCTGTATATTGTATTTCCCCCATATGTTAGGGGGCTTCCTGCATATTTGCCCTGTACCTGTACTATATATTGTGGTCTTTGGCCCTCAGAGGAATACAAGATGCATATTCCTGACAGGAGGTACTCCCTCTGTTAGGGATTATAAGGCCTATGGACCATTTTGATAGGATTAAGAAAAGCAATAACTCGCCCTCTTGATTACTACATACACCAATAGTTATAAATGCATGAGGGAAGAGGAAAAAAAAGACCATGCATTGGATGAGAGATGGTAATAAATGAGAAAGGACTTATAATTCCTAACATTTAAAAAAAAACTCTTAGGCCTTATAATCCCTAACAGAGGGAGTAGCATTTGCATGTTACTACTTTAAGTTACTCCCCACTATGACTAGCCTTATGCTATGCAAAGTGCAAAGTATCATACACTAGTACCTCTATAGTGTTTAATACCATCTAGTTGTATCATAGTCTTAGGATATTTAATGAGTTATAAAATCTAAATATTAATTTTGTGTACAATATATAGTTGGCATGAAAGTTTGTTGTTGCAGGTGCTATGATACCTATCGTATTACCATACTCCTCTTTTTTTTTTCAATTTAAGGCCCCAACTGTATTGATAAAATTTATGACGATGATGGCGCCACTTCAGGCCAGTCCATTTTTGGCCCATGCTGTTGAGGACCCATTCCACAACTAGTAGCCATGGCCCATGATCAAAAAAAAAACGCATATGGCTCCTTTCCGCGAAGGAAAATAATAATACTACTCCCTTCGACCCATATTAATTGACTTGGATTTGTCAAAATTTGGATGAATCTAGACAGTATTTAGTATATAGGTTTATCCAAAATTTAACAAATCAAAATCAATTAATATGGGCCGGAGGGAGTACTAGATTTCAAATCGTATATAGTATATGGTGTTGCTCTACACTGTCGCCTAGCAATGTTAGCCTAGAGAAGGAGAGGTGCAGCGTGTGAGCAGTGAGATGCAAGTATAAAAGCTGAATACTGTTGGCCTCACCACTGCCCTGAGAAAACAAACCAGGCCACCGATCGACGTAGGCCAAACTTCCGTTCCACTTACTCACTCCACTCCACGGGTTCTTTGTTCCAGGGTTTACCTGGATTCCTCTCTGTTAGTTTAGTAAATAAATGGGTGGACGTACGCAGGCGTGGTGATCGGATCTCTGAAGCGCGGCGGCGTGTCAGGCGGAAGGATAAGCTGTGCCGTCGTACTATTATGTCGTCGTTGATCTTCCCGGTCGCCGCCGCCGCTGCCCATCCGTCCATCCACTTGCGGTCTCCGGAGAAACGTCCAGACAGATGGATACAGGGGCTCCATCATGCGTGCCGGCCCAGCCTGTCCGACATTGTTGTTGCAGAACTCGTAGTGGATGCATCATGGCAGCACGCAGTTTACGCGCAGCCGCGCCTGACCTGAAACTGAAATTACACAAAACCGGGACTAGCGACAGCAATGGTTTATGTTGAAAAATACGAGCGATGATGAATCATACTCCTATTTTCGTTTCGTTTTCATTGATGATGAGCTGACATGTGAATTGCAGGCGTGGGATGGGAGAGAGCGGGAAAACAGATCCCCGGGGTCCGCTCTTCACCCCCGGCATGCTGCAGTGCTGCAGCAAGTGCGACTTCTCCGCCGGCACCACCGCCACCATCTACAGTACCATCTCCGGCGACGCGCGGTCTGCACGAGATGCGTCAGGACGGGGCGGCAACCAGGAGCTGTTCCAGTGCGCCGACCACTTCCTCGGCCTCGGCGGCCGGCCCTCCCTGTAACAAGAACGAGCTCAGCTGGAAGTGGAACGAGCATTGGACTGGAAGCTTGAAACTTGCTCGTGTTGTACACTCCAATGCCTGTCCCTCTGTGCCTCTAGCTGTGCGATTGGAGCCGTCAGTATGTACCAATGCTCAATCGAGACACCCTGTCGCGATAAGCCAGTCCGTTGGCTCGTCTTGTGCACTGTCAATGACAGCTCGGTGTGTGTCAATCGAGCAGGAATAGTAATCGATGATGCGCCTCTGCAGTTATGTACCATTCGACATGGCCATCATACGGCTAACAGGGAATCATCATGATACATATTCACTTCAGCCTGTAGGTGGGCACGTTCACGGCTGCCCACCAAAGGACCGCCAGTGCCCGTTTAAATTAAATGGGCCGCGACCTGCTGTCCATATAACCCGCTGGTGTTAAGCGGCTGTACACTAGCCCATTTAAACCCACCAGAGGCCGAAAGATATACCAACACGACAGGTCACAAGAAAGAGAAGTCGTAATACCTGGTGGCTGAGTATACACGAGAAACTGTGCCAACACAAGAAACATAACAGCGACTTACTAAACGTGTCATGTACAGTATATGACTATAGTTAATTAGCAATCATATTTACTGCAAAGTTTTGAACTTTTTTTTTTGCGAGCCTATATACTGCGAACTGTTGACTTGAGCGTCATGTGCCATGCGCCCATGCCCTGTTGTTCCAAACTGAGAATAGCAATTCTTAGAATATTACAAACATCCACAATCATAATAAAAGCATCATGTTTCTTGATTGTAGATCCAATTTCTCAAGGTGGCATTGCATGGGATTTCTTGGTTGTTCAAGAACTGGCATCATACATTTAGTACCTAGTTTAATTCAGAGAGTCCCCACGGGCATCGCTGGCATGATTTCTGATAAAGTAAGATAAAATGTCCAATAATCAGACCTACTATGAGGCTATGACCAACAATATATTAATGTATTATTCAGATACAAAGTCCTTGAAAAATAACAGATGCAAAGCCATGTGCTAAACTAGTTGCGAAAAGCTCTGCAACTTAATAGAGCTACGCTATGTCTCTATCCATAAAAACATCAAAGATGGCTTATCACTCCCCGTACATAAATTTAAATTCAAGGCTTATCGAGTTGTCTTGCACAAATCGGTTGTGACTATATATACTAGGGGAAGCAGCATAACCACAAAAGAATTAAAGTCTGGAACCTGTCATCGTTTACACTACACATGGATGTGTCATCACAAAATCGAAAGCATAATTTTGATTCAGAAATGTGAAGGGTAGTGAATGAGTAACTGGCAGTACAGGTGATTGCAAAATCTGTACTCCAAAACGTTGTGGCTCCTAAAGCTCATTACTGTTGAAACACCATAAATCACTCTTTTGCTACTCAATATTTCTCTCATCTGCTTCTAACGGAGGGTTATCTTCTGTCAATAATGGACTTAATAAATGGAAGTTGTATTTTGATGCCAACAGAAAATGGGGCTTCCGAGAATGGAGGGAACATGGAGCGGGTTCAGTTCATGCCATATCTTGTATTCTCTTCTTCTCTCATCGTGCTACTACATAACTGCATGTTCAGTTAATTGACTGCATCTTTGTTTAACAAACATGGTGATATCTAACTACAAGCTCAAAGGTACAATACCAAAGACGACCCGTGTACTTCTCCAAAAATTTATGTTCTGTCAAACTCCTACAATGGTCAACATCATGGTTTTTATACAACATTGACCCCTCCCACTAGGATAGCTAACATAGGTGATTTCCTAAGATCTCGTGCAATTTCAGTAGTACCAATCTTCAAGGGTGATCTGAACCTGCAACATCTCTATTCCTACTTCCAAATGCATTATGCATGAGCAGTTCCAAGAAATAATCATGCATTTTTATGTGCGATTAGTACCTTCTTGCGGCTCTTCTTCTGCCGGAACTTGCTGCCGCCTTGCTGCTCCCCATGGACCTCGCCGGACATCTGCAGCTCCCCTTCGACCTCGCCGGATGCGTGCGGCTCCCCACGGACGTGCCAGACAGGGAACGTCGCCATACATGTGCGAATCCCCAATAACCTCCCCGTTCGCCGGCTGCTCTTCACGGATCTCGCCGGACCTCTGCTGCTCGAAGGATGGGAGGTCCGTGGCCGGAGAAGTGGAGTGTAGGGGTGTAGCAGACCTCTGCTGCTCGATGGACGAGACGGATATGTCCGTAGAAAGAGAGCGGAGGATGGAAGCAGAGCGATGGGGCGGCGAATTTTTCCCTTGCCATGCCCACGCCAACGCCATAGAGCCTCGATACGGCGTGGCGGCGGTAGCGGACCCGCCGTGGGTGCCAGTGATTCTTTTCCGCCTGCCCGTGGGTATCCAATAAGAGAAAATAACTGGGATGGGCTGGCGGCTCCGTGGACAGCCCGCTCCCACTTACAGGCATATATTCACTGCTCATCTGCTTTGGTCAATTATAACCTATATATATATATCCGTAATGTGAATGGCAACAAATTCACAACGACCGACACCGTCCCAGGGTGCAGCGGACGAACGCCTCGTGTTCACCGCAAACAACGAGCCTCCTACACAACTTATCAGGAAGCTAGCTACCCTTTTGTCTTTGTTTTCAGGAGGTGTACGTATCTGGCAGGCTGAACTCCGAGAGGGGCATCTTGCCCCGCATCATCCTGCCGGCGTTCGGCATGACTTGCCAGTGGAGAACGAGCTGGACTTTCTTCCCCCGAAGACTACTCCCCTGCTCACAGGAAACAAATTCGGAGCATCGCGTCAAGTCAAGAGGAACCCAGGTCAATTATTTACTACTTCATGTTGCGTGACAGGAATGGAGCAAGGAAGGGTGGAGCTTTTTACCTGGTCGATCAGAGGGTACTTGCTCTTCACCTCCACTTGCACCTTCGCGTGGTCTTTGTCAGGTATTACGCGGTCCCATAGCGAAACCTGGCAGACGGAATAACATGAATACAAGCACGATTCGACCAACCCCTACTGTTTTTCTTTTCGGGAACAAGTCAAAAATGCAACGTTTCACTTATTCGCAAAATAGAAAGGCGGATGGTCTGAGTGAAGAATAAAGCGCACGTGCTACCAAGATAAGCCTCTATGGGTGGTAAGTGGAAAGGTACAGGGGCTAATGTGTTGATCAGAAAGTCTAGACATCTTTCTAGAGTGTA
Source organism: Avena insularis (assembly GCA_023614405.1). Classification (NCBI taxonomy): domain Eukaryota; kingdom Viridiplantae; phylum Streptophyta; class Magnoliopsida; order Poales; family Poaceae; genus Avena; species Avena insularis. The sequence goes on along the minus strand of CM042684.1, from coordinate 38,068,713 downwards.
GTCCTTGTGGCGGTTTTTCACCGAGAAAAATAAAAGAACATGCTGCCTCTGTTTCAAATCATATGGCACGCTTTCGCCAACTTCAGGACGACAGCGCTGGTCAAAGCAGTTATTCATACTAAGGTGATGCCAAGAAGGTATACTTGGTATGTCAAGCAATAGTTGCTAGCAGCAAGTTGCGTGTTCCTGAAAGATACAACTACTAGCAGAAACAATATGTTCAGCAGAGTCAGGTAGGAATACTAACATACCTGGTTCAGGGAGTTCTTAGAGTTTTCATACTCCGCCGTCACGAAGACAAAGACCTGGTAAGAAAATTAAGTTAGTAGCTACTCATGATGGGAACTGGAGCTAATATCTAACAGCGTCATCTGAAAAAGATATTCTGTGTAGTACTGATATGGACTGTGTATTAACCACTTCAAATAAATAAGTCAGTAACATTCAGTGGGTTGTCAAGACTGTCCTAGCACTAGGATTTGTATACTTGGTGTGGCGTCACGCAGCAATCAAGTTGTGCTTCTGAACTGAGTGCATTGATTATAAATTGCATTGCATGATGTATGTGCATTGCAGTCATTGGCTTGGCTGCTAACGGTGAGAATAATCTATGAGGGGGTATTTCCTTTCTTGTTTCTTCTGAAGATACATGACATATTCCGGTTAAGCACATTCTGTAGTATGCTTCAGATATTGAAAAAGAAATTGGTAACACTACTTCAAGTAGTAAAATGTAAAAATAATAATTTACTTCATTTAATGTTTACTCAGTTACTGCATACGTTCCAGTTGAGAAACATTACTTGCGATATACATCTACTATATCATTGGTGAGGCCCAGAGAGACATACATGTGCTCAATCTACTGAGCATCTACGTATTCAGAACATAGTTAATTTACAGCATTGCACCTCCTACTGAAATGAAATATCACCTGCTTTGTGTTCCATGTGAATAGCGACTCCAAGTTTGCAGATACTCTGAAAGTTAATGTCACCTGTTGCATTTTCAGTTAAACATTTGTCAAAGGATCTTCACGGAAAGTATCATGGTACACATCATATATTAGATGCAGGAATGATGATGATAATAGCATTTGTAGAACAAAAAGGCAGTCTAAGGAATGTGCAAATTAATAGCTGTGAAAACAACTTCCTAAATTTATATAGATGATTCTATTCAAGATATAAAAGGGGAAAAATGTTATCTAGAAAATACATGGCTGTATGTTAAGCCGGAGCAAAGGTTTTCGGCTAGAATTTTTTTTGTTTGGTTGCAGAGCCTATGCTATTTTCATCAAGAAAGAGAAACCACATTCACGGTTAATTTAATTAAGAAATCTTCTGTTTTTACCAAGGAAAACTATCACAGCACACGATGAAGAAAATAGCTTTAGTATGGTTTTACAGATTCAGCTATACAACTGAAATATCATCGATCCAAATCAGAAATTATCTTCTTAATGAGAAAGAAGGGCTAAACAATAATAGCACCAATATATGTCACTAAACAGAGATGATAACAAAATAGAACTGATATTTTTCATATTTCAGAATTAGCTACTGTTATGTTAAGAAATCTTCTATTTTTACCAAGGAAAACTATCACAGCACACGATGAAGAAAATAGCTTTATTATGGTTTACAGATTCAGCTATTTAACCAAAATATCATCGATCCAAAGCAGAAATAATCTTCTTAATGAGAAAGAAGGGCCAAACCATAACACTGTATGTCACTAAACAGACAATACTACAGAACGGATATTTTCCTATTTCAGAATTAACTACTGTTAAGCAGCGACCAGGCAACCGGGTAATCAAAGACTATGAAACGGGAGAAAAGGAGGTAAAGTAAATGCGCAAACCTTGTCGTTCCCGTTAATCTGTTTGCGGAATTGGTTTATCTTCGTAACCTATAAGCAACAAGAATATCAGTAAGCAAGTCGTTCCCTGTAAAATATCTGTTGTTGTTCAGCATACACAGATAAATCAACAAACTTTTACCATTACCAAAATTGTACAATCTAAAACAAACTTCAGAGCCTACAAACACTAGATCGACGCACTAGTGTATAAATCCTTGATATACCCAACAATGGCACTATATTGCAAATAACTGCATCTCGACTGGTCAGTAGATCCACCCAGGATCCAAGAACCAACTCGCATCCCACCACCACTTCACCTGGATTCAGGGGAGAACTCTAATAAACATTACAATTTTTTCAGCTAGTTGAGCAATTCAGCATCGCGGGCAAAGTACTACAACGACAAATCGCAGATCAATATCACGCATCGCAGCAGGTGAAAGTTCCCCATTCAACTGCAGAATACTCTAGAGAAACGCGAAGTGGAAGAAGAGACGCCGTACATGGGCTTGGGCTTCGACGGAGTGGACGTGGAAGGCGTCGAGCGCGGAGGCGGCGGCGCAGGTGGCGATGAGGAGGAGGGCGGCCGTCGTCGCCGCGGCCAGCAGCCGGTGCGTCCAGGAGTGCATCGCTCGAGTTCTTTTTTCCTTTTTTTTCTCTGCTCTACCAGTTTGTTTTTTTCAAACGGAAATACTTTTATTTCTGGGCCGATGAGCCACGGACGCGCGCTCGGAGAGCCGTCCGATTTCAAAGATCGATGGATGAGACCGATGCTGGGCCACGTGTTCGCTGCGATGTGATTGGGCCACGTACCTTCTTCTTCAGTGAACTGATTTCAACACCGTTTCGTCACAGGATTCTGTAGCAGTGAGGAACAGTCGCATGAACAATGCCAGCCGACTTGAAAATGTATGGCAATTTCCAGGGAATTGTCTTCGGTTATGAAATGTCAATCGTTTTGCTAATTTCCACCAACATTCCTATTCGTCGTGCATTTTTTTTCTCACGGTCTATATATCACTTACCGACATACGGAGTATTCGATAAAAACGAATGTATATGAATGATTTTATACAATGCAGAAAAAGTACAATGCCAAAATACACGCACAGTTGTTGTGGACCAAGATATGTTTTTTTTTACAGATAGGATTACCTTAGCATGTCAAACCCTTTTGTTGTGCTCCGTAAGTTATCATTGGCATCATGTCACCTCTCCATTGGTCAAGCTCTGTCTTTGACAGAATAATAATAATCATTAGCGGAAAACTACAATCTCCGGTAGATTTGAATCTTAGGTTTGCGGAATATATATGAGGAGAGTTGCCTCTATGGTATCCATAAAGATAACAAGGGCTATAGATTTCGGATGACCCCACATGTAAGGAAGTGCATACACCACATCCTGCAATTGATATTCTTCATCAAAGCAAAACAGCGTGCAAAAACCTAATCAAATGCAGAGAACGAATGTGCCTTTTTTACAAATATTCCTGCAACATCGATTGTCTTCTGTCACGCCGCATGGTCTTCCAGTCATTTCATACCGTCGGCATCGCAAATCGTGACGTATCCAAGGGCACTAGCGACAGCTTCAGACCCTATATATGTGATCATCTTCCCCATTGCCACAACAATAAACCCTAGTACAGTAGTATATATTTGTCGCGCGGGCGGTTGCTTCTCTGATTCGCATTTGCTTTCTTTCTTCTCGGGCTCCATCACGACTCTCTTACGATGATTCTGAGAACACACTCTCGGTGCTCAAATCCAGTGTTAAAATGCGGCGATCTCAAGGTATACTTGAGGCTTCGGTGAGTACGTCCACAAGTTCAGAATTCCTTTGGAGTAGTTTCCTTGCGAAATTCTGAAAGTAGACTTTTGGTACTACTGTACTGTACTTCCGTCATTGATTGTCACATGACCTTGGAACAATATTTGCCTCTTTTGATCCGTGTGGACCTAAAGACCAGCGGAACTGAATATGATATGGATACGTAGCACCACAAGGACCGCACTACCGGAGGCATAAAAATTCCACCTTTGCCTCCAAGCAGCATCAGGTGCGCCTTTTTCTCTCTCAAGAGAAGACCCTAACGACTGGTGAAAGGGCAAAGCATCGTCACCCGGCCGAATCCGAAGATCCATTCGCCGCCGGTCGGGTTGACATCCACGCTTGCCACGCCACAAACTAAAGCTGCAAGAAGCACAGGGATACTAAGAGCATCTCCACTCGGCTACCCAAGACGCAGATCCGAACGCCGAATTTCGGTTCGAACTCCGAAAATTGGCCCAGTCGTGTATCCGAGGATTTGTTTTCGTCCGGATTTCGGCGTGTTTTGGTCCGGCCTATCCAGGCCGAACCCAGGATCCTGGGTACGCTCTAGGAATGCCGGACGAAGCAAATTCGACGAGTGGACCCACTTAATCAGCATATATTCGCCCTTATTTATACAAAGTTCGCCATATTCGTCCAAATTTCATCCATATAGACCATATTCGTCCAAAGTTCGTCCATATAAACCGTATTCGCCCAAAGTTCGCCTAAAATTCGGTCTAAGTAACTAACCAGTCACTCCCAGGCCTGTCGCGCAGCATTATCGCCGGTCTTTTCCACCCCAAAAAAGCAGGCACCGCCTGCAGCCTCTTGACCCACTGTGCGAAGAGCGTGCTGGCGTGGAGGCTGGAGTGAGAAGGAAGCAACCATACCACGCTGGCTGAGCCACCTACTACTACTCCGCCTGACGAACAATGGTCAAACAAAGATCAAAGGTTGATGAGGCGATCGAGGACATGACAGGTGACAGCGAGCTCCACGAACCAGGACACCTCAGCCAGTGCCACCGAGGACGATCGACCGAATGATTCCGCGCGTGATGGATTATTTTATACTAGCAGTAATGAAATACTCCCTCCGTCTACCACAAATAGTAAGTGTATATATCTAGGAAATACTAGACAAATTAGTTCTCTCTTTATTTATGAGGCTTTATCAATTATTAAAAAAAAGAATGAGGATTGGTGGATGATATGGAGGAGAAGAATAGATATACGCTTATTTGCGGACGGAGGAAGTAGGGCGATAAGAGCATCTCTAGTGGCTTGTCTATATGCCCGTCTAAAACGATTTGAACGACCGTGGATGAAAAAAACTTTTCCAGTGGCTCGTCTAAACGAAGGTCTAAATTTAGACGTCCTTCCAAACCTGCTACCCATCATCCATATATGGACGACGGTGCCACGGCCGTCCAAAGCAACTTCTCGCCCGGGAGCTCACTCCCATGCCCATCCGGAGCAGTTGGAGAGGTAGGACGCGGGCGGCACTCGCGCGAGGTCGTCGTCCCTCTGCTCGCCGGCTCCATGTACTCTCCTTTTCCATGTAGATTTGGCGAGAGAGAGAGAGAAATTGGACGGGAACGAGAGGATGCTCGACCATGGTGCCTAGGCGCACGCTAGATCCGTCGCCAGCCAATTTTTTGGATGATCCGCCGCCTCGTCTGTCTCTGTTGGGGATGTGCTCGGCGTGACGGGGCATGGGTCACATGAGGCGTCCGCCTAGCGCGAGACAGGAAGAGAATGGGAAGGGCATGGCGGCGAGGAGGCAGCGTAGGGCATGGTGGAGGGCTGCAGCTAATCCGACGATGTTGAAGAGAGGAGGCTTGTCTAGTACTGAACTTGTTGCTGCTTGTGCATTGATACAGAATATAGAGATGGAGTGATGCACTACTGTATGTTGCTGAACATTGCTTGTATCGCTGCATAATATACAAATATTTGCTTGTATTGATAATCATGTTGTTGTCTTGTTTGCTACTGAATATTGCTTCTAAATTTTGACAGTAGTTATAAAAAAATTACTAAAATATTGGAGAGAATATAGACGTGCTACATATACACGTTTCACTGAAAAACTAAGATCGTCTAAATTCTCTCTCCTTTTAGACGGTCGTCTATACAGGCATATACACGTCCAGATTTAGGCGTTCCACTAGATATGCTCTAATGCATGGAAGCGCCTCGTTGCCTCCGTTGGTCGTCCAACTTGGCAGGCTTACTGCCTCTGTGTAATTGTACATACAGTATCTGATAAGTATCTGTTGGACGTTTTGACTGAGCCCAGGACCCAGGTTGCCAGTGCGCGTGTCACGGGCAGAGCCACGTACGTGACGGCGACATTCACTCCACCCCACTGGACTCCGCTCGGCAGGGAAGAAAACGTTGCCGAAACGAGCGGAGTTTACCACGCACGCACATTGCATTGGAGTACGTCCACCGGCAGGCAGCCAGCGCTCATCAGAACGCTGCCCGCCCGTGTCGGCCTGCCCGTGGTTTACTAGCCAGCCAGCCTGCCGTGCAAACGTACCTGGCCTGCCTCAGATCTTTTCTTGTTGGGAGCTTGCTCTGTGCGTTCGAGCACGTGCGGTGATCTCGATGTCTTGTCTTGGCCAACTCATGTGTACCGTAACAACCGACCAGCGCAAGTTTACCACGGCTTTTGAAAGGTAAAGCTTAGCCAAGATATATACGACGATGACTATCCCGCGACTTCCATGGGGAGATTAGTATTGTTATTATTAGTGGCTACGATAGATTTGACTCGATCGGGGGCGTGATGTGATGCATGTCGCTGGGGACGGGGACTGTCTACCGGCATCCGATGTCCGACGCGGCGGCGGCGGCGGCGGCGTAATGTTGGCTCTAGCAGCTGATTGATCAATGATCATGTATGCACAATAAAATTAATTCCCAAGATCGCGGTGACTGTCGCGCCGTGGAGCGGTCGGTCGGCGTCGTCTTGATATGCCGCCATCGACCAACAGCCAGCAGGGGCCGGGACTATCTCTCCTCTCTTGGAAGAAGATTCAACGAACTACGCATCCTGCATTTTTCGGCGTCGCAGCTGTTTCGGCAACGGATGCCAGCGACACATCTTCGGCAGCCCTAGCGACATACGGCGGCGTGGGAGGACATGGAGAGGACTGTTGGCCGCTGCAGCTCTTCCGCCTACACGATTTGGTTTTTCATAGACTTTCATCTTCAACCTTAGGTAAGCTACAGATGAATTTCTATACCCCCATCAGAACGAAAACCTTTCGAACACGAGAGCTGTGGATAGCTACACCTCAAAGGATAACCTCGAATGGTCGAATCTATGCGACAAATCTAACAAAATTCGCCCAAAAAACTACAACTTTGGCAACAAATTTGAGAAGATAGAGAGCACAAAACCTGGTACCAACGGTCCGTCATCGATGCCCATCTTTTTTATGTGGAACTTGTTTTGAAACCAAGCATAATTCGGTTGATTACAAGTGGATATGTGAGAGCATGTTTGAGTGTGGAGAGAAAAACCCTTCATCCTCCTCACGTACAAGTTACAAAAAACAAGTACATCTTCAGAGGAATACCCTAACCCTACATCAAAATAAAAAAACTTGCAAATATGAGAGTTATAGGGAACAACAAGATCAAGCTACAACTCAAAGGACCCCTCGAAAGATTGATTATGTGCGATAAATCTAAAGAAATTTCTCCCAATAAGCTCCAACTTGGACTATGAATCTGAGATGATACGAAGCATGAACCTCGGTGTCGATGGTTGAAATGGAACCTATCGTCGATTTGCATCTTTTTATGTAGAGTTTGAGTTGATTTGGAGCATATCTGTGCTAATCACAAGTGGTTGGTATGAACACAATTTAATAGAGGAGTGAGAAAAAACCAACAGGTGCAAGAATTTCATCGATGACGGCTTTAATATCCATGCCCGGGCTGACTTCACGGAAATGGTTGATTTCAGCGTTGTCGTTGGGCCTGGCTGTACGCTGCTTTAAGACTCATGCTTTCGCAGGACAAACTCCTATGCAGGCAACAAATCGGACAGATTTCGTCTCTCTAGAGGCTTACTAAACCTCGTGCAACGCGCTCCACATGACCTGCTGACAATAACTCGGATTCGAACACGTAACGTGCCCTCTATCGACCACATCTAACTAACTGTTCGCGCCTTTTGGCTGCGGCCTGCGTATGCCATCCACATCATCGATTTGAGTGGCAGTGTTGACGAGTGGCCCGGCGTGAACGGATCGTACCACCGAGAGAACAGTGACATGGCGTTTTCACGAAAACATCAACTGATTCAGCGGAACAGACACATGTTCGCATATCGGGGGGGGGGGGATTGTTTCGCCCCGGCTGTTTCCGCGGCCAAAATCGCACTTTTCCCAGCCCTTAAACGCGTTATAAGGGACAAATAGATAAAGGATCTGTTAGAGACGCTCTTAGAGCATCTCCAGCAGAGGCTGTATTTTAGAGCGCTGCAAACTTGGGATAGCGCTATGTGCATTTTAGCGACTACGGAGGCTCTAAAATACAGCAAGGCTGCTTGCCCCCATCAAGCGCTGTATTTGATGCTGCGCATGACAAAGACAAACACAAAAACACAATTTCATCTATGAAAAGAAGATCAAAAAACACCAAATAATTCATGCATAAATGGATCTAAAAATCCTCCAACCATCAAAATGACATAGTTCAAGCACAAATAACATAGTTCATCCAAACATGACATGGTTCAAACACAAATGACATTGTTCCAACACAAATGACAAATGACATGGAGACGGCGCGCGTGGTGGAGGCGCTAGATGAGGCGCTAGGTAGGAGGCGCCATGGAAGGTTGAGAGGCGCGGCGCGAGGCCAATGCGCCGTTGCCGCTTCTTCCCTTTTGTGCGCCGCCGCCGCGGGCCGCTTCGACGTCGTCTTCTTCGACGTGGTCTTCTTCCCCGGCGCGATGGGTGGTAGCACTGCGCCGGAGGTTGTCCGTGGCAGCTTGAAGAGCGCTTGTTGGCGGCCGACCAGGCGCCTCCGCTTAGGGTTTGGCGCGTTGATGGCGTGATTATGCGGCGCCGGCCATGCGGGGCGGAGTAGGAGAGTGGGAGGGTGCGAGCTTTCCATCGCCGGCGGCCACGCGGAGGGGCAGAGCCGACGCCTTCCTGTGGGATTTTTCGAGCGATTGGTGTTCTCAGCGTCAGCATGATAGCGCAGCGTAGCCGGAGCTGCAAATTTGACGTTCGGGATAGCGCAAAGTCTAGCGCCGCGCTAAATATTGGGCGCGTTCTATTTTAGAGCACCTGCTGGGAAGGTTTACAGCGCGCGCTGCAAAAAAAAACCCAGCTATTTCAGCGCTATTATAGCGCGTCTGCTGAAGATGCTTTTAGAGTTGTATATCAATACGTCCAGAACTTTAGAATTTTCCGTTGGAGAACTTTAGATAAAGTTCCACATATCATTTGCCAAAAAAAAGAGTTTTCTGTCGGAATTCTGAAAGTAGTAATTTGATTTTGTACTTCCATCAGTGTCACATGACCTTACAACAATACTATTTTGCCTTCCGGCCCGCGTACACGTGGATGAGCTAGCAAGAAAATGGGGAGCCCTGAAGAAGTGCTTGCCGAACCTGAATACGGATACGTAGCACCGTGCAGGAGGAGCACCGGACTAGCGGAGGTAAAAAAAAAAAAGGTTCCATCTTTCCGTCCAGGCAGCATCAGGTGCCTCTTTTCTCTCTCTCTCTCAAGAGAAGACCCCAACTAGTGATGAAAGGGCAAAGCATCATCACCCGACCGAATCTGAAGATCCATTCGCCGCCGCCGGTCGAGTTGGCATCCACGCTTGCCACGCCACGAAGCTACACGATCGAAGCACAGTGATAACTGACCACTCCTAGGGCCTGTGGTGCAACATTATCGGCGATCTTTTCACCCAAAGGCACCGCTCACTCTGCGGCCTTGCTGGAGTGAGAGCAAAGCAACCCAACCGCTGACTAGGCTGAGCCACCTGCTCCGCCTGACAAAACCTGCCTGGGTCAAACACCAAAGATCAAAGTTTGATGACAGTGAGCTCCACAAACCAGTGACAGTTGAGCACACGATGGACAGAGATTCCGCGCCTGATCGATATACTAATGATAAAATACGTACGCCAATAATAATGCGTGCGCCTCAATTCCTCCGCTGGTCCAGCTTGGCAGGCTACTGGCTCTCTACCTAGCTAGTATATGTGCATATCTGGCCGGAGATCGTTTTGAGTGAGCCCAGGGACCCCAGTGCGTGTGTCACGGTGCTCAGGCAGCCACGTGACGGCGACCTCCGGTGGACGCTGCGGCGCGGACAGGCAGGAAAGGAAACGGGCGGAGTTCACCATGCATGCGCGTTCCACCCACCGCCAGCCAGCGCGCGCTCGTCAGAACGCGGCAGCAGCAGCAGCAGCAGCAGAAGAGGGGGGAAATATCGTGTCTGGCCGTGGTTTTACTAGCCCGCCAGCCGTGCTCCGTACCTGGCCTCGATCTGTTCTTGCTCTGCGCGAGCACGTGCGGTGGTGAACCGTGTGGGCTCGCGCGGCACTTTGTGATCTATCTCGATGTCTTGTCCTGGCCAACTCATGTGCAGCGTTCCGTAGCGATCGAGCAGAGCAGGCTTACCACGGCTTTTGACAGTTGCCGTTGATTAATTAAAGAACCATGCTCTCTCGAGAACTTGGACTATCCCGCGACTTCCTGCGGTGATTACAATACTAGTATTGTAATTAGTGGCAATATGATTTGACTCTGGACGTGATGTCGCTGGGGATGGGGACTGCAGTCTACTGGCACGCGGGGGACACGCACAGGCCGGCCACGGGTTGAACCTTGGATCCGTATCCGATGTCCGACGCGGCGGCGCGCGTAATGTTTGCTCCAACCTTGAATACGCCATCCACACCACATCGAGTCGAGTGGTGAGTGTTGACGAGTAGCCCGGCGGCAACGGATCGGACCACCGAGAGAACAGCGAAACTGGCGCTATCACGGAAACTTCAACTGATCCCAGTGGTAGAATGAGACACGCGGAGCTGTTTTTTCCCCCATCGATCCGGATGCCCTACCCAGTGTAAGTGTAGCAAAATTCGATGTGAAACGGACAGGTTGGCAACTTGGTCCGGATGCCCTTTCTAGTACCAGCCGATTGATCGGTTGACAAGTCGTCCATTGCGGCCACTAGCAAACCTACTACTAGTACTGGCGTGCCTCTACGACCTCTACAGATGCTCATACTCAATGCAAACCTACGGAATGCCAAAATCTTGTTAGCCTGGCCGAGCGTGTGCCGCAACGCGGAGACGGCCCACCCAACACCCAACCTCCGATCCACCCAACACCCAACAAAACAATACAGATGGTATCTCCCGCCATTTCCCCCCCGTCATTTTCACTTTTCAGCTGCTGCTCACGTACGCGTGCCTTGAATTGGATGCTCGTCTCGATACTCCACGGCACAGTACACCTTCCTTAGCCCGAACCCGACGCCCGCGCACGGAAGCCCGTAGTCATTTTTAAAAGTAGTTTTGAATAATATTTTTTGATATACATTATATATTTTATTGGTCAAATTCATGATCAAAGATTTTTTTTAACTATATGCGTACCTAATAAACTGGACAGGAGAAAGTAGTATAAATAAGCATCCGAGGTTTCATAGCAACCCCGGATCATGCTAAGAGCTAGCAATGAAACACTCGGTTGCTACACGTAATAAGCAGCTAAATTTACATGTAGCAACACCTAATAGCACATACTAGTTGCTTCACCAAATACTAAGAGTTAAATCTACAGCCAAATCAATCAACTATGAATAGCACTAAAAAAAGTTCGGTAGTTGCCATATATTTTTACAGCAAGAAAAACAATAGTCATGTACATGAACGAGCATACTTTGTTTACTTAGTTTCCTGATGATGTGGTTCGTGATCACTTGGCGCCTAGTCAGACTCCTATAGCTCTGGTGCGAGTTACTGGACATATGGTATCCATGGATGTTGTTCAGTGACAGATTGCCAGAAGATGCCATGTTCGTGATCAATGGAAGTGGGAGGCTTTGCCGTATGGTGAGACTGCCTTCTTAGTGAACTTCCCGTCTTTTGACGACCTCGACAGGGTTGATGGGATTCAAATGTCCGCGCCGCTTAGTACCTTCCAGCTTACTTTTTCTGCATACAGGACGCAGGAAGTGCCGCATATATAAGTATGAGCTCCAGCCGGTTTGGTTACATGTTGAAGGGGGTTCACACATTTTGCGCTCTTTCTTGAGTCTGTGGGCTGGTGGAGGTCTCATGGGGACAACTCTGGATGTGGATCTGTCCAGTTTACGAAAACATGGGGTAGTCCGTATTCTTGTTGATATGTTTGATACTAAGGTCTTCTTGAAGCTGCATGATACTTTGGGGTATTATATTTTGTCGAATGCCGTGGTTAAGTATAAGGCCTATGAGTTTCACTTCCGTTTAGAGCCTAAGGGATATATTCCGGAGCCGGAGTTTGTTCCTTTATTATGGAGGAAAGGGAATGATGATGCTCATGATGATGTTATGGGAAGCCCTCAGTTGCTACTTAGGAGGCGGTGTATGGTTCCACTTCAGCTGCGCCTGGGCAGGGGGCTTTGACGCCTCCCTCTTCTAGACAAGGGGAGCATAGGGTGTTTGATGTCACTCTGCTTAATGATATTCCATCTACCCCTCGTGGTAAGGAACTTGTGGCTGCGTTACCTGTGGATTCTCCCATTGTGGAAGGGGCACTTCTTTAGCCCCTCGTGTTTCATAGACCCAGTTGCAGGAGGCTATCCAGTCAGCCTTGGAGGTTATTCACAGGGCTCGTTCTGCTTCTCCGGCGAGGTACAGGACGTATGTGATGGGTATGTCTATTCCTCGTGACCGCCCTCGGCCTGTGCTCGAGGAGGTTGTCACCGTGGAGGGCTCGCTACAAGAAAAATATCCTTTTACAACAGACGATTTTTATGGGTGAAGGCCCGTTTTTCGTGGTTGAAAAGCCTTCTACGACGGATTCCTTTCGTGACAGAATCCCCGTCACAAATGAATCTATCACGGTTTTTTTACTTTGACAGATCGCACCCTTCAGCCATGAAAAGTCATTTCGTCGTAGATCTGTTCATCAACCGCGTTGACTGCTGACGTAATGCAAACTGCCACGTGACGAACACCGTTACCTTTTTAGCACCGCACTAGGTATACCGGAGGTAAAAAAAAGTTTCCATCTTTCCGTCCAGGCAGCATCAGGTGCCTCTTTTCTCTCTCAAGAGAAGACCACAACTAGTGATGAAAGGGCAAAGCATGGTCACCCGGCCGAATCTGAAGATCCATTCGCCGCTGATCGAGTTGACATCCCACGCCACAAAGCTACACGATCGAAGCACAGTGATAACTAACCACTCCCCTGCATCTTGGCCTACTGTACGAAGAGCGTACTGGGCTGGACTCACTCTGCAGCCTCTGGAGTGAGAGCAAAGCAACCGCTGAGGCTGAGCCACCTACTCCGCCTGACAAAACCTGCCTGGGTCAAACACAAAGCTCAAAGTTTGATGACAGTGAGCTCCACAAACCAGGGACACTTGAGCATGGACAGATTCCGCGCTTGATCGATAGTACTAAGAGCAATTACAATAAGTCCTAGTCAGCTGGCTATAAACATTAAACTAGTATTTTTTTGCTTAGTTGGACGAGAGAGAAGATGTGAGAGAAAAGAGGTGAGCTCTCATGCAATAGCCAGCTCTTGCACGTGCTTATAGGCACCATGTGAGTATGTGAGTGGGTCATTCACTTATAAAATAGTACTCTTTAAAAATAACTATTGTACTACTTGATTATAAGCTGACTAGGACTTCTAAGTATGACTAGACCTCTATGTTGTTTATGTTGTGTAATTATTGTTTGATATTCAGTTTATTCTTGCATTTATTGTTTTTTGAGGCACATGTAAAAGTGTGTACCATTTGAGGCACATCTCAAAGTTTATTCCTAGGATGGTCATTTATCCACGGATGTGTTAACATTCGAGGCACTTTTACTTGTGCCTAGAACGATATTCACTTTGTGGCAGTTTTTTTTTCATCGGTGTCTCTAAATATCATCCATTTTTTGGACTTTCATAAGCGTCACGAATAGTTCACCATTAGAGGCACTCAGATGTGCCTCAAAACATTGGAGACATTCTTAATATATATAGTCTCTAAAGGTTAACTTTTGGTGGCACTTTTAAAGCTGCCTCTAATTTCTTAACCTCTTTGACACACCAAAAATGCCCCCAAAAGACATGATTGGAGGTGGTCCGAAAAATTGCATCCGATTCTAGTAGTAGTACGTGACATTGACGTGCGAGCAGAAATGGAAAGATGGGTACCATGCGTTGTGTCTGGCCAAGCTGGATCTGCTTCTCCACTGCCTCGAGTATGTCTGTACGCATGTGCATATATATGCGATTACCAGTGGAGCTTCCGGCCTGCATTTCCTAGATGGTGGCATGGTGCCAGCAGAAAGCAAGCACCCCCGTCTCGATCGGCCGGTCCTAGAATAGATCAGCCACACCCTCCATGCTGTTGTGCGGCGCGCGCACCGGGGGTTGGATAGGAGTATAGCGGCACCACCTCAGCACCGCCGTTGATTTCGTTTGTGTCCAAAAGTCCCCCCCGCGCAGAGACGCGCTCGCGGCCGCAGGATGATCTGCCGTCTCATCGTTGCCTCATCGTGAGTGAAGGAACCTTATCCCGGCCTCCACACCTCCTCGTCGGCACACCACACACGAAACGGCGTGGGACAAAGTAGATGGTACGACGATACGAGGCAGATGGATGGGGTTCTGTCACGGCCTCACGACTCACGAGAGAGAGAGGGGGGTTCGGCCTCGGCCATTGGGACGTTTTGGCAGCCATCTTAGCGCAAGGCGACGAGGGCCTCGGTCTGTCGCGTGCGGGCGCCCGGCACGGCACGGCCACGGCAAGAGACAAACATCGGCATCGCGGAGGTACTACTGTGGCCCCGCTCCGGGGATACGCTGCCTACTCATCAAAACACAAAGATAGATACACTCAGCCATCACCCCAGATACACTCTACTACTACTACTTGCTCACAAGCTCAGTCACTCCCCTACACGATGGCGTATCCTATCGGATCGAGCGACATGGAACTGTTTCTTTACTCAGCTCACCCCCCACACGACCTGCCCACCGCCGTGCAAAGATTGCTACTACATTACACGCACGACCCGACCCGACCCGAGCATCAACCCCCCCCCGACCAACGGTCAAAACATAACCAAAGCTGCCTACAGAATCTCCTCACAAATCGCGTTGTTCCGGTACATGACACCCACCAGCGCAAAAGGGACAATATATATACACGGCAAATCAGTACCGGTAGTACTTATTACCATCTCCACTCGGTGGCCGAACTCAGAAATCTGGCCTTTCGCATCACTCCGAGAGCCGAGTTCCCCGCAGACGTTTCCGCTCAAATTTGGCTCAAGTTCGTCCAAATTTTGGCATAGTTCGTCATACGATGAATACATAACACTTTAAGATCAAAGTTCGGCGAAATTTTAAACAGAGTTCGGCGTAAAATGTAAACATAGTTCGGCCTGCAATAAAAGTATAACATATTTCGGCCAATTCATGTTCAACATCTACGACGTGTTGCCCCTGCGTATCCGTAGGTGCTTAACAAGATCATCCTGCAGCTGTTGATACATCGCCGAATCTCGGATCTCCTGACGCATTGCGATTAATGCAGCCCAGGTTGGAGGCACCTGATGATCAGGCTCGGCAAGAGGACTCTGTCTGTAGTATGGCTCGTCCTCCTCGAGCAAACTCACTGGATCCTTCCTCTCATCCTCAATGATCATGTTTTTTAAGGTCACACAACAGTTTATCACTTCCCACATCTGATCTTTCGATCAGGTCATAGCAGGGAACCGGACAACTGCAAACCTCTGCTGGAGCACACCAAATGTCCGCTCCACGTCCTTCCTGCAAGCTTCAGGTTCCTTGGCAAAGTGAGAATGCTTGGGGAGCATTAGGCCTGAGATAGTCTTCACAAATATTGGCCATCTTGGATAGATGTCATCTGCTAGATAGTATCTCTTGTTGTAGTGGTGCCCACTGATCTCAAATTCCACGGGGGGAGCATGACCCTCAACAAGCTTGGAAAAGACAATTGAGGAGTTAAGGACGTTGATGTCGTTGTTCGATCCTGCCATGCCAAAGAAGGAGTGTCAGATCCAAAGATCATGTGTAGCAACTGTCTCAAGTATCACAGTGCATCCTCTTTTGTGGTCTTTGTACATTCCTTGTCATTCAAATGGACAGTTCTTTCACTCCCAATGCATGCATTCTATGCTTCCAAGCATACCAGGAATGCCTTTTGTCATTTCTGAAATCTCATCACCCGTTGGTTGAATTGGAGGTTCCCTGTCTTCAGCTGTGCCATCAAATGAGTCTTTTTCCTTCCTAAATGGGTGGTCTGCAGGTAGAAACATCCTAGTACCCAGGTAGCATGCTTTGTGTCCATGTTTTAAACGTTTTCAACTACAAGCTGCAGGTAAATGTCTACGTCTTTCCCTGGTGCCTTCCTATCAGGAATAATAACTGACAAAATGAAGTTGTCTTCTTTCATGCAACTCTCTGCTGGAAGATTGTATGAAATCAGTACAATTGGCCAGATGTTGTAAGACAGGTTCATAGTTCTAAATGGATTGAAATCATCAGTTGCCAGTCCAAACCTAATATTTCTAGCTTCTTTACTGAACCACTCATATTTTGCATCAAAATGTTTCCAAGCCGGTGCAACTGTCCAGGGGTCGCACCTTAACCAGGTGAGGCACGTGTGCCTGTGCTGGCCATCCCTATGTCGGGGCCCACTCGCCGGCGTGAGATCTGCCTGTAGGGGTTCGTAGCATGGAAAACAAAATTTTTCTATCGCATACAAACAAACAAGCCAAGATCTATCTACTAGATTGTAGCAACGAGTCGATAGTGGAACTCACCCTCGAAGATTCCAAAGCGGTTAACGAGAGCAGATTCTCGTGGGTGATGTAGTCGTACTCTTTCCGATCTCAAGATCGCGTGACGATCCTTCCAGCCATGCGTTCAGCAGCGCTCCCTTGATCGGTCACACGTTCGGTACTCGACGAAGACCTTCCTCTCCTTGTTCCAAAGAAAATGGAGGTTGTAGCACTCTCCTCGCGATTCCGGCAGACTGTGGCGTAATGCAGGAAGTAGAGGAGATCCAGGAGCCTTAAGCCGGTGCGAGTATGGTGGAGCTTATGAGAGAGGCTATTAGTGGTCTAGTAATTAGACACACCAATTAGAAGGCTCTAAACCAATTAGAAGGCTCTAAACCGCTGGCTAAAGCAATTAGAAGCTCTAAACCAACACGGCTCTAAACCGGAGATTAGAGGTGGAAACTTGTGTGTGCTAGGAGAGCCCCTGCCTCCTTATATAGGTGGGAGGGGCTGGCCGGCCAAGGGAGGGAGGAGTCCTCCCCAACTCGGCCTTGAGGTGGGCGCCGGCTTGGAGGAGGAATCCCTCCCCAACTCGGTTCCCACTTCTCCTCCTCTTGCCCCTTTCCAAAACTTGCCGTTTGACTTTCAAACTAGCCGTTTGACTTTTCAATTTAGGATTTAAATAAACCCTTTATTTTGGACAGCGAGAACACTTAGTACATGATGCAATCATTCCAATATGTAATGACACATTCATGTACCCTTCCCCTCCGGAGTGCCGGACATTCCGACCTTCTAGAATGTTCCGATGAAAACACCTAACCATTCCCCAACTCCGAAATGGGACTTTCCTTATATGAATCTTATTCTCCGGACCATTCCGGATCTCCTCGTGATATCCGGATCCCATCCGAGACTCAACAACATTCGGTCTCTTTCTCATAATACCATAACTACTCAAACAACGTCAATCCTTAAGTGTGTCTCCCTACGGTTCGTGAATTATGCGGACATGATCGAGACACTTCTCCATCAATAACCAATAGAGGAATCTGGAAATTCATATGGCTCCACATATTTCTCGATTACTTTGCGATCGAATGAACCACTTACATACGATACCAATTTCCCTTTGTCTCACGATATATTTACTTATCCGAGGTTATGATCGTCGGTATCTCCGCATACCTAGTTCAACCTCGTTCTTGATAAGTACTCTTTTCTCGTTCGTGATATGTGATCCCTTGTGAGCCAGTCACATGCTTGCAAGCTAATTGGATGACATTTCACCGAGAGGGCCCAGAGAATATCTATCCGTCATGTGGATGGACAAATCCCACTCTTGATCCATGTGTTTCAACCAATACTTTCCGAACACTCAATGCCACCTTTATAGCCACCCACATTACGGTGTGGTGTTTGATGACATCAAAGCATCCATCCAGTAAAGGTGATATGCATGATCTCATGGTCGAAGGAATTAGGTTACTATGTATCAGAAAGCATATAGCAATTGAACTATTGAAATGACTTGATCTTTATGCTACGCTTATCTATAGGAGTATGTCCACCATATCATTCTCCTAACGATATGATCTTGTTGTTAATAACATCTCAATGTTCATGATAGGGAAACCACAATCATCTATTAACCAACAAGCTAGTGAAGTATAGAGGCTATACTAGGGACTTCAAATTAAGTTTACAAATCACACAAGTATTAATGTTTCCGGTTAATACAATTATAGCATGGTATGTAAACATTTATCATAAGTATGAAGATATGATAATAACCACTTTATTATTGCCTCTTGGGTATATCTCCAACAGTCTCCCACTTGCACTAGAGTCAATAATCTAGTTTCAAACCTTTGTGTTTTCAACACCTATGGCTTTCCAGTGTTGTATGTACACGATTGCTAGTGGTTAACTGATCTCCGGATCTGATACTTCCAGGTCCGTGTGTAATTGCATGTCTTTGCGTCTCTACGCATCACTCATTCTCTAGTGAGATGGCTTTGTATGATTTGGTCTTTCGGTGTGACCTTTAGTTCTTTGGGGTTAAAACATGTTGACAATATTGTCGTACAATATATCTTCATAGTATTATCCCGCTGTGAACTACACCTAGTTTGATAACAAACTACTTGACACAAATGCCCTCTTTTGCTGCTATAATAGCAGTCATATACTTAGCCTTTTGTTGTAGTATCTGTCACAATGTCTTAACTTTGGAACTCATCCAAATCCATTATGGAACTCACTTTCCATTATATTGTGCCACCCTTAGTTTAGATTGAGATAAACTAAATTTGTACTTTGTGACAAAACTAGTATCAATGTAGTACTTTTACAATGAACTAACCATCTATTTGTCACTTCTACAAATAATATACTCTTAGTTCTTCCAAAAGATCATAAGAATATCCTTACTATCGTCCAATGATCATCTTACAAATCATTCTGGTATATGCTCACAACATTTAGAGCATAGGACATATCTGGATTTGTACATATCACAGTATGATTGATATAAACACTCTTTGTGATTTCATACATCAAGTATCAATCTATACTTGAATCTTTGTTTCACTTACCAAATGTCAATACACTTGAATATATCATCAACATTGAACTCTTTCAATCCTTTCTGTGCGACAAGAACCTTTTCTTGTAGTTTCTATATTGAACTCATTCAATATCTCGTCTATGTACTTCTGGCACAACCATATTAGCGTCTATTGATGCCAAATATTTGGGTTTTGCCTAAGTCTTTCATCGGGATGAAATTCTTAATATGTGTTAATAAAAGATACATTATTTCCAATCAACAATATGTCTTCCACATAATGTATTAGAAACATGTCTTAAGCTCCCACTTAATTTCTTGCAAATGCAAGCATCTTCATTGTCTCATGAAATTAAACTCTTTTAACAGTTTCATCATAGTGAAGATTCCAACTCCGCTATGCTTACTTCAACCATTGAAGTTTGCATATGCTTTTAGCATCCTTTGAATTAACAAAACCCTTTGGACCGTGTCATGCACACGTCCTAGGTAACCATTCTATTAGAAGAACTTGTTTTGTTTATTCTACTACCACATAACAAATTATATGTAGTGGTTGCTACATTAATCCGTCTAGACTAAAAATCGCTATGAAAGATCAAATCTTGTCATATACAACCTTTGAACATTGTTGTGAACTCTTTCCCAACATGTCGACTATTTCATAGATGTGAAACATCCATGTCTACTTCTTTATAGATCAAAACACAACTGCAAGGTCTTACACCTTTTTCGAGGGTCCTTCAAGTTCAAAACTTGATTTCTCGTGTATGGAACTATCACGGATTATATGGCTTAAAGCCATTTGGCCTGAGTCAGGGCCCATCATCGCTTCTTTGCATGTAGTAGGTTCATTATTCTCAAATAATGATTCAACCCTCAAATCTTGGTATTTGATTGTTCATCCGACCTACTTGTTTTCAATAGAAACTTAGACCTCCATGACCACAACCTTTGAGGCACGTGAGCCATGAGCATTGTTGCTGCCTCCGGAACACTTTTCGGTGCTGCGCAACTTTGCACATATAGCTAAGGTTCTTTTAACCTTATCAAAGTTCTATTGTCCTCCCACTTAACTTTTCACGAAAAATTCCTTCTCAAAGAAACTTGACGTTCTAAGCGACAAACACTTTTGTCTCCGGTGTTTATGGAGGAATACTTAACAGTAATACAAAGACAGGTTTATCCGACTTTGGTTGCAAACATCTTTCTTATGCATATCATACCAATGTTTAAGAAAGGACTACTTGGGTTTTATCCCAAACCATAACCTTATATGGTGTCATTTCAGCGGATTATGATGGAGCTCTTTTAGTGGAAAACGGTAGTCTCTAAAGCTTTTAATCTTTAAAATATAATAGCAGTTTTATGAATTATACCTTCGATCTTACCATGTCAAACAAGGTTCAATTACATATCTCGAACGCTCCATACTCTTATGGTGTTTCGGGAAATGCAAATCCACGGAACGATTCCTTAAATCTTAGGTATTATGCTAAACTTGTAACTCAAATATCTTCCTTTATGATCTTATCACAAACTATTTATATTCTTGTTACAATGATTTTGCACTTCATCTTGAAAATCTTTGAACTTTTCAAATATTTCATACTTCATCCTTATTAAGTAAATATTCACATATTCACTCAAATTTTAGGAGAAAGCATATGAAGTTGAAATCCATCGCTCTTGACTACACATAATGGAGTTCGTACAACAATATGCACAAGTTCCAATAAGCTAGTCTTTTGTTCCTTTTGGCCTATGAACGAAGTTTTAATTATCTCTAGGAAAGTTTCACAAACGTTATTTGATCAAAATCAAAAGACTCCAAAATTCCATCCATATGGAGTTTCTTCATGTTTTCTTTCCAATATAATTTAAACGGCGATGTCACTTCCTAAGTGATCTTTCAATCAATTTGCCTTTAGACAATTTTAGCACTAGTTTTATGGATGTGATTTCTCCAACGAGATTTGTGAATCATCCATCTTTTATGGATTACGGCAATTATTTGAACAACCCTTTTGTTCTCATAATACCTGATAAAACAAATCTTGAAGGCAAGCGTTGATGTTTAACGAGCAACACAATAACCCTTTATTTGTTTTTCGATGAACATCATCACATATTCTTTTGCTAGTTACTTAGGCCATTGTAGTTCATGAATTGTGTTGTTTCGTATGACGATTCACACCAACAAATTCAGTATCAAATACTTAAGAACCACATTGTTTAATAAGCAAAGAATATAGCCATAACACGTATATCATCTATATACTTAAACTGAACAATTCTAGTCTATTCTTTTCTGCCATATACTTATGAGATTCTCTTTTAGTATTTCCTTTTCTGTTTGAAAGAATCTATCGACATCAATAGTGGAGTCATACATATGACACATAGTCCAAAGCGTGTATAGTTAAATACCAATGTCTTTGGACTTGCACTTTGAAGTAGATCACCATTATCAAATATTTGGTGTTCTTTCAAATTCCTTTCTTTAGTAATCTCTTGGTGTAGTAAACATTTTACCTACATCAAATATTCACCTTCATCATGGATTTATCCATGATCAAGCTACTTTAGCTTATAACGGTGAATCGTGAGTATAATGTTGCTCTCCAAAACCTTTTGGAAGATTAGGACAACTAGTGTCTCCAACCTTTTGCAAATTCTCATCAAAATATGAGAACATGACTTTTGCCATATTATACTCTATCATGTTGTAACCAAAACTTCATTTCAGATATCACAATATCTTCCACACATCATGGTTTCTGAAACAACTCTTTCAGATCCTAGATAACCTTGATATTAAGACAATCCTTTGAATATCAAGAATCATGGAGACAAACATGATATTCAAACACTAACACTTGGAATTGTCACTCTTGTTTTAATACCAATTATTAAACTTCATGGAGTAACCGGAACTTACTGAAAGTTTGCAATAGGACTTTAAACTTTAGATTAACACTTCAAAACAATACGATACCAGTTCGTAAAGTAACTAACCAGAATTCTATAGTTCTATCATCTCAATTATAACTAAGCGCAAGGTGGTAAACGGATGCCAATGACTACAACAACTATGCAAATTCACTTTGATTTAGTTTATGATAAATTGAGTTCTAATTAATAATTAAATTAATCTAGGTGAACTCCCACTCAAAACAATATCCCTCACATTGTTTTAGTGATCACACGAACCAAATCCACCACATCAAAACCGATCATCACGAGAGTTGATATAGCTTTAATGGCGAACAATCAACATGTTCATCATATCTACTATATGACTCATGCTCTACAATTCGGCAATCCGTGTTCACGAGGCCATGTATGCGTACATGCTAGGCTCGTCAAGATCAAACCTTAGCTACCGCATAAGCAAATCCTTGCTTACGTTGTATTCACCGGAATCAAAGACACCCGATCATCACGTGGTGCTTGAGCGCAAGCTTTGCAGCGGTGCATACTAAGGGTGAACACTTTAGAACTTGAAATTTATGTGCATGAGGATCATCTTATATTGCTACCGTAGTCTAGTAAGCAATAGAAGATGAATAAAGGATTAACATGACATGCATTTAATAATATGTGATATGATATGGCCTTTCTCCTTTGTGCTTCCGATCTCCATCTTCAAGCACGAACATGATCTCCATCATCACCGCATAGCATCAAGGTCAATGGCTTCTTCATGGTTGTCGTCCAGCTTCAACTATTACAACTATTTTGAATAGACACGCGGTCTTAATGAAATTAAAGACAACCATATGGCTCTGCCGGTTGCCAACTTACAATAAGGAACATTGCATACATCAAATATAATCACAATCATGGCCATATCACATCACGGCACACCGCAAAACAAAGTTAGGCGCCTCTACTTTCTTTGCATATTTTACGTGGTTTGGGGCTTTTAATAAGTGTCGTTCTAACTTACGAACAAGAACCACAACATTGATACTAGCATTGTTGATCACCGTTGTAAATTGGATCTTTACTATGCTAGGAGAAAGCAGGCACCATAAAGCCACTTATGCAAAACGAGTTGCATGTCAAGCGTGGAGCAAGTCTCATGAACGATGTCATGTAAGGTTAGCCGGGCGCTTCATCCCAACATACCGCAAGATGCAAAGTACACAAAAAGCAATCTACAATAAAAGCATCAACGCCCACAATGACCATTGTGTTCTACTCGTCACAGATCTACATATAGACACGGCTCGATACCCTTTGTAGGGTTCGTAGCATGGAAAACAAAATTTTCTATCGCATACAAACAAACAAGCCAAGATCTATCTACTAGATTGTAGCAACGAGTCGATAGTGGAACTCACCCTCGAAGATTCCAGCGGTTAACGAAGCAGATTCTCGTGGGTGATGTAGTCGTACTCTTTCCGATCTCAAGATCGCGTGAGCGATCCTTCCAGGTATACGTTCAGCAGCGCTCCTTGATCGGTCACATCGTTAAATTTTCGACGAAGACCTTCCTCTCCTTGTTCCAGCAGCGGAGGTTGTAGCACTCTCCTCGCGATTCCTGTGGCAACGTGGTCAGGAAGTAGGGGAGATCATGAGGCTTCATTAAGCCGGTCGGTATGGTGGAGCTTATGAGAGAGGCTATTAGTGGTCTAGTAATTAGACACACCAATTAGAAGGCTCTAAACCAATTAGAAGGCTCTAAACCGCTGGCTAAAGCAATTAGAAGCTCTAAACCAAAAGCGGCTCTAACCGGAGATTAGAGGTGGAAACTTGTGTGTGCTAGGAGGAGCCCCGCCCCTCCTTATATAGGTGGGAGGGGCTGGCGGCCAAGGGAGGAGTGAGTCCCTCCCCAACTCGGCTTGAGGTGGGCGGCGCTTGGGAGGAGGAATCCTCTCCCAACTCGGTTTCCACTTCTCCTCCTCTTTCCACTTTCCAAAACTTGCGTTTGACTTTCAAACTAGCCGTTTGACTTTTCAATTTAGGATTTAAATAAACCCTTTATTTTGGACAGCGAGAACACTTAGTACATGATGCAATCATTCCAATATGTAATGACACATTCATGTACCCTTCCCCCTGAGTCTGGACATTCCGGACCTTCTAGAATGTTCCCGATGAAAACACCGGAACCATTCCCCAACTCCGAAATGGGACTTTCCTTATATGAATCTTATTCGACCATTCCGGATCTCCTCGTGATATCCCGGATCCCATCCGAGACTCCGAACAACATTCGGTCTCTTTCTCATAATACCATAACTACTCAAACAACGTCGAATCCTTAAGTGTGTCTCCCTACGGTTCGTGAATTATGCGGACATGATCGAGACACTTCTCCGATCAATAACCAATAGAGGAATCTGGAAATTCATATGGCTCCTACATATTTCTCACGATTACTTTGCGTCGAATGAACCACTTACATACGATACCAATTTCCCTTTGTCTCACGATATGTTACTTATCCGAGGTTATGATCGTCGGTATCTCGCATACCTAGTTCAACCTCGTTCTTGATAAGTACTCTTTTCTCGTTCGTGATATGTGATCCCTTGTGAGCCAGTCACATGCTTGCAAGCTAATTGGATGACATTTCACCGAGAGGGCCAGAGAATATCTATCCGTCATGTGGATGGACAAATCCCACTCTTGATCCATGTGTTTCAACCAATACTTTCCGAACACTCAATGCCACCTTTATAGCCACCCTGTTACGGTGTGGTGTTTGATGACATCAAAGCATCCATCCAGTAAAGGTGATATGCATGATCTCATGGTCGAAGGAATTAGGTTACTATGTATCAGAAAGCATATAGCAATTGAACTATTGAAATGACTTGATCTTTATGCTACGCTTATCTATAGGAGTATGTCCACCATATCATTCTCCTAACGATATGATCTTGTTGTTAATAACATCTCAATGTTCATGATAGGGAAACCACAATCATCTATTAACCAACAAGCCAGTGAAGTATAGAGGCTATACTAGGGACTTCAAATTAAGTTTACAAATCACACAAGTATTAATGTTTCCGGTTAATACAATTATAGCATGGTATGTAAACATTTATCATAAGTATGAAGATATGATAATAACCACTTTATTATTGCCTCTTGGGTATATCTCCAACACTGCCGTCGCCGATCCTTCCTGTCGTCAGATCGACGGCGTGACCCGACCTACTCCATCCACTCCAACCAATGGTTCGAGGCCGAGCACGAGAACGCCGACGAGGACTACTGGTAGGAGCCTGACACGGACTCCGATGTGGAGGACGAGAACGATCGCGGCGTCGACCTTGACTACTTTGGCCCGCCACGACCTGGCCTACCTGACTGGTCGCGCAACAGGGGCGCCGACATCGTCGAGTCGGAGGTGTGACCGCAGTGGCCTGGCCAGGTGGCCGTGAAGGTGAAGGAGCCGGAGCCGCCATGTCTCTGGCCGGTGACAGAGGAGGAGATCGAGGCTGTCATCCTCGCGTTGCAGCCGGAGGAGGAGAGAGAGTGGGACAGAAGGGGTAGGCCATGCACATACTCCTGGGTGGCTGCACATGCCCAGATTCCACCGGCTCCTAGCGACGCGTGGCCACCGCCCTAGGACCAGTGCCGGCCGGCCAGCAGCACCGCCGGAACCCTCCCACGATACGGCCGTTTTATGTGGATATTTTGACTCCCCAAGATCTTTACTATAATTTGTATAATTATTTTCTACACTTCTGTTTTTCTTAAAAAAAAATGCAGGGTGGCCGTTGGGGCCACAGGACACGGCAAACGGTATCATCCGGAACGGCCTATTCTCTACTTTGTCGAACAGATTCAGTCTCCGAAATGCAGGGCGTTGGAGATGGCCTGGTCGCCGATCTTTTTTCTCCCAAAAGGACCGTCTGCATCTGGATTGTAGACCAATGTTGGAAGAACGTAGTACTGGCCTGGGCAGTGGAGTCTGGAGTGAGGGCAAAGCAACGACCTACTCCGCCTGGTTAAACAAAGATTAAAGATTGGGATGAGGCAAGGGGACACGACACATGACAGCGAGCTCCACGAACCAGCACACCTCAGCCGGTGCGAGTGCCACTGCGGACGATGAGACTGATTCCGCGCGTGATGATGGATAAATAAATACGCCAATAATGCACGGAAGCGCCTCTCTCTGTAGCTGTACTACCACTACATATCTCTTGGACGTTTTGACTGAGCCCCCAGGTTGCCGGTGCGTGTCACCGGCAGAGAGCCACGTGACGGCGACCTTGAGTGGACGCTGCGGTGCGGACAGACACTGCCTTCCGCTGCTGCCCGCTCGGCAGGAAAGGAAACGGGCGGAGTTTACCATGCATGCGCGTTCCACCCACCCGGTTCGCGCTCGTTAGGGTGGCAAGCGACACCCACATAATTATCCGCAAAAGAAAATATAAACAAAAAGAGGTTCCAAAATCTAACAGAATTAATAAAAGTTTAGTTAAAACGTCGTGCCGCAATCCGTCCCGCTTGACACCCTAACGCTCGCCAGAACGCGGCAGTGGCAGCGGGAAAAATATCGTGTCAGCCTGCCGCGTGGTTTACTACTACATTAGTAGCCAGCCGTGCGACGTACGTACCTGCTGGCCTCGGATCTACTACTATTCTTGTTGGGAGCGCGAGCACGTGCTGTGAACCCTGTGGCTCGCACTTGCCCGGACCGTGATGTCTTGTCTTCACTTCGTGCGTAGCGATCCACCGGAGCAAGATTACCACGTCTTTTCACGGTTGCCGTTAATTAATTATATAAGCTTAGCGCGAAGATACGACGACGACGACGACATGTCGTCGTGCAAAGCTAAGCTTTCTCGGGAATGGGAACTAGGACTATCCCGCGACTTCTGTCTAGCGGAGATTATCATATTGTGATTAGTGGCTCTATGATTTGACTCGAGACAAGACTTCGCTAGGGATGGGGACAGCCTACTGGCTCGGGGACACGCGCCGGCCACGTACGGGGCCGAGCGATGGGGCCGCGTCAAGCCGATTTCCGACGCGGGCGGCGGCGGCGGCGTAGGTTTGCTCGACCAGCTGATGGATCATTGATCGTGTACAAGGTTGCAGTAACTGTTGCGCCACGAGGTGATCGATCGATGATCGGCGTCGATCTCGATCTGCCGTGCCGTGCCGGTGGCTTGCTCCAGTCGGGTCGCCATCCATCAACAGCACGCATATAGGAGCAGTATCTATCTCCCTTGAAGGTTAGCTACATTCAGCGAAGCAAAGATAATACTCCTTCTGTTTCAAATTATCGTGGCGTGACATATAGGTGAACTAAGATTTCATTTTTTCAAAAAATTCTCGAATTTTTGAAATAGATAGTATGAAATATGTACTACGATACCAAAAATTTTTAAAATTTTTGATAAAAAATGAGAATCTTGCGCACCAGGTAACGTGCGGAGTAATTTGAAATTTGAAACATAAGGAGTACAACTCTAAATGTACGGCCGACAATAAGTCGGGTTCGAACACGCAACTCGTACGCTCTGCCGGCCGCCGCTAACTGTTGGCGTCTTCGGCTGCGGCATGCATACGCGATCGAGACGAGTGGACCCGACGGGAACGGATCGTATTCGTACCACACCGAGAATAGTGATGTGGCTTTTTCGCGGAAACTTCTACTGATCCGGTGTTAGAATACCTCCACTCGTTCGTGTTTCCACGCCCGCCGAAATCCGGCGCTATAGATGTACTAAGAGCATTTCTATTCGCCTATCACGAGACCGATTCGGACGTCGAATTTCAGTCCGGACGCCGAAAAATGGCCGAGTCGCGTACCCAAGGACCTGTTTACGGCCGAATTTTGGTCATTTTTGGTCCGGGCTACCCAGGCCAAACCCAGATTTCCGGGTACGCCCTGGGAACGCCGGACTCAGCGATTTCGGCGGAAAAAAACAAGCGGCGTGTGGACCCGCCGAGTCAGTGACGAAAGCCGAGTCGTCGTCATCCTCGGAACCACGCGGCGACCGTCGGGCAATAACTGACCGTCGCGTCGGCCGCGCGTCGCTGATTTATGGCGCCACCGTCGCCTCGGCTCCATGACGACGGCGGTCACTAACTTCCCCGTTACATGGTGCCGGACAAGCGGATGTCATTGGGTGGGATTGAGCGCCTTGTAGCATCCCAATCCCGCCGGGGCCGACACCAGAGGAGTTGCCGTACAATGTACATGAGTACATCGCCGGCATGGACAACCCCGGCGAAGCCGTGAGTGCCGACGACCTCGTCTATTGGGCGCACTTCTTCGAGGAGCGGCGTCTGCAGGAGCTCGCCCGCCATGAGGGGCCGTCGAGCGAGTCCCCGACGGCGCGCAAGAACTCGGCGGGTCGCCGGCGTTGGTGGAGCGCACCGGGGCAGACGCTCGCCGCCGTGCTGGAGCACATCAACCGCGGGAACACGCCGAGGCTCGGCTTCCCGCGCAACCCGATGCCGGCGGCCAAGACGGGTCGGCGTGCTCCTTCGGCGAACTGGGCGCCAAGGAGGATGGCGAGCATGAGCTCGTCCTCCTCCGCTTCGGCGTCGCACTCATCCGGCAGCGCCGCTGCGCACGCCGACGGCGGTGAAGCGCGAAGCTGTCTCGCCGGTACGCTCACCGCCGCGAACACGCGCGCGCGGTATCGTCATCGGCGAGCCGTCTGCGCCAACGCCGCCAACAGGCCACTTGCGCCTACGCTGCCCCAAGACAGAAGGCTCGGCGCAGTCCGAGGACGCCGCCTTGAAGATGGCGCTGAGCGATCGCCGCTGAAGCGCCAACTGCCGCTTCGTCGAGCCTCTCTCGCCGGACATCTGGAATGGTCCAGAGGGATCGGGTAGGAAAGCGAACATCAGCGCATCCTTGGCAGGCGAGGAGCAAAGCCGCACGCGTCGGCGGCCTGGCGTTAGCTTCGCCTACCGAAGCGCCAGACGCCCTGAACGAAGACGACGACGAGGACGCGGGCCCCTCCTACCAGGCATGGAGGTGCGGCGACCTCGCCGAGCAGCTCCGCGTAACAAGCGGCGAAAGCGACGACGGCGGCGATGACAACCGAGCGACCGGACTACACGTCGTTCTACGACAACTTTGGCATGTAGGACGGGCGAAGGCACCGGCGGCGGCCTTTTTAAGTTTAGTTATGTACTAGTTTCGCTTAATTTTGATGTAATCCGCCTATATTTCGCTCAACTTAATGAAAATCGTCTTAGTTTGATAAATTTTAGCCGAACTTGGGGACTCGGCCTGGGTACGCGGATGGGTGAATGGGCGTACCCAGGCCGAAAACAAGTTCAGTCCGGCCAATAAACGGACCAAATTTCGCCCTGGGTTCGGCCAACGAGTGGAGATGCTCTAACTTTCAGTCTTGAAACGGCCAGTTTTAGAGCATCTTCACTCGTTGGCAGAACCCAGGCTAAAAATTGGTCCGTTTTTTGGACGGGACGGAACTAGTTTTCGGCCTGGATACGCCCATTTTCCCACTCGCGTACCCAGGCCGTGTTTTCAAGTTCGGCTAAAATTCATCAAAGATGGGCGAATTTCATTAAGTTAAGCGAGCTCTCTGAGGCTCCACCGGCGCGGCGTCATGGCGGCGGCCATGAGCGACATCGCTTGACGCCATCTTCAATGCGGCGTCTTCAGCCGGCGCCGCTCCTTCTATCTTGGGGTGACGTAGGTGGCCGGTTGGCGACGCCGTCGTCCGTGGCTCGCGGATGACGATGCCACGCGAGCGCGTCCGCGACGGCGAGTGCACGGGCGACTCCGCCTCGCGCTTGACTGCCGTCGGCGCGTGCAGCGGCGCCGACGCGGAGGAGGACGAGCTCATGCTCGCCATCACCTCAAGATCGATTCGACGGAGAGGACACCGTCTCCGCCGCCGTCACCGGCGTGCGCGGGAAGCCGAGCCGCGGCATGTTCCCGCGGTTGATGTGCTCCATCACCGCCTCGAGGGTTTGGCCTGGCGTGCTCCACCAACGTCGGCGGCCAGCCGAGTTGTTGCGCTTCGGCGGCGACTCATTCGGCGGACCCTCGTGGTGGGCGAGTTCCTGCTGGCGTCGCTCAGTGAAGAACTGCTCCCAGTGGAGCAGGTTGTCGGCGCTCTCGGCTTCGGCGGGGTCGGCCATGCCGTTGATGTACTCCTGCGCATCATACGACAGTTCGTCCGGCGTCGGCACCGGACGAGGATCTTGGCCTTCGATTTCGATCGGCGGCATCCGCATGTCGTGGCGCCATATAGCAAGGCGTCGTCAGAGGCGTGCCTCGAACTCGCAGGTGCACCGGCCGAAGCCGTTCGCCGCAGCTCCGTCGCCAGGGTACCGTGAGGCCATAGCTAGGAAGAGGAAAGCGGTGGACGGTTCGCTAGACTTTGTGGGTGGGGGAGCTGTGAGAGAGTATGGAGATCTCCGGCGTGGGCACGGCTTATAAAGGCCGAGGTGGGCGGGAGAGGTGTGGCGGCGAGGGTGGGAAAAGGGGAAACGACGGGAAGTTAGTGTTGGAATTATGCCCTAGAGGCAATAATAAAGATGTTATTATTATAATTCTTGTTCATGATAAAGTTTATATTCCATGCTAGAATTGTATTAAGCGGAAACTTTAATACTTGTGTGGTTTGTGAACAACACCGTGTCCCTGGTACGCCTCTATGGACTAGCTCATTGATCAATGATGGTTAAGGTTTCCTAACCATAGACATGAGTTGTCAATTGATAATGAGATCATATCATTGGGAGAATGATATGGTGGACAGACCCAAACTAAGCAAAGCTATTAGATCGTTTCATCGTGTTCGTCTTTGCGAAGCTTTTCTCATGTCAAATATTGTATTCCTTAGACCATGAGATAATACAACTCCCTGGTATCGGAAGAAAGCTTTGAGGTCATCAAACGTCATCCTATGAGAGGGTGATCATAAAGGTGTCTCTCAGGTGATCGGAAAGTATCTGTTGGGTTGTATGTATCGAGATGGGATTTGTCCCTCCCAAGTCGGAGAGATATACTTCGGGCCCACTCGGTAATCGATATCAACACCGCTTGCAAGCATGTGGTTAAGGAGTTAATCACAAAGTGATATCGGATTACGGAACGAGTAAAGTACTTGCTGTGAACTAGATTGAACTAGGTATGACGATACCGACGATCGAATCTCGGGCAAGTAAAATATCGTGAGACGAAGGGAATATATATATGGGATTGATTGAATCCTGGCATCGTGGTTCATCCGATATGATCATCGATGAATGTGTGGGAGTCAATATGGGTGCCCAGACCCCGCTGTTGATTATTGATAGAAGATCATGTCTGCATATTCTCGAACCCGCAGGGTCACACACTTAACGTGTCTCGACGCTAGGATAGATTAGATAATTGGTTTATGAATTTTTGTTCGGAGTCCCGGATGGGATTCGGGATATCACGAGAGGTTCCGGAATGGTCCGGAGAATAAGATTCATATAAGGCAATGCAGTTTTTGGAGTTCGGAATTGTTCCGGGTTAATCGGTATTGTACCGGAAGCTTCTAGAACCTTCCGGAAGGGGGCCAACGTGGTCCCACCTTCCGGGAAGGGGCATGGGCCTATGAGGGAGTGTCCTGGCCGCATTGGGCCAGGGGCACAAGGCCCCATAGGGCCCAGCCGATCCTAGAGAGTTTAAACCGTTTAAACTAGAGATAAGATAGGATTTCTAGATAAGGGAGAGTTTAAATCGTTTAAACTAGAGATAGGCTTGGAGGAGGGGCTAGGGCTGGCCGTCCCCTCCCCCTCTATATATAGAGGGCTGGTGCGCCCCCCTCCCCCCTACCTACACACCTTCCTCCAAACCCTAGTAGCCCTGCTGCCTTCCTCTCTCCCTCCCATCGCTTGTAGGCGAAGCCTGCTGAAATTCTCCACCATATACACCGCGCCCGTCGCTGTAGATCCAATCTATCTCTCCACCATACTTGCTGGTCCGAGGAAGGAGGCGTCGAGGTGCCGCTGCGTGTGCATCTCACGGAGGCACCGCCACTTGTGGTGCTAGATCGGATCGGATCGCGAGGAGGAGAAGTGAGTACGACTACATCACCCACGTTCGAGAACGTTCACTGTCTTGAATCTTCAAAGGTATGAAGATCTAATCCAATCTCTCTCGTTATTTGCATCTCCTATATTAGATCTTGGCTTTCCCTCTGTTCGCTTAGAGAAAATTTTGATTTACTATGCTTGAAACCCTTGATGGTATCAGAGCTAGATCTATGCGTAGATGTGATTCACGAGTAGAACGCAACATGGTTGTTGCGGGCGTTGATGTTTTCTGTTGCAAGCCTATTGTTTGTGTTCTTCTTATGACGCGGGATAGTGAGATTGAAGCGGTCCAGGCCAACCTTACGCGACGTCGTTTGCGAGACCGGCTCCGCACTTGACGTGTGGCTTGTACCACACATGCGGCTGGTGGATGTCAGTTTCTCTCACTATAGTTGTCATGGGATTAACACCGGAGTTTGGCAACCATAATATCACCGTTGTGGCTTTCCGTAGGTAAGAATCGTTCTTAGCATCTACTCCCATGAGCCACGTAAAACATGTAACAACAAAGTAGAGGCGTCTAACTTGTTTTTTGGAGGAGTGTTTTGTGATATGGTATGGCCCAAGATGTGATGTGTATAATGTACGATGATCATGTTTTGTAATGTTTCACGACTTGCATGTCGATGAGTACACAACGGCAGGAGCCATATGGTTGTCTTTATAATTGT
The DNA here is from genome assembly GCA_023614405.1 of Avena insularis. NCBI lineage: Eukaryota > Viridiplantae > Streptophyta > Magnoliopsida > Poales > Poaceae > Avena > Avena insularis. The sequence goes on along the minus strand of CM042684.1, from coordinate 38,035,741 downwards.
GTATGACCCTGTAGTCAACTTCTTTACGCCATGTAATAGCTTTACTTTATCGCTAAGTAGTTAGCAATAGTTGTAGTTGCTATTCGTGGTGGAGGCAATCATGGTGGAGTGATGGAGATCATGCAACGCACAAGATGGAGATCATTCTTGGAAGATTGGCTATACCATGTCACATAAAGTTATATGCATGTGATGTTTATCCTTTTATGTATCTTATTATGCTTAGATCATGACGGTAGCATTATAAGATGATTCCTCACTTAAAGATCAAGATAAAAGCGTGTTCTCCCCAAGTATGCACCGTTATAAAGTTAAATCGTGTCCAAGCATCACGTGATGATCGGTGCTATAGACTCTCGCTCACATACAACGGGTGCAAGCCCGGTTTTACTGCACGCGGAAATACTTGGGTCTAGCTTGACGAGCCTAGCATGTACAGACATGGCCTCGGAACACAAGAACCGAAAGGTTAAGCATGAGTCATATGAATGATATGATCGACACTTCGTTGTCCACCATTGAAACCACATCTCTTCTCATGATGATCGGATTAGGTGTGGTGAATTTGGATCGTGTTCACTAAACAACTTGAGGGATGTTGAATTTAGTGGGAATTCATCTAGTAATTTGATTAAGTTGAACTATTTATCATGAACATAGTCTAAATTGTACTTGCAAATACTGTAGATCCAATGGCCAAGTCCAACTTCAACTTCAACGTTTTTGCTGAGAAAGAAAAGCTTAGAAACAATGGGTCTAACTTCACCAACTGGTTCCGCAATCTAAGAATAATTACATGGCGGACAAAAGGACTATGTCCTTGAGAAAGCGTTAGGTAACCCCCCTAATTGCAAGCTACTGGCTGATGAGAAAGCTGTCTATCAGTCGCATAAAGATGATTATGGTGTGATTAAGAGCACCATGTTGTTTGCTATGGAACCGGAACTTCAAAATCGTTTTGAAAACTATCCCGGGCCCTTTGAGATTCTCGAAGAGTTGAAAACCATGTTTCAGACTCAGGCCCGTTCTGAGAGATATGAGATCTCTGAGAAGTTCTTTAACTGCAAGATGGAGGAAGGGAGTTCCGTTAGTGAGCACGCCATTAAGATGTCGGGCTACACTCAACGCCTTGAGCAACTGGACTGCAAGATTCTAGAAGAGCTCAAGATTGACAGGGTTCTGCAATCACTCCCTCCTAGCTACAAAAGTTTTGTAGTGACTCATAATCAGATTGGTTCCACTGATCGATCACGAGCTCTTCGCAGCTGAAGGTTGCGGAGGTGGACATCAAGAAGGATAATCATGTGTTGATGGTCAACAAGCCCTCCTTTAAGAAAGGTAAAGGTGCAAAGAAGCCCTTCAAGAAAGGCGGCAAGCGCGTTGCCCTCGAGAAGAAGCTCAAGTCTGGTCCTAAGCGGACCTTTGGTGCTTCTATTGCAAGGACAAGGGTCCTTTGGAAGCATATGTCTGAAGTACTTAGCGGACAAGAAGGCTGGCACCATCAAAGGTATATTTGATATACATGTTATTGATGTTTTCCTTACTAGCCCTCGTTGTAGTGCACAGGTATTTGATACGGTTCGTTGCTAATATTTGTAACTCGAAACAGAGCTACGGAATAGACGGCGGACTGCGAGGGATGAGGTGACGATCGCGTTGGCGGATCAAGAGTTGATGTGATGGCCGTCGACGCGCTCTCCTTAGTTTTACCTTGGGATTAGTTTTAAACCTTAATAAATGTTATTATGTACTGCGTTGAGCATGAACATTATTTCTGGATCGTGTTTATTGCAAGACGGTTATTCATTTAAATCGGAGAATAATGGTTGTTCTATTTATATGAGTAACATCTTTTATGGTCATGCACCTCTTGTGAATGGTTTATTTCTTCTAAATCTCGAAAGGGATGAAACACACATCCATAACATTGAGGCTAAGAGATGCAAAGTAGATAGTGATAATACTACTTATTTGTGGCACTGTCGTCTAGGTCATATTGGTGTAAAGCGCATGAAGAAACTCCATTCTGATGGACTTTTGGAGTCTCTTGATTTTTAATCATTTGACACATGCGAACCATGCCTCATGGGCAAGATGATCAAAACCCCGTTCTCCGGTATGATGGAGCGAGCAACGGACTTGTTGGAAATCATACATACCGATGTATGCGGACCGATGAGTGTTTCGACGCGCGGTGGATATTGCTATTTTCTCACTTTTACCGATGACTTAAGTAGATATGGGTATATCTATTTAATGAAACATAAATCTGAAATGTTTGAAAAGTTCAAAGAATTTCAGAATGAAGTGGAGAACCATCGTAACAGAAAGATTAAGTTTCTACGATCGTGGGGTGAATATTTGAGTTATGATTTTCTCACGCATCTCAAAGCAAGTGGAATCGTTTCACAACTCACGCCATACCGGAACACCACAGCAATGGTGTGTCGAGCAGGAATCAAACCCTATTAGATATGGTCCGATCGATGATGTCTCTTACTGATTTGCCGTTATCATTTTGGGGTTATGCATTAGAAACCGCTGCATTCACTTTAAATAGGGCTCCATCTAAATCCGTTGAGACGACACCGTATGAACTGTGGTTTGGTGCTAAACCTAAGTTGTCGTTTCTTAAAATTTGGGTATGCAAAGCTTACGTCAAGAAGTTGATGCCGGACAAGCTCGAACCCAAAGCAGAGAAATGCGTCTTCATAGGATACCCTAAGGAAACTATTGGGTATACCTTCTATCACAGAACCGAAGGCAAAGTGTTTGTCGCAAAGAACGGTTCCTTTCTTGAGAAGGAGTTTCTCTCGAAAGAAGTGAGTGGGAGGAAAGTAGAGCTAGACGAGGTTATTGAACCTTCTCTTGAATTGGAGAGTAGCGCAGCACCTGAAATTGTTCCAAAGTCACCGCACCAACAATAGAGGAAGCTGATGACAAGGATCATGAAGCTTCGGACGATGCTGCTACTGAACGTCGCAGGTCGACGAGGTCGCGTGCCCCTCCTAAGTGGTACGGCAACCCTGTCTTGACTGTCTTGTTAGTAGAAGACAGTGAACCTACGAACTATGAGGAAGCAATGATGAGCCCAGACTCTGAGAAATGGCTAGAAGCCATGAAATCCGAATTGGGATCCATGAGCGAAAACCAAGTATGGACTTTGGTGGACCCTCCTAGCGAGAAAGGCCGTTGAGTGCAAATGGATTTTCAAGAAGAAAACGGACGGATGGTAATGTTACCGTCTATAAAGCACGGCTTGTTGCGAAAGGTTTTGACAAGTTCAAGGTGTTGACTACGATGAGACTTTCTCTCCGTAGCGATGTTTAAGTCCATTCGATTTTATTAGCAATTGCTGCTTCATGATTATGAAATATGGCAAATGGATGTCAAGATCGCTTTCCTCAATGGCAACATTGATGAAGAGTTGTATATGATGCAAATCGAAGGTTTTGTCGATCCTAAGGATGCCGATAAAGTATGCAAACTTCAGCGTTCCATTTATGGATCAAGCAAGCATCTCGGAGTTGGAACCTTTGTTTTGATCAAGTGATCAAGAGCTTTGGATTTGTTCCAAATTGCTCTGAAGCTTGCATCTACAAGAAAGTGAGTGGGAGCTCGGTGGCGTTTCGGTACTATATGTGGATGACATATTGATTATTGGAAATGACATCAACATGCTTAACGATGTGAAGAGTTATTTGAACAAGTGTTTTTCAATGAAAGACCTAGGTGAAGTCGCTTATATATTGGGCATCAAAATCTATAGAGATAGACAAAGACGCCTCGATAGCTTTAAGCAGTACATACCTAGACAAAGTTCGAAAAGGTTCAGAATGGATAAGGCATTGAAAGGTTCGAGGCCTATGTTGTCGAGTAAGATATTGAGCAAGGCTCGAGGTCCATTCTGGTAAATGATAGGGATGCTATGAGCAAAGTGCCTTATGCCTCGGCCATAGGTTCCATCATGTATGCCATGCTGTGTACTAGACCGGATGTGTCCAATGCTCTTAGTTTGACGAGCGAGATATCAAAGTGATCCAGAGTGGAACAACTCGACAGCCGTGAAGAACATCCTAAGGTACGAATAGGACTAAAGAAATGTTCTTAGTCTATGGGGTGATGAACAGCAAATGTCGTAAAGGTTACGCCGATGCTAGTTTAAACCGACAAGGATGATTGTAAATCTCAGACAGGATACGTGTATATTTTGAATGGAGGAGCGTGAGTGGAGAAGCTGCAAGCAAAGCGTGATCGCGGGATCTCTGATGAGAAGCGGAATACATGGCTGCCGAAGCGTCAAGTGAAGGAGTTTGGATCAGAACTTCATCCGAGCTTGGCGTGGTTCCAAGTGCATTGGACCCACTGGAGATATTGTGTGACAACATCGGGCGCCATAGCACTCGCTAAGGAACCAAGATATCATCCAAAGACCAAGCATATCAACGCAAGTTTCATATAATCCGAGATTATATAGCGTATGGAGATCGAAGATTAGCAAAGTACATACAGATCGAATGTCGCAGATCCATTGACTAAACATCTTCCACGTGTAAACATGATCAGCACCTCGAAGGCCATGGGTGTGAGATTGTTGCCGATGTAAACTAGATTATTGACTCTAGTGCAAGTGGGAGACTTGGAATTATGCCCTAGAGGCAATAATAAAGATGTTATTATTATAATTCTTGTTCATGATAAAGTTTATATTCCATGCTAGAATTGTATTAGCGGAAACTTTAATACTTGTGTGGTTTGTGAACAACACCGTGTCCCTGTATGCGCCTCTATGGACTAGCTCATTGATCAATGATGGTTAAGGTTTCCTAACCATAGACATGAGTTGTCAATTGATAATGAGATCATATCATTGGGAGAATGATATGGTGGACAGACCAAACTAAGCAAAGCTATTAGATCGTTTCATCGTGTTCGTCTTTGTAAGCTTTTCTCATGTCAAATATTGTATTCCTTAGACCATGAGATAATACAACTCCCCGTATCGGAAGAAAGCTTTGAGGTCATCAAACGTCATCCTATGAGAGGGTGATCATAAAGGTGTCTCTCAGTGATCGGAAAGTATCATTGGGTTGTATGTATCGAGATGGGATTTGTCCCTCCCAAGTCGGAGAGATATACTTTGGGCCCACCGGTAATCGATATCAACACCGCTTGCAAGCATGTGGTTAAGGAGTTAATCACAAAGTGATATCGGATTACGGAACGAGTAAAGTACTTCTGTGAACGAGATTGAACTAGGTATGACGATATCGACGATCGAATCTCGCAAGTAAAATATCGCGAGACGAAGGGAATATATATATGGGATTGATTGAATCCTGGCATCGTGGTTCATCCGATATGATCATCGATGAATGTGTGGGAGTCAATATGGGTGCCTGCACTCCTGTTGATTATTGATAGAAGATCATGTCGCATATTCTCGAACCGCAGGTCACACACTTAACGTGTCTCGGCCTAGGATAGATTGGATAATTGGTTTATGAATTTTGTTCGAGTCCCGGATGGGATCGGGATATCATGAGAGGTTCGGAATGGTCGGAGAATAAGATTCATATAAGGCAATGCAGTTTTGGAGTTCGGAATTGTTCCGGGTTAATCGGTATTATGCGGAAGCTTAGAACCTTCCGGAAGGGCCAACGTGGTCCCACCTTCCGGGAGGGGGCATGGGCCTATGAGGGAGTGTCCTGGCCGCATTGGGCCAGGGGCACAAGGCCCCATAGGGCCCAGCCGATCCTAGAGAGTTTAAATCGTTTAAACTAGAGATAAGATAGGATTTCTAGATAAGGGAGAGTTTAAATCGTTTAAACTAGAGATAGGCTTGGAGGAGGGGCTAGGGCTGGCCGCCCCCTCCCCCTCTATATATATAGGGCTGGTGCGCCCCCCTCCCCCCTACCTACACACCTTCCTCCAAACCCTAGTAGCCCTGCTGCCTTCCTCTCTCCCTCCCGACTGTTTGTAGGCGAAGCCCTGCTGCAGAAATTCTCCACCATATACACCGCGCCGTCGCGTTGTAGATCCAATCTATCTCTCCACCATACTTGCTGGTCTGAGGAAGGAGGAGACGTCGAGGTGCCGCACGTGTGCATCTCACGGAGGCACCGCCACTTGTGGTGCTAGATCGGATCGGATCGCGAGGAGGAGAAGTGAGTACGACTACATCACCCACGTTCCGACGAACGTTCCGCTGTGCGAATCTTCAAGGGTATGAAGATCTAATCCAATCTCTCTCGTTGTTTGCATCTCCTAGATTAGATCTTGGCTTTCCCTCTGTTCGCTTCCGTAGAAAATTTTGATTTACTATGCTGCGAAACCCTTCAGTTAGTGCCCGCCGGTCCATCGCGGGAGCCGAGGCGGCGATGGTGGCACCATAAATCGGCGACGAGTGGCCGACGCGATAGGAAGTTATTTCCCGGCGGTCGCCGCGTGGTTTCGAGGATGACGACGACTCGTCTTCTGTCACTAACCCGGCAGGTCCACGCGCCGCTTTGATTTTTTTTGCCGATTTCGCTGAGTTCCGCATCCCCAGGGCGTACCCGGAAACCTGGGTTCAGCCTGGGTAGTCCGGACCAAAAATGGCCCAAATCTGGCCAAAAACAGGTCCTTGGGTACACGACTGGGCCAGTTTTCGGCGTCCGGATCGGCCTCCTGGGTAGGCGAGTGGAGATGCTCTTACGCTCGTGTTTCCAAGCGCGGTTCCCAGACAATGCAAAATCGGCAAATTTCGTCCAAATTTGACTTAAATTCCGTAAAAATTCGGCCTACTGCCTCCGGCCCATATTAATTGACTCAAATTTGCCTAGATTTGAATGAATGTAGACATTGTTAGAATTTTTGCCTAAATAGGCCCAGCCCATTTATTACATGCCAATAAATTCCTGAAATCCTAGAGGCCCATTTGGCCCATTCATGCAAGGCAAGAGCTGGGACAAATGTTTAGTCCCACATTGCTAGTTGAGTGGAAGTTGGACCAGCTTATAAGGTGAGCTCTCCTACCACTTGGTAAAAAGGATGAGAAGGAGAAGCAGAGAGTTCCACACGCGTGCTCTTCCTCCTCGCCTACCACGTGAGCACGCGCCGCGGGTTGCGGGAATCTCGCTGAGCCGAGCTTTATTTTACCACGCATGAATGGTATATAAACAGTCGTACAGAAGTTAAAACGTTTTTATCGAGTGGACTTTTAATACGAGCTAAATAAATATGAACTGAGTGGAGGCTGTCCAGCGGACTGCCGCCTGTTCGCTTCAACTTCTGTTCGTTCGTTTCATCTTCTGCGCATCCTGCCCCTCTGTGCCTATATAAGAGAGAGGTCGCGCCTCCTCTCAGACACACTGCCACACATCCTTTGCGCCTCCGGTTCCAGAGCACTGCGCTACCTAGATCTTCCCCATCCTGTCTTGCAGCGTGCACCGCGAGCCGGGACAGTAGGCCTCCGAGACCCCGCTGCTTCGAGTCCTGTACGGGAGAAGGGCGATAAGGTTTTTGGGGAGCGCTATCGGCACGACTACTGGCTTCGTCAAGGACTCCCTCATGGATAGCGACGTCTTCCCCGACATCAGCATCCTTTTCCTCGGCGACATGGCCAACGATGGTTCCAACGTTGGCGGTTCCTCTTCTGCTACTGCCGTGTATATTTTCTTTCTCAATCTTGTTCTGATCGCATCTAAAGTTTTACGCCTTGGAGTTTGTTTGGTTATATGCCTTAATATGTATTCGCTATTTCACATGATTAGTATATTGCCTATTATTCTAATCATGTTTTATCTAGCGTTTATTATGGATAATTCGCTTGGTAAATTGCTATTTTATTCAACAATCCAAAAACCTTATTTCAGGCAATTTGCCCCAAGTGGTTTTGTTGCTTCTATGAAGTCACCTGTGTTCGAAGGTGTCAATCACAAACGATGGCGTGCGAGAGCAGTGCTCTGGTTTCAGACCATGAGCTGCTATAACGCCATGTATGGCGCACCTCAGGGAGAACTTAATCCCGCTCGGGAAGAGGCGTTCCAAAAACTTGATACCACTTTCAAGGCTGCCTTGATCAGCATCGTTGGCAACAATATTGTTAATTCATATCTGTCATTTAGCAATGGCAAAGATATGTGGGATGCGCTCGAGAGAAAATTTGGAGTCTCCGATGCTGGCAGTGAACTGTATGTCATGGAACAATTCTATGACTATAAGATGGTTGATGACCGCCCCATTGTGGAGCAGGCTCATGAGATACAGTCACTTGCCAGGGAGCTTGAGCACTTCACTTGTGTGTTACCGGACAAGTTTGTTGCCGGAGGCATTATTGCCAAACTTCCTCAGTCATGGATGAATTTTGCTACTTCTCTGAAGCACAAGAGACAAGAGTTCTCCATGATAGATCTCATTGGGACTCTTGATGTGGAAGAGAAGGCGAGAGAAAAAGACACACATGCTCGAGGTACCGAGGGGCGTTCTAATGCCAATCTGGTAAAGAAAAGGAACTTCCAGCCTCATAAGTTCAAGAACAAAGGCAAGTTTGACGGCAAAGGAAAGTTCGATGGAAAGAACAAGGCCTCACAGTGTACCAGCTTCAAGAAAAAGACTGATAAGAGGAAAGGTGCTTGTCATGTGTGCGGTGATCCTGATCATTGGGCTCCTGCTTGTCCCAACCGCTTTGACAAGCGCCAAAGATGGGAAGGCGCAAGACTGCTAATGTTGTCATGGGCGACGTTGAGATGAAAGATGTTGGGTATGGTATATTACCTACTGCTTTTTTATTATGTCATTCTCCTGATTGGTGGATTGACACGGGCGGTAATGTACATGTTTGTTCTGATATTTTCATGTTTTCTTTATATCAGGTCAGAGGGACTCAAACCATGCTGATGGGGAACGGCTCGTATGCTTCTGTTCATGGTGTTGGTACGGTCGATCTGAAGTTCACTTCGGGAAAGACCGTGCGCCTGAAGAACGTGCATCATGTTCCCTCAATAAATAAAAATCTTGTTAGCGGATCTCTTCTGTGTCGAGATGGCTACAAGATTGTATTCGAGTCCAATAAATTTGTAATTTCGAAGTATGAAACCTTTGTTGGTAAAGTCTATGAGTGCGAAGGCTTGTTCCGCTTATCTCTGTCAGACATTTGTAATAAAGTTGTTAATCATATTTACACGAACTTTGAATCAAATGTCTGGCACTCTTGTCTTTGTCATATTAATTTTGGTTGTATGACGCGACTAGCCAAAATGAATTTAATCCCTTATTTTACAACTGTTAAGGGATCTAAGTGCCAAGTCTGCGTGCAAACTAAACAACCTCGCAAGTCACATACGACTAGGGAGAAGTGAGAAATTTAACACCATTAGAGCTCATACATTCTGATCTTTGTGAGATAAATGGTGTGTTGACAAAAGGTGGAAAGAAATATTTCATGACTTTGATCGATGACTCTACGATATATTGTCATGTGCATCTTCTGAAATCAAAAGATGAGGCTTTGAGTTTCTTCAAAATCTATGAAGCTGAGGCTGACATGGTTATACCCTATGGGTACGTAACTTCAGCATACCTAGTCCAGCCCAAGGAAAGCCCACGACAAATATACGCCAGCCCATGAAGATTTTCGGGTGGTCCAGGCCCATGACGCCTTCGGATCCTTGGAGAACAAGACTAGAGTTTGAATACAACTTGTAACCTACTCGTATCGGTACCCAGACCTAGCCTCCCCATATATAAAGGCTAGGAGGGTCCAACGAGGAGGGCAACTACTAGATTACGACGATTACACACAACAGGCACACCTCCACGCCAGATCGAATCTGCGCACCTTGTAATCTTCAGTTCCGCCGTAATCAAAGAGCCGACAAGGTGAGTAGGGTTTTCTCCGGCCCGAACTGGTAAATCTCGTGTCCCCTGGTTGCTTGTCTGTTAACCGTGCCACGATCTCCAGCATCCCCATCTTCTCCAAAACCCAAGTCCATAACAATGGGCATTGACGAGATTAAACCTCGTCAATTGGCGCCGTCTGTGGGAATCGGGGCTGATGATTGTGCGGTCGTGACGGTTCTGACCCGATCGATCTACAACTCCGCAGCGATGGAGAATCACCTCCTCTTCGGCGCTTTCGACTTCACCGTCCACTCATCGGATACCATGAAGGATTTCGAGCCCGTAGGCGACGGACTCGAAATTCTGTTTGGGAGCTTCTGCTTCCAGGTGGGACAAACTGGCACTCTCCACCTCCCTGAGCGGATGCCCGTGCCGCCAATCAGGCTCGCTTCATGGGTTTACACCCTGCTACGCGACGTCACCATCAACAGATGAGTTCTACATCAGCAGCATGTAACTCCGATCAGGCGATCCACCTTCGAGGAAGGACCCACGGCTCGGATCCAAAGCGGCAGCAATAACCAATCAGGCGCTATCTGTGCGCCGCAATCATCCAAACCGACGAGGAAACGCCTAACCCGCCGCCCAACCCCAACCCGCAGGACACAAACGGTGAAAACGGGGACAACAGGGGCCACCTCATCCAACTTAGCAAAGAAGGATGGGCCGAAGCACGCCGCGCCGTCGCAGGAGAAATAGTCCTACCTCTGGACTCCCCACGTGATCTGCTGATGGCATACCACTACCTCCTCATCGTGGAGCACAAGAAGCAAGTCTAGATGCAGGAGACGCTCGACAAACGCAAGAAAGCAGCCTCTGAGTCCAGTGGGCGACGAAGGCGCCTCCGCCATGGGACCCGCTCTAGTACGAACGGAAACCAGGGAAACAAGCACCACTCGGGTGGAAAACATGGACCAAGGAGCGCGGACGTGACCCAACCCTCCACACATCGCTCATGGATATGGACGCCGACGGCAACATCACCCAAAGACGCCACAAGCTGCGATCATGGCAGCCATCACAGATCTCGCGGCTCACCCACCTCCGGAGGGGGACCCGAAAAGGGCCATGCATAGGTCCGCACTCACCGGACTAGGACTAATCAGAGCTACGCTCCACGAAGACGCTCCTACGGAGCCGAAGAAGAAAGCTCCGGCCAGGCGCGACCGGAGCCCCACTCCCTCATCCGAAGATGAAGAAGAACACGACCTTCCTCAAGGAAGAAGAGCTCGCACCGCCATAAACACGACTACGACGCCAGACAAGCTTACACAAGAAGATCGATAAAGCACGCGCTAAACGCGCATGCTCGTCAATCTGAGATGGATGAAGACGGCGAGAACTCGCGGGGCTCGATGTTTCAGCAGATCCGTCCGCGAACACAGATGCCACGCAACTTCAAGCTTCCTTCGATACTCCGAAATTCAACGCACGCAAGATCCAAAGTCCCGCTCGGTGACCATCTCACATCCGTTAAGCTTCACGGAGGCAACAAAGAAACCGCCATGCAATGCCTTCATCACCGCACCGACAGCGCGCAGACGGGTCCGGCTTAGCAGCCTATCATCGATCCATCCGGTTGGAGTTAGCTCGCTTATAGCTTCATCCAAACTTCAAAGGCACCAGCAAGAGGCCCGCCAATCAAGAGTTGCGAGCCTCGCACTCGTGAGAACGGTGAATCTATTCGCCAGACATACTACTACGCTGGTCTACAACCAAGAACTCCGCAGACACATCTCAAGAGCGGCCATCGACGCCTGTGGACGGTGTCAAACGCCCAGACTTCAAGGAAAAACTTGGACGTGTAAAGCCCAAGACACTCGACCAGCTCATGGAAATCGCCAACAGTTGGGCAGACGGCGAAGATTGCATCCAGCGAGCGCAATCAGATGAAGAGGACGACTACGGCCGAAGACGCGAACACCGCAATAAGAGGAGATCGCGCATCTACAACGACCGCGACGGACCCGACATGGTCGCAGCTGGCTACGCCGACCCCCGTAACGACAACAGCCGCAACAGCGGAGGATACCGCAGCAGAAACTTCCGCGACAACGGACGACCAACGCAGTCGTGGCAACGCCGCGACCGCGATAATAGACCCTCAACATTCGACAAACTTTCGTGTCCATGCACCATCCACTTCTACATCGACAAACAAGATGGCAAAAAGAAAGCTAGCCACATGCTCAAGGACTGCCGCGAGTTCCAGAAACTCAGCGAAGGCATGATGCAGATGAGGCAACAAGCTCCAATTCCTGCGTTCGGAAACGCACCTGCGCCAGGTGAAATAGCACACGGAGCTCCTCCACCACCGCCTATTGGAGGCCCACATCAACCAGTCGCACCAGCGCAAAACAACGCCGGGGCCGCATACCCCCCACCAAAGGGAGCACTAAATATGATACAGAAGGGACGCCCAACCAACAGGGTGCAGAAGAAAATCACCCGACAAATCAATATGGCTGTGGCAACTCCGCCTGCAATCCCTGAGTACCTCAGTGGATCGGAGTCCTGCATCACATTCACTCGCGCGGATCACCCTTGCCAGATCCCTCGCCCAGGTCATGCTGCCCTGGTGCTGGAGGCGCAGATCGGAGGCTTCGAGATGAGTCGCGTCTTCATGGACGGTGGCAGCGGCATCAACCTAATGTTCGCAAGCACTCTAGCAGCTATGCGGATCCCGCAATGCAGCCTGGAACAATCAGACACAACATTCCACGGCATTGTCCCAGGGAAGGGCATCTTCCCCCTGGGCAAAATAGGGCTCGACGTCATCTTCGAAGCCGGACAACTTTCGCAGAGCGCCTAGAATTGGCGGTGGATGGCCGTCGCAATACCACGCCATCCCGACGCGTAGCATTCGCAAGGTTCTGGCCGTCCCACACTACGATACCTACTACTCAAGATGCCAGGACCAAGGGCGCCATCACATCCACGGAGCTTCACCCGACGGACTAATGCGACAAGATTTCAACAAAATCTCCCGTCTTCGGCATGCAAGACGAGCTTGTAAAGCTCATGATGACAAACAATGGCTACCCCATCACCAAGCGTAATGCACCGACATGTCTTTCGACTCCACCGTCAACACCAAAAAGTGCAGGTCCATCCAACGGATGCCTCCAAGACGGCGTTGATCGCCAACGACCTCAAGATAGGAAAGCGCCGCCGAATTCACGACAAACCGCATGCACCTGGGTCCGAACTTAGACCCATACCCATAGCATGGCCTTTTCCCCAATGGTGACTAGACATCATCGGCAAACTTCCAAAATCCTTGAAGGGAGGACATGTCTTCCTCCCGTCGCGTCGACAAATTCACCAAGTGGATCGGCCATGCTACCACCAACCGGAAGGGCAAAACCGCCCAAATTCTTCAATCCATTGCCTCTGATTTGGCGTACCACAAAGATCATCACCGACAACGGATCGAACTTCATCTCGTAAGAATTCCAGACTTCTGCGAAGGCCTCGGATCAATATCACGTATGCCTCGCTGGCGCACCCGCAAACAAACGGGCAAGTGGAAAGGCCAACGGCCTAATCGGCCGCGCATCAAGAAACGCCTCATGAGCTCACTCGAGCACAAAGTCTGGCAACTAGACGAAGGAGCTACCGTCTCCGTGGAGCTTACGGACCACGCCAAACAGCTCCACCGTTACACATCGTTTCTTCATGGTGCACGAATGAGGCCGTGCTACCAGCCAATCACGCCACCACTCCACGAGTCGCATACAGGAAGCCGAATCCACTATGCACTTCAAAGATGCCGTCACACACTCGACGAAGCACGATATAGCAGCTAGATCAGCGTGTATCAAAGAAAGCTCCGCAACTACCACAGCCGCCGGCTGCGCCCAAGGTCCTTCGTCGAAGGAGACCTCGTCTTGCGACTTAAGCAAAAGCGACCGAATAAACTCGAGTCGCCATGGGAAGGACCATATGCCATCACCGAGGTCATCCCAGGTGACGCCTATCGCCTCAAGCATGTGGAGTCTGAAGTCGCATACTCCAACCCATGGAACATCTCGCACCTGTGACGATTCTACCCATAGCAATGTACCCCTTTTTTTACTCTCAATAAGGCTTACAGCCAAGGCTACTCAGCCGAACCATGTACCTCCTCCATTACGCTGCAAATAAAGCTAAGTGTCTCGCCCCCAACCTTCGGTTGACTATTTCTCTGCAACCTTATTACATGCTACATATGCACTCGGGGGCTTCCCCCACCTCACGATTTCATCGACTGAGGACAAAACGTGTACACCTGAGTAGCTGACCACGTCAGGCAAACAAAAAGGGCACGTACTACATCAAGGCACTCGGGGGCTCCCCCCACCTCACGATTTCATCGACTGAGGACAACACGTGTACACCTGAATAGCTGATCACGTCAGGCTAACGAAAAGGGCACGTACTAAATCAAAGCACTGTGTGCTCGCTAACAAGCGAACCTTTACAACAAAGGGCACATACACGCCCAGCCGCAATATACAAATTTTACATCTATCTGTTTATTTTCAGGTACTACCTATTCTGAAGAATAACCTGAGCACGCTGCTCAAACAAATCTACAATCTGCTTTACATCGCTTTACAGCCGTAATGCGGACGATATTCCACTCGCCACCATCTGGTCGAGGAGGTGGCCCAACGCCACAAAGCAGCCAAATCTACATCGTGGCGATGCACCTCACAAGAGACAAGGCAGCCTTCACCTCGCGACGAAGCTGCCGCCGCACCAGCCTTTGACATTGCCGGTACTCCAAACTTCGCCGAAGACCTGCAGGGTCGCGACGCCATCCAACGGAAACATGACGCGGCAAAGACCGAGGACATGATGTTCGCACCGCGGAGCACCCGCGAAACTCGGTAGACACGATCCTGCACCGTCGCCGTAACTATGGCGTGATCGCGATCCATCCGTAAGAAGCCGCTTCCATGTCCCGTTGAGTCAAGCAATTGACTCGAACAGCAATGCGCCTTTTCTTCCCTCGAGCAAGATTCGCACCGCGACAACAAAGATGTAACAAGAGTAAGGCCAGCAGCCTCACCCGAAGGATCGAAGCTACAACCCGAAGACGGATCAACTTACATTGCAGCTGCCGGACAGCCGACCCAGCTCCGCCATCAAGTACTCCTCTCGCTGCACTACGATCCGCTTTGGACTTCCAAACATCAGCACGACCGCAACCCAAGCAAATCTCTTCCAAGTCGCGACGCGATCTCAAGAAACGCGAGCTGGGAGGAATCATCCAATGATTCTCGCAAGGGCCTTTCGATGACGTGTCAACCGGTCAAGACCAAGGAACCTATAGCAGCGTAAAAAGAAAGCACACAGACATTCAGCCAAGGGAAAAGCTCAACTCGGAGGAATTCATTAAATAAGAGCATCAAGTGGCACAAGGATGGTGCTACAAAAGATATTTACAGCAAAGTAAATTACATACTACCCTACATCTCCTATGCCTAAGGCGAGGACACCGAAGTCGCCAGAGCCGGATCGCCTAGCTTTGGCCTCGCCAGCCAGCGCCAGACTCAGACAAAGAAGTCAATGAGCTTGGGCCCATATCGCTCATAGCGAGCGGAGTAGGCACCGAAGGTTACCTCTGATCCATCCGCAGACGCTCGGCATCCGAGAAGTGATCTGGGCAAGTCCAGCTCCGCCATGGCCATCGCCACTTGACGGACGCTGGCCGATGCTCCTTCGCTTTGCGCTTATGCGCTTGGCCGACAGAGCCTCGCCAGGCACCCACATCTTCAAGGATGCGCCTTCGGGAAGAGCTCCCGGTAAAGCGACCAAGGACCTCTTTCGTCTTGGAAAAGGAGTTGACGACGGTGTCAAGAAGGTCTTCGACCGCCATACAGGGCATCATCCAGAGCACTCCCGTGCTCCGTGGCATCATGTCAAACTCGATGCCTGCGGCATCCGAGACAAAAAAGAAGAAAACATGAAGAAAGGCAACGAAGAAGACCAAGAAAAGAAGCAAGTACAAAAGCTAGCACTCACCGAAATAGCCTTGGCAGCAGAGCCATGAGCTCCGCCACCCCCTGGCTTCCTCACGCAGACGCTTTTCGCTTGCTGCCTTCGGCTCAGCTCCAGCGCTTTTCGCTAGCCTCGGGCAACCGGCTTTCCGCCTCCGACACAAGGCTCTTCTTCAGAGCATCAACCTCACGGAGAGAGTCGTGATGCTCCTCTACATTTACAACAAGCAAGTGTCAAAGAACAAGACCAGGATAAATAAGCCAAGTACTACAAGGCAGACGAATACCTTAAAGCTCCGCAGTTTCGCCTCCAGCGTCAGGCGTTCCTCCACCAGCCGCTTGGCCTCTTGGACAAAAGGCTGCAGCAACAGGCAATAATAGTAAGAGCAGGACTTGGGGACTACGCCCAACACAAAGAAGCATAAACAACATCAGCATACGAAGACACTCGGGGGTTCCCCCCATCAAGCAGAAAATCTTACGTGCTCCAAAGGCGAACCCGCAGGCCCGCCTGCAAAATTCTGAGGCGCAACCACCAGCCTCCGCACAGAGGATCCGGAGCAGCGCCACCAAGTAACCACCGTCGAGGAGGAGGCGACGCAATGTTCGACTTCCCCATCATTTCCGCACCATCACTGGAGTCGCTTGAGGATTGCTCGTGACACGAAACCAATCAGCACAGTCATAAGAAATGTATTTAACAACAAGACAACAAGAACAACTTACGAGCCCAGGCGCCAGTCGAAGATACGAGAAGCCCTTCGGGCCCTCTTCTCCTCCCTCCTCCTTCTTCTCTTCCTTCTTCCGCTTTGTCAAGGTGCGGAGCAACAGCTCGCAGAATGGCAGGGAAGGGAGAGGAAAAACCCCAGAACATCATCATGACGCCAAGGCCCGGAGGATTTCTGGGAGTCGGAGGAGTTGAAGCATCCAAGACTCGCCAAGCTCCGTGATCTCTCGGTATGGTCCTCACTGACTCATCAAGCATCCTCCGCATTGGGATCAGCGACGGCAGCTCGGACACGGAGTCCACCACTTCATTATCCGGGGCATTCGGATACCTTTCGGGCAACGGTGGTGCCATGCCTGGCACTTTGAAGAACTACAAACGGAAAAAGAACTTTGTTAGCAAACAAAGGACACAAATAAACACCCAAACAAAAAAGGGAAGCACTACGTACGCAAATCTACACCTTTGGCACGCCAACGCTGAAGAAAACGGAGGAGTCAGCCGACTTCCGGATTTTTCGTCGACCTTGAACTTCAACAGCGCGCGAAGATCCTTGTCAAGTTCCACCTCGGAGATTTTCTCACTTGAAACCCTCGTCGGATCACGGCGCCCAGAGTAAAGAAACATCGGATGCGCCCTCGCTTGAAGGGGCTGCACCCGACGCTCAAGAAACGTCCGGATGATGTCGACACCGTTCACTTCCTTCTCAGAATCGCTTGGAGATCCTCCACCCGACGGCAGTGGCCTCTATCTCTGCCATCACAACATCCAAGATTTGGTTTTTCCAGGATCTTTTCTTCACAATCAACTAGGAGGGGTCAAAAGGAACGAGACCAAAATCTTGCCCAGGCAGCACGGAGTCACGGATGTAAAACCATTTCCTCCGCCAGTACTGGACAGATTCGGACATGGAGAAGGAAAAGAATTGCACATTGGGACTGAGGGAGATGATGAAACCCCCAATGAGATACACACCATCCGAACCAGACTGCCTCTTCACGGAATAAAGCTTCCGGAAGAGGCCAAAGTGCGGCTCAATGCCAAGCCAACACTCGCAAAGCGCGATAAAACACGCAATGTGGAGAAGGGAGTTGGGAGACAGATGATGGAGTTGAACCCCATAGAAAAAGAGAAGTCCACGAAGGAAGTCATGGACAGGAAAAGAAAACCCGCGAATCACGAAGGCAACGAACATAACCCGGAACCCAGATGGGGGACGGGGGATTACCTCATTGCCGGGGAGTATCACGGCCGTCGTGTCTTGCGGGATCAGGCTCATTCGCAGCCTGCGGAGATCGCTTCCAGCGTCTTTGATCGCCGCCACCACCATCGGTGACACGAACAGCGGCGGCGCTTCTTCTTGCTCTCCGGCGCTGGTCCCAACCGCAGATGAAGACTTCTTTGGTTTCCCATCACGCTACGGCGGTAGCGCTAAGCAACGAAGAAAGACAAGGGCAATGTGGAGAAAACTCTCTGGCGCAGCAAGAACAGCTCAAGAACGAGGGAGTAGTAAAACACAAGAACTGGTGCGGTGAAAATAAACCACGATTTCACCACAGATTATAACAATAAGACGACGACGCCGTCCATCGAGAAGACCTAACGACAATGGTAGATCTGGCCGCATACATGTCGACCAAAACGAATCGTCGTTACCACGCCCACTACGCTGGAAATCGAGGAGACGCCGTAATCATCTCTCACGCCGCGTGACCGGTCAATTCAAAGTCGAAGTGGGACCCACGCCCGACCAGTCAAGTCACCGCGTAGCGCGACGCTGAGGTCATCGATCGTCAAGACCGACGCTATCAAAAGCTATACTAGCACCACTTCGGCTCCAGAGCTAAAAGTACTCACTCGAATCTACGATTCGACTAAATACTTGGGGGGTACTCCTACCAGGAGCGCTGGTCGCGCACCCGATGTACTTCCGGGTCAGCGCACGCCTAGATTTCCTACTACAATCAGACGATACCAGACTCGAGTCTCTGCCCGAGTCTACGACTCCACCAGACACTTGGGAGTTACTCCAAACTGGAGCGCCGGTCATTCAAACACAAAGATATTCGAGTCCTACGTCGAGTCTACGACTCCACTATGGACTCGGGGGGCTACTCCCATAGGGAGGATGGATTCAAGCATCCGAAAATTTTTGAGTCCTGCGAACTTAATGATTGAAACAATGCCTGAACTAAAAGTCTCCGTTTGAGTCTACGACTCGAACAGACACTTGGGGGCTACTCCCATAGGAAGCGCTGATCGCGCACCCTATGAACTCTTCGACTGCGATCCTTCGGATCAGCATGCAAAACTTTTTCGGCAACTCTGCCCTAATTAACGCTAAGTGAGCAACGACCTCCTTGGCCACCCGAAACACCTCCGCGGTGATAAACTTTCGGATGCTGCGTCTACGACGCAAAGATAAGACCTACAGATATCATCTAATGGCCTGGAAACGCACACGACTGCGCTCTGCTAGTCAAAATCCGTGTCAGCAGGTGCGATGAAAAATCCTGACGGACGCGTTGGGTACATCATTTAAAATCACTGGAATTCCACTCCTGTAAGTCCTCCGCGGCCTGAGTCGAATTACGCCAGCATATGTTCCGGGCACCTGAAGAAGATCGTGTTGTTTTGTCCTAAGACGATTAACTGACCCTGATTCGTCGGGTGAGTCAGGCACACGCATCAACAATCCCTACACATTCTCTTGAAAGACAGAGTTGCACCCGAAGGATTGAAGAGTCCTCAGCCGAATCTACGATTCGACTGAACACTCGGGGGCTACTGACATGGTTATACCCTATGGGTACGTAACTTCAGCATACCTAGTCCAGCCCAAGGAAGGCCCACGACAAATATACGCCGGCCCATGAAGATTTTCGGGTGGTCCAGGCCCATGACGCCTTCGGATCTTTGGAGAACAAGACTAGAGTTTGAATACAACTTGTAACCTACTCGTATCGGTACCCGAGACCTAGCCTCCCCATATATAAAGGCTAGGAGGGTCCAACGAGGAGGACAACTACTAGATTACGACGATTACACACAACAGACACACCTCCACGCCAGATCGAATCTGCGCACCTTGTAATCTTCGGTTCCACCGTAATCAAAGAGCAGACAAGCAGGAGTAGGGTTTTCCCTCCGGGGGCCTGAACCTGGGTAAATCTCGTGTCCCCTGGTTGCTTGTCTGTTAACCGTGCCACGATCTCCAGCATCCCCATCTTCTCCAAAACCCAAGTCCATAACAATGGGCATTGACGAGATTAAACCTCGTCAGAGGCAAAAAAATCAACTTGATCGAAAGATTAAGAGACTTAGGTCTGATCGTGGTGGAGAGTATTTTTCCAACGAGTTTGATTCTTTTTGTGCGGAACATGGCATAATTCATGAGAGGACGCCTCCCTACTCACCCCAGTCAAATGGAGTAGCCGAAAGAAAGAACCGTACTCTAACAGATTTGGTTAACGCCATGTTAGACACATCGGGTCTTTTTAAGGAATGGTAGGGGGAGGCACTATTGACTGCGTGTCATGTCCTAAACCGAGTTCCCACAAAGAACAAAGAAATTACTCGATTCGAAGAATAGGAGAAGAAAAAGATTAAAACTCTCTTACTTACGTACTTGGGGTTGTTTGGCAAAGGTTAATGTACCAATTTCCAAGAAGCGCAAGCTTGGACCAAAAACCATTGATTGTGTTTTTCTGGGCTATGCTTTTCATAGCATTGGTTATAGATTCTTGATAGTAAAATCTGAAGTGCCTGACATTCATGTCAGTATAATCGTGGAGTCGACTGATGCGACTTTCTTTGAGGATATCTTTCCAATGAAAGATAAACCTAACTCATCAAATCCGAAGATACCTAGTTCATCTAATCAGGAATTTTCTACATTCTCTGAACCTATCATTCCAATTGAACACTCTAAAAGTCCTAAGGAGCATCATAATGAAATTCCTAAAAGGACTGCAAAGTTCTTTGATGATGATTTCATTGTGTACCTTGTGGATCACACTCCCACTTCTATTTCAGAAGCATATGCATCTCCTGATGCTGACTACTGAAAGAAAGCCGTCCATAGTGAGATGAATTCCATCTTAGCAAATGGAACATGGGATATCACCGATCGACCTTATGGGTGCAAACCTGTAGGGTGCAAGTGGGTATTTAAGAAAAAGCTTCGACCTGATGGTACTATTGAGAAGTACAAGGCACGGCTTGTGGCCAAGGGATATACTCAAAAGGAAGGTGAAGACTTCTTTGACACTTACTCACCTGTTGCTAGATTGACCACCATTCGAGTATTACTCTCATTGGCTACCTCTCATGGTCTTCTCGTTCATCAAATGGACGTTAAGACAGCTTTCCATAATGGAGAGTTGGATGAGGAAATTTATATGGATCAGCCAGATGGCTTTGTGGTAAATGATCAAGAAGGAAAGGTGTGCAAGTTGTTGAAATCTTTATATGGCCTAAAACAAGCCCCTAAGCAATGGCATGAGAAGTTCGAAAGAACTTTAACTGCTGCAGGCTTTGTTGTAAATGAAGTTGATAAATGTGTGTACCATCGACATGGTGGGGGTGAGGGAGTCATCCTTTGTTTGTATGTTGATGACATACTGATTTTCGGAACTAACCTTAATGCAATTAAGGAGGTCAAAGATTTATTATCTCGTTCCTTTGAGATGAAGGATCTGGGAGTAGCTGATGTCATCCTGAACATCAAGCTATTGAGAGATGATGTCGGTGGGATTACATTGCTTCAGTACCACTATGTGGAAAAGGTCTTGAGTCGTTTCGGGTATAGCGACGTCAAGTTTTCTCCTACACCGTATGATCCTAGTGTGATGCTTCGAAAGAATCGAGGAAATGCTAGAGACCAACTGAGATACTCTCAAATTATTGGCTCGCTTATGTATTTAGCTAGTGCCACGAGGCCTGACATCACATTTGTTGTAAGCAAACTCAGTCGATTTGTTTCAAATCCAGGAGATGATCACTGGCATGCTCTTGAGAGAGTCATGTGTTATCTAAAAGGCACTGCGAGCTATGGCATTCACTATATCGGGTATCCGAGGGTACTATAGGGTTATAGTGATTCAAATTGGATATCTGATGCTAACGAGATAAAGGGCACGAGTGGATATGTATTCACACTTGCTGGTGGCGCTGTTTCTTGGAAGTCTTGCAAACAGACCATCTTAACGAGGTCAACTATGAAAGCAGAACTCACAGCATTAGACACAGCCACTGTTGAAGCAGAGTGGCTTCGTGAACTCTTGATAAACTTGCCTATGGTTGAAAAACCAATACCCGCAATCCTTATGAACTGCGATAATCAAACTGTGATTTTCAAGGTAAATAGTTCTAAGGATAATATGGAGTCATCAAGACATGTGAAGAGGAGACTGAAATCTGTCAGGAAAATGAAAAACTTCGGAGTTATTGCATTGGATTATATCCAAATATCTAAAAACTTGGCAGATCCCTTCACAAAGGGTCTATCACGCAACGTGACAGAAAAATGCATCGAAGGAGATGTGTATGAGACCCATAAATTGAGCTTTCCATAGTGGTAAACCACTCTATATGATCGGAGATCCCATGAATTAGAATTGGGAGACAAACTGTTGGTTAGCTGAGAGGAAAGTATCCCTACTTTAATAAACACCGGTCCATAAAGATGTAATACTTTCCTATTCTGCGTGGAAGGTTGATTTATTATCTTAATGTGTTCTAAGTGGCTTATCCTAAGAAAAGATGTTGTCCTGCAGAACATCTTTTGAAGAACACACCTATATGAGTCATCAGTTAAAAGCGTCATGGTCTATAAGAGTAGGGTGCTCTCTAATAAACTCATGAAAGGTCATGGAGTATGACGTATAAGCTCCACCCGCGGGGAAGTCCCACGGTAGCCTAGTATCGGTCAAGAATTTTTGTGAAGTTAAGTTCGCAGCAAACTTGCAGTTCAAGGCATAGTCCACTGTACAAGTTGCAGCCTAGTATAACATAAAGCTCTAGGTGGAAGTTCAACTTAACAGTCTCCACTACACTACCGGTATATAAACAATGTTTTGAAACCAAAGGCAAACTTCATGTGTCTCTGGAATCTGGTGGGGGATTGTTGGAATTTTTGCCTAAATAGGCCCAGCCCATTTATTATATACCAATAAATTCCTGAAATCCTAAAGGTCCATTTGGCCCATTCATGCAAGGCAAGAGCTGGGACAAATATTTAGTCCCACATTGCTAGTTGAGTGGAAGTTGGACCAGCTTATAAGGTGAGCTCTCCTACCACTTGGTAAGAAGGATGAGAAGGAGAAGGAGAGAGTTCCACACGCGCGCTCCTCCTCCACGCCTCGCCTCGCAACGACGCGCGCGCGCCGCGGGTTGCGGGAATCTCGTCGAGCCGCTTTATTTTGCCACGCATGAATGGTATATGAACAGTCGTACAGAAGTTGAAACATTTTGCTCGAGTGGACTTTTAATACGAGCTAAATAGATACGAACTGAGTGGAGGCTGTCCGGTGGACTGCCGCCTGTTCGCTTCAACTTATGTCCGTTCGTTTCATCTTATGCGCAGCCTGTCCCTTTGTGCCTATATAAGAGAGAGGTCGCGCCTCCTCTCAGACACACTGTCACACATCCTTTGCGCCTCCGGTTCCAGAGCACTGCGCTACCTAGATCTTTCCCATCCCGTCTTGCAGCGTGCACCGCGAGCCGCGATAGTAGGCCTCCGAGACCCTGCTGCTTCGAGTCCTGTACGGGAGAAGGGCGATAAGGATTTTGGGGAGCGCTATCGGCGCGATTACTGGCTTCGTCACGGACTCCCTCACGGATAGCAACGTCTTCCCCGACATCAGCACCCTTTTCCTCGGCGACATGGCCAATGACGGTTCCAACGCTGACAGTTCCTCTTCTGCTACTGCCGTGTATATTTTCTTTCTCAATCTTGTTCTGATCGCATCTAAAGTCTTACGCCTTGCAGTTTGTTTGGTTATATGCCTTAATATGTATTCACTATTTCACATGATTAGTATATTGCCTATTATTCTAATCATGTTTTATCTAGCGTTTATTATGGATAATTCGCTTGGTAAATTGCTATTTTATTCAACAGACACTATTTAGTATATAGGTTTATCCAAATTTTGATAAATCAAAGTCAATTAATATTGATCGGAGGGAGTAGTTAGATTTAGTTTGGTCTAGTTTGGCATAGTTCAGCCCAGTTTGGCGACATTTTTGCACGAATTTGGCTTAAATTTAGCCTAGTTCAGCAACATTTCTTCTGAATTTGGTTCAAATTCGGCCTAGCTCGGCATACTTCGGTCTAGTTCGGTGACGACATGGTGGCGAGGAAAGAAGAAAGGCGGGAGCTCGGCCTTGTGTCGTCGTCGAGAGGGTTGGCCTACCATTTTTTTCCTTCATCCGTTGTTCAACCTGAGAATCCCAGATGTATAATGGGCTAAATCTAGCGAAAACTAGATGTATGTAAGCTGTTTTTCCATCTATCCGGATGCCCTGCCTAGTGTAGCAAATTCGATGAGAAACGGACAGTTTCGGCATACACTTTGTTCTAGTGGATCCAGTTGACAAGTCGTCAATTTCGGCTACTAGTGCCTTTACTAGGTCTACATACTCAAAACCCAATGGAAACCGACGGAATGCCGAGATCTTCTTAGCCAGATCGAGAGTGTGTGGCGCCGCAGGCAAGCCGCGAGAGTGACGTCCGACGCCAGATCTAACAAAATCAGTTGCGTCCAGAGACGAATCGAGCTGTATTGAGTTAACTCTCAGGCTCACACTTCAGGGCGCACCGCGACGCGACCAGTCGACACACGGCCATTGGCGTGCAGGAGCTGCCGATCGGCTGAGTCGCGGCCACGCCACACGTGTCACCGGCGCCACCGTCCAGCCCAGCTCCGATCTAGGATCTCCACCATTCATTCACTTTCCAGCTGCCACATAAGCACGTGCCTTGGAATCGCATCCTCCACGGCACGGTACAACACGCTCAGCCAACAACACTCCACGCCGGGGCACACGATACCCCGCAGTAATCGGCCGGTACGACACGGAAAAAGCTCAACAGAATTAGCGGACAAAAAGGGGAGGCGATGTACTACCTAGCCAAGCTGTGTCAAGTCCACCAAGGGATCGACATGATCACACACAAAGAATTCAACCAACAAAATCGAAATCGATCAAGGACAATTCCACAGATCTAAAGGGGAATACGCCTATTTCTATATACGTATTGATTGGCAAGAGCGTATCAGTGAGTATTATTTTTTCGGAAAATCTAAGCTGAGTTTTAAAACCTAGCAGGAGGCGTGGACGCGTGCTATCAGTCAGCTTAGAATCGTATCAAAAATTCAAAATGTCTTATAGATCAAACTTTGTCCGATTTAAGATCTGTTTTCACTGTTGAACTAGTCGCGACGAGATCTTCAAAACTAGATCCCATATTGATATGTTTTGAGGAAATTTTTTTCAAACCAAAAAGTTATCCACCCTAAACATATGAGTTATCTATATCATAATATATAAGTTATCAACCCACTAACACATAAGTTACTCACCGTATAAACATGTTAGATATAGGTGTTCTCGCATACGTAGTAAGCAAGTTTAGTTGAAATGCCATTTTACTGTCATTAAAGCGTTAGCGTCGACGAGCGATTAAGGCTCCATAACCTAACACCATTCGAGGCTTCATCATCCGTACTCCATGGTAGCGGTTACGAACAACGAAGTCGAGCTGCTATATTACTGGTTGCGTGATGGGTGAGCATAAGACCCCATTTATTTATATCGTATACAAAAAAAAGTTAGATTTAGTTCCTTTAAGAAAATATGTTTAATATTCGATACGGTAGCCTTTTGAGGTTGAGTACTTCATACGATGTGAGAGCGGTGATGGGCAACGAGGCCGAGCTATTAGAATAACTTTTTATATTCTATCTGTGGTTAAATTTTTATAATGGTAAATAACTTATATGTTATTTGGTGGATAACTTACGTGCTAAATCCTGGATAAGTCTCGTGTTACTGATGGGTAACTTGTGGGTAAACAAAAAAAGTTACCCATCCTAAACATATGATCCGTGGGTAAATTTTATAGTAGTTGATAACTTACATGTTATTGAGTCGATAACTTATATGTTGAAGTCCGGATAACTTGCGTGTTACGGGTGCATAACTTTTGATCAAAAAAAGTTGTCAGAATATACCAACATGGGATCTAGTTTCAAAGATCTCGTCACGACTAGCCTAACAGTGAAAATGGATCTTAATTTCGGCAGACGGTTTAACCTAGATAACTTTTTAAATTTTTGTATTTGAATTGAGCTAGCTAATTAAAAATCTTGTCCTTTAATGCTTAGCAAGCCACCGTGGGTGCATGCTTGCTAGGCTGAGACGTCGGCCAGATTTTAACTTTCTCAGAGCGGTTGCTATGTAGCAACATCCTATTTTTTTTCATTCTAAGGGGATTGGGTGAAAACTCTCATGTCACACAAACACTTTGTTATACCACAATTCCCTTCCTTGTCAATACCCTCCTTCGATTATTCTGCAAGGAGAACTCTTGGTCCCTCTCGACCCCCTGACAGGCGACGGGGGTGTTCCCGCCTCCAACCCTTCCCTAGCTTCCTCCTGGGTGGCGCCGACAACTGCGGTTCTCCTCTCCTCACTGCTCGGTGTTGGGGTCGGGACCTGATCCCATGGCGGAGGAGGGTGGAAATTTACAAGAGAACCAATCCGGTCGTGATGCCAAATTGTTTCGCCTCCGAGAATCTTGAACCTTATAATACAAACTTTTTAGGTACCTACTAAAGGGATCGACATGATCACAAAATGAATTCAACCGACAAAATAGAATCAATAAGGGAACATAAGGGTAATTCGATGGAGCTAACACGTCAATTTTCAGGTATGCATATATTAGCTTGAGTATTGACATAAAGAGTAAAAGCAGAGCTATTCAAATCTATCCGACGGACTTACAAAGTAGTTTTGACACTCTACATCGTTCGTTAGCTAGGTTATCATACATGCTAGACTAGTGGGGTATCGACTCTAATACCACTTGTAGCACCCTGTCGACCAGACCCCGTGGGGTATCGACTCTAATACCACTTGTAGCACCCTGTCGACCAGACCCTGTGGGTGTCAATCCTAACAGCCACTAGGATCCATAGGCTGGCCCCACAAACCAACATTTGTCTTTTTTACGTACTTTGTCCTTATTCATGCGCATCTTGCTCTAGGCCAAGCAATCAGACGAGATTTCGAAAAATAAGTTGCAACTTGTTGTATGTTTAGCCATGTGCCAGGATCTCACAATTGGCTTGGGGAAGCCTCTGGAGGTGCGACGGAGTCGAGCACTAGTGGGGAAGCAACGCCCGGAGTGGGACGAGACGCCTCGATCTCCAGGGAGGACTAGAATAGGAGGATGGAGGGCGCGGAGGGCCGGGAACCTGGAAGAGGAGGACAGAGGGCGTGGATGTCCTCGATAACCTTCTTCATCGGGCCCTTCAATGGCGAACGGCTCCGTGGAGCACGAGCACGAGCATGTACTGGAATAGGAGGAAGAAGGGCGCGGAAGGTCGGGAACCTGGAAGAGGAGGACGGAGGATTCGAAGGTCCTGGTGCTTGAGCTCGTCAGGCCCGTCGATGCGGACATTGGGAAGGACAGAGCGGAAGATTGCTGCTTGAATTTCAAAATTTAGTCCCAATTTAAAGCGTCCTTAATATTTTAGGATTTTTTGCAAAAAGAAATTTAAACTGTCCCTCGGACAACGAAGAGAGTAATAGAGATGGATCGAGATGCCGCGCGCGGCTAGGACTTATGTACCACCGATGCAGTAACTTCAGTCACTACAACACAACGGCGTTATTCCTGATTGATCCTTTGAACCGAAACAGTATCTCTAAGAGATCTAACCTCCTTAGAAATGGAGCCCTATGGTTGCTCCGCTATGTTGGACCAAGAGTCAATGACAGACAATGAGAATATCAAATTTGCTTCTATGTGTTGTACGCATTATGTGAAAATACTGTCCTTAGTTGTAGTAGTCTTGATTTTTTTTTATTGACTAATAAATTGATCCCTAGAGATGGTCAGTGCATTTACTTGCAGTATGCATGATCTTCATGTGCTATGGTGTAGGCATTTCTCTCTAAGTTTATAGAAACCTAATATCACACGTGGAGTGAAAGACGTACATATAGCACATAAAAAAACGACTTCAAAAAGAACCGCGCAGCAACGCGGGCAAGGTTCTTCTAGTTTCTTTGAAACCTGATTGATCCTTCTCATCATGAGCCGTCTGTTAGCTGGAGGACGAGCACTTGGTCTTGTTAATGATCTGACAGGCTGGTTCTGTTTTTACACCGATTCCACCGGGAGCTCCCTCCGCGTGAACGGATCTACGCACCTTGTCTAGAGTCTAGTTGTACATTATCGTTCTGCACAAGTTTATCACTGGGATACATTGACCTTGCTTACCTGCTGTCTATATCTGTTGCTGTTACATGTCGTGAAAAACAATGCCGGGAACTTGGACCTTCCCACCTTCCGAGTGTTTCTGTGGAATTCATCCATTTTCTACTGGCGCCAGCGCCCGAGATTTGACTGGGGACGGGATGTCGCTGGGGACGGGGCCTGTCTAGTGCGGCGGAGACACCAGCCGTACGTCGATCGGGTCAAACCTCTTTCGATGGCCTGGCCGGATCCAGATTAAATACAATAAATATAACCTCCGGGCGATCGATCAGCATAACTTTCGGCTAATTAAGCGCATTCAAGGCAGGCCGTAGTAATAAGTGTTGAGCCATGTAGTAATACTCCCGGTTTCCATAGCTGGACCCTTGCGTCGCCATCGATAAGCAGCAGCAGCAGCAGCTGGGGATTGAAGATTCAGCGCGGTCCGGCAACCACTCTGGCTCCAGCACGCAACGTGCGCTCTGCCGGCAGCCACTGAACTGTTTCGAGTCTTTGTCCGATGCTAACGCGGCAGCCGTTCCAACCGTGTATGGAGTACATCGTCGAGTGGTGATAGGATAGGGCAATAAAAGTACAGTACTAAAATCACGTCACTCTATTTAATAACAAGCATTAAACATAATAAAAATGCATCAACATTTATACAAAAATATCCTCAAGATGAACACAAAACTCTCGACATATATGCATGATTATACGATCAATCTCATCTAACCACTGGTGAGCAGCGAGTGTTGACGAGTAGCCCGACAACGGCGGCAGGGGATCGTGGGGAGGAGAGTATTGAGCACGTGGTGATGTGACGTGTGGCTTTTGCGGAAAATTCAAGCCACTTGGAGAGTGAGAACGACAACAAATTCTTGTGTTCCGATAGCGTTCCTAGCATAGAAATTCTTGTGTTCCGATAGTGTTCCTAGCATAGCAAGTCCGACGTAGGATCGACAGGTTGTCCTACTTCGTGTTTGTTCCGTGTTCATTTACAAGATCTTCACGGAGGCCTTTAGAAAGATGCACGGCTCTTACGTGACTTTTTAAACCAGCTAGACATGTGGAGATATCGCGATTAGTTGGTTAGTATGTGCGTACTTCCCCTGAGGCAATACGAGGTTGCGTTCGTGGCGTCTGTGCTACGACGCGTTGTAAAACTTTGACCCCTTGGCCCTCCTTTGAAAACGATACGTATTCCAGGGTGTAACACCTTCGAATCGGTCCTATGCAGATTTCAGCGATTCCCGCCAAACCCGCATAGAAACGATTCGGTGATGTCCACCAGGCACTTTCGTGCAGATGAATAACGAAGTAATACCAGTACACAATAGTTAACGATGGAACCCCACAAGAACATATATACAACAATGAATCAAAGAGTCAAGAATACAGATATACAATACAAAGATCTACATCACCTTAAAAACGATACAACATCCGAGTACAGATAAGATTTAAATTAAGCTAAGAGCCCTGAAAAATAACCAATAGAGTCCATAACCCTGCTCAGGCCAAGCCGAAAGTGTAACCCTGCTAATATCGTCAAACTCACACTTGTTAAAACAAAAGGGGTGACTTTTGGAGATATGCCCTAGAGGCAATAATAAATGTAGTTATTATTATATCTTTGTGTTTATGATAAATGTTTACATTCATGCTATAATAGTATTAATCCAATTAGCTTGCAAGCATGTGACTGGCTCACAAGGGATCACATATCACGAGAACGAGAAAAGAGTACTTATCTGTAACGAGGTTGAACTAGGTATGCAGAGATACCGACGATCAAAACCTCGGATAAGTAAATTATCGTGAGACAAAGGGAAATTGGTATCGTATGTAAGTGGTTCACTCGATCGCAAAGTAATCGTAGAAATATGTGGGAGCCATATAAATTTCCAGATTCCTCTATTGGTTATTGATCGGAGAAGTGTCTCGGTCATGTACGCATAATTCACGAACCGTAGGGAGACACACTTAAGGATTCGATGTTGTTGTGTAGTTATGGAATGATGAGTAAGAGACCGAATGTTGTTCGGAGTCTCGGATGGGATCTAGGATATCACGAGGAGATCCTGAATGGTCCGGAGAATACGATTCATATAAGAAAAGTCATGTTTCGGAGTTCGGAAAAGATTCCGGTGTTTTCACCAGGAATGTTCTAGAAGGGTCTGAAAGGTCCGGCACTCCAGAGGGGAAGGGTACATGAATATGTCATGACAATGTGGAATGGTTGCATCATGTACTAGGTTACTTGGCTGGGCAATATGGAGAGAGAAATCAAATCCAAGTTTGAAAGTCAAACGCCAATTTAAAAAAGTCAAATCTGAAGTTTGCTTGGTAGAGGGAGAGTAGAAAACCTACTTGGGGAGGAAGTCCCACTCCCTCCACCTGCCGGCCATGAGGAGGAGTTGAAGGAGGACTCCCTCCTTCCAAACCGTCCCATTCCACCTATATAAGGAGGGGTAGGACGCCCCTACCCCTCACACCTAAAACAATGTAACATGACGACATAAGCGTAACATCGTAATGATGCGCAAAATGGAAACAACCTGCGTTCCGAACAACCCCTGGAAGGACGAACACTTTGGTGTTGATACTCTGTTAGTGATCTGACAAGCTGGTGTTTTTACAGTGATTCCACTGTGGGAGCATCCCGGTGCGAACGCGTGATCTTCACACCTTGTGTCTAGCTGTACATCGTCGGTCTGACGTTCACCTTGCTGCTGTCCATCTGTTGCCGTTAAACGCAGCGATAATGCAAGATCGGACATGTCGTGGAAAGCAATGCTGGGACATTTTGTACCATCCCACCGCCTCGCGAGTTTTTCTGCGGAATTCATCTAATCATTCATCCATTTTCTATTTGCGCCAGCGCGCCCGGGATTTGACTCGGGACGGGATGTCGCTGGGGACGGGGGCCTGTCCAGTGCGACGGGGACACCGCCAGCCGTGCGTGGATCGCGTCAAACCTCGTTGGATGATACTACTTCTTGGATCCTGATTCAGTAACCTCAGATCGCTTGGCATGACATTTGCGTAATTAAGCGCATTCAAGGCAGGCCGTAATAAGTGTTGAGCCATGTATTAGTAGGAGTATTCGGTTTCCATAGCTGGACACTTGCGTTGCCATCGATAAACAGCAGCAGCTGGGGTTGAAGATTCAGCGCAACTACTACATCTACATGTCCGGCAATCACTCTTGCTCCAGCACGCAACGTGCATGCGCGCTGCCGGCAGCCACTGAACTGTTTCGAGTCTTTGTCCGATGCTAACGCGGCAGCCGTTCCATCCATGTATGGGTCGGAGTACATGGTCGAGTGGTGCGTAGCGAGTGTTGACGAGTAGCCCGGCGGCCGGCGGCGGCGGCGGATCCTATATGGAGGAGAGTAGTATTATTGAGCACGTGGTGACGTGACGTTTTTTTTTCTTTGCGGAAGATTGAAGCCACTTGGGGGAATGAGAAGGACAGCAAATCATCTCTCGTGCACCCAACTTGCATCGATCAGATATAGTAGCCTCTGCCTAGCATAGAGGAGGCGACGTAGAATCGACAGGTTGTTGTTCTGCTCCGTGTTCGTTCCGGTGGTGAACGAACCTAGCTAGCGAGCGTGTGCCGAGCGCGCGGCGTGACGGCATGAGCTTGCGGCGGTGGCGGCTGTTGCCGGCCGCCGCGCGAGCAGACAAAATCCGTTGGTCGGAATGGCGGCCACGAAGGAAAGTGTAGTAGTAGGTTCACACCCCGCGCCACATGGCCACAGAAAGCGGATTGCTCGATCCTGGCGGTGCTGAACCGAAGCAGCAGGGTCCGTCTCCTCGTCGCCGCATTCACTTTTTCCCCAGCTGCCGCGCACGCACGCACGCACGCACGCGTACTAGATCCGGAAGCCAGGTACGTACGCGTGCCCCGCCGAGCCGCGACACGACGCTGCCCCAGCACGAACGAAAACTTTGTGAGAAAAGGAGAAAAAGGACCCTCAGCGGGAGAGGCCGGCCGGCCGGCCACCGTGCACGGTACGCGTCCACGTACTACGTCTCGATCGGCCGGTCCTAGAATACATCAGCCACACCCTACCTCCCTCCGTGTCTGTCCATGCTGTTGTGCGGCGCGCACCGGGGGTCGGATAGCGGCACCACCACCTCAGCACCGCCGTGTATTTCGTTTCATGTACACGTCGCTGCCCGCACTCCCCCCTTTCTGTCCCGGGCGGCTACCGTCCAAGTTCCACCCGCGCACAGACGCGCTCGCGGCCGCAGGATGGTCTGCCGTCTCATCATCGCCTCATCGCCTTATCCCGGACTCTCCCCTCTCGTCGCCACACCACACACGAAACGGCGTGGGGCACGGTTTAGGGGGTACGATGGCAAGATACGGGACAGATAGGCGGGGCAACTTGCCGTGAGTTTTGTTGCGCGCTGGGTGGGAAGCTGCCTGTTTAGCGCAAGGCGACGACGGCATCTGTCTGTTCTCGCGTCCGGGGAAGGGACAAGCCGGGCCGGGCCGGGAGGCATCGGCATCGCCATCGCGGAGGTACTACTGTGGCCCGGCTCCAGGATACGCTGGCCTAGTCATCATCCTCAGGTAAGTATCACAGGACAAAGATAGATTAGATTAGATACACTCCCGCCATGGGTCGCAAGCTAAGTCACTCACTCCCGCCATGCGCTGGACCTGAATCTATCTATCCCAGCGAGCGAGCGAGCGAGCGAGCGAGCAGTAGAGTAATGCCCACGCCCTTGCGTCCACTGTCCCTCTCCTCTTCTCGCGCCGGTAAACAAATCGGCTTCGCCATCGAACATGAGCCAAAGAGGCACGAGCGAGCGTGGCCAGCCGCCAGCGTACCGGATCTAGCTCACCCCACGACCTGCCCACCACCGCCGTGCAAAGATTGCCACTACTACTAGAATAAGCAGCACGACCGAGGCACCACTCTCCCCCAAAGACGAACGGTCAATGAAACCATAGCCCAGTGCATAGATGCGCAGTGCTCGGAAGAATATCTCGCAAGTTGCCCCGTTCCACAACATCACAAACATGATTGATTGATTGATTGATTGATTGATTCACCTGCACAAACGAGACGGTTTTCACAGCAAACAAGCATCTAGTACTATGCGGCTCTTCAAGCTATCACAACAACAATATTACCTGCAGACTGTCAAAATCCTCAAGCAAACCTCACAAAAAACACTGCGAAGATTGCTACTACTAGAGGAGCATCACTCCCAGGACCAACGGTCAAACCATAGCCAAGCTGGATGATGCGCGACTTGCCAGTAATAAGAATCTCAACTCACAAACTGGGTTTGCGCACTCACCGGCACGGCAGGGCGATGGAATGTATCTCAGCACTGGTCAAACCATAACCAATATTAGATACGCCTTGTCAACAACAGGAAGGAACTCACAAGTTGGTTGCATTCCAAAACATCAAAGAAATGATGATTCAACAGCACGGCAGGCAAGGATCCAAAGGAGGCGATGATCACAAGCTCTCACACACATTCCCTGGCGAGAGGAGGAAATGTAATGTAACGCGAACTTATTTTTCTTTTTCATTCATTCATAGTACTAGGCAATAGCCACAAGACTTATCTCGAGCTACAATGTCTTAAGACGACCAACATTTTACCACCTAATATAACATAGATAATAAAGGACAAAACATAGCATGCCACGGCCTATATAACTTATCACAATGCAACCTACTACTAGTATCAAAAATACTCCACTCTCTCTCTCTCTCTCAAACGCTAATTGTGCCTGGGAGATTCAGGGGGAAAACAGAGGCCACTTCTCTCTCGGGCACGAGCCGATTCGATTGAATCGCCCGGGGAAAAACCCGAGAGAAGGGTGGTCTCCTCCCTCCCAACGCACAGGGGATTACACTAAAACTCACTTGCAGGCCCTGCATCACACCCAACATTATCAATAAGCTTAAACCTCGGATGATAATTCACACGCAGAAGTCGACCGTCTGCAGGAAGTCGTCCATGCCGCGCCCGAAGTCGCAGCCGGGCATCTCCAGGAAGTCGTCGCCGATGTCGTCCAGGTCGATGTCCAGCTCCAGCTCCTCGTCCGCAAAGTCGCCCAGAAGGAGGTCCTGCTCGCCGTCCAAGTAGGCGGGCACCTCCGACACATCCAGCGCGTCGAGGCCCGCGCGGAAGTCCATCGGGTCGATGTCCGGCAGCTGGAGCCCGCGGAGGAGGTCCTGGTAGAACTCTGGGTCGTCCGGCAGCGCGGCCTCGGTGCTGGACAACAGCGCGGCGGCGGCGGGGACTGCTGTCGGCTCGGGCGACAGGGGCTCGGCCGCTGAAGGCGGCTTGGTCGCGTCCAGGACAGAGGACGGCGACGGGTGGGCGAACGGAGCGGCCGAGGTGGAGGACGACGAGGAGGCGGTCGGCGATGACGACGGGGCAGATTTGGCCCCGGACTTTGGCAGGCCGCGGCGGCGGCGCTTCTCCTCGATGAAGTTCCTGGAGGCCGACTGGTAGGCGGCGGAGGCCAGGTCGGCAGTGTCGAAGGTGCCGAGCCACTCCCTCTTGCCGGTGAACGGGTTGCGGATCTCAGCCGCCCATTTGCCCCACTTGCGGAGGCGCACCCCCCGGTAGCCCTCGCCACCATTCGGGCTGCTGGTGCAGGCCGCCGCCGCCGCAGCAGCTGTCGGAGTGACCGGCTTGGCGAATACCTTGGCAGGGGCCTTGCCGAGGAACAGCTCGTAGCAGCGCTTGGACGAAGTCGAGGCAGGCGCCTCGTCGTCAGTGTCCGAGTCCGTGGCGTCGGGGTCCTCGTACAGGACACGGACGCGGCGCCTGGTCTGCCCGGCGGCCGCCGGCGCCGGCAGCTGCTGTGGCTGGGGCTGTGGCCTGGAGAAAGCTGCAGATGCCTGCTGCTGCGGCAGGGGCTTGGAGAAAGCAGCAGAGGGTTTAACACCAAAACCTGTGAGCATCTTGGTCTTGGGCTTCCTCGTGGCCAGCGCCTTCTTGAGGCGAATCTGGTGCTGGCTCAGCGAGGCCATACCTTGAGCTTCTTCTTCTTCTAACTCAAAGAAGGAAGACTAAAATCTCTCTGACAAAACTGAAGGGAGGGGGGGAACTCTACTAGAAAGGGGGACTCTTTTTTCTGTCTTGGGTGCAAAAATTGGACGAATCACTGGGGACTTCGTCAGTCTCCTCGTAAGAAGCAACACGGCCTTATGTGGAGGAATCCGGAATACTTCACCCCGAACCCGTCCCTGCAGACACAGAGAAGATGAATCCATCAAAACCCCGTGCAAAACCCATCAAGAACCTCCCAGATCTGGAGCCGCGGACCGGAAAAGGAGGAGAAAAAGATGAGAAATTAGATGGGGAGGGGGGGAAAGGCGTACGGACCTGAGCATCGACGAGGACTTGTTCCAGCCGTGGAGCCCCTGGTGCATAGATCGGGGGGCGCAGGCGAGTGCGTGGAGGAGGAGGACGGCGACGACGATGGCGGCGGCGAGGAGTACGGCTACCACCAGATCGGCGAAGGGGCTAGAAGACATATACGAGGGATGGTGCGGGTGGGGTCTCGCGTCGTCTTCTCCTTCCTCCCCGACGGTGGCGGCGTCGTCGTCGCCTCCGGCCTCCCTCGAAGCTCGCCTAAAACCCCGACCCAAAGCGGCGAGAGGAGCAAAAGGCGTTGGGCTGGTCTCCTCCTCCGATATTTAATCCCCTCCCACTGCACGAGGACTTGCCCGCCACGCCAATTCTCACGCATTCCTTATTTACCCCCTCCCGCTGACGTGCGGGACCGTCCTCCACCCGGGCCTGGATGTCAGAGTAGCTCCCGTTGCTAGGAAAAAAAGGAAAAATATAAACGCATGATATTCTGCCGCTGTACGTACTAGAGACCGTACGCAACTGTTGCCACCTCCTCAATGACATGCGGGCCCGTAAGTACACTGGTCCCACGTTCAGTTGGCGACGTGTTCGGCCAGGAGTAAACCACTGTAATAATGGAATACCAAGTCTGGATCCACGCTGGTTTTTTGGAATGCACGCGTACCCATCAACCATGGCCCCACCCGTCAATGGCACGCACAGATTTAGGTAAGAAACGCGAACGGTGGGGGTAGGTTCCAGGGAGGAGCTTTATTTACGGGGGGACGGACGTGAACGGGCGAGGACGAGGGAGGCGGCTGGGCGAAATGATAAATGCTTCACCTACACGACTACCCGTCTGTGTCGTCGAGCCCCGATGACACGCGGGGCCCCCGTACTTTCCGCCCCACTGACTGGACGATGCTCGACAGTGGCCCAGATCCAGTCCAGCAGCCATAGGGGGATGGGCAATGTGCGGTTGCGATTCCTCCGAGCGCTCCTAACCACGCAGCGCTAACCACAAAATTAGTCTCCGCAAACGGCCGCGGAAAATAATTTAATTTCACCGGAATAATAAAGGAGTAAATAAATGAGAGATATACACCTCCTGGAACGGTAACGGAACCGGGGCCCAGCCGTCAACGTCGGAGGGGTGAGCTGTAAAGGTAGTTATGGAAATGTTCAGCTGGCTTGACAGCCACGGTAAAAAGGAGTGGGAGATCTGGGTGGTTGAGCGGAAGGAAATCTTTTCTGTTTTTTTTTTTGGTGAAAAGTAAATAAAGGTGGAAGATTTGGTCGTTTTTCTCCATTTTTTTTAGGAGGCAGCGTATGTGTGTTGTTCCGTGCGGAAATAAATTCCAGGATCTGTCTGTCCCACGGTTGACATTTTCAGATCGCTTTTCTGATTTTCCATGGCTGATTAATAAGTATTTATTTAAATGGTATATATACACAATGACATCAATACTTGGAATACATTGTAGTAGTAACAAGAAAAAGAACGTGGCCTCTGAATACGGTACTATTTGTACTGTAATCGTAATGAGACGCTGCGTGTTCTGTCTTCTGACGATGGCACAACTCGTGCAGCATCATGATGAAGCGCCAAGGAATATTGAGATCTCCTGATATCCTTCTAATTAATTATATGCGGGATAAAATATTCGTTCCATGAATCTGGACCGTGGCCGTCTCGTGGTCTGCCTTTCAAAGGGGAAGTCATCGCATTGCACGGATCCCATTCATTGTGTTTCCATAAGTGGAGAATCCTTTTATTTTATTATTTGCGGGTAGAGAATCCTTTTATTTGGGAAAAAATAAATGTTGATTCTTGAGATGGAAATCGCATTGGTCTCATTTAATAACTACCATCTAAACGCTATTGAGCGCCAGCATTATTAAGTTGGCAGTACTACTAGTATACTATGATTATTGTCCTTGTACAGTACTCCACCACGTTTTCCATAAGGATAGTACTAACCAAGCAAGATTTCTAAAACATAATTGTACATATGAAATTAGGGGCACTTAACATGATCTAGTAGATTTTTTTAACTTCGTAAATATATTAAAAAAATGTACATGGTTTCATTTGGTGGATTTGGATTTTGAAGCTTTTTAGATAGGAATTCTTTGAAGTTCTAGTATATCCAAAAACATAAAACTAACTCTTGTCATATGAACAATGACAACCAGATAAAAATTCATTTTGCCATAAGTCAGCTTGTTGACAGTTCATTTCCAGACATTGTGTGAATCTCAACCCGCTCCAGGTCCAAAGGTAGTTTGTTCAGATTTTCTTCTATCCCGATTTTTTATTTTGGTTCAGCTAAGCCCGGTTTTCTTTTTTCATGCCTATGCTCATTCCCCCTTTCCCGCGTCTCTAGAGAGAGAGTGTATCGTCCCAGTGTTTAGCAACAAACTAAGCGTATAATAGAAATATGTGCATTTGCATGCATTCGTCTTCAAAAATGGGGTAAATTTTTTGCAAACTAAAACAAACTAAAACCCTGAAGAGATAAGAGTTTCCTTCACTACATTGAGTTAGGGTTTAGCTCTTTTAGTGATTGTTATAAACTTTGACATGATCTTTAGGAATTCCAATCATTTTTGGGGTAATAATTTGAATTTACATTTGAATTTGAAATTACTTTTAAAATGACTCAAAATAGAAGTATTTAAGAATTTATTATTTTAAGGTGAATTTTAAATCTTCAATATGAGGTATTAAGTATTAGATTAAAGAATAATAATATAAGTAAAGGAAAATTGAAAACATTCTAAATAAATGCATTCATATAAGTAGTAGAAACTCTTATTATTTTCTTTATTCAAGAATTATAATATAAACAGCAATTAATAAGAAATAAACTATACAACAGAAAAAATATAAGAAATAAAAAAAGTAAACTTTATTGAATAATGAATACATTACATTGTTCTAACAAGAAGAAAACAAAAAGGATTACAAAATTAATAAGGGAAAATTCTAAACTAATTCCTAACTATATTCTAAACTAAATCTTCTTGCTCTTCTTTGAATCATCTTGTACCTACAAACAAAACCTTAAGCAAAAGAAAGAAAAAGAAAACCTTAAGCAAAAGAAAGAAAAGGCATTAGTGTTAATATTATTGCTCTCAGCTATGAACGGTGAAGTGCACTGTTCAGATGGCATCATTGAGAAATTTCAAATGGAAGGGGCAAATTTCACCAAAGTGCAATATCTGTTCTTTCAAATAAAAGGTTTTCAGTCTCACGTCATAAAACCAGGGGCAAGTTTCGCCAATGTAGATAAAAGTAATAGGGTAACACAATCAGATATTTCACTTGAGATGATCCATAGCCATAGTAGACAGGAACACAGCATAGTCACACATGCAGGCATGTCTTGCTGTCGACACAGGAGCACCCAAGGACAGGGGTTATCTTCTCAGCCGTAGCAGAGAGGGTGCTCTCTCTCCAAAACCTATAGCACCACCACACAGTGCAACCAAGAATAGCCAAGGCACCTGAAGGTTTTAGCAACCACACCCACAAATCAAACCATCATCCACTCAAATAAACCACTAGATAACAACCAAATGGTTACTTGAGGAGGGGAAGATCAGGTGTTGGGCAAGGGCAAGCCAGGAGGCGATCAAGGAGATGGAAAGGAGGAGAAGGGCCCATCTATTTCAGAAGGAGATCAGCAAGGAAAACACGAAGACAAATACACATCAGGAAAAACAGCAGTAACACCAACGTCATCAAGTTGGTGAGCTACAAGCAATCACGCTCTCTATGTCTTTATCGTCTATCCAAGCATGACTTACTGGTTAAAATAAATTCTCAGAGATACATCCAAGTGGGGTGTATAACCATCATAGAATATCTAAAAGGGTCAGGTAGTATATTTCCAAGATCTACAGAAAGGGTCTCAGCCTATGCATGCTTGACCAATCTGGTATCTACCAGAACTACAACTAGCTAGAGGAAAGTAAAACCATTGATGGGTGCTACTGGGCACATCCCAGTTATGGGTA
The DNA here is from genome assembly GCA_023614405.1 of Avena insularis. Classification (NCBI taxonomy): domain Eukaryota; kingdom Viridiplantae; phylum Streptophyta; class Magnoliopsida; order Poales; family Poaceae; genus Avena; species Avena insularis. Next base: position 37,996,275 of record CM042684.1, on the reverse strand, counting down.
GCACCACGGTAGCAACACCAATTTAATAGATACTCCTCAAATATAAAGCCACGGCTACAAGCCTCCACTAGAAAGATAATTAAATCACTTTCCTAAGCAAGTTAGGAATCATTTCTGTTTATCTAAAACTCTTCACACAGTTTCATCAGTATATGGATCAAAAGCATCATCACTTAAAGGAATTAAACCTTTATCTGATACCTAAATGAATAATTATAGAATATCTTCTATATGACCATAAGCCAATGTTTCTATATATCATCAAGATAATTTGCTATGCAAATCACAAGTATATCCATTTGTATAAGTATCCACATAATTTAGCATCAATTGCCAGCAATATTTTCTAAGTATAAAGGATTTGCAAATATAACCAGCTAGCTACTGGTAATCCAAGACAATATCAATGGAATCAACATTAATTCATCTAGGCAACCATAAGAGTATATTTAGACATTGAGCAATTGAAAGGATACCACTATAGGTAATTCTAATCGAATCACAACACTAAGTTCCTCACAGTATACTCACATAAGAAATATACTCAAAACCAATCCATACTATCACTGCCAGCAACAGATAGTAAGATGAACCCTAGAACACAAACCCTAATTAGGTATAACCATCACCACAAAGGGGATTTTAGAGAGGGACAAATAAAATAAGGGGAGAAGCGTGACTTAGCCGTGATCCTCACTAAGTAATAGAAGAGGAAGCAGAGATGGCCGACAACGAAGAACACGGTGGCATGGGGAGCACCTGAGGGTTCTGCAACCCACGCCAAGCCACGGTCACGATGGCCACAAGAGAAGGAGGCGGCACAAACCAGCACCACCGCGCCACTAACGCACCAGAGCGGCGCTAGAGAATCATTGGAGCACCACATCATCGGCAAGGCACAAACCCTAGGCGCCAGAGTAGTTGTGGCATGGCTAGAGAAGCGCTCGAGCATCAAATTGAGCTAGGCCAGTGGACTGCATCATCTTGCACCACAGCGGCGTGCGAGGAGGCTGGAACCGGCCAATATCGAGGGCAGCAGCGGCGGCGGCACTAGGTCGCCACAAATAGGAGAGGAGTCGTGCGTGAGCGAGAGAGAGAGGGAGGAGGAATACTGCGTCGGTAGGGGCCAGCCTAGTGCGCGAGTGTGGGTTTGACCCAAACCCACTAGGCCAATTCGGGCTGGGCTAGAACAATGGGATAGGCCTAGGTTTAAAGAAAAGAAGCCCTAAAACAAAAAATTAAAAGATAAAATACCCCTGAAGCTAAATAAGCTATAGAAAAATAAATAAAAATCCAACAATTACAAATAATATATGTAAATGTTCATAAAAACATGAACTAACACCTAAAAAATACAAAATTGTATTTTATCATAATAAAACTTAAATTCAATAATTTAATGTAATAAATCCTTTAAGTAATTTTCTAAAAATAATGATAATACTTAAAATAAGTAAAAATCATTTCTAAGGTTTCAAATAACTACTTTATGTAAGAAAAATACTATATTGTATTTTATACTAATAAAAATTTAAAATGTATATTTTGAAAAACTTATTCCTTGATGGAATTTTAAGAAAATAGCAACAAGAGTTAAAAATAAATAAAATTACTTTTAAGCTTAAATTAATATATGATATTAAAAATATTAAATATAATATTTCAAAAGGTTTTAAGAATGATAAAGTATTAAATTTATTTTTATTTATAAAAACACTTTAAACCTTTAATAATGTGGACAAAACACGCAAATAAGAACAATCCTAAAAACAAATAGTGTATGAAATTACTATGCATGTTCGTTATTGCTTTTTTAAAATATTGTCCTTACGGGGAAATAATGGTGTTTTGTAGAAAGAGGAGCTCAATGTCGAGTGCAAACATCCGACTTCACTACCTTCACGTCACAAGGCAAGTTCATACTTGCTCATTTCCTTTGATATGTGATGAGTGGAATTTATGTACACTTTTATAGAAGTATTTTATGCATATCAACCACCCAACTCATGCTTTATCTAGCTGCAGTTATGCCAAATATGCACGGTTTTTGTTTTCATCATTTTCATATGAGCTTTGCACATTTAGTAGTTTAGGTAAAATTTTATCCCTCTTCCTTGTCTTTGACATGTGTGTAGGTGTTTATGATGATTATGGATAAAATGAAGGCAAAAGAAACAAAGAGAGCATAGTTTGGAGGAGCTGTAGGGACCAGACTTAGCCATTTGATAGGTTAGAAATGTGAATTTTTCCACTTTCTAAAAATGAAGATCCAATACTATGGGGCTGTATCCCTCATTGAGACGAATCCAACGAGCCCAAGAACACGCAAAACGGAGTTCGTATGAAGAAATGACGATCAAAATACTGAAGAGTCTGAAGGTTTAACGACCAACTATACGGCGGAAAAAAAAATCCGGTCGTATAGTTGCGAAAAAGGTCGGAAAAGACTTGTTTTCGACCCTAGACTACTCCAAAACCTTCCCTAAGCCATATGACGGTATTGGGGCGACCTAGGGCACTTCTAAGGCCTATATAAAGGTGGGAGGGGCCAAGAGAGAGGCACCAATCCATATTCTCCACCACGGCGGAGCCCTGCCGCCATGCCACCGTCATAGCCTCCTCCAATCAGATCTACACCATCACCATCACAAGAGGAGAAGGGATTAGGATATTGAAGGCCTCCACATTAATCTACATCGTCATCTTCATCAACAACGTCTCCATCACCGATCCCCTTTGGTTACTTGTTGTAATTCTAGATTGAATCTTAGATTTGCACTTGTCCTGAATTGTATCATCATACTTCATTCATATTCTATCCATGATGTTGATTGCCTTCATGTGTGAGTAGTTTCGTTTGTTCTTGGGGAGATGGAGAAACTGAAGGGTTTCGCAGCATAGTAAATCAAAAAAATTCTACGGATGCGAACGGGAAAGCCAAGATCTAATCTAGGAGATGCAAACAACGAGAGGGATTAGATGAGATCTTCATACCCTTGAAGATTCACACAGCGGAACGCTCATTTAACGTGGGTGATGTAGTCGTGCTCGCTTCTCCTCCTCGCGATCCGCCTCCGATCTAACACCGCAAGTGGCGATGCCTCCGAGATGCACACGTCGGCACCTCGACGATCCTCCTTCCTCGGTCCAGCAAGTATGGTGGAGAGACGGATTGGATCTACAACGTGTGCCAGTGCAAGTGGTGAGAGTTTGCAGCAGGCTTCGCGTGCAATCGGGAGGAGAGAGAGAGGGCGGCAGGCGGCTAGGGCTTGAGGAGGAGGTGTGGGGTGCGCCCAGCCCTCTTTATATAGAGGGTGGGCGCCAACCCAGCCCCTTCCCAAGGCCAAGGAGGGAAGAGTGGGGGCAAGTTTTCCTCCTTCTAGAAGCCCCTAGGGTTTCCCTAGGTTTGGCCAGGCCCTATGGGGCCTTGTGCCCAATGCGGCAGGGCATCGCCTCATAGGCCCATGCCCCTCCCGACAGGTGGGGCCATGTTGGTCCCCCTCGGAAGGTTCTAGAAGCTTCCAATAATCTTGATTAACCAAACAATTCAACTCCAAAAAAATTGCCTTATATGAATCTTATTCTCCGGACCATTCCGGAAACTCTCGTGATGTCCCGGATCCCATCCGAGACTCCGAACAAAAACTCATAAACCAATTATCCAATATATCCTAGCGTCGAGACACGTTAAGTGTGTGACCCTTCGGGTTCGAGAACATGCATACATGATCTTATATCAATAATCAACAGCTGGGTCTGGAAACCCATATTGACTCCCACACATTCATCGATGATCATATCGGATGAACCACGATGCCAGGATTCAATCAATCCCATATTTATATTCCCTTCGTCTCGCGATATTTTACTTGCTCGAGATTCAATCGCTTGCATCATACCTAGTTCAATCTCGTTCACGGAAGTACTTTACTGCTCCGTAATCCGATATCACTTTGTGATTAACTCCTTAACCACATGCTTGCAAGCGGTGTTGATATCGATTACCGAGTGGGCCCGAAGTATATCTCTCCGACTTGGGAGGGACAAATCCCATCTCGATACATACAACCCAACAGGTACTTTCCGATCACCTGAGAGACACCTTTATGATCACCCTCTCATAGGATGACGTTTGATGACCTCAAAGCTTTCATCTGATACCAGGGAGTTGTATTATCGCATGGTCTAAGGAATACAATATTTCACATAAGAAAAGCTTCGCAAATATGAACACGATGACACGATCTAATTGCTTCGCTTAGTTTGGGTCTGTCCATCATATCATTCTCCCAATGATATGATCTCATTATTAATCGACAACTCATGTCTATGGTTAGGAAACCTTAGCCATCATTAATCAATGAGCTAGTCCATAGAGGCATACTAGGGACACGGTGTTGTTCACAAACCACACAAGTATTAATGTTTCCGCTTAATACAATTCTAGCATTGAATATAAACTTTATCATGAACAAGAATTATAATAATAAGATCTTTATTTTTGCCTCTAGGGCATAATTCCAACAAAAACCCTAGTATGTGATTGAACTGAGATAAAGATTATTATGTCATATTGTTCATTATGTATGTGTGTTAGATTTCCTTCATCTTGATGTTAGGTGAAGCACGTCACTCCATATTTGTCTCACTAAGGACTAGATGGAGGGAACTACTTGTTGGTAGACGGAGGGGACATAGCACTTACAGTGATTATAAACGTGTTAACAATCCCTTACATATCAACTTGGGGAAGCAAGGAGAACTCATTAAGCCATGTCCATGCCAAGGGAGAAATCCCTTAATAGCGAGATAATACGATTGATGTCGTTTATCTGTCTGTTGTGGTTATGACGGATGATCTGAGTAGTGGTTGTTGCCTATTCGTCCATATATGAAGCTCCTCCCACACATATCATAAATGGTATTATTTATTATAATAATTTTGATCACTCTTTCTAATTACTAGTGGTGGATCCACTACTCCCTGAGAACTCTTTCCATCATCTTGCAGACTTTCGTAATCATACTCGCATGCTCTTGTTTAATTACAACTTTAGTTTACTTATTGTTCTCTTAGTTGAAAACTCAAAAATAACTTTTACACAAAACTCGCATTTTATCTTGTTACTTAGAATGTTATTTAGCATTACTATTTCAGTATTTAGTTCAAGTGTTATTAGACTTCAGACTCTTGCTCCATGTGGGATCGATATCTTTATTTCGAAACTAGCTACAAACGACCTGTGCACTTATAGTCATCAAGCTATTTTCTGACGCCGTTGCGGGAGAGCTAAGCGGTGTAGGTCTTTTAGCTTTTGTTTATTTATTTTAGTTTTGCTAGATTTTGTTTTAAACTTTCTTTATTTGCTGCATTTGTATTTTTTCTTTTGTTTACAAACCAAAAACCCATAAAAATATTTGTTACTAATCATGTCGTCCGAGATGAATACCTTTGAATAGGAAAACCTCGCAATGGAGGTGGAGTATCTGTTGGAATTATGCCCTAGAGGCAATAATAAAGATATTATTATTATAATTCTTGTTCATGATAAAGTTTATATTCCATGCTAGAATTGTATTAAGCGGAAACATTAATACTTGTGTGGTTTGTGAACAACACCGTGTCCCTAGTACGCCTCTATGGACTAGCTCATTGATCAATGATGGTTAAGGTTTCCTAACCATAGACATGAGTTGTCAATTGATAATGAGATCATATCATTGGGAGAATGATGTGATGGACAGACCCAAACTAAGCAAAGATATTAGATCGTTTCATCGTGTTCGTCTTTGCGAAGCTTTTCTCATGTCAAATATTGTATTCCTTAGACCATGAGATAATACAACTCCCTGGTATCGGAAGAAAGCTTTGAGGTCATCAAACGTCATCCTATGAGAGGGTGATCATAAAGGTGTCTCTCAGGTGATCGGAAAGTATCTGTTGGGTTGTATGTATCGAGATGGAATTTGTCCTCCCAAGTCGGAGATATACTTGGGCCCACTCGGTAATCGATATCAGCACGCTTGCAAGCATGTGGTTAAGGAGTTAATCACAAAGTGATATCGGATTACGGAACAGTAAAGTACTTCGTGAACGAGATTGAACTAGGTATGACGATCTGACGATCGAATCTCGCAAGTAAAATATCGCGAGACGAAGGGAATATATATATGGGATTGATTGAATCCTCGCATCGTGGTTCATCCGATATGATCATCGATGAATGTGTGGGAGTCAATATGGGTGCCTGCACTACCGTTGATTATTGATAGAAGATCATGTTCGCATATTCTCGAACTCAGCAGGTCACACACTTAACGTGTCTTGACGCTAGGATAGATTGGATACTTGGTTTATGAATTTTTGTTCGAGTCTCGGATGGGATCCGGACATCACGAGAGGTTCCGAGTGGTCCGAGAATAAGATTCATATAAAAGCGGTTTTTGGAGTTCGAATTGTTCCGGTTAATCGGTATTGTACCTAAGCTTTAGAACCTTCGGAAGGGACCAACGTGGCCCCACCTTCCGGGAGGGGCATGGGCCTATGAGGGATTGTCCTGGCCGCATTGGGCCAGGGCACAAGGCCCCATAGGGCCCGATTCTAGATAAGTTTAAACTCGTTTAAACTAGAGATAGGGTTTCTAGATAAGGGATAAGTTTAAATCGTTTAAACTAGAGATAGGCTTGGAGGATGGGCAAGGGCTGGCCCCCCCTCTATATAGAGGGCTGGTGCCCCCTCCACACCTACACACCTTCCTCCAAACCCTAGTTGCCTGCGCCCTCCTCTCTCCCTCTCGACTGCTTGTGGCGAAGCCTGCAGAAATTCTCCACCATATACACCACGCCGTCGTGTTGTAGATCCAATTCATATCTCCACCATACTTGCTGGTCCGAGGAGGAGGCGTCGAGTCTTTGCCGTGTGCATCTCACGGAGGCACCGCCACTTTTGGTGCTAGATCGGATCAGATCGCGAGGAGGAGAAGCGAGTACGACTACATCACCCACGTTCCGATTTAACGCTCCATCTGTAATCTTCAAGGGTATGAAGATCTAATCCAATCTCTCTCGTTGTTTGCATCTCCTAGATTAGATCTTGGCTTTCCCTCGTGAGAAAATTTTGATTTACTATGTTGCGAAACCCTTCGGGTATCGAGCTAGATCTATGCGTAGATGTGATTCACGAGTAGAACGCAACATGGTTGTTGCGCGTTGATGTTTTCTGTTGCAAGCCTCTTGTTTGTGTTCTTCTTATGGCGCGGGATAGTGAGATTGAAGCGTCCAGGCCAACCTTACGCGACGCCGTCATGACCGCTCCGCACTTGACGTGTGGCTTGTACCATACATGCGGCTAGTGGATGTCGGCTCTCACTATAGTTGTCATGGGATTAACACCGGAGTTTGGCAACCATAATATCACCATTGTGGCTTTCCGTAGGTAAGAATCGTTAGCATCTACTCCCAGAAGCCACGTAAAACATGCAACAACAAAGTAGAGGCGTCTAACTTGTTTTTGCAGGGAGTGTTTTCTGTGATATGGTATGGCCCAAGATGTGATGTGTATATTGTATGTGATGATCATGTTTTGTAATGTTTCACGACCTGCATGTCGATGAGTACACAACCGGCAGGAGCCATATGGTTGTCTTTATAATTGTGTATGACCTGAGTCAACTTCTTATACGCCATGTAATAGCTTTACTTTATCGCTAAGTAGTTAGCAATAGTTGTAGTTCTTTGTTCGTGGTGGAGGCAATCATGGTGGAGTGATGGAGATCATGCCGGAACGCACAAGATGGAGATCATTGCGCGAAGATTGGCTATACCATGTCACATAAAGTTATATGCATGTGATGTTTATCCTTTTATGTATCTTATTATGCTTAGATCACGACGGTAGCATTATAAGATGATTCCTCACTTAAAGATCAAGATAAAACTGTTCTCCCAAGTATGCACCGCTATGAAAGTTCGTCGTGTCCAAGCATCACGTGATGATCGGGTGCTATAGACTCTACGCCACATACAACGGTGCAAGCCGCTTTTGCACACGCTGAAATACTTGGTCTAGCTTGACGAGCCTAGCATGTACGTACATGGTCTCGGAACACAATAACCGAAAGGTTAAGCATGAGTCATATGAATGATATGATCGACACTTCGTTGTCCACCATTGAAACCACATCTCTTCTCGTGAAGATCGGATTAGGTGTGGTGAATTTGGATCGTGTTCACTAAACAACTTGAGGGATGTTGAATTTAGTGGGAGTTCATCTAGTAATTTGATTAAGTTGAACTATTTATCATGAACATAGACTAAATTGTACTTTCAAATACTGTAGATCACATGGACAAGTCCAAATTAAACTTCAACGATTTTTATGAGAAAGAAAAGCATAGAAACAATGGGTCTAACTTCACCAATCGGTTCCGCAATCTAAGAATCATTCTGTCATGGACAAAAGGACTATGTCCTTGAGAAAGCGTTAGGTAACCCTCAAGCTGCTTCGGCTGATGAGAAAGCTGTCTATCACAAGAAAGATGATTATGGTGTGATTAAGAGCACCATGTTGTTTGCTATGGAACCGAACTTCAAAATCGTTTTGAAAACTATCCTGCCCTTTGAGATTCTCGAGGAGCCGAAAACCATGTTTCGACTCAGCCCGCTCGAGAGATATGAGATCTCCGAGAAGTTCTTTAATCGCAAGATGGAGGAAGGGAGTTCCGTTAGTGAGCACGCCATTAAGATGTTGGGCTACACTCAACTCCTTGAGCAACTGATCGCAAGATTCCAGAGGAGCTCAAGATTGGTGGTTCTCGCAATCACTCCCTCCCAGCTACAAAAGTTTTGTAGTGACTCATAATCAGATTAGTTACACTGATACGATCACCGAGCTCTACGCAAAGCAGAAGGCTGCGTAGGTGGACATCAAGAAGGATAATCATGTGTTGATGGTCAACAAGCCCTCCTTTAAGAAAGTTAAAGGTGCAAAGAATCCCTTCAAGAAGGGCGGCGGCAAGCGCAATGCCCCTGCTGAGAAGAAGCTCAGGGCTGGTCCCAAGCCGGAAACTGAATGCTTCTATTGCAAGGACAAGGGTCACTAGAAGCGCAACTGTCCGAAGTATTTAGCGGACAAGAAGGCTGGCACCATCAAAGGTATATTTGATATACATGTTATTGATGTTTTCCTTACTAGCCCTCGTTGTAGTGCCTGGGTATTTGATACCGGTTCAGTTGCTAATATTTGTAACTCGAAACAGGAGCTACGGAATAGACGGCGGCTTGCGAGGGATGAGGTGACAATGCGCGTTGGCAACGGATCAAGAGTTGATGTGATGGCCGTCAGCACGCTCTCCTTAGTTTTACCTTCGGGATTAGTTTTAAACCTTAATAAATGTTATTATGTGCCTGCGTTGAGCATGAACATTATTTCTGGATCGTGTTTATTGCAAGACGGTTATTCATTTAAATCGGAGAATAATGGTTGTTCTATTTATATGAGTAACATCTTTTATGGTCATGCACCTCTTGTGAATGGTTTATTTCTTCTAAATCTCGAAAGGGATGAAACACACATCCATAACATTGAGGCTAAGAGATGCAAAGTAGATAGTGATAATACTACTTATTTGTGGCACCGCTGCTCAGGTCATATTGGTGTAAAGCATGAAGAAACTCCATTCGATGGACTTTTGGAGTCTCTTGATTTTGAATCATTTGACACATGCGAACCATGCCTCATGGGCAAGATGATCAAAACCCCGCTTCCTTATGATGGAGCGAGCAACGGACTTGTTGGAAATCATACATACCGATGTATGCGGACCGATGAGTGTTTCGACGCGCGGTGGATATCGCTATTTTCTCACTTTTACCGATGACTTAAGTAGATATGGGTATATCTATTTAATGAAACATAAATCTGAAACGTTTAAAAAGTTCAAAGAATTTCAGAATGAAGTGGAGAACCATCGTAACAGAAAGATTAAGTTTCTACGATCCGATCGTGGGGGCGAATATTTGAGTTATGATTTTCTCACGCATCTCAAAACAAGTGGAATCGTTTCACAACTCACGCCACCCGGAACACCACAGCGCAATGGTGTGTCTGAACGCCGGAATCGAACCCTATTAGATATGGTCTTATCGATGATGTCTCTTACTGATTTGCCGTTATCATTTTGGGGTTATGCATTAGAAACCGCTGCATTCACTTTAAATAGGGCTCCATCTAAATCCGTTGAGACGACACCGTATGAACTATGGTTTGGTGCTAAACCTAAGTTGTCGTTTCTTAAAGTTTGGGGATGCGAAGCTTACGTCAAGAAGTTGATGCCGGACAAGCTCGAACCCAAAGCGGAGAAGTGCGTCTTCATAGGATACCCTAAGGAAACTATTGGGTATACCTTCTATCACAGAACCGAAGGCAAAGTGTTTGTCGCAAAGGACGGTTCCTTTCTTGAGAAGGAGTTTCTCTCGAAAGAAGTGAGTGGGAGGAAAGTAGAGCTAGACGAGGTTATTGAACCTTCTCTTGAATTGGAGAGTAGCGCAGCACCTGAAATTGTTCCAGTGCCGCCTGCACCAACGATAGAGGAAGCTAATGACAAGGATCATGAAGCTTCAGACGATGCTGCTACTGAACGTCGCAGGTCGACAAGGTCGCGTGCCCCTCCTGAGTGGTATGGCAACCCTGTCTTGACTGTCTTGTTAGTAGAAGACAGTGAACCTACGAACTATGAGGAAGCGATGATGAGCCCAGACTCTGAGAAATGGCTAGAAGCCATGAAATCCGAATTGGGATCCATGAGCGAAAACCAAGTATGGACTTTGGTGGACCCTCCTAGCGACCGAAAGGCCGTTGAGTGCAAATGGATCTTCAAGAAGAAAACGGACGCAGATGGTAATGTTACCGTCTATAAAGCACGGCTTGTTGCGAAAGGTTTTCGACAAGTTCAAGGTGTTGACTACGATGAGACTTTCTCTCCCGTAGCGATGTTTAAGTCCATTCGGATTTTATTAGCAATTGTTGCGTTTCATGATTATGAAATATGGCAAATGGATGTCAAGACTGCTTTCCTCAATGGCAACATTGATGAAGAGTTGTATATGATGCAACCCAAGGTTTTGTCGATCCTAAGGATGCCGATAAAGTATGCAAACTTCAGCGTTCCATTTATGGATCAAGCAAGCATCTCGGAGTTGGAACCTTCGTTTTGATCAAGTGATCAAGAGCTTTGGATTTGTTCCAAATTGCTCTGACTTGCATCTACAAGAAAGTGAGTGGGAGCTCGGTGACGCTTACGGTACTATATGTGGATGACATATTGATTATTGGAAATGACATCAACATGCTTAACGATGTGAAGAGTTATTTGAACAAGTGTTTTTCAATGAAAGACCTAGGTGAAGCTGCTTATATATTGGGCATAAAATCTATAGAGATAGACAAAGACGCTCGATAGCTTTAAGCCGAGTACATACTAGACAAAGTTAAAAGGTTCGTAATGGATAAGGCATTAAAAGGTTCAAGGCCTATGTTGTCAGTAAGATATTGAGCAAGGCTCGGTGTCCAGCCACGGTAAATGATAGGAAGCTATGAGCAAAGTGCCTTATGCCTACCATAGGTTCCATCATGTATGCCATCTTGTGTACTAGACCGGATGTGTCCAATGCTCTTAGTTTGACGGCAGATATCAAAGTGATCCAGAGTGGAACATTGGACAGCCGTGAAGAACATCCTAAGGTACCAATAGGACTAAAGAAATGTTCTTAGTCTATGGGGTGATGAACATTTCGTCAGAAAAGGTTACGTCGATGCTAGTTTCGACAAACAAGGATGATTGTAAATCTCATGTGATACGTGTATATTTTGAATGGAGGAGCTGTGAGTGGAGAAGTGCAAGCAAAGCGTGATCGCGGATCTACATGAGAAGCGGAATACATGGTCAGCGAAGCGTCAAGTGAAGGAGTTTGGATCGAAACTTCATCACCGAGCTTGGCGTGGTTCCAAGTGCATTGGACCCATTGAGATATTGTGTGACAACACCGCGCCATAGCACTCGCTAAGGAACCAAGATATCATCCAAAGACCAAGCATATCAACCGCAAGTTTCATATAATTCGAGATTATATAGCGATGGAGATCCGAAGATCAGCAAAGTACATACAGATCTGAATGTCGCAGATCCATTGACTAAACCTCTTTCACGTAAAATATGATCAAGACCTCGGTGCCATGGGTGTGAGATTGTTGCCAAATGTGAACTAGATTATTGACTCTAGTGCAAGTGGGAGACTGTTGGAATTATGCCCTAGAGGCAATAATAAAGATATTATTATTATAATTCTTGTTCATGATAAAGTTTATATTCCATGCTAGAATTGTATTAAGCGGAAACATTAATACTTGTGTGGTTTGTGAACAACACCGTGTCCCTAGTACGCCTCTATGGACTAGCTCATTGATCAATGATGGTTAAGGTTTCCTAACCATAGACATGAGTTGTCAATTGATAATGAGATCATATCATTGGGAGAATGATGTGATGGAGACCCAAACTAAGCAAAGCTATTAGATCGTTTCATCGTGTTCGTCTTTGTAAGCTTTTCTCATGTCAAATATTGTATTCCTTAGACCATGAGATAATACAACTCGTTATCGGAAGAAAGCTTTGAGGTCATCAAACGTCATCCTATGAGAGGGTGATCATAAAGGTGTCTCGTGTGATCGGAAAGTATCTCTGGGTTGTATATATCGAGATGGAATTTGTCCCTCCCAAGTCGGAGAGATATACTTGGCCCACTCGGTAATCGATATCAACACCGCTTGCAAGCATGTGGTTAAGGAGTTAATCACAAAGTGATATCGGATTACGAACGAGTAAAGTACTTCTGTGAACGAGATTGAACTAGGTATGACGATACCGACGATCGAATCTCGGCAAGCAAAATATCGCGAGACGAAGGGAATATATATATGGGATTGATTGAATCTGGCATCGTGGTTCATCCGATATGATCATCGATGAATGTGGGAGTCAATATGGGTGCCTGCACCCTGTTGATTATTGATAGAAGATCATGTCCGCATATTCTCGAACTCAGGTCACACACTTAACGTGTCTCGACGCTAGGATAGATTGGATACTTGGTTTATGAATTTTTGTTGAGTCTCGGATGGGATCCGGGACATCACGAGGTTCCGGAGTGGTCCGGAGAATAAGATTCATATAAGGCGGTGCAGTTTTTGGAGTTCGGAATTGTTCCGTTAATCGGTATTGTACCGAAGCTTTAGAACCTTCCGAAGGGGACCAACGTGGCCCCACCTTCCGGGAGGGGCATGGGCCTATGAGGGAGTGTCCTGGCTGCATTGGGCCAGGGGCACAAGGCCCCATAGGGCCCAAATGATTCTAGATAAGTTTAAACTCGTTTAAACTAGAGATAGGTTTCTAGATAAGGGATAAGTTTAAATCGTTTAAACTAGAGATAGGCTTGGAGGATGGGCAGGCTGGCACCCCCTCTATATATAGAGTGATGGTGCGCCTCCCACACACACCTACACACCTTCCTCCAAACCCTAGTTGCCCGCCTCCTCTCCCTCCCGATTGTTTGTGGCGAAGCCTGCAGAAATTCTCCACCATATACACCACGCCGTCGTGTTGTAGATCCAATCCATCTCTCCACCATACTTGCTGGTCCTAGGAAGGAGGAGACGTCGAGGTGCTGCACGTGTGCATCTCACGGAGGCACCGCCACTTGTGGTGCTAGATCGGATCGGATCGCGAGGAGGAGAAGCGAGTACGACTACATCACCCACGTTCCGACGAACGCGTTCGTCATGCGAATCTTCAAGGGTATGAAGATCTAATCCAATCTATCTCGTTGTTTGCATCTCCTAGATTAGATCTTGGCTTTCCCTCTGTTCGCTTCCATAGAAAATTTTGATTTACTATGCTGCGAAACCCTTCAGTATCTATTAAAGAAGCGAGAAATACTGAATCAATGGCTGATAGGGGATCAAAAGCTAAAGAGAAGGCAACATCATATGAAGAACCTCCACCAAAACCGCCTGAACATATTGCTAATGAAGAGGTGACGCTTGACATTTCACCCTCTCAACAAGTGGAAGGTAAACCAAAAGGTAAGACTATATCTGAGCTACTCACTAATTACCTTAGCAATAATGAAAAGGAGATATTTGATCAAACAATTGAATCAACTACTTCTGGAAATAAAATTCCACGTACAAATAGTATTATTCTTAATGATATCTTATTCTCTAATAATGATTTCTATATGTCCCAAACTTATGATGATTGTTCTGAGGAGGGTTCGTGCCTAGACAGTGATTTTGGGGACTTTGGTGAGGAACTAGAAAATGAATCTTTCTATGAATATTGTGATGCCATTAACATGGTACCGGAATCCTCATTGGAAGAGGAGGATGGGTATTTTGAAGGACAAATGAGCAATATGACGGTAAGAGAAATGTAATCCCAAATAGTGGAATATGCTCAAAAGTTAATTTCTTTGGATACGATAGACGATCCAATAGTATGTCCTCAATGTCTGAAACTTGGGCACTACTTTCGTTTTCAATGCTCTGATACCTTTAATAAATCTTTAGTGTCTTATATTAATGGTGATACCACTAGTGAAGTATTAGAGTATGTTATCTTTGAAGGTGCCCATGAGCTGATAATACATGTCATATCACGTATTAATAGTGAAGATAGTATTCTCATAAAAATGGCTTATAAAACCCTGTAACATATTTCTTGGTATTGTCATGAACATTTTAGTGAGAATGCACTTATTATGAGGAGTAAGGCACAGAGTACAGCCGTAGTGCCCTATGTTAATCGTTTACAGGAAATCCCATTGGAGAAAGATGAAGTTCCTTCTCAAGAAGAGAATGAACACGAAGAAGAACTGCTAATCCTTAAGGATATGCAACTACTGGACATGTGGGAGCAGGTGGATTACTGTTCTGGTAATTTGCCAAGTTTATTCAAAGGGATGATGCAATATAATGGTAAGCCTGACAAGCTTTATGATTATGAATGCATTCCTCTTTTTAAAGAATTTTTATCAACCAATAGTCACATAAACAGTAATAATGTAAAACACTGGAATACATAGTTTATGAAAGGTCTCATGAGCTGCTTAGTAAAATTGGTATTATTATGAAAAGTAGCAATAATGAGGATTTAGCAAGGTATCATAATATTATGGATTATATTATCAATTATTGTCAAGAACATTTTAGTGGGAATGCACTTGTGATAAAGAGTAAGGAGCTATGTAAAACAATAGTTCCCGAAACTAACATTTTGCAGGAACCACTGGATAACGAGGAGGAACACCAAAAAGGTGAGGTTGAAGACAAAAATCTTTCTACTAATAATAAGTTTGTTTATGATGCCTCATTCTCTAGTAATGATTTTTATTATGGTGAAACTGAAGATAATTTATTTGCGGAGGCTTTATGCCTAGATACTCATTTAGAGAACACTAATAATGATAAACTGGAGATAAATCCTTATAGTATTAATGAGCAGGTTTCGGGAGAGCACATCTTTGATGAAATATTTGTTGATGATGCTTATTTTGTGAGTAGATTGATAACTCTAGAACTGATGAACTTGTTTGTAAGGGTGATGAACTAGAGAATAGAGACACTTTTGAATTTTCCCCTGCTGCTAAACATGAGCATTATGAAGTGTTCCCTCGTGATAGTGTAGCCCAAGAAGAGTACTATGAATTATATCTCGATGATGCTATTACAGGTAAAAGGCTTGAATTTACATGTAAATATTTAATCCTTTTGTTGAATCTATCTAGGGAGGTATGCTCACCACACATGGCGCATCAATCATCACTTGTGAGCAATAACACATTTATCTACATGACTCTGATGCACCGCAAACGGGTGAGACTTTGACCAGGCTATAATAGTAAGTGCTCCAAACCTATTTTGGAGGTAAGAATAAATAATTCTCTGGCTCCTATCTATTGAAATAATAATGGAGAAAATCCTGGCTACTTAGTTACAAGAAAGCGCTTCCCGGGAGGCAACCCAGAACTCATTAGGTGTCTTTCTTAGTTTTGTGTCTTGAGTCTTGATGCATTCATGTTGCATTGGTATTTTTATACTTTGCATGATTTGTTATTAGAGTTATCTAGTTGTAGTTTTCAAAAGGTAGAATTTATTGTTACTATGTGTTGCATAACTCGGTTGTACTCAAATACCGTTTTATACATGTTAATGTTGGTCGGAAATTTAAGCTATCATTTTTCTGTCAAAACATGGTGTTTAATTAACTTCTAGGGTAATAAAGAATTCTCGAAGAAACAGGTGAAGTTTGGCAATTCCAGGAGGTTTAATGACCAACTATACGGCGGGAATAAACTTTCCCGTCGTATAGTTACGGTCGTATAGATGTTCCAACATATCTCCTTCAGTTTTCGAAAGTTATAGAAGGTTTAACGACCAACTATACGACGAGACCGTTTTGGTCCGGCCGTATAGTTGCAGCCGTATAGATATCGACACCTGCTTTGAATTATTATTTCAGGTACTGCACGTTTGACGACCAAGTATACAGCGGGAAATATTTTTCCGGTCGTATAGTTGCTACGAACACGATTCCAAGGTTTGGGTAAGGAGCTTCTCCCATGTTCTAGAGAAGCCGAGCACATATAAGCAATAAAGTTCGACCTTAGAAACTTCCTAGACTGTAATTCTCTATAGAAGTTCATGTTTTCTTTTTTACTTTCTTTTTGTCGGTTGGGTGAATGAACTTCGTTCGTACACCAAACCGATGTCTTTTATTTTGTGTGTTATTTTTGTAGGGACTTGAACCTTGTGTGATGTTGCCTGTCAGAGATGACTTTGTTGGGAACCCCAAGAGTAAGGTATGATGAGCACAGCAGCAAGTTTTCCCTCAGTAGAGACCGAGGTTATCGAACCAGAAAGAGGAAGGAAACGTCACACAGGTGTTGCAAGCCACGCGGAGACCTGCACAACACAAACTCAAGACTTTGCCCTAACGAATCAGTGAGGTATTCAAGCTCACTGGTTTGCTGTAACAAAGGATTAAACATATGGTGTGGAAGGTAATGGTTTGCAGCAAGTAAACAAGTAACAGTAGAAGATGTATCAATGGTAAAGATTGGGCTGGGGTCCATAGTTCACTAGAGGTGCTCTCCTTAGATAAACAACATGAAATTAAGGGTAAACAAATTACAGCAGGGCAATTGACAGGAACTGAGCAAGGCATAACAATGCAATCACTAGTCAGAAAGATCCTATGAGATTCGATTAGGCAATAAAATAAGATACATAGATCGCCATCCAACTGCATCTATGACTAGAAGTCCACCTTCAGGTTATCATTCGAACCCCCTCTAGTATTAAGTTGCAAGCAATAGACAACTGCTTTAGGCAAAGTGTGTAAGGTAAACAATCCACATGTTCCATGAATAAGAGAATGTTTTTTCTCCCTAGTAGCAACAGCACATCTACAACCGAAGAGATTATTGTCACTTCCCTTGGAAACTAAAGGCATGAACCCACTATCGAGCATAGATACCCCCTCTTGGAGTTACTAGCAACTACTTGGCCAAGATAGCTACTAACAACGGAGAGCATGCAAAATCACAAACAACACAGACATGATAGAATCATAAATACAAAACCATTAATCGAACTAACATAATAATCTCAATATCCATCAGATCCCCGCAAACACAACATGCATGATTACAAATAGATTAGATCTTGATCATGAACGGAGCTCACAAGATCTATACATGAAAGCACAAAGGAGGAGATACAACCATCTAGCTACTACATGGACCCATAGTCCAAGGTGGAACTACTCACACATCATACCGGAGAAGGCCTCAGGATGATCTCCTCCTCCGGTGTCTTGGAAGAACTTTAGATCCCCCCGATCTAGGGACGACGGTGGCGGCGAATACAAAAGGTTTCGTGGAGATTTGATCAGGTACTTAGGGTTTCTGCATCGGGGGCTTCTTATAGGCGAAGGGGGAGGCCGAGGAGGCGGCCAGAGGGGCCACACCCCTCCTAGGCGTGGGGCAGGGCCCACCCACGCTTAGGAGGGTATGGCTGCCCTGGCCCGCTTCTTCGTCTCCTCTCTAGACTTCTCGTTCCCCACGGAAAGTAATTGACTTTGACGTTTGTCCCGTCCAATTCCAAGAATATTTCTTTACTAACTTTTCTGGAACCAAAAACAGCAGAAAACAGGCAACTGGAACTGTGGCAACTTGTTAATAGGTTAGTACCAGAAAACATGTAAAAATCACCTCAAAGTGTAGACAAAGCAAAGCAAAGTAGATACTAAACAAGCATGGAGCATCAAAAATTATAGATACGTTTCCGACGTATCAAGCATCTCCAAGCTTAACTCCTGCTCTTCCTAGAGTAGGTAAGTGATAAAAAGAATAACTTTTTAGGTGACATGCACCCTCACAATAAAGATCTAACCATTTGTAGACATTGAAAGATGGGATCAAAGAACTCTAAACATGTGCATGAAAGGTGGAGTTGTAACAATAGGACATAGTAACTATGCATGCAACATGATAAGTAACAAACAAATATCATGAATAACATGCATTGAAAAATGTTTGTTTGTTTCACATACATAAACATAGCATAGTGGCAATCAGCTTGTCCCTCATAGAGTAGCAAATAGATGCATAGGACACCTTCAAAGTTCACAAGGGTGACTAGAAACAAATAGCACAAGAACAAGTAATATCACAACATGCATCAATCAATAAGCTTTGGAACACTGCACACAGAATGACAACTATGCTCTCTTAATGGTGCCTAAAGGTAGAAGGTGGAGACTCAAATAATGGCGGAAGAAAAGTCTTTTATAAAGGAAGCATGGATTTCAAGTTTCAAAAGGAGCTTCCAAAAATTATGGTACTTGTTAGCTTTCAACCCTCATTGCCCCTATCATAAGCATCTTGAAGTGATTAAGGTTAAAGTGACAAAGATGGAGTATATGCTTGACGAAGTATAAGTTGGCAATCTCAAGTCCCTTAAATACGAGGGCCACACCTCATGCTACTCAACTTTAGTCACCTGTAAGTTCTTGTCATTGTAAGTATTTGCATATCATTGAGAACCGCCAACGGGGTACCCCTTGCACATGGTACAAGAGCTTTCCCATAACCAAAATGACAAGGCAAGCAGACAATGAGCATCTCAGCAATCTTCTTATTTACCATGGGAATATGGTGTTTTTTTCTCTCTTTCCTCTTTTCTCAATGTGTCTCTTTTTATAAGAAGAATGCTTCATAGATGTCACTATGGTGATGCTGCAAGTTTCCACCATGATTAGGCATGTCTTAGGCTAGCGGCTCAGGCGTTTCTCTAACACAGGATACAAACTCCATGGACTTACAAGTTCCCTCTTTATTTCACACCGGTGACAACCATAGACAAAAGATCATGATATCAACTGAGTACAAAGTACAAGTAAAATGTTGAAAATGTTCCCCGTGACAGCACGGTTCTGCTAATTCCAACGTATAAGTGCAAGCATATACAACATAGATGACACAATGGTTCAAGTTTATTAGGGGAAAAGAATATAAAGTGTGCCATCAAGTTCGTGAGGGCTTCAATCACTAAGTTTTCACATAACAAAATAGTTTTTAGTTGGAAGGTAGCTAAAAACAAGAATATACTTGGAATGGTGTAACACACCATGCATAGGAATTTATAGTGAACACTTTGGAATAACTTGGTTTCTTGGGAGTTGGAAGCATGAGTAGAACTTACTCATACAAGTGGAGGCTAGCAAAAGGCTGGGAGCAACCAACTAAGAGAGCAATAATGGCCATAATCATGCAGTGCAACAAAGCATACTAATCAAAGCAAAGAGTGGTACTACAAGTCAAGGACTAAATGATCATAGAGGCTAATGGTGACTTGTCATAGTCATAACATGGTGTGAGCATGTGCCAAGTCAACCCAAGCAAAGCATCAAAGGAGAAAACCACAATACTATGCTTTTGCATGCTAAAACAACACATAATTTCTTCAAGGCACACTAAGCAATCCCAATTGTTTGTAACAAGATATGCTACAGAAATAATCACTAAGCATAAGGTCAAAACAACCCCTAGCATGTCATGCTAAAGTCTAAGTCACAGTCAATGCAAGCTCCTCTTGCACTCTAAGCAAGAACTTACTACTCCTTTCCAACACCAAGCAACTTATTTGCAAAACAACACAACGAGAACGGGGGTCCAAACTACTCAAGTAAACTAAAATAAACTAAGCAAAGAAAATGAAAACTAAGACGCTCCAAGAACAACACAACTATGCATGAAACAATAAAAACGAAGTGTCTAGACATACCTGAGCTTTTTATTGATGAAGAAGGGGATGCCTTGGGCATCCCCAAGCTTTGACGCTTGTACCTATTGGATATTTCTTTGGATGACACCATGGTGGCATCACCAAGCTTGAGTTTTTGTCTATTATTCATATCATTTCATCATTCTCTCTCTACACCTAAAATTTTTCCTTCATACAAAACTTCACACAATCTTCAGTAGCAGCATTAGCTTATTCAAAAGATATTAGACCTCTGGCAAAGCTTTGAAACAGTAAGGATTTTCATTAAAAACACAAGCTACTATAGTAACTCCTTCAAAAAGCTCAATTCACCTAAAGAGAACTCAAAAAGGAATCAATAAGAAGCAAATGCAAATAATGGCAGAAATCTGTCAAAACAGACCAGCAGGTAGAAACCGATTTTTTCAAACATCTTCTGTTGCTCAAATCAAAAAGTGTTGAACTAACTAAAGTTATATAACATACTGAGGGATTTATTCGTAAATGTTCAGCTCAATCCGAGTTACAGAGACTCCTCACAATTTTTTTTGGTGGAGGATAGAAATCTGTTTCAGGACAACAACTCTCCAAATCTTACTTCCGTCTCATTAGAGGTTATTCTTGGCACAAAAAGCAAACAAAAAGGATAAGAAGAGGTTATTACTGAACTAATAACTTCCAAGACTTAAGGAAACTCTTGGGTTATATCCCAACAAGTACTTTTCTTTAACGCCTTTAAGTTAGGCACAAGAAGCAAGAAGAATCAAGTATTTTCAAATGAAGAAGCATTAACATCAAACCTTGATTTCAAAGGAGGAGCAAAAAGCAACTTCTTTTTTTCCTCATAGGGAAGTGTTCAATACCTTTCTTGAATGGAAAATAATATTTAATGGTGCCTTATTTTATATCAATGATGGCACCAATTGTTCTAAGAAAAGGTCTTCCCAAAGTAATAGGACAAGAAGCATTGTATTCGACATCCAAACCATAGAAATCAACAGGGACATAAGCATTGTTAACCATAATGAGAACATCATTAATGCTCCCCATGAGTTTCTTCTTAGCATTATCATTGACTGGGACATCCAAATAACAATGTTCCAAAGGTGGCAAATCAAGCATTTCATAAATCTTCCTAGGAATAATAGAGACACTAGAACCAATATCACATGAAGCTTTGAGATCAAAGTCATCCACTTGCATATTAATAATGGGTTCGCAACTATCTTCTACTTTCCTCGGAATATAAGCTTTGTGTTTTAGCTTCTCTTCATTAATCTTAACAAGAGCATTTGTAATGTGATTAGTGAAAGCAACATGCATATCACTAACATCAGGACTTCTAGCAAGCTTTTGTAGGAACATAATCACTTCAGAAATATTGCAACCATCAATATCAAAATCAAACTTAGCATCACTAGTAGTAGGCATAGTAGGAGTAGGAATAGGGACTACTTGAGGTTTACTGGTGATGGTGCACACTGTAACACCCCGTCCACTCCTGGGCTCGGGGGGTGTCACTCCTGGCATCTTAATAGGATATCTAGACTGGTCCCACAGACCAACACTAGTCTTTTCTGCGCACTTTGTCCTCACTCGTGCACTTTGATTCACTTCCTCCGGTCACCCATCCTAGAATTGCTCTAGGCCAAGCACGCTTAACCTTAGAGTTCTTTTCAATGAGCTTGGAAAAGAAGTTGCAACTTGTTGGTATGAGTATTCTATCAATCCTATTAAGCCATGTGCCTGGTCTCACATACACCCACCTTTAGAAGATCGATGCCCTCATCGATCAAGCACACTGTGAACGTTCCCTCTTGGCACACGTCTGTCGTCCGGTCTTGAGACATGTTCCATGCCGTGTCCACTCCGGGCCACACGCGCCATGCTTCACATGTCCCGCCACTGACCCGCACACACCTGTTTAACCGCGAGGATCGGCTCTGATACCACTTGTAACACCCCGTCCACTCCTGGGCCCGGGGGGTGTCACTCCTGGCATCTTAATAGGATATCTAGACTGGCCCCACAGACCAACACTAGTCTTTTCTGCGCACTTTGTCCTCACTCGTGCGCACTTGCTACCACTTCCTCGGTCACCCATCCTAGAATTGCTCTAGGCCAAGCACGCTTAACCTTAGAGTTCTTTTCGAATGAGCTTCCGGAAAAGAAGTTGCAACTTGTTGGTATGAGTATTCTATCAATCCTATTAAGCCATGTGCCTGGTCTCACAAACACACTATTGTTTCTATCAATTTTAGCTTCCCTTTCCCACTTGGCATGAAGTTGAGCTAACAGCCTAACATTTTCATCAATAGTAACTTGTATGGCATGACCAGTAGCAAAGGTATTTTCCATAGTTTTAGGTTTAGCAGCCATTTTATTAACCAAGGAAGTTTGAGCTTCAGACAAAGAGGATATATTAACATTTAAAAGCTTTTCCTCTATAGCTTTATTGAAAGTGGTTTGTTTACTAATAAAGTCTTTGAGCATGACCTCAAGTTCAGAGGGGGCACTTCTAGCATTGTTGTAGGAGTTTGCATAGGAATTGCCATTGTTAGGAGGATAAGGCCTATAATTGTTGTTACTACCAAAATTATTCATGTAGACATTGTTGTTGAAATTGTTGTTTCTAATGAAGTTCACATCAACTTGCTCCTCCTGAGCAACCAAAGAGGCTAAGGGACACTATTAGGATCTAGAGGAGATTTCCCAATAACAAGCATAGCCATAATAACATCAATCTTTTCACTCAAAGAGGAAGTTTCCTCAACAGAATTTACCTTCTTACCATGTGGAGCTCTCTCAACATGCCATTCAGAGTAGTTAACCATCATATTATCAAGGAGCCTTGTTGCAGCACCCAAAGTGAGGCCCATAAAGGTACCTCCAGCAGCGGAATCCAAAAGATTTCTTGAGGATAAGTTCAAACCTATATAAAAAGTCTGGATAATCATCCAAGCAGTGAGTCCATGATTGGGGCAATTCTTAACCAAAGATTTCATTCTTTCCCAAGCAGGAGCAACATGTTCACTATCAAGTTGTTTAAATTTTATAATGTCACTTCTCATAGATATAATCTTAGTCGGAGGATAGTATTTTCCAATAAAAGCATCTTTGCACTTAGTCCAAGAATCAATACTATTTTTAGGCAAGGATAGCAACCATTCTTTAGCTTTTCCTCTCAAGGAGAAGGGAACAAGATCGAGCTTAATAATATCTCCATCTACATCCTTATACTTTTGCATCTCACAAAGTTCAACAAAGCTATTGAGATGGGCAGCAGGATCATCAGAACCAGCACCAGAAAATTGCTCTCTCATAACAAGATTCAACAAATCAGGCCTAATTTCATAAAAGGTAGCATCAGGAGCAGGTGGAGCAATAGGTGTGCTAAGGAAATCATTGTTGTTGGTGCTAGTAAAGTCACACAACTTGGTGTTCTCAGCAGAGTTCATTTTGGCAAAGGTGGGCAAGCTAAAAATAGCAGCAGCAGCTAGAGCAGGAACTAATTTTTTGTATTTTTTAATAAGGCAAGCAAACCAAACTAGACTATTTTTTTGGTTTTTTTTGGAAAGAGGCAAACAAAACCAAGCAAAAGAAACAAAGCAAACTAAAAACAAAGTAAAGAGAAAGGAAGTGGAAGACTCCCCTTGTGAAGACGTCCTCAGCCTCCCTGGCAACGACACCAGAAAGCTTATTGCCTGTCAGAGATGACTTCGTCGGGAACCCCAAGAGCAAGGTATGATGAGCACAACAGCAAGTTTTCCCTCAGTAGAGACCGAGGTTATCGAACCAGAAGGAGGAAGGAAACGTCACACAGGTGTTGGAAGCAACGCAGAGACCTGCACAACACAAACTCAAGACTTTGCCCCAACGAATCAGTGAGGTTGTCAAGCTCACCGGTTTGCTATAACAAAGGATTAAACGTATGGTGTGGAAGGTAATGGTTTGCAGCAAGTAAACAAGTAACAGTGGAAGATGTATCAATGGTAAAGATTGGACCGGGGTCCATAGTTCACTAGAGGTGATCTTCTTAGATAAACAACATGGCATGAAGGGTAAACAAATTACAGTAGGGCAATTGACAGGAACTGAGCAAGGCATAACAATGCAATTACTAGTCAGAAAGATCCTATTATATTCAATTGGGCAATACAACAAGATACATAGACCGCCATCCAACTGCATCTATGACTAGAAGTCCACCTTCAGGTTATCATCCAACCCCCCTCTAGTATTAAGTTGCAAGCAACAGACAACTGCTTTAAGCAAAGTGTGTAAGGTAAACAGTCCACATGTTCAAGAGATAGGTTGCCGGGAGAGAAGGCCTCCGGGATGGTCTCCCCTCCGACAGGGTGCCGGGAAGAACTTCAGATCCCCACGACGGTGGCGGCGACTACAGAAGGTTTCGTGGAGATTTGATCGGGTACTTAGGGTTTCTGCATCGGGGGCTTCTTATAGGCGAAGGGGGAGGCTAAGGAGGCGGCCATAGGGGCCACACCCCTCTCAGGCACGGGGCAGGGCCCACCCGCGCCTAGGGGGTATCGCTGCCCTGGCCCGCTTCTTCGTCTCCCATATGGACTTCTTGTTCCCCAAGGAAAGTAATTGACTTTGACGTTTGTTCCGTCCAATTCCGAGAATATTTCTTTACTAACTTTTTTGGAACCAAAAAACAGCAGAAAACAAGCAACTGGCACTGTGGCAACTTGTTAATAGGTTAGTACCAGAAAACATGTAAAAAGCACCTCAACGTGTAGACAAAGCAAAGCAAAGTAGATACTAAACAAGCATGGATCATCAAAAATTGTAGATACATTTCCGCCGTATCATGTGAAGACGTGTACTGTGGTGTCGACCGTGCAAACACTCGCATGAGCCACTTGGTTGCTTCAAATTAACATGCTTACATATTAATGGCTCGTAAAACCTTCTAAACTCGAACCTCTCCTAATTAAGCACATAGGGACTGCACACTCGTGTTTCATGTTTTGTCTTAGTTGCACTTCATCAAAATCTGGGAGTATTTATAACTCTTGGACCTAGTTTGTTGACTTAAGTGTGGTGCTTAGGTTGATAAGACGACTCAGTGGGACTTGTATTTTTATTACTTGTGAGCTAAACCCCATGCCTTCAAAAACACAAAATGTTTTATTTTCTTCTTAGTTTCCAAGCAGGTTCTCAAGGAAGGCAACCACTAGGCCATCTCAAGAAATATAAGTTAAAGTAAAGGTTCTTTGTCCATCAAAAGAGATCTTACTTGTACCTCAACGGTAAGTGTTTCACCCTTGTTTTCAACTAAGCTTGGGGAGGTAGCCACTTATCACACTCTTTTGGAAACCGTATTTTTTCTTTTCTTTTGCTGATATACTCAAGTTTGGTTCTTGCAAAGTTCTAAGCTTGGGGAGGTTACTTCTGCATGTGTAGAGTCTTGTGCAATGTTCATATTCGATGAAGGTTTAATGCAATCATTTATCCCGCTGTTTTTGAATGCTTGCTTAAGTGAGTCTAGTTTTGTATTTATACGGGGATATACTTACTCATGATAGGCACCATAAGAGTTGACTTAGATCTTGTATGCATCTTTCCAAATTGTTGATCAAGCTTGTGACAATATTTGTGATCCTCTATAAAACATTGCCACAATCCCTACACTTGGAAAGAATGAATACTTGATCAAGATATTTTGAAATTTGTTGGTTGTCACCTAATAGCTTTGTCTTAAATAAATAATTTATGCTCGACCCATAGTGTCAAAACAATAGATTGATAGTTTGCTTACGGAAGGGGTTGTCAATTGGAAATGATATTTCAAAGTTTTGAGTTATATGCTAAATAAGGTGTTGTTTAATTGTCTTAAGAGTTTATCCTTAAAGGTACTCAACACCATAGATGTGATGATCGACTTGATAGTACTCTTGATATGTTGATTAAAGTATGATGTTGCTTTATGCGTGTCTGCACCACTGTTGCACTCCATGGAGGGCCAACGACTCCGCTGGCCTATAAATGATCTACCAAGAGAGAAATCTCAGATTTTGGCTATGAGTTGATTAAACATCTATAACAACAATGTTATGATGGGTAAGAGTTTTGGCTTTCTCATGGGCCCGCATTCAAAGCAAAAGAGGGAATACTCCTATGACCATTATGAGAAATCATTATACCAAAAATGTAAACCTTGGTAATGGTCACGAGTACCCATTCTTAGTCTACACAATTTGATTAAACACAATAAATTTTGGCATGATCTTATTACTAATGAACTGAAGTTTTAGAAAGACAAAGAATAGAAAATGAGTGTTTGATAGCCATGATTCATTGATGTGGATGACCAAATGAGACACTCTAATGCTATGCTTTGTTTGACATGTTCTCGCATTTCATTTTGGCATAACCGATGTTTGCACTTGAGAGCCTTAACTAGATGACATGATTGGATAGAATTGATAAATTTTATTCCTATTTATGCTTGAAATCTATTTGTGACTAAGTTTTGTCTCATAAAAATAATAATATGAAAAGTTATACAAAAGGTGCAATAAGAGGATCAAAAGTTTGTTTGCAAGTTAGATTCACTATTGACATGGAGCATATAAGTTTTGATGAATCTTTAGTGGTCTTTATAACTGATCTTGTATTGGCTTGTATGAGTACATATTTACTCTCTTTGAGCTTGCAAGAAAAATAAGGATGCAAGGCATACTGAAGTTTCAATGACAAGCAAAATTCCGCTCATATTATTCATCAATAGTTACTGCTCGGGACGGGCATAGTCTAAGATTGGGGAGGTTGATGAGTGGAATTTATGTACACTTTTATAGAAGTATTTATGCATATCAACCACCCATCTCATGCTTTATCTAGCTGTAGTTATGCCAAATATGCATGGTTTCTGTATTCATTCATTTTCATATGAGCTTTGCACATTTAGTAGTTTAGGTAGAATTTTATCCCGATTCCTTGTCTTTGACATGTGTGTAGGTGTTAATGATGATTATGTATGAAACAAAGACAAAAGGAACAAAAGGAGCATATTATGGAGGAGCTGCAGGGACCAGACTTAGCCATTTGCGAGGTTGGAAATGTGAATTTTCCACTTTCTTTAAAATGAAGATCTAAGATCATAGGATTGTAGCCCTCGTCGATACGAATCCAACGATCCCAAGAACACCCAAAATGTAGTTCATATGAAGAAATGGCGACCAAAATACTGAAGAGTCCGAAGGTTTAACGACCAACTATACGGCGGTAAAAAAATTCCGGCTGTATAGTTGCGAAAAAGGTCGGAAATGACTTGTTTTTTACCCTGGACTGATCCAAAACTTTCCCTAAGCCATATGACAGTATTGGGGTGACCTAGGGCACTTCTAAGGCTTATATAAAGGTGGGAGGAGCCAAGAGAGAGGCACCAATCCATATTCTCCACCACGACGGAGCCCTGCCGCCGTGCCACCGCCATAGCTGCCTCCAATCATATCTACACCATCACCATCACACAATAGGAGAATGGACTAGAATCTTGAAGGCCTCCACATCAATAATCTACATCATCATCTTCATCAACAACGTCTCCATCACCGACCCCTTTGGTTACTTGTTGTAATTCTAGATTAAATCTTGGATTTGCACTTGTCCTCAATTGTATCATCATACTTCATCCATATTATATCCATGATGTTGATTGCCTTCATGTGTGAGTAGTTTCCTTTGTTCTTGGCGAGATGGAGAAACCCTAATATGTGATTGAAATGAGATAAAGATTATTATGTCATATTGTTCATTATGTGTCTGTGTTAGATTTCCTTTATCTTGATGTTGGGTGAAGTGCGCCACTCAATATTTGCCTCACTGAGGACTAGATGGAGGGAACTACTTGTTGGTAGACGGAGGGGTGATAGCACTTACAGTGACTATAAATCTGTCAACACTCCCTTATGTGTCAACTTAGGGAAGTAAGGAGAACTCATTAAGCCATGTCCATGCCACGGGAGAAATCCCTTAATAGCGAGATAATACGATTGATGTCGTTTATCTGTCTGATGTGGTTATGACAGATGATGTGAGTAGTGGTTGCTCCCTATTCGTCCATATATGGAGCTCCTCCCATACATATCATAAATGGTATTATTCATTATAATAATTTTGATCTCTCTTTCTAATTACTAGCGGTGGATCCACTACTCCCTATAAAATCTTTCCATCATCTTGCAAACTTTCATAATCATACTTGCATGCTCTTGTTTAATTACAACTTTAGTTTACTTATTGTTCTCTAATGTGAAAACCCAAAAAATATCTTTTACACAAAACTGACATTTTATCTTGTTACTTAGAACGTTATTTAACATTACTATTTCAGTATATAGTTCAAGATTTATTAGACTTCAGACTCTTTCTCCCTGTGGGATTGATATCTTTATTTCAAAACTAGCTACAAATGAAATGTGCACTTGCAGTCATCAATATTATTTACCAAAATTAATTGCAACTTGTGTGTTATCACCTATGTTCTTAAAAGGAGACAGTAAAGAATATTTTATCAAGAATAAAAGATGTTATTATCATCCTAAGTGGCGGTAAGTATTAAGATTGGTAATGGAATATAGGATTCCATGTGCAGTGATATTCACCAAATAGGAATTAATAACCCATGGCATTAGTGATTCTAGCGCCGTATAATATGTGTTAACCATGGGATCTGGAATAGCACGAAGAAGTCAGCTGGATCTTCTTTCTTTCGTATGTTGGCGGATGACCATATCACGACGCTGGATTCCTTGTGAGGACTTAGTATATGGGTGGGACCCCTCAGTGCCCTGTGATCTTGGTATCTAGATTATCTGTGAGGGGCTGTCGGAGGTAGGTCTGCCATTTTGTTGGGGGATACCAGGGACATGATCTGCTCACTAGAGTCCTCAAGGGGTTATGAAGGTTATATCTGCCTATATGGGGGTTAACAGAGGTATTTCTACTTGAGGAGTCGTGTTGGCATATGGGGTAACGCAGAAGGGCAATGATTAGCTTGAATCATCTACTATGCCCACATCAAGGAATTGTGGACAAGAAAGTACGCTCGGTTGTGCAACAAGGATTTGATCTCTTATGGGTAAAGCAACACACCTCTGCAGAGTGTAAGAATTGTGACATGTTACTCCCTATTTCGGGAAGGAGCTACGAACGTGGCAAGAAAGGAACTCGATGAAGTTCTGTTCAACCTGTGAAGACTGATGGGCATAGTTTTTGATATTAAAAATAACCTTTGAAGAAATGTTTACAAAAACTGCATAGTGTTAAAGCCTTATAGTCTGAGGTGGTAGATAGAGCATCAAATTTCCCACCTTGCATATAATGAACTTGTTGGGTAACGTTGTTACTCACCCTTTCCTTTGATCCCCTAATTAGACTCCAAGGAGCCAGAATATACTCCAAGTTATGCTACTGAAGGCCAGGATGACGTCTGCTGCGAGGAGCCAGACCTTTTCGGTGGAGTTAAAGGGGTGGACTACGAGATACGCTATGGAGTTGAAGGCAACAAGTCAGAGTAGTTGTCATGTTATTACTAGTACTTAAGTTGAGCCGAGCAGCATAAACTTTATAGAATAAGTTGTTGAGATCAAGTCATCTAGGTCGTTTGAATCTTTGGTTCTTTCGCTAAAACATATTAAATAAGTTGTGTACGGTTTGTAAGTTCGAACCACTTGGAAGTACCGATCTTTTGGTATTGTAATAATATTGTGTGTATGTTTGTAATTTGGACCCGCAATGTTTTTTTGTACCACTCTGAGGGACGGAATGGTGTTGTGTGAGTGTTATGTCAACGACTATAGTATACTACACGTGCAGTGGTATGATGGGTCACCGCAGAGAGAGAGAGAGAGGGGGGGAGAGAGAGAGAGGGGTAAGGCAACAAGGCGGAGGCGCGACCTCTCCCATGATGGAGGTGGAATTGGGGGACACCACCGATGCGAGGATATTTGGAGGTGCGAGGATGCTTAGGGGCAGGCTCTTCCATGGCAAAGCTTGCCAGAACCTTTCTGACGCCCAACCTCATATGGGTGCATACATAATTTCTCATGCCATGGACATCACTACAGCTCTAATCTACAACGATTAAGCAATTCTCTCCTTTCTTTTCTTGCCCTATAAATTCTCTTGATTTTTTGTGCATTCACCCCTACTAACTGAATTGGTTTCCTTCCCACTCCTTATGAACTAATCTACCTTGAGGACATGATGCATGTTTTAAGCGTTGACGAGACTACTTTGGTTGGAGAGGCAGGTATCACAAGAGGATGGCACATAGGCCTTTGCCTCACTAATAGTTGGCCAACAACTCAGGATCAAGCAATTCAACCAAGGTAAGATATTGGAGTAAAACAGACTACACCATAATATATTTTATTAATCAAGTCTCTCAAAACCACACCTTTATCAGAACCTTCAAAAATATCACACCCGAGGAATGTATTAACAAAACCACACCTTTACTGACAAACCATTTCACAACACCACATTTAGTGGGTAAAGTACAAAGTGTGGCTTGTAGAAATATTAGGTCATATAAAGTGTGAAATACACTCTTAGAAGTGTGGTTTCTTGATGTTTTTTTTTTGACAAAACATGTCATGTTTTTGAGAAACTTAGTCTAGTTTGTATCTACTTTAGTTTGATTTCCTCCAATTCTCAAATTTGGTGATTGCACCGGTGGCTATGTACTTTAATCACTTTTCCAACCTTCTTCTTTGTTAGGTTCTTGATCAAAGTTTCGTTCATGTACCCAACCAGTAGCTTATGAATTTGGATCAATGTAGCAAAGTAATTAAAATCAATTGATTTCCTAGGGCTAGCCCATCATATTGTTTGAAGCAATTAGGATGCTATCGAAAAATCCATGGGTCGCCCTCAGGTTCGGTCTTGACATTTCAGGGGCCTAGGGAAAACTAAAACCTAGGCCCCTTATAATATAAAAAGGACAATAGTCTGTGACCACGCATATATATGTTGTGTTTGAGAAAAGGGTCAAGTGTTTGATGGTTTCTTTATATGTGGCACACGAGAGTTCAATCGACAAACTAGAGGGTGGTAATACCATCGAAGTTTTGGCCAATTTTGTATGAGACTAGAACCCATGCCACTTAATATAATCATAAATAATGTTACCAATATATGTATTTTAGGACAAGTAATTTGTATTTTTTTAATTTGAAGAAGTTGCATAAACTTTTAAAATTTAAAAACATGTGTCTTTCAAACAATTTAATTTTTTAGGAACATACAAGTGCATCCATTTAATTTTAAAAGGGATCGTAAAATTGAATCTCATGTGTTGGACTTTAGGCTACCGGCATATGTTGCTCAAATGGTTTGCAGGCTGAAATAATTGGAGATATGAACCCTAGTGAGGGCAAACCATTTTAATCTCTTCTTTTTGTGTAGTTTCTTCTTCCTCAAACACCATATCATCAATCTCTTCTGCATCAAACCCAAGGCGCAGCATGCCATCGATATCCTATGATTTCTTGTTGTTGGGTCTGCAACATAGAAATAAAAAATTTCCTACGATGGGAACTGTATACGCCATGATCCAGCTATGTAGATATAATCAACGAGTGGATATACATCTAGAATACATACCCTTGAAGACCGAAAAAGCTTTACGAGTATGGACTCGTTGGTGATGTAGTAATGCCAATCTCAAGATCGTGTGGAAGTCCGGCAACACTGCAACTCAGCAGAGCATCCGTGATCGCACACACGTCCGGGACCCAGACAACCTCCGTGTCCTTGCAACAGCAATGCAGCGGAAGCATCAAGTCCTTGCTCCAGAAAAAGTCACCAGGAACATGTATCTCGCTAAGCCGAGACCATGTGGGAATAGTACTAGAGGGGAGAGAGATCCTTCACGAGGAGTTTTGAGTGAGAGAGAGAGGGAGAAGGGGGCACCCCAAGGGCCATGGCCGGCGTCCAAGGTCTGCCCCCACCCCTTCCTCCATTCATGTGAGTGGATCTCCCACTCACAAAATGACTCTCCATTTCCTCCACTCAAAATCCCACTCAAAATCCATTAAATTCCCACCAAATTTAATGTAATCTCTCACTAAATAAAACTATTTTATTTATTTAGAATTTTTTCAATTACATTAATTAACAAACATTCACATAAAATCGCTTGCTACTTTTCAATTTCACATGCAGAACCAATTTTAGCAATTACACCTGAAACAATTTCGGTGTCCATTGAAATAATTCCAGCGCTTTGATATTCTTTTTCTAGCAACTCATTTGCTCCAAATGGTGTCGATATCCCTTAAGTGTGTCACCCTACGGTTGAACCGAATAATGCAGACATGATCGAGACCCCTCTTCGATCAATAATCAGTAGCGGGACCTGGAGATCTCTACTAACTCCTACAAATTCAACGATGACTTCTTGTGATCGTGAGAACCTTAACATTGCAACTAAATCCTTTTGTCTTGTAATATTTTACATGTCCGAGATTCGATCATCGGTATCCCTATACCTAGTTTGATCTCGTTACCGACATGTACTCTTTTATCGTTCCCGTGATATTACATTCTAGTGATATCCTATTGGAGATATGATCTAGAGGCAGTAATAAATATAGTTATTATTATATCTTTGTGTTTATGATAAATGTTTACATTCATGCTATAACAGTATTAACAAGGAAACATTAATACTAGTGTGATTTGTAAACTAAATTAGAGTCCCTAGTAAAGCCTCTTCATTATACTAGCTTGTTGGTTAATAGATGATTGTGGTTTCCCTATCATGAACATTGAGATGTTATTAACAACAAGATCATATTATTAGGAGAATGGTATGATGGACATACTCCTATAGATAAGCGTAGCATAAAGATCAAGTCATTTTAAATAGTTCAATTGCTATATGCTTTCTGATACATAGTAACCTAATTCCTTCGACCATGAGATCATGCTTATCACCATCACCGGAAGGATGCTTTGATGACATCAAACACCACACCATAACTGGGTGTCTATAAAGGTGGCATTGAGTGTTTGGAAAGTATGGGTTGAGACGCATGAATCAAGAGTGGGATTTGTCCATCCATATGATGGATAGATATACTCTGGGCCCTCTCGGTGGAATGTCATCCAATTAGCTTGCAAGCATGTGACTGGCTCACAAGGGATCACATACCACGGGAACGAGAAAAGAGTACTTATCAGTAACGAGGTTGAACAAGGTATGCAGAGATACCGACGATCAAAACGCCGGATAAGTAAACTATCGTGAGACAAAGGGAAATTGGTATCGTATGTAAGTGGTTCATTCAATCGCAAAGTAATCGTAGAAATATGTGAGAGCCATATGAATTTCCAGATTCCTCTATTTGTTATTGATCGGAGAAGTGTCTCGATCATGTCTGCATAATTCACGAACCGTAGGGAGACACACTTAAGGATTCGATGTTGTTGAGTAGTTATGGAATGATGAGTAAGAGACCGAATGTTGTTCGGAGTCTCGGATGGCATCCGGGATATCACGAGGAGATCCGGAATGGTCCGGAGAATAAGATTCACATAAGGAAAGTCCTGTTTCGGGGTTGGAGAATGGTTCCGGTGTTTTCATCGGGAATGTTCTAGAAGGTTCCGGAAGGTCCCAAGACTCGGAGGTAAGGGTACATGAATGTGTCATTACAAGTTGGAATGGTTGCATCATGTACTAGGTGTTATCGCTGAGCAAAATAAAGGGATAAATCAAATCCTAGTTTGAAAAGTCAAACGCCAATTTGAAAAGTCAAACGACAAGTTTGCTTGGTGGAGGGAGAGTAGGAAACCTACTTGGGGAGGAGTTCCTCTTCCTCCACCACCGGCCAAGGAGGCCGAGTTGGGGAGGGACTCCCCTCCCCTTGGCCGCGCCCTCCCACCTATATAAGGAGGGGCAAGGCTGCCCCTCCAAGACCTACACCTCTCTCCTCTAAACCTAACCCTAGCCACCGGCCTCCACCAAAGTCGTCGCCGCCCTAGGGTTTGCCCAAGCCGCCGACTTGGGGCAATCCCCTTGCCCTAGCCGCCGGCCTAGCTCCCTCTACTTGGTGCCTCTAAACCCTAGATCGCTAAGCCTCTCTCATAGTCCACCATACTCGCTCCGGCTTAAGGCGAAGCCCTGCGAGATCTCCCCTCTACTTCCGGTACCACGCCGTCGTGTTGCCGGAATCGCGAGGAGAGTTGTACTACCTCCGCTGCCTGCTGGAACAAGGGAGAGGAAGGTCTTCATCGAGTACCGAACGTGTGACCGATCAAGGGAGCGCTGCTTAACGCGCCCGGAAGGATCGTCTACACGATCTTGAGATCGAGAAGAGTACGACTACATCACCCACGAGAATCCGCTCTCGTTAACCGCTTTGGAATCTTCGAGGGTGAGTTCCCCTATCGACTCGTTGCTACAATCTAGTAGATAGATCTTGGCTTGTTTGTTTGCATGCGATAGAATTTTTTTGTTTTCCATGCTACGAACCCCTACATCTCCATCACTTGCTTGCAAGCTATATCAATGTGATATCACCGATAGGTCCTAGAGTATATCTCTCCGTCATTTGGATGAACAAATCCCACTATTTATCCATGAGCCTCTACATAACACTATCATAGTATCTGAACTCACCTTTATAGTCACCCTATTACGGTGTGACGTTTGATGTTATCAAGCTACTCTTCATGTGTTAGTAATTGGCATGATCTCATGGTCTAAAGAATAAAGTTACTTTTAATGATGTTATAGCAATTTAAACATAATGACTTTGATTGTATTACTAAACTTCGGATGAATGTTCATCACATCATTCCACCAATGATGTGACCTTGTTATTAACAACATCCAATGTCCATGATTAGGAAACCTTGATCATATTGTTAATCAACGAGCTAGTTTATATGAGAGGGATAACAAGGAACGCTTTATTTGTTTATTAAACACACATGTATTAACGTTTCTGATGGCCCACAAATATAGGGGGTCGCAACAGTTTTCGAGGGAAGTAAAGCCCAAATTTATTGATTCGACACAAGGGGAGCCAAAGAATATTTATAAGCCTTAACAGATGAGTTGTCAATTCAGCTGCACCTGAAAATAGTCTTGCTCGCAATAGTTTATCAGTAGCAACAGTTTTGTAGTAGCAATAGCAAAATAATAACAGCGGTAAAATAAGTAGTAACAATTGTAATGAACAGCAGGATTAAAGTGCGATAGGCATAGGGATGGATGGACGAACGTTGCATGGATAAGACAATTCATGTAACAATCAAGGCAAGGGTATTTGCAGATAAATAAGATAAAGCATCCAAGTACTAAGTAATCATAGGCATGTGTTCCATATATAGTCATGCGTGCTCGCAATGAGAACTTGCACAACATCTTTTGTCCTGCCAGCCTGTTGCAGCGGGGCCTCAAGGGAATCTACTGGCAATTAAGGTGCTCCTTTTAATAAAGCACTAGAGCAAAGCATTAACACTCCATGAACACATGTGATACTCACATCATAGTCATCCCCTCCGGTTATCCCAATTTCTATCACTTCGGGGCCTCGGGTTCCGGACAACGATATGTGTATACAACTTGCAGGTAGGATCATAAACAATAATATCATCATGAATCAATAACATGTTCAGATCTGAGATCATGGAACTCGGGCCCTAGTGACAAGCATTAAGCATAACAAGTTGCAACAATATCAAAAAGCACTAACACTAGATACTAGGCACCATGCCTTAACAATCTTATGCAATTACATGAGAAATCTCATCCAATCCCTACCATCCCCATAGCCTACTGCGGGGGATTACTCACTCATGGATGGGGGAATCATGGATGGTTGATGGAGAGGCGTTGGTGATGATGATGGCGATGATCTACTCTAGTTCCCCGTCTCAGTGGTGCCGAACGGAGTTTCGGTTCAATCATGCTCGTGGTGGCGCAATGTAACTCTTCTCTTGAAATTGTCGACCCCCCCCGGTGTTTTTAGGTCAGAGGGTATATGTAGGTGAAAGGATAGGCCGAGGCGGAGTCCGAGGTGTCCACATCATGCCCTGGCGCGGCCAGGCCCGGCCCGCGCCTGGGGGTGGTGTGGGCCCCTTTGGCCTCTTCCTCCCTCCATCTTCTGGCTCCGTGAGTCTTCTGGGGAAATAGGTTTTTCGGCATATTTTCTGGGATTTTCCTAAAATTTGATTTCCTACACAAAAACGAGACACCAAAGCAATTCTACTGAAAATAGCGTTAGTCCATGTTAGTTATATCCAAATCACACAAATTAGAGGAGAAACAATAGCAAAAGTGTTCGGGAAAGTAGATACGTTTCGGACGTATGAGTTTCCTTTTAATACAATTACAGCATGTAAAATAAACATCTATCATATACTTGGAATACGATAATAACAACTTTATTATTGCCTCTCGGGCATATTTCCTTCAGTCTACCACTTGCACTAGAGTCAATAATCTAGTTTACATTGTTATAAATCTAACACCCATGGAGTTTTGGTGTTGATCATGTTTCGCTCTTGGGAGAGTTTTAGTCAACGAATCTGCCACATTCAGATCCATGTGTACTTTGCAAATCTTTATATCTCCATCCTTGACATGCTCGCGGATGGAGTGAAAATGGTGCTTGATATGCTTGGAATTCTTGTGATACCTTGGTTCCTTGGCGTTGTCTATGGCTCCATTGTTGTCACAATAAATCACCATTGGGTCTAATGCACTAGGAACCACACCTAGTTCCATTATGAACTCCTTCATCCAAACTGCTTCCTCTGCTGCTTCCGAAGCAACAACATATTCTGCCTCCATTGTTGATCCTGCCACCATGGGTTGTTTGGAGCTCCTCCAACTAACTTCTGCTCCATTCATGAGAAATACATATCCGGATTGAGACTTAGAGTCATCCAGATCGGTGTCAAAGCTAGCATCGACATAATACTTAGCGATGATCTCTTCTTCACCTCCGTACACGAGAAACATATCCTTAGTCCTTCTTAAGTACTTAAGGATATTTTTGACCGCTATCCAGTCCTTAGGCAATTCATAATAAGGAGTATGCAAATAAGTCTACCCAATAGTCATGCAAGCTATGGAGATATTCCAACACAATAATAATAAGCAACATGACACATAAGCATATGCAAGATTGTAATGCTCATAAGAAGATATGATAAAGTGGTATCTCGCTTGCCTTTCTTTTTGTAGCAAAACATAAATGCCAAGGCACCTCTGAAGTTCAAGTGAAGACTAGAAATAAAAATATCAAAGATACAAGCATCAAAGTTATGTCACAACTAACTGTGTTCTGGGACAAGCACATTACACTAAGAATGACAACTATGCTCTCGGGAAGGTGCTCAAGGAATAAATGGTGACTCGACATAAAAGTGAAAGAAAATATTTGAAAAGTTTGAAAGGCTTCCAAATGTTGAAAGTATGGTACTCATTAGCTTTGAGCTCTCATTGCCATAAGCATCTTTAAATGGTTAAGGTTAAAGTGAGATCAAATATGAGTTATATGTGTGATAGATCATAAGTTGCAAATCTCATGCCCTTGCGTACGAGTACCAAACCTCATGCTACTCAACTTTGGTCACAAGCAAGTTCTTGTAATTGTAAGTATATGTGTATCATAGAGAACCGCCAACGGGGTACCCCTTGCCCCATCACACAGGAGCTATCCCATATCAAAATAACAAGGCAACAGACAATGAGCATCTCAGCGATCTTTTCATTATGGTTACGTTGTAAGTTTCCACCATGATTAGGCATGGCTTAGGCTAGCCGCCCACGCGTTTATATAACACATATACAAACTCCATGAACTTACAAGCTCCCCTTTTATTTCACATCACCGGGATCCATAAACAAAAGAACATGATATCAACTAAATAGAATAAGTGCAATGTTGAAAGCGTTCCCCATGAAAACATGGTTCTGCTAACTCCCAACTTATAATTTTCAAGCATATAACTACATAGAGTGTCACAATGGTTCAGGTTTATTAAGTGAAAGAAATAAAATGTGCCATCTAGTTCGTGAGAGCTTTACTAACTAATTTTTACATACAAAGCAAACATTTCTATTTGGAAGAAAACAAAGTATGAATGCTAATAGGTAGATATGGTGGACACTTTGAAAACTTTGGTTTTGGGGAGTTGGATGCACGAGTAGAGCTCTTACTCAGTGCAAGTTAAGGCTAGCAATATAAAGTGAGCGACAATCGAGAGAGCAGTAACTGTTATAATCATGCTTGCGACAAAACAAAATTAATAGTGGCATAAAAGTGACACAAGAACTCTGAGGCAAAATAAATCATCGAGGCTTAACTGACTTTTTGTTTAGTCATATGCATGCATGAGCATGTGCCAAGTCGATTCAAATAAAACATTCAGAGGACGATACCACAATGTCATACCATGTTATGAATAGAACAATGCAAGCAAACATTTATATGGCAAACTACGAAATATTAGTAGATTGGAACTAGTCATAAGAGAGCAAGAAGTATTAAGCATCCATTAAATAACATACACCTTACATAAACAGACTAAGCATGCCCACAATGATGAGTATATGCAAAAAAATGAAAACAAATAGAGTTCATACCAGCCTGTTACCACGCCTCGAATTGTCGTAAATCATCATTGCCTTTCACTTGTGTGGCTTGAATAATAATATGAAAACCAAACTCCAAGGAGTCACTGAGGACTGCTGAACCCTGCAACGAACTTTACAAAACCAAAGAAGAACAACAAATATTTTTGGGAAATAACTGAAGGCAAAAGCAATCAAAGCAAAAAATCTTTTTGGGTTTTTTGAATAAAAAAACAAAGCTAAAAGGGTAAAGCAAACCAAGGCTAAAAGATAAACAAGCGAACAAAGAGAAATAACAAAATATTTTTGGTCCTTTCGTGTTTTGGAAAGCAAAAACAAAACAAGAGCAAAAACTAAAAAGAAAGCGAAACATGGATATGCAAAGTATCGATAGAATATGATATGTAGATGAGTGTGATGTCGGTATACCTCCCCCCACGCTTAGGCTTTTGGCCAAAGTGGATATCAACCTCAAGCTGGACAAGAAGGGGCGCCTCCATAATATAACGAAGAAGTGCCTTCGTCCTAATACGAACTCAAGGACGCCCCGACGTAGTGCGCAGAGTAGTCATAAGAGGGCGCATCCTCCTCCTGGTGCTGCCTGTGGAAACCAAGCAAGCGGAGCTGCTCGTCCATCTCCTCCTTGGAGCGTGACCATAGCCTCCTGCAAATACTGAACAAGGTAGTCTGTAGCAAGGGAATTTCCCTTTCATCTCCGTCAGTAAACAACATCCTGTAAAGTAAACTCCCTATACTAGAGTTAGCAGTAACAAAGTGATGTGTTTCCGTAGCAGCTAGATCAAGCCTCTATGGGGCTAGCACTGTATCATTAGGATCAACAGAAAGTTCCAGGGCAACAACCATGCGTGCAGCAATAATGCCCCCATAAATGGGTCCTCTAGCAGTTAGGCGACGAGCAATGAGAGAACCAAGATTATAATTAATTTCATTATTAAGTACAGCATCAAGAAAAGCTAAATGATAATTATAAATATTACTAGTGTTCTTCCTACCAAGAATGCTAGTGGCAAGATAGTATGCAAAATATCGATATGTGTATACAACTTGCAGGTAGGATCATAAACAATAATATCATCATGAATCAATAACATGTTCAGATCTGAGATCATGGCACTCGGGCCCTAGTGACAAGCATTAAGCATAAAAAGTTGCAACAATGTAAAAAATCACTAACAATAGATACTAGGCACCATGCCCTAACAATCTTATGCAATTACATGCGAAATCTCATCCAATTCCTACCATCCCCATAGCCTACTGCGGGGGATTACTCACTCATGGACGGGGAATCATGGATGGTTGATGGATAGGCATTGGTTATGATGATGGCGATGATCTCCTCCAGTTCCCCGTCCCGGCGAGGTGCCAGAACGGAGTTTCTGGTTCCGAATCGCGGTTTCTGGTGGTGGCGGCGCAACAGAACTCTTCTCTTGAAATTGTCGACCCCCCCCGGTGTTTTTAGGTCAGAGGGTATATGTAGGTGAAAGGATAGGCCGAGGCGGAGTCCGAGGTGTCCACATCATGCCCTGGCGCGGCCAGCCCGCACACTGGGGTGGTGTGGGCCCCTTTGGCCTCTTCCTCCCTCCATCTTCTGGCTCCGTGAGTCTTCTGGGGAAATAGGATTTTCGGCATATTTTCTGAGATTTTCCTAAAAGTTGATTTCCTGCACAAAAACAAGACACCAAAGCAATTCTGCTAAAAACAACGTCAGTCCGTGTTAGTTATATCCAAATCACACAAATTAGAGGAGAAACAATAGCAAAAGTGTTCGAGAAAGTAGATACTTTTGGACGTATCAGTTTCCTTTTAATACAATTATAGCATGTAAAATAAACATCTATCATATACTTGGAATACGATAATAACAACTTTATTATTGCATCTCGGGCATATTCCCTTCAGTCTACCACTTGCACTAGAGTCAATAATCTAGTTTACATTGTGATAAATCTAACACCCATGGAGTTTTGGTGTTGATCATGTTTCGCTCTAGGGAGAGTTTTAGTCAACGAATCTGCCACATTCAGATCCATGTGTACTTTGCAAATATTTATATCTCCATCCTTGACATGCTCGCGGATGGAGTGAAAACAACGCTTGATATGCTTGGAATTCTTGTTAGACCTTGGTTCCTTGGCATTGTCTATGGCTCCATTGTTGTCATAATAGATCACCATTGGGTCCTATGCACTAGGAACCACACTCAGTTTCGTTATGAACTCCTTCATCCAAACTGCTTCTTGTGCTGCTAAAGACTTAGAGTCATCCAGATCGGTGTCGAAGCTAGCATCGACATAACACTTAGTGACGAGCTCTTCTTCACCTCCGTACAAGAGAAACATATACTTAGTCCTTCTTAAGTACTTAAGGATATTTTTGACTGCTATCCAGTGTTACGAACCTGGATCAGATTGGTACCTACTAGTTAAACTAATAGCATGTGCCACATCCGGTCTTGTACATAGCATGACATACATTATAAAGCCTATGGATGAAGCATAGGGGATTCTATCCATTATCTCTCTTTCTTATGCTATAGCCAGACTTTGAGTCTTACTCAACATCTTGCCTTTCAACATAGGTAAGAACCCTTTCTTACCTCCGTCCATTTTAAACTTCTTTAAAATCTTATCAAGGTATGTACTTTGTGATAGCCCAATCAGACGTCTTGATCTATCTCTATAGATCTTGATGCCTAATATATATGATGCTTCACCAAGGTCCTTCATCGAAAATTTGTTGTTTAGATAACTTTTAACCTCAATTGAAAGATCTATATCATTTCCAATCAACAATATGTCATCCGCACATAATATTAGAAATGCCACAGAGCTCCTACTCACTTTCTTGTAAATACAAGCTTCTCCATAAGTTTGGACAAATCCAAACCCTTTGATTACCTCATCAAAACGGAGATTGCAACTCCGGTATGCTTGCTTCACTCCACAGATGGATCGCTGAAGCTTGCATAACTTGCTAGCATCCTTAGGATCGACAAAACCCTTTGGTTGTACCATATACAACTCTTCCTCAATATTACCATTGAGGAACGCGGTTTTGACATCCATCTACCAAATTTTATAATCGAAAAATGCAGTAATTGCTAACATAATCCTAACCGACTTTAGAATCGCTACGGGAGAGAATGTCTCATCGTAGTCAACTCCTTGAATTTGTCGAAACCCCTTTGCGACAAGTCAAGATTTATAAATGGTCATGTTACCATCAGCGTCAGTTTTCTTCTTGAAAATCCATTTATTCTCAATGGCCTTTTGGTTGTGAGGTATGTCCACCAAGGTCTAAACTTGGTTTTCATACATGGATTCCATCTCGGATTGCATGGCTTCTAGCCATTTGTTGGAATCCGGGCTCATCATCGCTTCTTCATACGTCGCATGGTCATCATTTCCATCAACCATGGAATTCATGACAGGATTTTTGTACAGTTCAGAAGCTGCACGTGTCCTACTTGACCTATGAAGTTTGGTAGTGTCCTCTTTCGGAGTTTCATGATCTTTATCATTAGTTCCTTATTCATTTGGTGAAGTCAACTCCGGAAGAATTTCCGGTGCTGTGCTACTCACCATTTCATGAAGAGAAGGTTCAGTAACCTCTTTGAGTTCTACCTTCCGACTACTCACAACTTTCACGAGAAACTCCTTCTCAAGAAAGGATCCATTCTTGGCAACAAAAACCTTGCCCTCAGATCTGTGATAGAAGGAATACCCAATTGTTTGTTTAGGGTATCCTA
The DNA here is from genome assembly GCA_023614405.1 of Avena insularis. Taxonomy (NCBI): domain Eukaryota; kingdom Viridiplantae; phylum Streptophyta; class Magnoliopsida; order Poales; family Poaceae; genus Avena; species Avena insularis. The sequence goes on along the minus strand of CM042684.1, from coordinate 37,953,497 downwards.
TGAAGACGCATTTTTCCGCTTTGGTTCGATTTTATCCGGCTGAAGTTTCTTCACATAAACATCACATCCCCAAACTTTAAGAAATGACAACTTAGGTTTGTTTCCAAACAACAATTCATAAGGTGTCATTTCAACGGATTTAGACGATGCCCTATTTAAAGTGAATGCTTTGGTTTCTAGTGCATGACCCCAAAAAATAAATTGGCAAGTCAGATAGACACATCATAGATCGAACCATATCTAATAAGGTACAATTACGACGCTCTGATACACAATTACGATGTGTTTTTCCGACTGGCGTGAGTAGTGAAACTATTCCGCACTCTCTCATATGTGTGCCAAAACCGTAACTTAGATATTCACCCCCACGATGTGATCGTAAAAATTTAATCTTTCTATTACAATGATTTTCTAATTCATTCTGAAATTCCTTAAACTTTTCAAAGGTTTTGGATTTGTGTTTCATCAAATAGATAAATCCATATCTACTCAAATCATCCGTGAAAGTAACAAACTAATGCTATCCACCTCGTGCCGACACACTCATTGGACCACATACATCGGTATGTATAATTTCCAATAAATTTGTTGCCGGCTTCATTGTACCAGAAAACGGGGTTCTAGTCATTTTGCCCATAAGGCATGGCTCACATGTATCAAGTGATTCAAAATCAAGTGATTCCAAAAACCCATCAGAATGGAGTTTCTTCATGCGTTTTATGCCAATATGACCTAGACGGCAGTGCCACATATATGTGGATATATTATCATCAAGTTTAATCCTTTTGGCATCTACATTATGAATATGTGTATTACTATTATCGAGATTCAGAAGAAATAAGCCATTCATAATAGGTGCATGACCATAAAAGATATTATTCATATAAATCGAACAACCATTGTTTTCGGATTTAAAGAAATAACCGTCTTGCAATAAACACGATCCGAATATGATGTTCATGCTCAATGCATGCACCAAATAACAATTATTTAGGTTTAAAACTAATCTCGATGGTAGATGGAGAGGTAGCGTTTCGACGGTGATCACATCAACTTTGATCCATTGCCGACATGCATCATGACCTCATCCCTTGCTAGTGGTCGCCTGTTTCGTAGCCCCTGATTCGAGTTATATATATTAGCAACCGATCTAGTATCAAGTACCCAGGTGCTATTGTGAGTACTTGTCAACTACACATCAATAACATGTATATCATATATACCTTTCTTGTCGGCCTTCTTGTCAGACAAATACTTGGGCCAGTTGCGCTTCCAATGGCCAGTCCCCTTACAATAGTAGCACTCAGTATCAAACTTAGGGCCCGCTCGGGTTTCTTCTCGGGCGCGGCAACATATTTCTCGCCCTTCTTGAATCAACCCTTCTATTTTTCCTTCCTGTCTTTCTTAAAACCAGTGGTCTTATTGATCATCAACACTTGATGTTCTTTCTTGATCTCCACTTCAGCGGTCTTAAGCATATACAGAAGCTCGGGGAGACTCTTCTTCATGCCCTGCATGTTATATTTCATCACGAAGCTCTTGTAGCTTTGTGGAAGGGATTGGAGAACATAACGTATGCCTAAGTCAATGGGAATCGTTATTCCCAAGGAAACAAGCTTATTAGTATACCTAGACATTTTGAGTACGTTCTCACGCTAACGGAGCTGTTTTCCTCCATCATGCAGCTAAAGAACTTTTCCGAAGCATCATAACTCTCCATAGCAGCATGGGTATCAAAAATCATTTTCAATTCACCCATGGTATCAAAGGCATTGCCATTCTCGAAACGCTTTTCGAGTTTCGGCTCTAGACCATATATTATGCCGCAATGAACCATGTTGTGGTCCTCTTACGACTTAAGTAAGGATTCTTTACTTCATCGGGAGCATCATCAAGTGGTGGGTGGCCTAGCGGCGCTTCTAGCACATATTGCTTTTGTGTAGTAGTGAGGAAAAACCTAAAATTCATGAACCAGTTGGTAAAGTTGCTGCCATTCGTCGCAAGTTTCTCTTTCTCCATGAACACATTGAAATTAAAAGCAGGTTGTGTCATCTACAACAAAATTTGCAAAGTTTATTTAGACTAAGTTTATGATAGATTTGAGTTCAATTAATCCAAATTACAACTGAACTGCCACTCAAAAACATCATCCTCGTGTCTTTTTGGTGATTACTGATACGTCGGAAACGTATCTATAATTTTTGATGTTCCATGCTTGTTTACTATCTACTTTGCTTTGCTTTGTCCACACTTTGAGGTGTTTTTATATGTTTTCTGGTACTAACCTATTAACAAGTTGCCACAGTGCAGTTACTGTTTTCTTCATTTTTGGTTCCAGAAAGGCAAAAAATCAATATTCTCGGAATTGGACGGGACAAAAGCCAAAGTCAATATTTTACCGTGGGCAACACGAAGTCAGAATACAAGACGGAGGAGGCTCACCAGGGGGCCACACCCCCTGGCCGCACGGGTGGGCACACCCCATGCTTGGGGGTGTGCAGCCGCCCTGGCGGCCCCCCTGCCTCGCCTCTTCGCCTATAAAGTTGATACGTCGGAAACGTATCTATAATTTTTGATGCCCCATGCTTGTTTAGTATCTACTTTGCTTTGATTTGTCTACACTTTGAGGTGTTTTTATATCTTTTCATGAACTAACCTATTAACAAGTTGCCACAGTGTCATTTGTCTGTTTTCTTCTGTTTTTGGTTCCAGAAAGGCAGGAAATCAATATTCTCGAAATTGGACGGGACAAAAGCCAAAGTCAATATTTTACCGTGGGGGACACTAATCCAGAAGACAAGACGGAGAGGTGCCAGAGGGCCACCACACCCTCCTAGGCAGGGGCTAGGGTGGACCCGCGCCTGGGGTAGGGTGTGGCCCCCCTGGTCGCCTCCCAGACTCGCCTCTTCGCCTATAATAAGCCCCCGATGCAGAAACCCTAAGTACCCCGATCAAAACTCCACAAAACCTTCTATAGTTGCCGCCACCGTCGTCCCCAGATCGGAGGGGGGGATCTGAAGTTCTTCCCGGCACCCTGCCGGAGGGGAAATCATCCCGAAGGTCTTCTCTCCGGTATGAAGCGTGAGTAGTTTCACCTTGGACTATGGGTCCATGTAGTAGCTAGATGGTTGTATCTCCTCCTTTGTGCTTTCATATATAGATCTTGTGAGCTCCGTTCATGATAAAGATCTAATCTATTTGTAATCATGCATGTTATGTTTGCGGGGATCCGATGGATATTGAGATTACTATGTCAGATTGATTAATGGTTTTGTCTATTTGATACTATCATGTCGGTGTTGTTTGTGATCTTGCATGCTCTCCGTTGTTAGTAGCTATCTTGGCCTAGTAGTTGCTAGTGACTCCAAGAGGGGATATTTATGCTAGATAGTGGGTTCATGCCTCTATTTTCCAAGGGAAGTGACAGAAATCTCTTCGGTTGTAGATGTGATGTTGCTACTAGGGAGAAAACAACGATCTCTTTTTCATGGAACAAGTGGATTGTTTACCTTACACACTTTGCTTAAAGCAGTTCTCCGTTTCTTGCAACTTAATACTGGAGGGGGTTCGGATGATAACCTGAAGGTAGACTTATAGTCATAGATGTAGTTGGATGACAGTCTATGTATATTATTGTATTGTCCAATCGAATCTCATAGGATCTTTTTGTCTAGTATTGCATTGTTATGCATTGCTCAGTTCTTGTCAATTGCCCTGTTGTAATTTGTTTACCCTTCATGCCATGTTGTTTATCTAAGGAGATCACCTATAGTGAACTATGGACCCCGGTCCAGTCTTTACCATTGATACATCTTCCACTGTTACTTGTTTACTTGCTGCAAACCATTACCTACCACACCATACGTTTAATCCTTTGTTACAACAACCGATGAGATTGACAACCTCACTATTAGTTGGGGCAAAGTCTTGAGTTTGTGTTGTGCAGGTCTCCATGTTGCTTGCAGCACCTTTGGGGCGTTTCCTTCCTCCTACTGGTTCGATAACCTTGGTTTCTTACTAAGGGAAACTTGCCTGCTGAACTGCATCATACCTTCCGCTTGGGGTCTCCCAACGAAGTGCTGCTGCACTCGTCACTCATCTAAAACTACAGTCTTGGAGACGATTTGTACTTGTTGTCCAGGTCACCATCTTTGACTATATCAACTTTCCAAGGGTACGAGATAAATGGGAATACATTTTACACGATCGCCCAAGATAAAAAGAGCACCAACCAAAACAGTGGTGTCGTCTTTGATGCAACAAACAAAAATGGGTCAAAGACCACATATTATGATTACATAGAGGAGATATGGGAACTTGACTATGCACCTAATTTTAAGGTCCCCTTGTTTCGATGCAAATGGGTCAAGCTGACAGGAGGCGGGGTAAAGGTAGTCAAGCAGTATGGAATGACAATAGTGGATCTCAACAATCTTGCATAGTTAGATGAACCATTCGTCCTAGCCAATGATGTGGCTCAAGTTTTCTATGTGAAGGACATGTCTACCAAATCGAGAAAAAGACAAAAATAAGCAAAATAATACATCAGATGATGAGCCAAAGCGCCACATAGTTCTTTCAGGGAAAAGAAACATCGTGGGAGTGGAGGACAAGACAAATATGTCAGAAGATTGTGATAAGTTTCATGAAATTCTTCCCTTCGCAGTGAACACTAATCCAACAACCCTGTTAATTAAGGAAGATGCTCCATGGTTACAGCGCAATCAGCAAGGGACACACCGAAGAAATTATGTGTAACAATATATTAAACATTTTATGTAACCGTATTCTAAAAACTCATAATAAAACATTTATGTAATGTATTGTTCTCGAGCATTCTGAATAGTTCCCAAGACAATCTCTTCATTTAACTGGTCTGCTAATCTGGTGGGAAACGGAGGGAAAGGGCGGGAAAACATGGCGGGAAATATCTTTAGTCCCAGTTGAAGAAACCAACCGGGACTTAAGGGGTTCGACAGGCTGGGGCCAACGCGATCATGTTTAGTCCTGGATGGTGTCTCCAACCAGGACTAAACATGGATGGCAACACTATTTGGGTGGGTGGCGGCACTATTCTAGTGAGTGACGACACTATTTCGGTGGGTGGCAGCACTATGATAGGGGTGAGTGTCGATATTATGTCGTGAGTGTCGACACTACGTTGTGCTTCTTAATGTATAAATAGGCATCCTTGTGAAGTTATCAACTACAAACAAGATGGTGTCCAAGAGCAGAGACAACACTACGGCCAGCTTGAGGGAGATGTCGGTGGAGCCCAGTCCTCCAGCATCTTCCACAAGCTGTCCATAGAGGCACTACCTAATATGTGAAATTAGTTAGCTCCCCGACATATTGATCTAGCTGCAGAAGTTATAAACTGCAAGATGGTGTGCGAGAGCAGGGACACCACTATGACGAGCTTAATGGAGATGCCTAAGGATATAGTCCTCATGCACATCTTCCACAAGCTCGCCATAGAGGAAACGAGCTTGAGGGAGATGCCTAAAGTTGTAGAGAGACCAACACTAGTAGGAAACGATTCATTAGTCCCGGTTTCCTAACCCCCTTTAGTCCTGTTACAGCCACAAACCTGGACTAACACTCAAGAAATTTATTAATATTTAAAAATTGGGACTACGGAATGGGACTAAAGGCCCCCTTTAGTCATACTCATGTCTAACCCTATAGTACACATCTTCAGGGTCTTCTTCTTCTTCGTCATCGTCGTCATCGCTAGGCGCATGCGGCTGGATCCTCAGCCCAGCCATAGCATATTTCGGGGGCACCTTCCACTCCGGCCTCGGATTCACGATGTGTGGGGGAGGGGGCTCCCATTTGATGACGCCGTTACGCCCGCGGCCTTCACCACCGCCATCCTTCTTGTGGCTCTACAACGGGTGCAGGCACCACATGCGAGGATGATCTTCCTGCGCGATGTAGTGCATCACGTTGTCGATAGTCCGGTTCGCCACCACAGGAGGCGGCCAACTTAGTTGTGGTTCACCGGGGGAGGGCCATCACCCTCGTACCTGGTGAGCTTCCTTTCCTGCCGGTTAGCAAAGAAGGCATTCCAGGTGTCGTAGTTGTTGGGATCCTAATGGGGATCCATCCGCTGCTCCGCTGTGAGCTCGAGGTAGAAGTGGTTCATGATGTCTGCCTGGCGAGCGGAACCTTGAGGCACAGGAGGGACATGAACCCCTCCAGCGCTCAGCATCCAGTCGGCGGGCAGCCGGTAGCCCGACGAGCATGGGTTGCTGGAGGCGCATAGCGCCTCGGTCTCCTCGTGGGTCGGAATTGTCCAGTATGTGGTGTCCATTGATGTAAGAGGGGAAGGTGTGGATGTGTGTGGATGGCCATGGCGGTCGGTCTATATATAGAGGGAAAGGGCGGGAAAAAATGGCGGGAAGCGGATAGAAATGGCGGGAAAGCATGGCGCGTGGCTTGACGGCTCTGAGAATGGCGGGAAATATCTTTAATCCCGGTTATTGCCTTCAACCGGGACTAAAGGCCTCGAAAATATCTTTAGTCACAGTTACTAGTTTTAATAGTTAGGTTAACTATTTTAGAAAATAGAAAATATTTTTGGATTAGTTATTCAAATTCTAATACTTTCCATGTTGAAAGTTTTGTCAAATTCAAAAATATGAAAAAAATAGTGAATGCATTTTGGTTTGAAAATGGCACAATTGATACATGATGCAAACAGAGGTATGGATGATATATTCAGATTCCTTATAATTTTATGATAATAATATACATATTATTTGTATTATTTGGATTTATACAATAGGAGCTATGAATTTCCAAAGTTTTCTAATTGATTTGAATTATATAAACTAAAAATAATTAAATTACAAAAAACCTCTATTTTTGAAAATATAAAATATTTTTGGATTAGTTATTCAAATTCAAATACTTTTCATGTTGAATGTTTTGTCAAATTCAAAAATATGAAAAAAATAGTGAATGCATTTTGATTTGAAAATGGCACAATTGATACATGATGCAAACACATGTATAGATGATATATTCAAATTGCTTATTTTTTTGATAATAATAGACATATTATTTGTATTATTTGGATTTATACCATAGGAGCTTTGAATTTCCAAAGTTTTCTAGTTGATTTGAATTATAAAATCTAAATAATAAGAAAATTTACAAAAAAAAACTCTAGTCTCGGGTCGTGACTGCACCCGGGACTAGAGGGGGGGGTTGCTCGCGTGCAAAATAAAGCGGCCGAAAAAACCCTCTAGCCCTAGGTCGGGGCTGCACCTAGGACTAGAGGAGGGGCTTTAGTCCCGGGTCTTTTCACCGCCCGGGATCGCGCCCGCCCCTGACCGTGCCGACCCACACTTAGCAAAATCGACAAACACGAAGGCAACAATGCAGAGAAACGCATAGGAGGTGTTGCCCGATTCCCGCGACGCCGTCCTCGTCTCCGGCCGCCTCGCATGGGAGCACTTCACCATTCACTTCCGATTCCACCTGACTATGCTCGTGTCTCGGTGGATGACCTAGTGGAGGATCTTGCGGACCTGGAGATTGACATCGCTATACCCGAAGGCCATAAGAAACTAGGACATATCAAGCGCCACATCATTCTATGGAAAAAGAAGTACATCAAGTTTCTAGGCTCGACGCCAAGGCCACCTACTCCGAGGAATCCAAGTCCACCCCACACCGATGATCGTCAACCTCCAAGTCCAGCCCACCCCGATGATCGTTAAATTAAAAGTCCACCCCCCGACAAGAGGGATGTCGATCGCTGCAGCGCGAGTACAACTCGATCTCTGCCTCCGCCTCCGTGCAATACCACGTCGTTGAAAAAACGAAAGGTCGTCACTTCCCCGCGCCCCACTCATAAGAAAGGTAGTATGACGAAGATAGTCGACATCCCGCTGGCTCTTCCCAAGAGACCTTATGACAAGACTGATGAGAAAAACGCTGCGGATCTGACTGCCTACACTAAGGCTTTTTTGCACCCAAAAAGGCCGAGCCAAAGAAGGTATTTGATGAAAAACGCAAAAAGTAGGATAAGTCCTTTCTTGAGCAACCATCCCAAATATCGATGAATCATCCATCAGACTATAACTGCGAAATTATTAAGCAAGCAAAGCAAAACAAAAAAGCAAGTGCAAAAGGCGAGAAACAAATTGCCTAGCTTGGACAACAAAAGATTCAGTCGGTCCCCACATTCATAGTGATTTCAGATATCGACAAGGCCTTTAGAGATTATATGGATAAGGACATGGAATTATTGGACCCTAGAGTCAAGGCTGCTGCTAGACTAATTGGCATCACTGTAGAGCAGGCCAAAGAAAATACTATCGGAGCAACTATGTCTCTTGGTCAATATTTAGGATATGAAGATACGCCAATGGGTCAGATAGCACGACAATATGTCAAAGGACAGCCTCTAGTCAGTCATGAGGAGCTCACGTGTCTATCAACATATATGCGAAATCTGCACGAATGGTACACTATGCAAACAAAAAACAGCACCCGAAAGAATGGTTTTCGGTGGACGTTAGAAAGAAGCATCACTTCAAAGATTACTCGATATAGATTCAAATGACCGAATTGTTTTAGTTATACAATCAGTGCGCCCTCGACAAATCTATCCTCGGTTGCTATTATCCGTAAGTGATTTATTTCTATAACTAAGTCTCTAGCTCATCTCGTTCATTGCATGACTATATATCCTTTTGTTATATTATGCAGAATGAAGATGCTTGAATGCAAAAGGCTTAATAAATATGATGTTGGGTTCATTGACCCATATATATTAATGAATATACGTTACACAATCACCCCAAGGATGTGGAGGAAGACTTTTGCAGGTTTTTAATTGAGCATAATTATGTTAAGGAAATACCATTTCCTTACAACTTCAAGTGATTGTTTCTGTCTTGTATACATTCGTTTTTTGCTTACTCGATGTTAAGTGTAATTGATGAGTTATGTCTGTCTACTTATGTAAACGTCCGCAGGTTCATTGGATCCTGCTAAACATTCAAGTTGACAAGTCCCTAGTTGAAGTCCACGACTCATTAAATTGGGACCAAGAGAAGTGGAGCGACATGAAAGCAATGCTCCGGAAGTAATTTCAATCATTATCACATTATATCGGCCTCTTTCGTTCATTTCCTGATATCAAGTATTAATAACTCCTTTGTTCATTTTCTTTACCGAAAAGGTGTTGGACATGGTTCAAAAACAAAATAGAAGGTCCATTCAAAGATGAGCTAACTTATAAAATGGTGAAGGGTTTATAGCATCCACCGGGGACTCATTTATGTGGATTCTACGTTTGCGAGTACATTCGCGAGTTGACCAGTGAGCGGAGAGTTAATTCAAGTTATATTCGAAGTTTGTGGGAAAATCTCGAGGCAGAACATCGCATACGAGCAATTCATGAGGAATTGTCGGGATTTCTAATGAAGGAGGTCCGTCATGAAAGGGGAAAATATTATATGGAGGACGAGGAACTCAATATGAATTAGTGATCTCCATATAATTGATATGATATCATCAATGACCATGTAATTTCAAACATTTCCTTCCTTTTGATACGATCGAATATTATATATGTATGCTCGCAAGAGATCGAATATTAATTATATATACATCAACGTGTACTGTGTATGTAGGAGCGTATAATAAGTGTACAAAAACATGTTTCAAATTATAATGAAACACAAATTGAAAAAGGAACAAAATGTAAAAAACAAAATAAAAAGGAAAACACGAATCGTGCCGCGGTAGAGAAACACACAAATCTCTGCCGCGGCGGGAACTTGTTTAGTCCCGGGTGGTGTTATGACCTAGGACTAGAGGTCCTCTGGCCCCCGCCGCGCTCCCGCTACCATGTGGTGGCCCAAACCGGGACTAGAGATAGAGGTCTCTAGTCCCGAATTGGTAGTCCCTGGTGTAAAATAGGGACTAGAGCTTGTTTCGGACCGGGACTAGAGACCCGTTTTCCACCAGTGCCGAGGAGAGTAAGGAGATCTGATCCAGGAAAGAAAAGTCTCCACGCTGGCAACAATCCGGTGGCAAAAGGACGAAAAATCCTAATCACCATGGCACTTGCATGTCGAAGCGTTAGGTCCCAAAGCCTTAGACTAGCCCCAATGGGGGTATCATAGGTGGTATCATGCATTACATACATGCAAAATCTTATGTGTCACTATAATTAATAATGAAAGAGATTGTGTTGGTATAATAGATAGATATAAAATTATAGCACGTAGAACTAGAAAACCTAATCTCAAATAAATCTTATATTTAATTTTACATTAAGATTCTACAAAATAATAAAAACACTAAGACTATAATACTACTATATAATACTATGCATTATGAAGGTGTTATTATATACTACTATCATATACATGATAGTACTATATAATACTCTTCATTGTGACTAGTCTTATTTCTAAAGCACTGATTATAGTCATTTCATGTCCTATGTGTCCAAATAAAACACGAATCTAGTACTGTAGTCCTTTTCTAGGCAAACTAATTGTGTTGGCAGGACATGTTTGTTTCCGCATGTTTAAATCGTGTCAAAATTACGGCCAATAATTAAAGGGTACTAAATGATGTTCCGTTGTGGCAACGGGACAAGGTCTACGTTTCGTAGCGTATGGGCGGATGGGCCTCTCGCTGGACTTTGCAGCAGCTGGCACATCCAGATCTTGTGTGACGCAACTAATTTCGAATGACCCTATGATGATCGTAACCATTTCATGTCATATTTCTTTGCAGAATTGGTGCTCCTACAGTAGTAAAACGTGCTGCTACTAGGACAGCGGTTTGATTTCGCATGAGTAATTGGAAAATCGAATCGAACTTCTCTACTGGCCGATCAATTTTGGACACCAAACATATCCGATCGTCCAAATGGGTTGGCTCGGCGATAGAAAATGGAGATTTTTTTCCCGTCCCGGTCCGTTTGCAGCGGGCTTACCTATTTGACCTTTTCCCCATCATCAATGAAATCGACAACGTAATTGCTGCATGTCCCGTCGGACACCACAGCAGCGGCTTCCCGCCCGGCCGCTTCTTTTCCCACGGTTTTCCGCCCACACAATAGATGTGGCGCTTGCGGCCATATTTCGTTTCCCGCGCTGTAAAATACTGTGGGCTATAAAGAAATACAAAAGGGTAAGGTTTCTAGGCCAAACCCTAGACAGTTCACCACCAATGCCTCTCCTCTCCGCATGATCATCACCTGGGCAAGAATCAGCACAATGGCGCGCAAGCGATTCCCAACGCCAGGCCTTGGCGGCCATGTCACATGAGGACTTGTTGGTGGCCATGGCGGAGGACATGGCCACGACAGAGGTGAAGGAGGAGTCCGACGAGGAGAGGGCTTGCAACAAGGTCGAGAGGGAACTCGCTCTAGCAAGCCACAACCGAGAGGAGGAGGCTGCGGGAAGGCGCTGGACGGTCTTCGAGAGGTTGTCGCGGCGTGTTGCATAGAGGAATGGAGTCTCGGCGGCGGCTCAGTAGGCGGCAATAGACATTGTGCGCATTGATCATCTCCTCTCTTAGCTCACCGATTTCATACAACACTCGGTTGAAATAGCACGATATTGTCTCCATGCTTCTTCTGAAACTGTTGTGGATGACCCTAAACCTGTGGTTATGACCAACCACATGAAGGAACATCGCGACTTGTTCTTGCACTAAGGTGCGGATGCTATCTACCAAAATTCCACTCGTCCTTAATCTTGTTACAAGTGCAAAGAAGGGGGCTCTTCACATCCCGAGCATGTTCAGAGAATATATCATTGTAGTTGTAGATGTAGTTCATGTTGTCCATCCTCTCTTCATCTCGGACCAACATAGGACCGTACACCAGTCTAGGAAACGTAGCCCGCCTAACAACTCACTTGTGCAACAACAGGATCCAGGCTTAAATCACTGCTACAAGCGCAGCTGCCTGATGGATAAATGCCATCCAAACTGGAGCTACGGTGAGTTCTTCCCAAAACAATGATTTAGCCCTACTAGAAACAGTAGTGGAGAGAGATTCATGGTGCTTACCTCACCCATGGCGATGCGTGGCCAGGGAGAAGGAGGGAGATGCGCCTCAATGCCACTGACCAATGCTCACCACACAGAGTTGGAGGAACCGCCGGGTACGATATATCTGTGCCGCCGCTGCCTCCGCCGCTCGTGCTGTAGAATCAAGGAGGGGGATTTGGGAGGGCCAACGTGTAGGGTGAGCCACCCCAGTAGGTGAGGGTACTCTTGGCGCGAAACATGGCAGGGGAACTTTCGTTTCCCGCCTGCGCCCCTGCTGATGGCGCGCGCACGCCGCCACCCCTTTTTTGCTGCTCCAGGGCATGGCTCCACGGAAACACTATATTCGAGTGTTCTAGTTAGGCCTAGCATTGGAGTGCTTTACAGAGCACGCCGGCAGTGGTCGTGCGGGAAACCAAACAGGCCGATTTCGTCGCGCTCTGGCCTGTTTGGAGGAAATGTAGGCTACCAAACGCGCCCTTTGTGTTGCAAGGACATCGATTTGCTTCCGATGTTCGGTTGTGGCAACGAGACAAATGTCGGGCATGTACGATGTGATGACGTTAGCCTTCTCTTATGCTTACCATGTTAGATTTTTGCTTAGTTGGAGAAGAAAGAAACAAGAAATAGAAGGTTCTCTTCACCTAGCTAAGAAATAATCTCGTAGAAATAAGAGAAGACTATTTTTTCTATTATAACATATATTTTTTCTTAGTCAATTAAATTCTTACTAAAAATAATTAATTCTTATTAGTTGCTAGAGATACCCGTAAGAGATAATGCATTGTAGTGTATTTTATACAGCTAAGAAAAGACATGACTTACGTAGCATTGTACGTACCCCCTTAGAGGATGGGCCTCTCGCTGGCTGCAGCTGGTGACGAAATGGTTATACCCGACGGGTACATAACTTCAGCATATCTGGTCCAGCCCAAGGAAGACCCACATCAGACATACGCTGGCCCATGAAGATTTTCGGGTGGCCAATGCCCATGACGCCTTCGGATCCTTGGAGAGCAAGACTAGAGTTCGAATACAACTTGTAACCTACTCAGATCGTAGAGACCTAGCCTCATATATAAAGGCTAGGAGGCCAACGAAAGCAGAGATCCATACTTTCATACGCTCCACGCCAGATCGAATCTGACCCTCGTAACTTTCGGTTCGCCCGTAATCAAAGAGCGAACAAGCGAGTAGGGTTTTCTCCGGGGCCCGAACACAGGTAAATCTCGTGTCGCCTGGTTGCTTGTCTGTTAACCGTGCCACGATCTCCAGCATCCCCATCTTCTTCAAAACCCAAGTCCATAACAATGGGCATTGACAAGATTAAACCTCGTCAGCTGGCATTTCCGAATGGCTGTGAGGATCGTAACCATTTTCGTGTGTGATATTCCGTTGCAGAAACAACATGGATGGCAAAAACATGCTGCCGGGACATGGGGTTTGTTTCCACGCGAGTAATTAGCGAATCCGAATCGGAATTAAGGCGAAGATAAAGTACTTAACTAGTAGTAGTGGGTGGAGTATTCGGTGTTGGCATCGGGACAAGGCCTACGTTCCCGTAGCAGCGTAGTATGGGCGGGCGGATGGGCCTCCCGCTACATGTCTTGCAGCCGCAGCACAGCAGCAGCTGGCACGCAGCCGATCGAACCCCGCCACGGCCACGCGGACAGACAAAGCTTTTCCGATTCCGTCCGTAGGAGGAGTACTCCTAGTGTGCTCTCCGGCGTGGTGGGTCCCAGCTGGGAGGTCCTTGTCGGTAGGTGGTGCGTTGCGCGGGAACTGACCACACTCTTTCCCGCCTCTTTCTCCCGCCAGCCCGCGCACGCCGTCCCGCCTCGCCGGCCGGCAGGCACGTGCCACCCTCGTGCGTGCGAGATTTGTTTAAGGTTGGCTCTACAACGCTGCGACGACGACGAGTATGGAGTACACAGTAGTACTAGATGCTTCGCCTTAAAAATAGGTAGTACGGGGTAGTCACACAAATGGGGACTCTGCGTGGGACATTTTTTAATTGAGTTTTTTTTTCGTGTCGGCAAACAGTGCAGAGGTCTGCCAGTGGCTCACACACACGTATGTACGCAGGCCCGTTGGCATGCGGGCCACTTGACCACCGGCGCCGGCGGCCGGGATCAGACGCGGCGCACTTGGACGTCCATCACTCTCCCGCCGTGCAGTGCACGAGAGGATTATTATTTTTTCAGTCCTGGCAGGCTGACACGAGATCCCCTTTCTTGTCGCTCGGCCACTCGGACGGGAGCGTGGAGGCGTGGACTGCTTGCGTACATACGGACCGTGTCTGTCTGACCGGCTGTAAAAGTAAAACCCGGAGGGTGAAGGATCCAAGGTGAATGCCGGCTTTTCCGCGGTTACCGTTGGGAGACAGTGGCAGCGCTCGCCGTTTGACTTGGTGAAACGGTAGGGATCCTAGCGCAACGGACCGTGCTCGGTTAAAAAATTTCCCTAGTGCGGTAGTTTTTTTTTAATCTCGAAAAGTTCTGGAGGAAAGCAGAGGAGGAGAGGCCCACAGGTGTCTTGACCTTGCGATGGGCCAGTCGACGGCCTCGCTGATTTCGAGGACGACAACCGAAAAATCAACGGCTTGGGGAGCTCAAGCTACGGGATTGACCCTCGTGTGCTCTCTCTATTGGACCGGCCCAGGTAACGGCTTCTCTTCCTTTTTATTTATATATTCTTTTAAAAAATGTTCATGTTTGAAAATACAGTTCAGATTGAAATACGTTCAAAATCCAGAACTAAAATTTGTTTGGATTTTAAAATACGTTCAAAATTGTTCCCATTTGAAAATGTCCAAACCCGAAAATAGGTGACTCCTGTATGAGCGCGACACACCTCTCGCTGTCGTCAATATTGTTACTGGGCCAGCCCATCTATGATCAATTTGTCTTGTTATGGAAACTTGCTAGAAGCTTTCGCCTGGTTGTACCAGTTTTCCTATTCATCTTCGGTTTTTCTAGACTCAGACCGGTCTGATATTGGCAAAACCCGGCGGGCTCACAGGAGCCCTTGATTTCGCATCCAACGGTTTTGAACAACGTTGCGCGCCCGCGCTGTTGGTTGCCCTCTATCAATGCGGCACTCCTGGGGCCCTTTTCCCTATTCACCTGGGGCCCAACTCGTCATCCTCTCCACCCCTCCCACTTCCCCCTCCCACTTCTCCCGACTTTGGAATCGCGTGCTCTCTCTCTTCTTCTCCTCCGTGATTTGAAGGCGGATCTGCGATTCTGATCGGTTGCTCGTCGATTCTGCTCGCCATTGTCGTCGCCGACGCGTCTACTCCCTCCAGGTGTGCTCGAAGTTCTCTCCTCCTCCTCCAGTTTCTCTCCTCCGCTGCCCCCACCCTTTTCCTCTGTCATTCTCTGTTTTCCGGCGGTTCCATTTCGTCGGGTTTGTGGTTAGGGTTGATTCCTGCAGATTAAGGTCGCGTGTAAGTTCTATTGCGTGCGTTTTTGCCCTGTAATTTTGTCTGGCTCCTGCATGCATAGGGTTTGAAATGCTGCCTCTGATCCCCTATTTGAGTAATGTTGCCTTGTCAGATCTGTTGCGTTTTATTGTAGTTTTGATGTTCAGATGATGTGATCATGTGTGCTGTCCCCCCATTGTCTAATGGGGATTTTGAACATTTTGGCTGATAACATCAGATCTATGCATGGGTAACAACTGTTGTATGTATGGGGTAACAGTGGGATATGATCCCTTGATAACCTCAAAAATATGCATGGGTAACATTGGACAGGATCTGTTGATAACAGAAGTACTGAAGTGTTATTAGCTAAAATTTTGAATCATGTGTATTTTGAGCAAAATGCATGATAATATTTGTGTATTGACATGGATAACTAGTGTTATGTTGGTATGATAACATCATGGTCTAATGGGGATTCTAAACATTATTGCTTGATAACAACAGATATAGCCATGGGTAACAACTGATGTATCTATGGTTAACTGTGGTATATGATCCCTTGATAACATAAAAAATGTGCATGGATAACATTGGACAGGATATGTTGATAACAGTAGTTGTAAACTGTTATGTGACAAATTTTTTATTCATGTCTATTTTTGAGCAAAATGCATGATAATGTTTGTGTATTGACATAGATAACTAGTGTTATATTGGTATGATAACATTAGCTTATTATCATGGGTAATTTGTGTTTTGTTTGCATGATAATATTAGGTTATTATGATTGATAACTTATGTACTGATGGTATTGTTTTATTTTTTTCTATGAATTCTTGTGTATCATTATGGTTTAGTTTTGTATTTATTTTTTCATTTTAAATTGTTTGTAGTTGCCAGGATGCCGAGTAAACGAAAGGCTGCTGATAATGTTGTTGAGGGTGAAAAACAACCTGCCCGTAAACGTAACAGGGCATCTCCTTCTGCCGTGACCGGTTTACTGGATTTTCTATCAAATGATCAGAAGGCAGCAATTGTATCAATGGAGTTTGATAGTTTGTTAGGTATCAAGTGTTCGTCACTTCACGACGCAGTTATGACTTGGTTTTCTAGTTTATATGACAAGCATACACGTGAATTTGTTGTGCCCGGTCGAGGAAGGATACCCCTGAACGAGGATAGTGTATTCAGATGTTTGGGTTTGCCGCTTGGTGAAGAGCCGGTTCCTTATTATGCTGATGCAGAAATTCAGGGTGCTCTTGCCCCTGCTCTTTTTCCTGATGATTCTGGCACACCTTTGAGAACTCGAGTTTTCGAAATGTTAAAGGATATGACTTCATATGGAGATGTGTTCAAGCAAGTATATGTGATGTACATTGTGTCTACACTTTAATCACCCACCACCCGGAACCGTGTTTGCCAAAAGTGCTACCCTATCATGATAAGTTTTGGGTGTAATGTCTGTTCATTTTCAATATATCAGTTTGGCTGGTAACTTATATGTTTTTGTGTTGATAACTTTCTTTTTGTTGTTATGATAACCTGTGTGTTATAGGGGTGGTTACATTTTTTTTATGTTTCTGTGGTGGTGTGTAATATATGTGCAAGTTTTGATGTTATGTTGATATTTTCTTTTTGGTTCTATAATTTCAGCACAACATTGTAAATGTGTCCAAGTTTCAGTGGTGCAAGTTTGTTGCTGACCAGCTGCATGAGGAGCTTTCTAGTGGTAGTCATACGCAGGCTTGCCTTTTTCTGTTGCAGGTACACGTTGCTGTTTTTATATTGTGTGAATAATACTTTCTATATTGAAATTTGTTTTATGTTTTACTTAGTGTACTTATTGTATTACTTGTCTGATTTTTATTTTGTTTTCTTTGCAGCTGCTTTATGTTGACTCTCTAGATGTTAGTGGTTTGGATATTGATTTGCCGAAAGGGCGTTATGCTGTGAACATATGGTCAAGAGAGTTAATTGATGAAGTGTTGATTGCTGATCTGCAGAATGATGGGAATGTATATGGAAAGCTTGAGGTGTGTAATATATTTTGTAGCATTTGTGTTTTTATGTTTTTGATAACTTTTTATGTTTAACTATTGGTAACATGTTGTATGTATGTTTGATTACATTGAGTATAAATAGTGGGTAACTTATGTGTTTATTGGATGGTAACATGTAGGGTATCATGTGATTAAGTTGGGTAATATGTAGAAAACTGGTTGATCACATTTTCTAATTCTGTATCTGTTTATTTGTGCAGTTGAAGCCTCAGTATGGCATGAGCTTTGGTCTTTTTGGTGGCGTGCAAGGGTTTAACAAATGGTTTGACACTTGTGCAAACCCTAGTTGTTCAAATGAGGTGATATTTTTAGCATTTTGAAATTGTACTTATATTTTTATTGTCATGTTACTTTTGTTTGCTTCTTATTTTGGTAATGTTCTTGTTGTTTCCTTTCTTTTTATTTGTGCAGCAAAAGTCGCAGATAGCAAATCTTGTTGGCAGTTTTGCATCCGGTATTTTTGGGTTAATGAGTAACCTTGTGCAAGGCTTGACGGCGGTGCAAGGCAATACTGGTGCTGAAATGGCGAATCAGTTTAGTGCCTAGTTTGGTGGTCAACTTGCAACGCAACCCATTGGAGGAATATTCATGGGTGGAGTTAGCTCAAGTGGTGCTCGTGGTGGTAGCTCAGGTGGTGCCCGTGGTGCTACCTCAAGTGGTGTCCGTGGAGCTAGGCTTACCCGTTCTACCACTCGTGGAAGGAATGTTCCACGCACTAATGAAGTCTTGTCTCCTATTATTCCTAGTGATAATACAATTCTGAGGGATTCAGACATCGACAGTTCTGACAGCAGTGGAGATGATGATGCTGAACGTTTTGTCCGTGCTGACAGGAAGGGTAAGGGTGTTGTTGGTGGTTGTGCTGGTGGTTCTTCCAATCTCCAGCTATCTTTGACTTTCCCGGATTCTAATGAAGAGCACAATAATAGTTCAGGAGCAAGATCACCTGATGATCGTCATATGTCACCACCGGAAACTAGGTCACCTTTTGTAGATCCTGTGTTACCTGTAAACCGGGTGACTGATACTCCTAATGTGGAAAAAACCCTATTCGTGTGTATGAAAGGTCTAGGAAGAAGAAGTCATGTCCGGTTGAGGATGTTGATAATGTGATCAATTCGCGTACTGTTGAAGATATTGATAATGAGATCAAGACTATTGTCTGCAAATATTTGGGCCTTACTCCTGCCATGATGCGGGCTGTTGTTTGAGATAGGTATGAGTAGGCATAATTATTTATCTCAGTCATTGGATAACTTTACTACCTTAGTGTTGATAACTGTATCATTTTCATCTGATAACTTGTTTTAGTTAATGTGGGTAACCTTTCTGTTTTATGTTGATAACTGTATCATTTGTTATCCGATAACTTTTTTATGTTTATTATGATAACTGTACCATTTTTCATCTGATAACTTTTTTATGTTTATAATGATAACTGTAGCATTTCTCTCATTATAACTTCTTTATGTTATTGTTGATAATTGTAATATTTTTCACATGATGACTTCTTTATGTTAGTGTTTATAACTGTAGCATTTCTCACTGGATAACTGTAATATATTTCATATGATAACTTGTTTCTGTTCATGTTGGTAACTTTTCTATTTTCTGTTTATTATGTTCTGATTTTTTGTTTTTTATTGGCAATTATTTATTACAGCAAGAAATTACCGAAGAAGGCATCGGTGCCTGCATCAAGGTCTTCACCATGGTTGGCAAAACAGTGTTCTACAGATGAAGGCACATCTGTTATAGATGTTGATGCATCCTCTCCTATTCCTTCGCCTAGTGTGTTGAATGACATTCTAATGTTGTTGCAACTCCTGTTGTTGTGGATGCGCCTGTTTTGAATGTTGAAGAGGTTATATCTGGTGGAGAAACATGTGGCAATGGTGGTGCTTCTGAAGACGTTGCTGTGACGAGTGCACCTGCTACAGTTGTAGTAGGATTATCTGTTGATGTGGCAATGGATGTATCTGAACCAGTCTCGGGAGTTGCAGTATTATGCATACCATTGATCAGCCTGTTAGCAACAACTTTGTAAATATCTTGGCAAACGAGACGGAGAACATCACGGAAGTTGCTGATGCCACTAGAGATGCCCCTCATGTTGATGCCAATGTTGATGATGCCCCTCAAGTTGATGCCAATGTTGATGCAGGTGCAGGTTGTTTTGTTTGTCCTGATGGTGTTGTTCTTGTCCCTGCATCATCGCTGCTCACCAACATTGCAGCAGGTGCTACTTCTGTTGATGTTGCTGCAAGTCCTGCTGTTTTCTCGCTTGGAGATCCATCAACCCAGGGTGAGAGTGAAAAGGAGCCTTCTGTCTTGGATGATAGTACCCAAGAAGATGTACAACCTGTTTTATCTGCTCCTTTGGTTCCTGCGTCTAGTCTTTTCGACCCCCTGTTAGGAAGCAGTCCAGTGTGCTCGAGACATCTGCTGGTCCTTCGAGTGGTGATGGAAGTTCTGAAGCTGAAGTCACTGTTATCAAGAAAGCAAAATTGGTTGCTCGTGATGGAAAGCTGAGTCTTGCTGCTGGGATACCATTGCATGTTTATAGGGATGTTGTTTCAGATTCATGCTCGATACGGATCCTCCTGCTTCTCCTCATCATTGGTGCCCGTGCGAGCCTCTTTCATCTTGTTGGTGTCTTTGTGCAGCCTGCTACTACTGCAAGTGCACCTGCGCATCCTGCTCCTGCTCAGCCTGATCTTCGTATTGTTGCACAAGGTTATTCTAGTGTTGTCCCTGTTTCTCATCACATTTCTGCTGATCCCGGTGATTAATTTCATGTTTTTGAAGCAGAAGATGTTCTTCCTTTGTCTTGGACACCTTCTCTCAGCACTGGTACACACTTTCACCCTGATAACTTTATATATATGCCCTGGATCACTTTTATATATTAGTGCTGATAACTGTGTCTTATTTTTGTTGGTAACCTACAATGTTTTTTGTTTTTCAAAGTTTTAAAATGCTTGCAACTTTATTATATATTTGTCTTATATGATTTTTTTTGTAATGTAAAACTTTATTCTCTTAATTATGATTTATTTCATAGTGTATGATGTGTCTTTATCATTTTGTGCATTTTTGGTTTGTACTGATAACTTTATTAATATGCCCTTGATCACTTTTATATACCAGTGATGATAACTTTAGCTTATTTATGTTGGTAACCTACACTGTTTTTATTCTGATAACTTTTAGTAACAGATTATATGATATTAACAATTTGTTTTGTTTTGTCCCTTTTTCTTCTTGTCTTTCTTTTGGGACATAATGTATGCAGCTGTTAACTTATTGAACTTACCGAAAACGGGTGGTGATAAAAATGAGGGTGCGGACGGATCTAGTTAAATGTCCCTTTTGGATGAGAAAATTGAAGATCATCGTTGTGATGGCTGTTTTGGGGCTTAGGTTTCAAACTTGAAGATCATGATTCGGTTTCATGGCTATTTGGATCTGTTTTATGACAATCGTAGTTAAAATTAGGTTTCAACTTATGGGAACTTTTATTTTGTGATATGTCGTTGATGAAACAATTTGTGCTGTAATTTGTATGACTCTATGTTTGTGTGATGTAATTAAACTACCTTTTATTGTTTTATATATGTTATATTTTTTAATTTTTTCTTTATGGTGATAAACATGTGGTTTTCTTTCTTTTTCCACGTGGGTTCTGCCATTTCTATCCATTTTCATTTGGACATTTCCTTTGTCCGTTCTTTATTCTTTTAGTAGCGTATCAACAAAAAGTTGATTGTAATTGCAAAAAGCCGGCAAATGATGAAAATGTAGTTATTTCTCTTGATGATCTGTTGGGTGAAAAGATTGGTTATCAAGCTGTTCGAAGTTTTACGAAAGATACCAAACAGTTAAACCAGACTAGTTGTTCCGTTCCAGGTATCTAAATAAAATTGTTTTGTTACTATTTATGTATTTTGAATGTATATTTTTTATGAGCTGTACTAATTGTTTTGTTTTGTTGTAGTTGTTCCTAATTATTCTACTCCTGGTATCAGTTCTGCTCTTCCGATTCTTGTTCGGTAGTGTTACACCTACTGACCTTGTTGCGTTAGACTTATTCATCCTGCCAAGTCTCTTCTTCCTCCGTTCTCCTATATTAAGACAACCGCAGAAGAAGATGCATTGTATAAGAAGATTATCATACACACGCGTGATGCGAATAAGTCGAAGATTAAAAAGTATGTACATGTTCTTTTTTTATAATATTCTATCCTTTTTAGTATTCTCTGTGGGTAACATTTAAATGCTACCATTGGTCATTTCTAATGTTTCATGCTTGATAACTTGACTTTATATGTTATCTGGTTGATAAGTTGTAGTATTACTGGTGGGTCACTTGTAGTATTTTAGTGGATAACTCTTAGTTTAACAGTGGATAGCTTGGATCTTTTTTTTTTTAGTTGTTTACTAACCTGTATTACTACTTATGTATCATTTTATTCTTCTAGTTGCTGACTTTATGGTTTTCATTATGGATCATTTTTAATATTTAGGGTTGATAACTTTACCTTTTTATTTGTATCTCGATGATAAGTTGTACTAATACTGTTTGGTCAGTACTAGTTTTGTTTGGTAACTCTTTTGTTGTTATTTCAGTGGATAAGTTGAACTTTTTTTACTGGTTTGATAACTTGTACTACTACAGGTTGATTACTTGCACAGTTTGTTGGTGATAACTACTGGTTTTCATATTGGATAACTTGTATTCTAATCATTAATTGTTTTTTACAGCACATCATTTTGTAACATTGATCCAATGTGGGTGACAACTAGTGATTTTGCTGAAAGTGTGATGCCATATGGCGAGCTTTCTAATAATATGTGTGATATTTCTATTTTTGCAATGTAAGATAATTGCCCGTCCAATAAGATAATTTTCCTTATATCGTTACTAAATATCTGTTGGAGGGAAGATTCACTGCAAATCTTGTTCGGAGGTCGTTCAGGAGAAATGATAACTATAAACTGAGCCACAAACATATGGTATGCTATCTAATTTGATTTGATTTTTATTTTTATAGTATGCAGTTGATAAGTTCAGGCATAGTGTATGATAACCATTGCTTATGTTATGTTGATAAATCTTCCATTTCTGTCTGGATAATCATTGTTTTTTCTACACGTGCATTTACTTATCTTATGTTCATTTTTTCTCTAGCTTTGCTTTGATGTCCTTCAGGAGCTAGGGACTAAAAAAGACCCTTTGGGCCTTTGGTACATGCTTTCTGTTAATATGCCTGCCAAAAGGTTTGAGATTCTTGACTCGCTCCGTGGTGAAGCTAATGTAGAAATGATTGAACATGCGACCAAACTAATGGAAGCAATAAAGAAAATGTATATCGTCAATTATTCTAATTCTAGAAGACAGATTAAAGATTTTGAGTTGATGCATGTCCCTGTTCCTAGTCAAGTTGACAGGTTAGTTGGCCGGTTAGATATGTACGCATATAATTTTATTTTGTTTTTGTATAATTATTTATACTATGTTTGTTTATTCACTGTTTATTTTCTGTTTTTCAGAACTGATTGTGGGTTCTTCATGCTTAAGAACCTTGAATTGTGGAATGGAAGCGTTGTGCCTTGTATTTTTCAAGATATGATGCCGGGAATTAAGAAAAAGATGACTTTTTTTGGTTGAACCATCCTCGTAATGTTCTTCTTAATTGGAGGTCACTTTTGGAAGAAAATAAGTTCTGAGGTATATTTTTTCCAAGTTTATCCATACTTTTACATGTTTGTTATCCACATTCTTAAATGTTTGTTATCATGTCATATTTCTGTTAGTTATCCACACTGTGTTAAATAAATTACCCACCTTATACAGGGTTTTTGTATATATGAGTGTTTTATGCTTTCTTTCTAGTGTCAATTCTATTTGATAATTTTTCTATTAATTTGTTTGTGGTATAATTTCAACACATAGTTATGGATAAATGTACTTTTTATTTGCTTGATAACTTCTATTAGTATGTATGGATAACTGTTGTGTTCGTTGGTTGATAACTCGTAGTCATATGTCTGGATAAATTCTGTTTTAAATAGTATATTAATGTTTAGTGTTTGGTAACTTTTTATATATACGCATTAATAACTGTATATTTAACCAGTGGCTAACCTTTTATTTTTTGTATGCATTGATAAGTGGTGTGTTATGTGATGGATAAGTTGTACTCATATGCATGGATAACTTATGTGTTATCCTGTGGATATTTTGTACTCATATGCATGTATAACTTGAAAACCACAGAATGTACAGCATGAACTATCATATATAGAAACAATAAATATATCGTTATCATTTTCGGTTACATAAACATTCTAGATTTGATATCCTAGGAGCTTCAACCTTTCCTAGCATTTGCGGATTGTGTGACCTTACACTTGATGATCTGCATTTCTTTGATTTCTTTGTAGCAAGGTCTAGTGGATTTTTGTTTGCTATTTGTCGTGGTCTCCCTTTGGTTACTGACTTCTCTGGGTTCTGAATATGCTTTGTTGATGACATGTGAGATCCTGATGTGCTTGTTGTTTGAAGTGCTACATACTTGCTTGTTGACTGTGCCCTGTTTGGTGGGGCAGTTGTCGAAGGTGTCATGCTTGCTTCGTTTGGAGCACTAGACGATGGCATAGTAATCGCTTCATTTTTGGCCTCTCTTTTCTTCTTCTCTTCTCTTCTTGCTATCACATCTAGCTCTTGTTTCATTTCCTTCAAGTGTTTCCTGATGATTTTTATTCTATCATCTGTCTTTACTCTTATCTTTGCAGCTCTGGCAAACTCTTGTCTGAATGATGCAAACACCATCATATTTCTTGAGTCTTCAGGCATCTCTTTCTTCCCTTGTTTTTGTTTGTCATGTGGTTCAGCTAGGATAGTTTCCGCATCCAATGTCCACCTTTTCAGTATGTACATTTCTGGGATTTGATGGACTTTTATATGCGTCATCACTTTTATAATGTGGCAGCATAGCATACCATCACGATTGAATTTGCAGCAATTGCATTCATATGTTCCTTGTTCCCAGTCTGCGAATACCCTATAACTTCTGTAACCATAGTGTGGAACCGGTATCCCTGTTATGCTCAGTTCAAATTGGTATCCGTTGAGGTGGTCGCATTGGTATGACATGCTCTTTCGCATTTCGCTCTGAAAACTGAAGAAGATTTTCCTTGTGTATGCTTTTGCCATTTGTTTCTCCATAATGCTTCCAAACCACCACTCCGGGTCTGTCAAAGCTGTATCACACTCTGCCTTTAGCTCAGCATTGTAAAAAAATTCTTGTATTGACATGTATTGTTGTACAAACTCATAAATGGAGTTGCTTGGTTTGACGTAACACTTGAGCACTGCGTTGAACCCTTCACTTCTTGCTGTAGTCTGAAGGAATGGGAAAAAGGCGTGCATAAAGTACGCTGGTACCCAAACCTTTCTTTGTTCCCACAGTGAGAACAAATCCACATTGTCATGGACATTATGAGTATTTATCATATGCATCTAAGCCTCCTCAAATTCCTCGGATGACAAGCTGTTGTTCACACATGCATTGAAAGCGTCGAGCAGCTCTGGGTGGTTTGCCATGAATGTCCCTATTTTCTCAGTTGCATTTTTGATGACGTGCCATCTGCAATTCCTGTGAGTTGCATCCGGGAAAACAACGCTTATAGCACCAGCCATGGCAGCATCTTGATCTGTTATTATAATTTTTGGTGCTAAGCCGTCCATTGCCAGTTTGAACATTTGAAACAGCCACACAAATTTGTCCTTGAGCTCTCGACGCACGAACCCGCATCCAAACTGAACCGATAGTCCATGGTTGTTTATCCCAAAAAATGGAGCGCATGGTAGTTTATACCGGTTCGTTAGGTAGGTAGCGTCGAACGATATGCAATCGTTGTATCCAGACTTGTATGCTCTTCATGATGCCCCGTCTACCCAAAACAGGTTCTCAACCCTGTCGTCTTCATCAAGTGTAAATTTGTAGAAGAAATCTGGATCTTCTGCCTTCATCTTTTCGAAGTATGCCAAGGTGTCTTGCATGTCGTGGTGATTGTTTTCACTGCGAAAAGAAGCTCTTACGTTCGCCACATCTTTTTCTATGTATGGCACATCATTCAGACTGCCGTAGAAACTTGCCATCAGCTGCATATGTCAGCATGTTTAGATGTTGCATGCATGAAGCATCCGCAAGAACACCTTTTCTTCCGCTGGTATGTTTCGGTGTGAACGCAAGAACCTTGTTAATGAAGGTTTTATTATCAGGGGATGGTTATGATCATCCGATGAATGCTGAACATACCACCATGCATCCTTTCTCTTTACATACAAGTATGTTGTGCACCCAGTCCTTGGATGTGTATTTTTTTTCCTCTTCTTGACACATGATTTTGGGTTCTGGGTGTCTTCCTTTTCTTCGTGAGGTTTACCAGCTTTTGTGCACACAAGATATGCCTTGTTTAGCTCATTTCTTGTGTCTTTTCTTGACCAATCTATCCTTATTCCGAAACCCTTCCGCTGTGAATACGCCCTGTAGTGTTCTCTAGCTGATTCAAAACTATCAAAGCGCATTCCATTTGATGGTGGTTGCGGTGTGGAATGTACTTCATCTCTTGCATCATTATTTTCTGCATTATTCTCCCCATCCTCATTTGAATCTGCTGTGTGTACTGCTGTTTCTTCGATTGTCCCACCGTTCTTTGTTTCTTGTGCGACTTGTTCAACTATAGTATACATGCGTCATTGTCGATGTTCTTCAATTTGGACATCACCTTTTATGCAAATAAACACAAGTTATCATTTCTATTTTTTTTGCAGGAATGGGTATATATAATGAGAAGTCATGGATAACACCAGTTATAATAGGTGGGTAACTTTTTATACTAGCAAGTATTCTGTGAATATGTCATCTGTTTTTTGCAATGGTCTACATCGATAAGTTGTACTCATAGTTATGGATAACTTCTGCATATAGGCATGGATAACTGTAGCTTTAACTAGTGGATAACGTGTACTTATGTTCCTGGATAACTATATTTTTAGCTAGTGATAACTTCTACTCATATTGCTGGATAACTATTCTAGTATGTAATCATGTTTAACTGTAGTATAATATAGTGGATAACTTCTTTATATAAGCATGGATAAGTTCTGTTTTAGCTAGTTGATAATTTGTGCATTTAAGCATGTACTGCTCATATGTATGTATAACTGTAAGCATGGATAACTTCTGCTCATATGCATGTATAACTGTAGTTTTAGATAGTGGATAACTTATGTTCTATATGGTGGGTAACTTATGCATGTACGCATGGATAACTTATGTTCTATCTTGTTGATAACCTATGCATGCAAGCATGGATAACTTATGTTAAAATACTGTTGGATAAGTTGATTTAGCTAGTTGATCTGGTTCTGCATTTAGGTCAATATCCATGGTTTAGCTAGTTGATAACATATGTGTGTAAGCATGGATAACTTCTATTCTAGCTAGTTGATAACATATGTGTGTAAGCATGGATAACTTCTGTTCTAGCTAGTTGATAACTTCTGCTTTTGTAAGCATGAATAACTTATGTTCTAGCTAGTTGATAACATATGGATGTAAGCATGGATAACTCATGTTCTAGCTTGTTGATAACCGTTGCATGCAAGCATAGATAACTTATGTAAAAATACTGCTGGATTGCATATAATCATCATACTTTCATTTACAACATGTATAACTTCTGTTTTAGCTAGTTGATAACATATGGATGTAAGCATGGATAATTTATGTTCTAGCTAGTTGATAACATATGGATGTAAGCATGGATAACTTCTGCATGCAAGCATGGATAACTTATGTTCTAGCTTGTTGATATCCTCTGCATGCAAGCATGGATAACTTATATAAAAATACTGTTGGGTTACATATAATCATCATACCTTCATTTACAGCATGTATAACTTCTGTTTTAACTAGTTGACAACATATGGATGTAAGCATGGATAACTTCTGTTCTAGCTAGTTGATAACATATGGATGTAAGCATGGATAATTTCTGCATGCAAGCATGGATAACTTATGTTCTAGCTTGTTGATAACCTCTGCATGCAAGCATGGATAACTTATGTTAAAATACTGTTAGATTGCATATAATCATCATACCTTCATTTACAACTTGCACGATAGCATTTGTGTGTGAACCATCAGCATTGTCTTCTTCTATTTCTTGATCTAGTTCTGCATTTAGGTCGATATCCATGGTTTCCGATCTGTTCAACCAAAATATTCATGATGTTATAAGATTTAGTTGTTAGGACGAAACAATTAATAGGAAATCATGTCTATTTAGTTGTTAGTTGTCCTAAATTAGATGTTTTAATGCAGGAATCAACATATACTGTCAATAAAGCTTAGGATGATTGGTTTCTTATAGTTTGAACAAGATTGGACATATGTCAGATGCAAAACTGAGAAGTGGTTACAGATGACTTGTTTCATGTTTAGATCCATGTTGTGCAGCAGTATATTTTCATATTGAGAACAATATAGAGACGTTTCTACCAAAATCCTGATAATTTAAAGAGATGATTTTGGGAAGTACCTGTTGTTTTTGCCTATGTGTTCCTTTTTTTGCTTTTCAGTAGCAGGGCGCTGGGCAATGGCGTCAAGGTGGAGCTTCAATGGCGCTTTTCAGTAGCAGGGCGCTAGAGGATGAAGGCGAGATGGGCAGGTGAGTAATCGAGGAAGAGTATAACGCTAGATCTGGGGGGATTTCGTTTCCGTTCTGGTTTTTGCTTGGAGAGGAAGATGATCCAGCCAGGTTTTCGTTTTTGGACCTGGTCACGCGACCGGGGTGGGAGGGGGTCTTGTGGGCGACGCGGGTCGCTTGTCGAACGGGGTTCGCTCTCGAGCGCCTTGATTCGATCGTTTTCAGGGCGTCCACCGGGTAGGCGCGTCCTTCTTCTTTGTATTAGCTTTTACGGGTGTGGTTTTCTGTTTTTTTCTTGGAATTCCTAAAAAAGTTCCACCTTCTCAAAGGTCTGTTCGCGCGTTGACGTCACGCCAAGTGGTGACTTGTCCGTCATACAATCTTTTTAATGTGTCTCTACAAGCTTGTCAAGTGTCAAAACAAAAAAGCAATGTCGGGATTAGGACGAGAGAGAGAAAAATACGGAGGATAAGAGCATGTTCAATGCTGTGACATCAGCATTTCCTTATGCTTGCCACGTAAGATATTTGCTTAGTTGAAATAGAGAGAAACAAGAAAGATAAGGTTGTCTTTTCATACCTAAGGGATGATCTTTTACAAATAAAAGAAGACTATTTTCTCCATTGTAGTATAAATAGTATATATGACTTCCCTTAACCAACCAATTTCTCACTAAAATTAGTTAATATTTAATACTCGTACAAATTATATATTGTGTATTCTCTAAATGATCTGGAGACATAAGAGAATTCAGGCTTTTCCTAGCATTTTACATGCCTTAAGAGTACATATTTCTTCTTTATTTTTTAAATTTAATGATTTAAAACGAAATATCTTGAAAACCTTTTTCTAAATTACGAATTGTTTTTAATTTTGAGCTCCTCGTGTCGAAATCTTAAAACTAGATTCCATGTTGATAGGTTTCAAACAATTTTTTTCATACTTTCAAAATTGTCGTGTTCGTACTTTAGATTACTTCACTTTTGTATTTTTATACTTCAGGTTCTTAGTATACTTTGTACTCGGGTTACTACGTATTTGTACTTTAGTGTACTTTGGCGGTGAGTACACGTGTATTTTTATGTACTTTGTCGTAGGACTTGGCTTAAGTAAGGTTGTATTTTTTTATACTTTAACTTCTAATAAAATTATACTTTCATGTAATTCGGCTCTAAGTACAGTTGTACCTTTGTGTCTTAGTCTACAAGTACACTTGTAATTTTGTATACTTTGACGGTGGGTATACTTGTATTTTTTTGTACTTCGGTTCTTAATATAGTATTACTTCATGTACCTGGTTCTAAGTATGGTTGTATTTTCATGTTCTTTGGCTCTAAATACAGTCATACTTTGTAAACTTAGTCTGTAAGTACAATTATAGTTTTACATACAATTATATTTACATCATTAGCTACTTCATTGTAGCAGTGTCATCACCAGGACGCCACGTGTCCACAAGCGAAGCAACTTTAGGCTCACGAGCGGACCTTTACGAAGGTCGGTCTTTTATTAGCGATACCTATTTTTTCTTTTTTTCTTTTTCCAACTGTTTCACTTAAGTTTTATTTTATAAAAGATGAACAATTTGAATCCAAAAACTTTCAAATCGTAGCATTTTTTTTGATTCAAATCATTTTTAAAATCTATTTTGAGTTTAAACTTCTAAAAATCTGAAGATTTTTGAAAATCTCAAGTTTTCAAAATATGAATATTTTTCCAAAATAGATAAAAAGAAAAAATAGAAGAAAGAATTCAGTACACAACCTGGGCCGGCCCACTAGGCAAAACACTACGGCACGAGCTCGCTCGCTCGCTAGTTCCCTTTTCACACAAGGATCGAGCTATTCGGCCATTAGCGATGCAATGCCCATGTTACCTTCATGAGGGCTTCTTCGCTCGGCAACTGCAGGAGCCCACAACTTGTAAGCCTGGTATGTACGGAAACAAATCTCATACATTTGATTCTCAGAAGACGGCTTATATGGGTGAATTATTACTCTCTTATTTTTATTCAAAAATTCTGAGATTTTGAAATAGATAGTATGAAATGTGTACTACGTACCAAAAATCCAGAAATTTTTTGGATGAAAAATAAGAAATACTAATCCACCTAGGTAAGCGTCTTGTGAAATAATTGAAGAAATATTGATTGATGATTCTCTTGTTAATTTACCAAGGCGAGACTAATATAAAAAACCTATGAGTACAAGTGGAACAAAATAATTTCAGACCAACCACAATTAGATCACGTGGAACAAGTCAGGAGACATAAGAAAAATAGAATAAAGTATAGAAGGGATCACACTATTAGACAAATGGAACAAAATTTAGCACTCATGGAACAAGTTACCCCTATATGTGAAAGAACAAATTAGCACTCACATAACACATCCCTAGTGTTAGAGTAACACAATATTTAGATAGGAGAAACTAAAAACTAAAGATCATGAAAAAAATAACCTGGATGGTTACAATTTAAAAAAAACACCGCGGGAACAAACCATATATTCACCTGGAACAAAAAAAACATAGTGTAAGTTAAACATAGTATATTTATTTAAACTTGAACTTGAAATGGAACCATTTGAAGCTAAACTGGAAAAAAGAAACATGAGTTGACATAGAACCGTAAACAACAAGAAAGAGAAAAAAAATGAACAAACAGAAAAGAAAAGGAAATGCACGAATGAATTTGAGTACGTTGAGGTCAGTTAGACTTCAGAGCAACCTGCTGCGCCGTGCGTGCTTGTGCCAGATCAAGCCAGTCCCTGCCCGTGCGTGTGCTTGTGCACCTCATGGATCGGTCCATCCAGCTATAGGCAAACCAGCTCCCGGATCGATCCATCCAGCCTCCAAGCTAAAGCGACGCGAACGAGATAAATGGGCTAAATCCAGAGAAAAAAGGTCTTGAGCCAAATGGTGGTAGCGACCGCGCGATAAAATGTGTTCATTGCTTAAATCCACGTGCTGTGGACTGTGGTAGCACAGCCCATCCATATCGTGATCTACCACACGCAGCACGTTGTCGGCCCAACCAAGAGGCCTTCACCTAGTTTGGTTCGCAGGGGGAGTTGGGGGAAGACCCACGAAGAGGATCAGCCCAGCCGTCCCAGCTACTCCCCTGCCTTCTTCTCTCTCAAAAAAAATGAAAAAGCTACTCCCCTGCCGCCAATCCAATGGGTATCAAATAACGCCATGCCCCCTCAAAAAAATAAAAAAATAATGCCATTGTTTCTCTCAAAAAAATGCCAGGTTGTCACAGGAAAAAAAACAAATATTGGCAGCAGAATAGTCCAATACTCCTACTCGATCTAGTGTCCTCCCAGAAACAAGATCAGAAAAAGAAACAGAATAAATCTATTTTGAACAATAAATAGAAGAATTCAGTGTATCTGCAATGCAAAGAAGTGCCTTGATGGCAGCCTGCAGTTAATGGGGGATTGCTTAACCATTAACCACCAACATCAGGGTGTAATGTTTACTTATGGTCAGGTAAAGTTTGGCCCTTGGCACAAACGCAAGCAAGATCCAGGTCGCCCTCAACTTAATGAGCATTCAATCGTTCAGGTTTCTTACACTAGGCCTTGCTGTGGACTCGACGAAGACTCGTAGCGAGCACGGTACGCACATGTAGTCATGGCGCCGCCCCATACCCCCTCGTTGTCTCCATCTTACCGAGCGCGTGTAGTACGGCGTTCAATAGGTTTATTGGAGATCTAGCCTCATTTTAGGCTCCTCACGGCGCGCACAATAGATCACCGGCAGTTTTTCAGGCCCAATAAACCACCGGCAACCCCAATCCGGCACCAACCTACAGAGGCTAGCAAGGGAGCGGCGACACGTCCCGCCACGTTGGACGCGGCACACTGACCCCAGTTCGCAGTGTGATAGCAGTCGCTAACCAAAACTTATGGCGAAGAAACTGCCTCGGCACCAACTTGACCCATCATCCCCGACTCATGCCGACACAGCTCCCAAAACCGGAGTAATGCCGCTCCACAGGCTCGCTTTCCATCCATAAAACCCCATGCGCAAACCGCCTCACACCGTCGTTCGCACACCCTCTCCTTTCCTTCTCCCCTCACCTCGTCTGGCAATGGCTCACACAACCACGAGACCGGCGACTCGAGCAAGGGCAAAACCATCATGGAGGACGACCCACACACACGCAACCTCAACCGATAGGAGGCGGTGGTGTGGTATGAGAACGACCTCTTGGTATCGTCAGACCACCGTCTACTTCACCATATTTCCGCCGTCAGTAATGCCATTCCCCTATCCTGGAGAGGGACGCTGAAAGGATACGGATGTCGCCTAGAGGAGGGGGGTGAATAGGCGATTAAAACTTTTCCTAGAGAGGCTCAACAAAGGCGGAATAAAACTAGAGTTTACTTTGTAAAGCACAACCTAGAAACAACTAAGGTTTACCTATGTGCACCAACAACTTATGCTAAGCAATACAAGCGACAAAGTGATAGCAAGATATATAGTACTTCAAGCACGAAGGCTATCACAATGTAAAGTGCATAAGTAAAGAGCTCGGGTATAGAGATAACCGAGGCACGCGGGGACACCGATATTTTACCGAGTTCCTCCCAACATGGAGTACGTCTCGTTTGGAGAGGGGGTGGTATCAAACCACCAACGCCACAAAAGGCCTCTCTTATTCTCCGGTGAATGTCACCCCAATGGGATCGATCCACGCTTCCACTATCGGTGCACTTGTCGGTGACAACCGGAACCTCTCACAAGGTTGGGGAACAGCTCCACAACTTAATTGGAGGCTCCCAACAAACGCCATAAAAGGCCACAATGCCACCAAGGCCACAAACCGTCTAGGGTTCCAAGAACCCAAGAGGGACTAGCTCCAATGAGCAACTCAAATCAAATCCTCCGAGGAGAACTTAAACCGATGCACCAAATACAAATGGCAAGAACACCACAAAGGTGCTCAAATCCCTCGCTCTCAAGTTCCAACAAAGCTACTAAAGCTATTGGGGAAACAAGAGATGAGAAATCAAAGAGAGACACAAAATCCCTCACAATCTAGATCCCCAAAGATACACTCACAAAGAAATGTTTTGGTTTGGTCAAAATGTAGATCTAGATCCCCTCAATCTTCCTCTCAAATGTGTGCAAAAATCATTGGATGGAGAGGAAGAAATCAAGCAAGAGATATCTCAAAAGTAATAGGGCAAAGCTTGAAGAAAGAGGAGAAAGAAGCCACGCTAAATGAAAAGGATCAAAGCTATTTAAAGAGAGGGGTTGATTCTGCCCGTTGGGGCAATTTTTCTGGACGAAACGGTAGTACCGGATTTGTCCGGTACTACCGGACCCAATACAACAAAGCGCCAGGAAAAGCGGAGCAGTAGCAACGCGCGCATGCGAGCGAGGCAGAGGGACCCAGCAGCAGCAGCGCGGCAGCAGAGCTGTGGCGGGGCCCGGCAGCGAGCAGCGCAGCGGCTCGCAGCACGCCGCGGCAGCAGCAAGTGGCGCAGCAGTTGCAGCAGGGCGCGCGCGGGGGCCACAGGGGGGCAGAGCAGCGCGCAGTGGCAGCAGCAGCGCGCGCTAGGCAGCACAGCAAGCAGCGCCGCGGTGGTCAGCGGCAGCAGCGCATGCAGCGGTCAGTGGCAGCAGCAGGCATGCAGCGCAGCAGAGGCAGCAGCAGCACGGCAGCAGCTGGGCAGGCTCGCGAGGCAGCAAGGCAAATGGGCGCGCGTGCAATTTGGCCAGTCAACGCGTGCGAGCTCAGATCTGGATCTAGCCAAATATCTGGGCCGATCGGTATACCGGAAAAAGGTACCTAGCCAGACAGAAATAAAACGGACTGTTTTTAGGACCGGGTGGTAAGTACCGGTTGACTTTTGACTAGAAATATTCAAACGGCGATAACTTTTGACTGGAAGCTCCGATTGACCCGATTCAAATTGCGTTGGATAGAGGATGACTAGGGCTTTCCAATAAAAAGCGGAAATATTGATTATCACCAAGTAAGAAAGTATCAAGTACAATAATGTGATATACCTCACTTGGTGAGAAACCGAAAAGCCGCATAAATCAAAATCGCAACAAGATACAAATGGAAGATTCGATTTTGATGAACAAGAGCTTGTTATGGAGATTACCACAAGCTCTATATACTCACATGGATAAGTCCAAATAACAACCAAATACGATGATGCAAGTATGCAAAGGTTTGAGCTATCTCCGAACGATGTGACCGAATTACTCACACGTGAGCCCCTCTATCCTAAACCCGGTCTCACACACACAACGTGAGACCGGCAAAAGGGGAAACCTATCAAGATTATACCTTTGCCTTGAGCATCCCACTTGAGCTCGATGTAGACGATCTTGCCCTTCTCAAGATGGAACGCCTTTCTTAATTCCTTATCATCGACCACACGTATTGAGCTTGCCCAACATATCTTCTTTGCATTTCATCGATCTTGAAGGCAACACATGCTCCAAGCGATGCCAATGGGCAAATCCTACAAGTATAACTTAATACACACATTAGTCCATAAAGATTGTCATTAATTACCAAAACCACACATGGGCCCAACATGTTCTTTCAGACGCGCTCATGGACTACATCAGCATGTGTTGTGCTTTGCTGACTCCAGCGCAACACACAAAGCAGGATTGGGCGCTAGGCAACCATGCGCTCTTGCTCCTGCTTTTCCAGCAAGAGTGAGAGGCAGAGCTCGCCCACCTCTTTGGTTCCTACACTTCTCAGGTCAACCGCGGGCGGGGGGGTGACACGCATGGTGGCATGGGCGCGACATCGACAAGACACTTCGCTAGTACCGCTATCGCCCACCTTCTCTATGTCGTGTTTTGCACACGCCTATGTTGTCATCGTGCTCGTCGTCCCCGCGCATGTTGCGCCCTCGACACCGTACCCTCCTCCTCACCACCTCGGCGGCATTGTCATTCGCGAACCGGGTTCAGGAGGAGGGCTCCTCGACGCCGCTGCTTCACCCAAAGCAGGAAAGGTATCTTTCACCGTCGCGTGACCACCTGTCTCTTTGGTGGCCGGAGCAGGAGAGGCAGCCATGCCCATCGCTATCACGAGGGCACCTGTCTTTCCGATGACTGATGAAGGAGAATTCTCGGTCACCGTCGCCAAAGAAAGCGAAGGCATGGTGTGAGGTGGAACTAGAGCTCCAATTGGCCTGCACAGACCCAACGACTCCGCCGACGTGCCGGGAGAAGGGTGGTCATGGTGGATTCCTACGACACCATCCCACCGTCCACCGATGCGTTCGCGCAATGGTAGCCCACGGAGGACAACGACAACATCATCAGACCTCTTGGCCACGACAGATGCGCCCGAAGCGTCGCCTTCACCGACCTCAGCCCGTGACACCCAAGCCATAGCCGGAGGATCGCGACTTCGACTAGGCGTGGGCAACGATTCAACGTATTGATCAACCAGTAGATCATGGTTGAGTTCAAATGTCAGACTGTTGGTTTACTTTCGATTAAAATCGCGCAAACTCTGTACAAATCTGAATGAGTGGCTGTTGTTTATTTAATTTTTATCCAAAATTATGTATTATTAGGACAGTCTCATTGGAGGGGACGGCGCGTAGTGGAGAACGTACTGGGCCATGACCCACCCTCACAACTCACTTTTCCTTTAAGATTTGGTAATAATTCAGCCCACCAACATCAATTGGCCCAGTCTAAGTGGAGCTGGCCCATTCTGCATTTAGTGTCAGGCTCCGTCACTGACGCACGCACTGCTACGAAAAGGCCTTCCCAGCAGTTAGGCTGCCATTGCCAACGTTCTCATGGCGCTGTGACGGTGACAATTTGGGACGCGCGGGTGGTGACGATCAGCAGAAGCGGAGCCCAGAATGAAAGCACCTGGCCCACGCCCCGGGCAGCCGACCTGAAGGAAAGGGGGTGTGACTGACTGGTGGCGCTGCTGCATCGGTGGGTTCAATTCGGATCGGATCCAACCACCGCCACCACCCCACTCCATCCATGTGCCACGATCTGCTCTCTCCTCTCCTCTGCATCTGCATGCACGTACACGTGGACCGGTAGAGTTTAACTGACAAACCGCCAGCGGTTCTCCTCGAGATCTCTCTCTCTCTCTTGCGCGCGGTGCAGATGCAGATTCAGATCTCCTGCGATCCACCCGCCCATTATGGGCCTCCTCCTCCTCCTCTTCCGCCGCTTGCTTGCGTTCGCAATCTCCCGCCGGTCGGCACGGTCGGTGTGCCATGTGACCGCCTCCTCCTCCTCGACGGATCCACCCACCCACCCACCTGCTCCAACAGACGGACCGTGCGGAGGCACGACCAGCATAGCCCACCACTTGTACTGGAACCACAGTAGTATCTCGCTCGCAGCTGTGTTGGACTGTCTCAATGCAATTCTTCAGCAGTCCAGCCCCCCACCCCCCACCCCCCAAAAAAAAGAGGCCGTACAAGCCAAATGATTCATCGGCATCACACAGCAGCACCGCTAAACCACTTTTTTTCCCCCGCTCCAGGCAAACGAAGAAATAAAAAATAAAATGATTGGCGTGTTTCAGGGGGAGAGGAGAGGAGCGGCGTCCATTGATGAGTTCGATGGGGCCTCGGCCCGGCGTGACGCTCGCGGGACGCCCGCCGTCCTGTCCGCAGGGGCTACGGACCGGATCGGCATCGGCAGCACAGCACAGCACGCCGCGGCGGTTCACACCTCACGCGCACCGAGGGCCACATGCGCCGCGTCACGCAGTTCCGTGCCAAAATCATCATGCTGCTCCCCTACCGTTCTCTTTGTTCGCTCGCTCGCTCGCACGCACGTCGCCGCCTCCCCTTTCTTTTCCATGCCTTCCGTCTGAAACCCAAACCAACCGTGGCTCGCACCTCCAGACTCAAAAGCCAAAGCTGGCCGCGCCTGCGCAAGTTGATTCCTCCGTACGCAGCACGTGGCTCTGTTCCGTTCGAAATTACGAGGCAGCGGTCCAGCCCTCCACGGCAAATCCGCGACCGCGAGGCTCCCACGAGGCTCCCGCGAGGCTCGCCGTCTCGACCCGTCCAACTCTGGTGGCTCATGTCATGCAAGCATCTATAGGGGACACCGAAAAACCTCGATCCATTAAAACATGGTTTTCAATTTGATTGTATGCGACAAAGACTAAAACCTAATAGTGTACTGATTTCTTTCTTTTTTTTTTTGGAAAAAAATGATTCGGGACAAAACTTGGCAAGATAGCAGCCGGTTCATCACATACAACATCGGTTCGTCGCAACATCGCAACAATTCTTTACACACACAAGATAGAAAAATACGCAGGGGTCGACCTACCCTTCCGTGTTCAAGATATGCTTCGCGAAACCCTACTGGAGCATAGGGCACGGTCAATTTGACGGCGACGAGCTCAATCCAAGACGCAGAAGAAAGCTCGAGGATCTCCAGCTTGACGTAGGCCCCCTGCTACTCCCGCCGCTCGTGCTCCATGGCGCCTCAGACATACTTCAACGCTCCACCCAGATCCTCCACCTCGCGCTCTAGTCCTGCTCGATGAGCTCGCGCGAACCGCTGTGCCATCTTCTTGTACGCCTAGCG
Organism: Avena insularis; assembly: GCA_023614405.1. Taxonomy (NCBI): domain Eukaryota; kingdom Viridiplantae; phylum Streptophyta; class Magnoliopsida; order Poales; family Poaceae; genus Avena; species Avena insularis. The sequence continues at coordinate 37,915,682 of CM042684.1, read as the reverse complement.
CTCCTCGTCGGAGTCGACACAAGCGTTGTTGGCTTGTCAGGTATGCCGATTTCCTTTGGGAGAAAATAAGCAGAAGTCCTTGAGCACCACACGGTTCCTCTCCGACTCGTCGTTGGATGCACGTACACATTCGGCGAGGACCAGACATTGTTGGAGTCGAGCTCAAAGGAGGGGATGCGTGAGCGCGACCTCCGAGCGCGGCGCAAGCTCCTCGCCTACGCATCGTTTTCCATCCGCCAAAGGACGCGCGAGAGAGGTGACAAGGCACGAGGCCAGCGGGAAGCACTGCGCACCATGCTCCCTGGCTCCGTGCCCTCGACCTCACGCTGAAGCAAGGCCTCTGGCACCGGCACATAGTTGTAAACGTAGCACGCTTGCGCACACCGTTGGCGGCGATGTGGCGCTTGCATTCAATGCTCGAAGACGGCACCGTCGTGGGAGTTCCTAGGGCGGCCGATTAGGCCTCCCACGACTTCCATTGAGCTGTCTTTGGGCGAAATCCGGTGCTCGGGGTGGTCGATCTGTTGCGCAGCGGCGGATTCTATGGAGGCAATAAGGCGGCTGAACGATGGAGGAGGGAAAAGTGGACTCAGGTCGCGACCTAGGAAATGCCCTTCGAACACTAGATATATCGATGCAAAAGTGAATTTTTTAGGTCAATCAAAGAAACTTTTCGGACCGGGCGGCGCTTACAGGCTGTGTTCACGTTAAAAAATCAAAGAAAAAAAAACTAAAACCCGCGAGAATTTTTCAGTTTTGGTTTTTTTTAATATGTCCGCTAAAGATGCTCTCGTATGACACGAGAACGAGCGATACCCACAAATAAACAGACACGAACTCGATAATATACTGGCATACAAGGAAATATCGTCGACATTATTGCATGACTAGACGTCGACCTGTCATGGGAGGGAGGGAACAATCCCGAGAGCTCCGCGCGGAAAGCAGACAAGGAAACCACGTCAAGCTCAGGGCCCGAATAAAATAATAATAATTAGAAGGAAAATAAATCATGGTCAATTTCGCGCTGTCATGTTATTACGAGGTCGTTGATTTTTCAAATACCATTGACAAATTAGCCGTCGACTCCGGCGAGAAACGCGAGTATGAATATTATAATTTCATCATGTCTGGCTGCTTCAACAATCAATATCTATATTCCACGGTATGCTATTTCCGCGACAATATCGCGAGGAACTCGCCCGGTGCCTCCAAGTGACCTCACCTGGACGATAATCCCGAATATCTTTCTTTTACAGGGTTGTATCGGAAAAAAATCCTGAATATCTTTTTTTACTAGAATATTAAAAATCATAAAAAAGTCGAGTGAATTCACAGAATGCATTCGTTTTACTGGTCAACCGTTCCGGCCAGAATTATCCATTTATTTACATGTTTTTCCCTCGAGAATAAACCTTGGCCTTTCTTTTAGTAAAAGCATCAAAGACGAGCACTAGAAGCTTCTGATCTCCACCCCATTTTGTGTGGACGGTTGAATCGCAGGACAGGACGTTTTATTTTTCTACCTTATATTATTTATTAGGCTTTGTCATCTCATTAGGTCAACGTCCAACGCGTAGGCACCGTATCAACTCAAATAAACATTTCCTTGCACGCCACAAATCCGGCATCAGCTTTTGACTCGGACACTCGTTCATATTTTATTCCCGTTCGCAAGAAGAAAAAAGGTGATACTATATGACAATTTGGAATAAAGTAGTAAGAAATTTCTTTGCGGGGGAATTTCGAGAGAGATCGTAATCTTTTTCATCGGATTTTTTTAAGCATGCATACTTTTTTTCTTTCCCACTCTCGGTTCATCCAAGTGGAATAGTAGTAGTAAAACATTTCGCAGGTATCACTTCCACATGGTTTTTTAACCCTTTTCCTTCTAGAAACTTTACATCCAAGGTTAAAAAAAGGGTAGCGCTAAGGTTAGCCAACGGCACAAAAAAAAAAATAAGAAAAAAATAAGGCTAACGATGCTGCGATCAGACGGCTGGCATGGTCTCGTGGCGCAGCGCGGCGAGATCCGACGGGCCGAAGGAGTCGTCGCCGAAGCCGAAGAGGCCGGCGTCGAAGCCGTCGTCGCCCCACTCGGCTGCGGCCGCTGCTGCAGCCGCGGCGGCCTCCGGCGAGGAGGTGACGGCGCCGAACCCGTAGTCGGCGGCCCCGTCGATCTCGTCCTCGAAGCCCCAGATCTGCGCGCCGAACACGCCGTCGCCGGCGGCCTCCGGCTCGCCGGCGCCGGCGTAGTCGTCGGAGGAGGTGTACGAGCCGCCGGCGGGCGGCAGGCCGAGCTCGTCGTCAGAGGCCTCGAGCAGGAAGCCGAGCTCGGGCTGCGGCGGGCCGACGTCCAACTCGCCGGCGCATATTTCCTCCTCCAGGCTCCTCATGACGGAGGCCAGGTCGCCGGCGGCGGCGGCGTCCGTGTCAACGACGTCGTCCAGCATGTCGAGCAGGTCCTCCGGCCTCAGCCTCTTGGCCTCCGCCTCCGTGCCGTCGCCGCCGGTGGCGGCGAGGTCGGCTTCCCTCGCCCGCTTGCTGCCGGGGTAGGAGCTCAACAGAGAGGTAGAGCTCTCCATGGAAAAAAAAAAGGTATATTCGTATAGAGTTGTATATTACTAGCTCAACGTGCGGTCTGATGCGGTGCGGTGCAACGCAGCGGACGGCGAGGAAACGCGAAGGGGCGCGCTGAGGGTGGGAGAGAGGGAAAGAAGAGAGTAGGAAAACACGGTGGGGTGGTGTGTTGGGCAGCGACGCCGAGTTGGGTGCCGGGTTATATAGCGCTGGCCCCGTTAGAGTGTTCTGGAATAACCGGGCTCTCCCGGGGTTGTTTCCGCAAAAAGAGGAGCCCCCTGCGCTCGCTCGCGGTTTCTTTCTTTCTTTGCGCCAGGCGGAAGGAGAGCGGTGCGGGTGGCGCGGCGCGGCGCGGAACTGCCTGCGCGGTACGACCGGGCCCGTGCCCCATGTGGGCGGGCGAGAGTTCGTGCGTGCGCGTTGCTTTTCCTCCTCGCTAACCTACTTTTTTTTGACGGGAACCCTGGGCTAGCTAACCTCTATTTGGGGGAGATCACGTTGGCTGCCATGTGGATGTGGTGTGGGGTGAGGGATCGTCGTGTCGTGTCGTGTCGTGGGCGAGATGTGCGGGGCGTGTGGTGCGGAGGGAGCGGAGCGGAGCGACTTGCCGTTGGCGTCGCTGGACGGATGGGGGTGGGTGGGTGGATAGATCGGGCCGCGCGCGTGTGAGGTGAGGTGCTGGTGTTTGAACGGCGACGCCTAAACCTCAACTGATATTTTCTTGCCACCCAAAAAAAAACTACTACCGGATGTGTGGGGCCACGGCCTGATTGGACGAGTGGTGGCCTTTCGACGTGGCTCGATTTAGTTTACGAGCGAGATTTGAATCTGGCTAGCTCTAGTTTATCCCGTTGTCTCTGATTTCGCCGGCTATTGACTTTGCTACTCTTCTTTATATAGGCATATACATACATGCTGTATATATTTCCCCAAGGTATATACTTGTTTTTTCAATATATGTCCCAATATTAATACCCCCTTCCTCGTATCGTCTCCCTCACGGGTGGGAACCATAGCCACCACCAGCCGCCGCCTCTCCTCCACCACCTCACCCTCGCCGCCGCCATCGGTGGGACCTGATTCCATGCGGGTTGACCTCCCTTTCAGCAAAGTTCGTGTACTTGGGGAAGTCTAGTTGATTGAGTTCTTTCTATGGCGTACAAGGTTCCGGTGGTATTGCATACTTCTCGAATTGCTCATTTGATGGTGGCACTCAAGTTCGAGGCCAAAATGCTACCGTGTGGCCTCGGCAATGTGATGTTGTCTCCTAGTTTTGCATGGTGTAGAGTGAAGTTGGGTAAGTTGTCTCCTAGTTTTGCATGGTCTAGAGTGAACTTTTTGTAGGGGTTCGTAGCATGGAAAACAAAAAAATTCTACCGCATGCAAACAAACAAGCCAAGATCTTTCTACTAGATTGTAGCAACGAGTCGATGGAGGAACTCACCCTCGAAGATTCCAAAGCGGTTAACGAGAGCGGATTCTCGTGGGTGATGTAGTCGTACTCTTCCCGATCTCAAGATCGTGTAGACGATCCTTCCGGTGCCGCAATCCGGCAGCCCGCAGTTGGTCACACGTTCGATACTCGATAAAGACCTTCCTCTCCCTTGTTCCAGCAGGCAGTGGAGGTTGTAGCACTCTCCTCGCGTGGCGTGGTACCGGAAGTAGAGGGGAGATCTCGCAGGGCTTCGCCTTAAGCCGGAGCGAGTATGGTGGACTATGAGAGAGGCCTCGGTGATCTAAGGTTTAGACACACCAAGGTGGAGAGGCTAGGCCGGCGGCTAGGGCAAGGAGATGCCCTAACTCGGCGGCTTGGGAGAAAACCTAGGGCGGCGGCTATGGTGGTGGCCGGTGGCTAGGGTTAGGTTTAGAGGGCAGGTGTAGGTCTGCAGGAGGCGTACCTCCTTATATAGGTGGGAGGCGCGACCAAGGGAGGAGTCCTGCAACTCGGCCTCCTTGGCCGGCGGTGGAGGGAGAGGAACTCCTCCCCAAGTAGGTTTCCTACTCTCCCTCCACCAAGCAAAACTTGTCGTTTGACTTTTCAGCGTTTGACTTTTCAAACTAGGATTTGATTTATCCCTTTATTTTGCTCAACGATGACACCTAGTACATGATGCAACCATTCCAACTTGTAATGACACATTCATGTACCTTTCCCCTCCGGAGTGTCAGACATTCCGGAACCTTCTAGAACATTCCAGATGAAAACACCGGAACCATTCTCCAACCCTGAAACAGGACTTTCCTTATATGAATCTTATTCTTCGGACCATTCCGGATCTCCTCGTGATATCCCGGATCCCATCCGAGACTCCGAACAACATTATGTATCTTACTCATCATTCCATAACTACTCAACAACATCGAATCCTTAAGTGTGTCTCCCTACGGTTCGTGAATTATGCGGACATGATCGAGACACTTCTCCGAACAATAACCAATAGAGGAATTTGGAAATTCATATGGCTCCCACGTATTTCTACGATTACTTTGCGATCGAATGAACCACTTATATACGATACCAATTTCCCTTTGTCTCACGATAGTTTACTTATCCGAGGTTTTGATCATCGGTATCTCTGCATACCTAGTTCAACCTCGTTACCGATAAGTACTCTTTTCTCGTCCCCGTGGTATGTGATCCCTTGTGAGCCAGTCACATGCTTGCAAGCTAATTGGATGACATTCCACCCAGAGGGCCCAGAGTATATCTATCTGTCATATGGATGGACAAATCCCACTCTTGATCCATGTGTCTCAACCCATACTTTCCGAACACTCAATGCCACCTTTATAGCCACCCAGTTACGGTGTGGTGTTTGATGTCATCAAAGTATCCTTCCGGTGATGGTGATAAGCATGATCTCATGGTCGAAGGAATTAGGTTACTATGTATCAGAAAGCATATAGCAATTGAACTATTTAAAATGACTTGATCTTTATGCTACGCTTATCTATAGGAGTATGTCCATCATACCATTCTCCTAATGATATGATCTTGTTGTTAATAACATCTCAATGTTCATGATATGGAAACCGCAATCATCTATTAACCAACAAGCTAGTATTATAAAGAGGCTTTACTAGGGACTCTAATTTAGTTTACAAATCACACAAGTATTAATGTTTCCTTGTTAATACTATTATAGCATGAATGTAAACTTTTATCATAAACACAAAGATATAATAATAACCATATTTATTATTGCCTCTAGGGCATATCTCCAACACTTTTGGCGCGAGTGTAGAGTGAATATTTGTGTGTTTGAAGTTCAAGTCGTTCGCGCCAAAAGTTGGACGCTCGATGATTCACAGCCGAGCAAATGGCACTCCTCAAAAATAACACTCACGCGGACTTAGAGAGCAAAAAAAGTCGCGCGACGTTGATGACGTCGCATCCATCGGAAGGGCAACCATGTCTCCAAGCAGCTCGGAGTGACATGACGAGCACCCGTGTGCCTAGAAGAAGTCAGCGAGTGGGCGACAGGATACGACCGAACCTAAAGAAGACGACACCCTGAAATTGTGACATCAGCATACATTGGGTCCCCAAAGCCCATGCCTTAGAAGTGGCACACACCGACTCCGACAACCACATTGGATGACTCCTTGAGCACCAAAGGCAATGCCCCAACAAGGGACAACAACCCGCGGGCATAGCTCACGCTATCCCAAAGCTGGGATTTCTCCTCGGCCAGCCAGTACTCCCTTAAGGTCGAACAAAAGACGATCGAAAAGTCTGGGAGCTCACCATCGCAAAGAGGAGACGTGCATGTCGTTGAAAGAGAATCTAAAGCAACCCCAAACAGGTTGCATGACTCCACGCTCGCTGCATTCGCACCATGCTAGCGAACTATGCAAACTTGGACTGGTGCCGCGCAACAAGGGCTGCGGCCCACTCATCCCGGGTCGAACCTTCCTGCCAGCCACCTTGTAGATGTCATCGCCGTGTAAGGAGATGTTGCCTGCAATCGCACCACATGCTACATCGGCGCCTAGCACCAGCTCCACAGGACCCCACATTGGACCCTTTCGTCCAAGATTGGAACCCCCAAATGCAGCCACGCCGGCACCGAACAACCACGACCGTCCATCGCCCACATCCATTTCATTCGTTCATGCAGGTACCGACCACTAAGAGCCACGCTGCCTTACACCATCGGTGAATGCCGCTTCTCTGCCTGAAGTGTCGCCGGTGGTGCACCATCTTCTACCCTTCAACATAGACTACATGGGCATGGCCACCACCGCTGTCTCAGCGAGGGCATCGGTCAGCGGTGCACAGGTCGACGGGGGGGAGGGTGCCTAGTGTTTGAGGGCCTCGAGGGCCGCTCGAGCGAGAGCGACCCTGGAGGTATTCATGCAGGTGATCCAAGTGGAACTACGATCTATGGTGGGGTGGGTAAGCGTGGAGATGAACTTATGCTTCTCTCGACTTTGAGATCACGTTTACTAATCCAAGCACACTCCTTCCTGATATTATTGGTCTGTTCCCGTCGAGTTGGGTGCTAAATGTAATCCTCTATGTTGTTGTCTACAAGTATATATGTTCCGGATTTCTTTTCGTTTTCTCTTTTATTTAGTATGTGGGTGCTACTTTGGTAAAAATTGTGTTTGTATCTTTGTTTTATATCTTAATGATACTAGAAAATGCTTCAGGCCACCTTAAAGCCCGCCATAGCTGCCTAAGAGCAAGTACAATAGGGATGGGATGAGTCAGGTGGCTATAAGAATTTAAATATTGTATTTATGGTGAGTTGGAAGAGAGAAGGTAAGTGGGATGTTAACTAAGAGCAAGCGAGGCGTTGTGAAAATAGGGTGTCTAAGAGCACCTTTTTCCTTCTAAGTCGTGTCTAGCACGGTGGAGAGGGTGGTGCTAGCTAGAAAATTCTTAGTCCTATGTCTAGTACAAGGCACAAGTGTCTAAGAGAAAAGCAACTAATAGCCCCACTTGATAGTGTTTTTTTGAACGGTGAACGGGTGCGAAGCACCCAACATATCTTGCTGCATATAACGCTGGAGTTACAAGAAGGCCCAATAAATAAAGGGAATTACATAGGGGCCCAGAATGTAGCACAGAGGACCTTGAAGAAAAACTTGAAAAGCAATCAAGTCCTTCGTCCTCATCCTCCTCCAGATCGACGACGAAGCTCCCGAGCCCTCCCGCAGCAGCACCACCGGGAGCACCAATGGGGCAAAGCGCAGGGGAAAGCTGGCGCATGGAGCCGAGCAGCGGCGGAGCGGCAGTCCTACTGCCATTGGGTCTAGCGTGATGACAGAACAACCGCCAAATACACGCCGGAGAGAAGCTCCAGAAATCGTAAGTGCCGCTGCAGGCAACCAAACCCGTCTCTCCTAGCCACCACCATGGTAGCCAGAAAAAGCTGGAGGGGGAACCTGCCACGGCACGGACAACACAAACATCTAGACGATGAAGAGGAGGGACGACGCAGCACTCCGCAACCTCCTCGCCTCCACGGCCGACCGGGAATGAGAAGCCGCTGCACCATCCGCCACCATGCCTCTCTCCCCCGCCACCACGACCGGCCAAGAAAAGCATCATAGCTTCCGCTCCCACCCTAGATGCCGGCTCCTAGACCCTACTTGGGAGCCTCCGGCAGAAGATCCTCCCCCGGGCTCCGATCATCAGAGCAACACGAGAGGGAAAACCACACCGGTTTGCTTCAGATCTAGGTCAAAGACCTGGAGCAAAGCTCCGGGATAAAGACCAAACCGACGACGAAACCGCCGCAAACCTACCTACCAACTACCCTAAACTATTCCGGCGCGTCCCCTCCGCCACCTTCGGCCGTCATCGCCACCGTAGGGGCTCGGGATCGGCCCGGCCGCTTTCTTTTCTCCTGGGGAACTGTTCACAGGAGAGGGGGAGGAGAGGGGAACCCACTTGATAGTGTATGACTAAGTTTTAAAAGTACTAGTGTCTTATGTTTAGTGGACCCCACAAGTTTTATTAGACATTGTCTAAACAATTTAGCTTATTCCTTTGTCTTAGACACATACACACTTTTTTCTTAGACACTGTCTAGACAATGTACATGTTCTAAGAATCGACTCTAGCACGTGGTCCTAGGCACTCCATAAGAGTGAAACGTAGATGATGTATTGAATAAACATTATTTTTTTATGACTAACTATTATATATGTTGCCTTTATATCCGACTATAGATGACCTAGCACCTGCTGATAGACACATAACAGTTGGCTATATTAGTAAACTTGCTCTAGAAAAACGTCTAAAAAAGTTTTTTATAGGAGAGAAACAAGTGTAAGCCATACAAACACTGACGTGATGCCATGTCCTCCACTTTAACGCCGAATAAACCAAGTTGATGCCTTTGCTTGTGACCAACAAAGTGCCAGTCGCTAATACGGACGCTACTCTAACCGAACTTCTCTGGTCATATATGGACAGGGTTAATTAATTACCACCAGTTGTTGATGCGGCGTTTTTCTACACCAGCAAGTGTCAGCGTACAGTGGGGATCGACCATCTACTCGACGCAACGCATACCTACTTACCGAAAAATACCCAGCGCGTCGCCAAAATTTTCTCCCCACGGACAACATCTCATTAAACGCCGTAGTACGCAAATACGGGTGGGCCATCCCGCGGTGGGGACGGACTGGACGGACGGGAGAAAGAGCGCCAGCCCAACCACCTTCATTTTGGACGGAACGGCCACGCTCCCGAGGAGGCACCAAGCATGTGAGCGTGACCCCGACCGTCCGTGCGATCCGCGAAACCGGAGAACTCCAGGGCCCTGTTCGCAAAAGGTGCACGTGGGGGCCACGCTGTGGTAGGTCTGCCCAGCTAGGGAATCTTTTTCCCAGAACGTCTGCTCGCGGGGGGGGGGGGTGTGAGCGTAAAAGGTGCGAGGGGATCGGGAGGGCCATGCGGGTCACGGGCGTGTCGCCTTTTCGCAGCTCTCTTGGTTTTATTTTCCCGGATTAAATTTTGGGTTTCGAGTCCGCTATCCGCTGGGTTTCATGCCCGGGACGGAGGGGTTTGGAGTCCGCGAACCCAGCCGAGCCGATAGCGATTCTTCTCTGGTTCGAGTCGATGGGCGGCTAGAGCTAGCCGGCTCTTCTGTCCGGTGACGTAGTACAGCGTACACTATGCTCCATACTGGCAGTAGTTTGGTTTGGGTTGTTTCTACTCCAGCTTGTATTTGACTTGCTGATTGGAGTAGTAAGTATTTTTTTTGTACACGTACTCTCTCCGTTTTAAAATATAAGATGTTTTAGATTTGTAAAGAAAATATATCTAGACGTCTTTTAGTGTATGAATTTACTCCAAACATGAGTGACAATACTACTCTTTTCACAAAACTAAAATATCATATATTTTAAAACGGAGGAAGTAGCACCGTACATACATGGTTTACCAAGCCTGCAAGTTGCAAGGGGGGGTGCTGTGACAATACTACTGCTTCTGAGTTGCTCAACCTCGGCGAGCTTAGCTTTCCGGTCAGCTTTGGAGGAACACTCGTACAAGCCGCAAACTGTTGACCTTGTTTGGAACGAGGCACATCGTTTGCTGCCCGTTAAACAAGCTTTAAAGTTTCCAGGCCATCGTCGTACTTCAAAGATATGTTGCCCGTTCCGGAAAAGTCTTGGGAAAACGGAACACAGGAAGGACCTGTTTTTTTTTTGTTGCGCGTCAATTCCTGTACGCGCTATGTATGCAATGACCTCCGGGACCGTTAACAAAACGCGGACTCCGTATGGAAGCCAAGTGATAATGCAATTACCTAGTGCCACACTGGTCCACAGAAAGTACGGCCAGAGCTTTTTGCTGGTACTTGTTAACGGAGACACGTAATCAAATCTCACGTCTAACCCTCTCCCCCGCCCCGTGGTATATGTAAGCACCAACCATGACGACTGATCCATCTAAAAAGGTAAAACACGAGGGAAGACTAGACCAGGACATACTTTTTGAGTCCTAATAATTCAACTGCAACTTCGCTCGGAAATGGATGACGTACCCTTGCAACGTTTTTTTTACGGGACACAAGATATCCGTGAGTTTTGTTGAGTAAAATCTGTTACTCCCTCTGTGCGAGTTGGATGTCGCAGATTCGTATTTACATGGCTATACACTAGTGTCTAAATGCATGCATGGGTATCTAAAATAATTTGTGGCAAGTAATTCGTGACAGAGGAGTACACCAGGCTTGCAAGTTGCAACTAGCGTGCTAGGGCAATACTACTACTTCCGAGTTGCATGATCTCAACTGTCTATATATATACTCCCTCTATGCAAAAATTTAGTGGATATAAGTTTTGCCTAAGTCAATCGCCATAAATTTAAACCAAGTATAAAGAGGAAGTTTACCAACACATCTGCAATACTATCAAAAACCAACTATGTGGAAATATGTTTCATGATAATTCTAAAAATATTTATTTGGTGTTGTGCGTGTGTTAATGCATTTTCCGTACACTTGGTCAAAGTTTATGCAGTTTGATTTTCGCTAAAATCAGTGCTAACTATATTTTGCCATAGAGGGAGTATCTTACAACCTTTGGTTTGATTTAAGAGCCTCACAACAGTGCTCCCTAAGCTTCCAAACCACTTCAAATGTGCCTGCGCAAAGTCTTCTAGAGTAAGCATGGGGAAGACGGACTTTGTTTGGCACGTCAACTTGTGTAGGCGTTATTATGCAGCGACCTCCGGGGACCGGTAACCAAACATGGACTAGGTATGGCAGCTACCATGCCATAGCACAGTTTCGTATTTTCCGTCCATATTTTTCTTTGCCACGAGTCATTGCCGCCCTTTTGCCTGGACAAAGTTTGGACTAGAAGCAGACAACTTTTCCTCGTGACTTGTTAACGGAGACATGAAACCAAATCCAAGTATCAACGCAATTAATTACTAGATTTAATTATCTCCTCCGTGGTAGCACCAACCGTAGTGAAAGGTGCATCCCAAAAGAGGAACCACATGGAAGACTAGACTAAATCAACTGTATTAGCCGCAGCCCAGGGCACACTCCTTGACAAGTAACAGAGAAAAGTGTTTTCTCCGTCTAAAAAATAAGTAAATTGAACAAACACACACATAGTGAAAAAATAAAACCCCGACTTTAGGGTTTTGTAACGAATACACCGGCAATTGGCACTGGTAACAAATACCCCATAATCTATGCTAATATCCGGTGATTTTGTTTACAAATGCTTATAGTCATGCTTTTCTTACAACAACCGTATCAAGCATGTGTTTATGCACTTTATCCAAAACAATAATAATAAAGTAGATAGCACAAAAATTACATAACATACTTTTTTTTGAATCAATGGCTTATGTATTAACTGACGCGATTAAAATCACTCGCGAGAGTCTCAGTGAGAAAGGCTGGGTTATAGTTGATCCACAAGCACCTCCTCCTATCAGTACTAACTTGTTTATTATAGCACATAAATGAGCAACAACGTTTGCGTTATGGACAACAACCAAAAATGCTACTCCCTCCAATCTATATTAATTTTCACTGGTTTGGATGTATCTGCACTAAAACATGTCTAAATACATCCAATTTTACGATAAGTAATATGGATCAGAGGGAGTAGGTAGAAAAAGTCCTCCTAATCTCTCTAACCTCTTGACATATTTCCCTTAATTCTAACATATTATCGTCGTCAAAGTTAAAGAAATTGAGGGTCAATAGAGAGTCACTCTAAATGATAACTCGTGGGTATCCTCTCTTTTGTGCTATACCCGCTCCTTCGTGGATCATTATCGCCTCCATTGACATGGCACTCGCAACATGTTCAAATCATAAGGTCTGAATTATGATTATTGTCCCAAACTGATCATGCACCACCATTCCCACACTTCCTGACATAGAGTCCCTTAGGGAACTAGCATTAGTATGTATTTTGATCATCCCTTCATCAGGTGATTTCCACCGATCCTTCTTCTACGGTGCCCTTCGTAGATTTTCTCGACCTGACTGAGCAAGGTCCAAGGTGGTCTGCAGAACTCATGAAACCATGTCGATTACACTGCGGCCCCCTTCATTAAAGATCACAATATACATATAATTGGCGAAGGCAAGAAGTATATGTACACTAATTTAGTAGCAAACTTTATTTTTCTAGGACTAGGCATGTTCTGAAATGACAAAGGAAGATGATTATTCCACCTGGCCCCTCATCCACGAAAGAGAAGCAACACGACCGATCATGGCTACACGAGTTTCCGCATCTACCATGGATAGAAAAAACGCTAGATGTGAGGTAAACTCATAGTAGATGGCAAAGGAGGGACTCATGTTCGCCTCTTTTGGATTTTACAAATGGCGTTGTTCTGCATCTTAGTGCATCTGCACCACCGACCCCAATAACATGTCTGGCAAAAGTGCTGACCAGATGCAATTGGGGCTTCGACGCAAGATGTCGCCGTATTGGGATGGGTTGCTCACACCGACGCTCTCAATATGGCATGCCCAATAAATTTTGGCCCAAAAAATAAATTCAAAGTCATCACATAGGGGAATAGAAATTCAAAGTCTCATCACATAGCAATAGAAATTCAGAGTCTCACATCATTCATAGGAGTATAGATTAAAAGTCTCCACATCTCAAATGCAAGTTCTCGACCACCATATTAGGCCAACAAGTCGCCATCAAATTACGGCTACACAAATGACATATCACGTGCATAGAGATCAAATGAAGGGTGGCATCACCACCTTTAATGGCGGATCCTCTTTCACCATGGGTGCTCTGAAATCGCTAATTTTTGGTGTTGGCATCGCGGAAGCCGCCAATGCCGCTGATGCTCGGATGCTTGGCAAACCTTCATCTCGTGGTATAACAGGTACATGTGCAAATATGCAGGAAGCCCCCTAACATATGGGGAAACTTCAATGTACAAATATATACATCTAACACCCCTCTCAAACTCATGGTGGATCAACAATACTGAGTTTGGAGAGTAAGAAATCATGCTGCGCTCTGGTTTGTGCCTTCGTAAAGAAATCTGCCAACTGTAAATCTGAAGGCACATCTTTGGGCGCAACAACTGAAAACACGTGTATAAAAAGCATCAACACCAATATGCTTGGTAAGCTCATGCTTGACCGGATCACGTGCAACACTAATAGCACCTGTACTGTCAGACAAAACCAGAGTGGGTGTGGTAAGAGAGACCCCAAAATCCGCAAGTAACCACCATAACCAGGTCACCTCAGCAGTCAAGAAGGACATAGCACGCAACTCAGCCTCGACACTCGAACGGGAAACCGCTGTCTGTTTCTTCGTCTTCCAAGCAATGAGCGAACCACCAAGAAACACACAGTAGGCAGAAAGTGAACGGCGATCCGAAGGATCACTCGCCCATGTAGCATCCGAATAGCACTAGAGCTGGAGGGAGCTGGAACATGGAAAGAAAAGGCGACGAGTGATCGTACCACGAAGATAACGAAGAACACGGAGAAGATGACTATAGTGGACAGTGGTAGGAGCAGAAACAAACTGACTCGGAATATGAACAAGATAAGAGATGTCAGGACAAGTGACAGCAAGATAAACAAGACTCCCGACAAGATGACGATAACACGTCGGATCAGGAAGAGGATCACCATCAGTAAGTTGAAGCTTAACATTAAGCTCCATAGGGGTCTCAACAGTGCGCTCATCCCCAAGAGCAGCACGAGCAAGAAGATCCTGAATATACTTTTCCTGAGAGATGTAAAAGCCATCAGAAGTGGAGGAAACCTCAATCTCAAGAAAGTATCGAAGAGGACCAAGATCAATCATAAGAAATTGATCACGAAGACGAGCCTTAACAAACGCAATATACTCGGAATCATCACCAGTAATGATCATGTCATCAACATAGAGAAGAAGAAGAGTGCGTCCACGAGAAGAAGTGTGAACAAACAGCGCTGGATCATGATGAAGGGAATATGTCCTGAGAGGCAATAATAAAATGTTTATTATGTGTATTCCAAGTATATGATAGATGTTTATTTTGCATGCTATAATTGTATTGATACGGAAACGTTAATACATGTGTGTGTAATAAACAAACAGAAAGTTCCTAGTTATGCCTCTCTCATAAACTAGTTCGTTGATTAACAAGATAATCAAGGTTTCCTGATCATAGACATTGGATGTTGTTAATAACGAGATCACAACATTAGTGTAATGGTGTGATGAACATTCATCCGAAGTATAGCATTACGATCAAAGTCATTGAGTTTATATTGCTATAAACAAACTACGAAGTAATCCTAATCCTTAAACCATGAGATCATGCCAATCACTAACACCGGAAGAGTTTCTTATTGACATCAAACGTCACTCTGTAACTGGGTGATTATAAAGATGGCTTCAAAGCTACTAAAGTGTTATATTGAGAATCATGGATCAAGAGTAGAATTTGTTCATCCCGATGACGGATAGATATGCTCTGGGCCCTCTCGGTGATATCACATTGGTTAGCTTGCAAGCAAGTGATTTGATCACTAGAATGTTATATCACGGGAACGAGAAAAGAGTGCATGTTAATGCGAGATCAAACTAGGTATGGAGATACCGATGATCGAATCTCGGACATGTAATATATCGTGAAACAAAGGGATTAAGATACAAGCGTAAAAGGTTCCGACGATCACAGGAAAAGTCATCGTTGAATGTGTGTGAGTCAGTATGTATCTCCAGGTCCTGCTACTGATTATTGATCGGAGAAGGGTCTCGATCATGTCCGCATTATTCGTGAACCATAGGGTGACACACTTAAGGGACATTGGCATCCAGTTAGAGCAAATGTTTCATGCCGAAAGAATAAACAAGCACAGGAATTTATTTCACTAGATACCGAAACAGGTTTTCGGGTGAAATTGCATAAAGAGGTTATGCATGTGAAATGGAATTCTAGCAAGGGGTTATTTGTGAATGTTTGTCATTAAAGTAATTGAAAAAATTCTCAATAAAATAAAAGAGTTTTATTTAATGAGAGTTTGCATTAAATTTGGTGGAAATTTAATGGAAATTTGAGTGGATTTTTGAGTGGAGAAAATTGAAGGGCCATTTTGTGAGTGGAGTGTCCACCCACATGAATGAAGGAGGGGAGGGGCAGCCCCCATGGCCGGCGGCCACCCCCTTGGGTGCCCCCTCCTCCTATAAAAGGAACCCCTCCTCTCACTTGTCTCACACACCTCCTCGTGAAGGATCTCTCTCCCCCTCTAGAATTTATCCCCCATGGTCTCGGACTAGCGAGATACATGTTCCCGGTGGCTATTCGGCAAGAAAGGGTTGTGCTTCCGCTGGAGCGAGGAGGCGGAGGTTGCCCGGTGTCTTGTACGTGTGTGCGAGCACAGATGCGCTGCTGCTTTGCGGCGCTAGGACTTCCTCTCGATCTTGAGATCGGCAAGAGATCGTCTACATCAACCACGAGTTGAACTCGTTAAGCTTTGTCGGTCTTCAAGGGTATATTCTCTACGGATATACATCCGCCCGTTGTTTGTATCTAGTAGATAGATCTTGGTACATAGTTCCCATCGTAGGAATTTTTTTTGTTTTCTATGCTGCGAACCCTACAGTGGTATCAGAGCCGGATCTATGCGTAGATGCTTTACACGGGTAGTATACATATGAGTATGTGGGCGATGATAATCATGTTGTTGCTTCTTAGTTGTAATTTTGGATATTGGTGGCATAGTGGGATGAAGCGGCCCGGACAAACTTTACATGTCCTCGCACATGAGACCTGTTCCACGCTTGACATGCAACTAGTTTGCATAAGTGGCTAGCGGGTGTTTGTCTCTCCTACTATAGTCAATATCTATTTTGCAACGAGTTGTCAACAATTTGGTTATCCTCATTGTGGTTCATGTTCGTAGGTAAGAACGGTTCTATCTCGAAAGCCCTAAGCCACGTAAAACTTGCATTGGATAAATTAGAGGCGTCTAGTTTAGATTGTTGCTGGGCTAGTGTTATGATATGGTGATGTTGTAAGTAGAAGTATGAGATGATACTCTTAAAACATACATAACGTGTAATCTCCATAGACCTTGGACTTACACATATAGGTATGATAGTGATCATACCACGGTGCACATGATAGAGATCATATGCGGGAACCATATTATTTCACTAATAAACATGTGATGTTTGATAGCATCTTATATTGCTTGTTTAGCGCTTTGTTAGCATAATAAGATGATCCCTCTTTTAAATATCAAGATAAGAATGTGTTCTTCCTTTAGTATGCATCGATTATGTTTCGTCGCTCCAAGACATCACGTGATGATCGGGTGTTCTTGGATCCACGACCATATTTTGGGTGTAAAACAGTTACACACGCGAATACTAAGGTTCTAACTTGGCGAGCCTAGCATGTACAGACATGGCCTCGGAACACGGACCGAAAGGTTAAGCATGAGTCATATAGTTGATATGATGCCCATTTGATGCTCGCCTTTGAAGCTACACCGACTCACGTGATGATCGGACTTGGTGTAGTGGATTTGGTTCATGTAATCACCAAAAAGGCACGAGGGATGTCGTTTTTGAGTGGGAGTTCATTCGTAATATGGATTAGTTGAACTCAATCTATCATACACTTAGTCTAAACTTTACAAATTCTGTTATAGATGGCACCACCTGCTTTTAATTTCAATATGTTCATGGAGAAAGAGAAACTTTGCAAGCGGTAGCAACTTTACCGAATGGGCCATGAATTTGAGGATTCTCCTCTCTGCACAAAAGCAATATGTGCTAGAAGTGCCGTTAGGCCCCACCTTTGATGATGCCTGACAATGAGAAGAATGTCTATCGGACTCGTCGGAGGACCACAACTTAGTTCATTGCGGCATATTGTATGGGCTAGGCGAACTTCGAAGTTTGAAAATGGCAATGCATTTGATACAATGGGTGAGTTGAAAATGATTTTCGACACACATCTTTCTGTAGAGAGCTACAACGCCAAAAAATTCTTTAGCTGCATGATGGAAGAGCACCTGACTCCGTTAGTGAGCATGTACTCAAGATGTCGAGTTATGCCGATAAGCTTGTGTCCTTGGGAATATCGATTCCCATTGACTTAGGCATCCATCGTGTTCTAGATCTACGCCACCTAGCTATAAGAGCTTCGTGATGAACTATAATATGCAAGGCATGAAGAAGTCTCTCCCGAACTTCTCAATGCTTAAAAGCTGCAGTGGAGATCAAAAGGAACATTAAGTGTTGATGATCGGTAGGAACACTGGTTTCAAGAAAGACAAGAAGGGAAAAGCGGAAGGGAAGTAAGGCGGCAAGCTGTTGCGATGCTGAAAGAAACCCGAGTTGGACCTAAGTCTCGATCTGAGTGCTACTATTGTAAAGGGGAATCCCATTGAAAGCATAATCGCCCCAAGTATTTGGCGGACAAGAAAGAAACGAGGCAAACAAAGGTATATATGATATACATGTTATTGATGTGTACTTGACTAGTGCTCGCAGTAGCACCTGGGTATTTGATACCGGTTCAGTTGCTAATATTTGTAACTCGAATCAGGGGCTGCGAAACAAGCGACCGCTAGCACGGAGTGAGGTCAAGATGCGTGTCGGCAATGGATCAAGCATTGATGTGATCGCCGTTGGAACGCTGCCTCTCCACTTGCCGTCGGGATTAGTTATAAACTTGAATAATTGTTATCTGGTGCCTACACTGAGCATGAACATTGTATCTGGATCGTGTTTGATGCGAAGTGGTTATTAATTTAAATCCGAGAACAATGGTTGTTCCATTTATATTAATGAAATCTTTTATGGTCATGCACCGATGATGAATGGTTTATTTCTATTAGATCTCGATGATAATGTTACACATATTCATAATGCTGATGCTAAAAGGATTAAACTAAATGATGATATATCTGCATATATGTGGCACTGCCGTCTAGGTCATATTGGCGTTAAACGCATGAAGAAGCTCCATTCAGATGGACTTTTGGAATCACTTGATTATGAATCATTTGATACATGTGAGCCATGCCTTATGGGCAAGATGACTAGAACGTCGTTTTCCGGTTCAATGGAACGGGCGATAGATTTATTGGAAATCATACATTCTGATGTATGCGGTCCAATGAGTGTGTCGGCGCGAGGTGGATATCGTTATTTTGTTGCTTTCACGGATGATTTAAGTAGATACAGTTATATCTACTTGATGAAACACAAGTCTGAAACCTTTGAAAAGTTCAAGGAATTTCAGAATGAAGTGGAAAATCATCGTAATAGAAAGATCAAATTTCTATGGTCCAACCGTGGAGGTGAGTATCTAAGTTATGAGTTTAGCACTCACATGAAAGAGTGTGGAATTGTTTCACAACTCACACCTGCCGGAACACCACAGAGAAATGGTGTGTCGGAACGTCGTAATCGTACTTTATTAGATATGGTTCGATCTATGATGTCTCTGACGGACTTGCCGTTGTCATTTTGGGGTTATGCACTAGAAACTGCTGCATTCACTTTAAATCGGGCACCATCTATATCCGTTGAAAAGACACCGTATGAATTGTGGTTTGGAAACAAACCTAAGCTGTCATTTCTTAAAGTTTGGGGATGCGATGTTTATGTGAAGAAACTTCAACCGGATAAACTCGAACCCAAAGCGGAAAAATGCGTCTTCATAGGATACCCTAAGGAAACTATTGGGTATTCCTTCTATCACAGATCCGAGGGCAAGGTTTTTGTTGCCAAGAATGGATCCTTTCTAGAGAAAGAGTTTCTCGCGAAAGGTGTGAGTAGTCGGAAGGTAGAACTCGAAGAGGTTATTGAACCTTCTCTTCAAAGTATGGCGAGTAGCTTTGGAAGTTGTTAGGAGTTGGCTTCACCTTGAAGAGGAACTAATGATAATGATCATGAAACTCCGAAAGAGTACTACTAGCAGGGTCTTGCGGGCAGCGTGACTCCCGAGTTGTACGGAAATCCTGTCATGAATTTCATGGTTGATGAAAATGATGACCCTACGACGTATGAAGAAGCGATGATGAGCCCGGATTCCAACAAATGGTTAGAAGCCATGAAATCCGAGATGGAATCCATGTATGAAAATCAAGTTTGGAACTTGGTGGACTTACCTCACGACCGAAAGGCTGTGGAGAACAAATGGATTTTCAAAAGGAAAACTGATGCTGATGGTAATATAACCGTCTATAAAGCTCGATTTGTCGCAAAGGGGTTTCGACAAATTCAAGGAGTTGACTACGATGAGACATTCTCTCCCGTAGCGATGCTAAAGTCAGTTAGGATTATGTTAGCAATTGCTGCATATTTAGATTATGAGATATGGCAGATGGATGTAAAAACCGCGTTTCTCAATGGTAATATTGAGGAAGAGTTGTATATGATACAACCAAAGGGTTTTGTCGATCCTAAGGATGCTAACAAGGTGTGCAAGCTTCAGCGATCCATCTATGGATTGAAGCAACCATCGCGAAGTTGGAATCTCCGCTTTGATGAGGTGATCAAAGAGTTTGGATTTGTCCAAACTTATGGAGAAGCTTGTATTTACAAGAAAGTGAGTGGGAGCAATGTGGAATTTCTGATATTATATGTGGATGACATATTATTGATCAGAAATGATATAGATCTTTTAAACAGTGTTAAAAGTTATCTAAACAACAAATTTTCAATGAAGGACCTAGGTGAAGCGTCATACATATTAGGCATAAAGATCTATAGAGATATATCTAGGCGCCTAATAGGGCTATCGCAAAGTACATACCTTGATAAGATTTTAAAGAAGTTTAAAATGGAGGATAGTAAGAAGGGGTTCTTACCTATGACACAAGGCACGACATTGAGTAAGACTCAAAGTCCGGCTTCGACGGTAGAAAGAGAGATAATGGACAAAGTCCCCTATGCTTCAGCCATAGGCTCTATAATGTACGCCATGCTATGTACAAGACCGGATGTGGCACATGCTATTAGTTTGACTAGTAGGTACCAATCGGATCCGTTCGTAACATTGAAAGCGGTCAAGAATATCCTTAAGTACTTGCGAAGAACTAAGGATATGTTTCTTGTATACGGAGGTGAAGAAGAGCTTGTCGCTAAGTGTTATGTCGACGCTAGCTTTGACACCGATCCGGATGACTCTAAGTCTCAATCCGGATACGTATTTCTCATGAATGGCGGAGCGGTTAGTTGGAGGAGCTCCAAACAACCTGTGGTAGCGGGATCAACAACGGAGGCCGAATATGTTGCTGCTTCAGAAGCGGCTCAGGAAGCAGTTTGGATGAAGGAGTTAATATCCGAACTAGGTGTGGTTGCAAACGCGTTGGACCCAATGGTGATCTATTGTGACAACAATGGTGCCATTTCCAATGCCAAAGAGCCAAGGTCTCACAAGCATTCCAAGCATATTAAGCGCCGTTTTCACTCCATCCGCGAGCATGTCAAGGATGGAGATATAAAGATTTGTAAAGTACATACGGATCTCAATGTAGCAGATCCGTTGACTAAAACTCTCCCTAGAGCAAAACATGATCTACACCAAAACTCCATGGGTGTTAGATACATCACTATCTAACTAGATTATTGTCTCTAGTGCAAGTGGGAGACTGAAGGGAATATGCCCTGAGAAGCAATAATAAAATGTTTATTATGTGTATTCCAAGTATATGATAGATGTTTATTTTGCATGCTATAATTGTATTGATACGGAAACGTTAATACATGTGTGTTTAATAAACAAACAGAAAGTTCCTAGTTATGCCTCTCTCATAAACTAGTTCGTTGATTAACAAGATGATCAAGGTTTCCTGATCATAGACATTGGATGTTGTTAATAACGAGATCACAACATTAGTGTAATGGTGTGATGAACATTCATCCGAAGTATAGCATTATGATCAAAGTCATTGAGTTTATATTGCTATAAACAAACTACGAAGTAATCCTAATCCTTAGACCATGAGATCATGCCAATCACTAACACCGGAAGAGTTTCTTGTTGACATCAAACGTCACTCTATAACTGGGTGATTATAAAGATGGCTTCAAAGCTACTAAAGTGTTATGTTGAGAATCATGGATCAAGAGTGGAATTTGTTCATCCCGATGGCGGATAGATATGCTCTGGGCCCTCTCGGTGATATCACATTGGTTAGCTTGCAAGCAAGTGATTTGATCACTAGAATGTTATATCACGGGAACAAGAAAAGAGTGCATGTTAGTAACGAGATCAAACTAGGTATGGAGATACCGATGATCGAATCTCGGACATGTAATATATCATGAAACAAAGAGATTAAGGTACAAGCGTAAAAGGTTCCGACGATCACAGGAAAAGTCATCGTTGAATGTGTGGGAGTCAGTATGGATCTCCAGGTCCCGCTACTGATTATTGATCGGAGAAGGGTCTCGATCATGTCCACATTATTCGCGAACCGTAGGGTGACACACTTAAGGGACACTGGCATCCAGTTGGAGCAAATGTTTCATGCCGAAAGAATAAACAAGCGCAGGAATTTATTTCACTAGATACCGAAACAAGTTTTCGGGTGAAATTGCATAAAGAGGTTATGCATGTGAAATGGAATTCTAGCAAGGGGTTATTTGTGAATGTTTGTCATTAAAGTAATTGACAAAATTCTCAATAAAATAAAATAGTTTTATTTAATGAGAGTTTGCATTAAATTTGGTGGAAATTTAATGGGAATTTGAGTGGATTTTTGAGTGGAGAAAATTGAAGGGCCATTTTGTGAGTGGAGTGTCCACCCACATGAATGAAGGAGGGGAGGGGGCATCCCCCATGGCCGGCGGCCACCCCCTTGGGTGCCCCCTCCTCCTATAAAAGGAACCCCTCCTCTCACTTGTCTCACACACCTCCTCGTGAAGGATCTCTCTCCCTCTTTAGAATTTATCCCCCATGGTCTCGGACTAGCGAGATACATGTTCCCGGTGGCTATTCGGCAAGAAAGGGTTGTGCTTCCGCTGCATCGCTGGAGCGAGGAGGCGGAGGTTGCCCGGTGTCTTGTACGTGTGTGCGAGCACGGATGCGCTACTGCTTTGCGGCGCTAGGACTTCCTCTCGATCTTGAGATCGGCAAGAGATCGTCTACATCAACCACGAGTTGAACTCGTTAAGCTTTGTCGGTCTTCAAGGGTATGTTCTCTACGGATATACATCCGTCCGTTGTTTGTATCTAGTAGATAGATCTTGGTACATCGTTACCATCGTAGGATTTTTTTTTGTTTTCTATGCTGCGAACCCTACACATGAGCACTAGGGGAGAAACCAGCAGCAGTCACTACAGAAGCAAAGCGCTCAAACCAGGCACGAGGGGACTGTTTGAGGCCATAAAGAGAACGTCGAAGACGACAAACCATCCCCTCGGGAACAGAATACCCAGGAGGAGGCTGCATATAAACCTCCTCACTCAACTCACCATTGAGAAAGGCGTTCTGAACATCAAGCTGGGACACAGACCGGTGACGAACAGAATCAACAGCAAGACCATGCTCCAAGGGTACGCACAGTGGTCATATGAACCACAGGAGCTGGGTCTCATCATAGTCACGACCATGCTCCCGCTGAAAACCACGAGCCACAAGACGCGCTTTATAGCGCCCAAGAGATCCATCAGAGCGGGTCTTAATCTTATAGACCCACTTACACGTGATAGGACGAACATCGGAAGGGGGAGAAACAAGATCCCAGGTGCCAGTGCGCTCAAGCGTAGCAATCTCCTCAGCCATGGCCAGCTACCATTCAGGATGATGCTCAGCATCCCGATAAGAAGTCGGCTCGGAGGCAACAGAAAGACCATACTGACTGGGAGAGTAACGGTTGGGAGCACGACGCTGATGAACAGGACGAGAAGAGGGAAGCTCATCAGAAGAAGACGACTTAGGAGACAATGATGAATAAGAAGGTATAGCAGAGGAAGACTCCGGAGA
This sequence comes from Avena insularis, assembly GCA_023614405.1. Lineage (NCBI taxonomy): Eukaryota > Viridiplantae > Streptophyta > Magnoliopsida > Poales > Poaceae > Avena > Avena insularis. Next base: position 37,892,178 of record CM042684.1, on the reverse strand, counting down.
ACGAGGAGAACTAGGTTAACTATACGGAGCAGAGGAGGACGGTGTTGAAGAAGAGACATCAGGGGGAGGAGATTCTGAAGAAGACACAATAGGAGTAGAAGGAGGTGTGTCGGGAAAGAGAAGAAAAGAGATATCTTCCACCGGGTAGGTACCAGTGGTGGGACGAGGATAGAAAGGACGCGTCTCATCAAAAGTAACATCACGAGAGATACGCATCCGACGACCAACGGGGTCCCAACAGCGATAGCCCTTATGCTCATCACTCTATCCAAGGAAGACACACTCAACAGACTGAGCGGTTAGTTTGGTGCGTTCGCGAGGAGCAAGAATAACATAGCAAACACAACCAAACAAGCAAATCATGGAGTAGTCTAGAGACTGTCCAGATAGGCGCTCAAGAGGGATACCATCCTGCAGAGCGGCAGACGGCCGATTGTTGATGAGGTAAGCCGATGTAGCAACAGCTTCAGCCCAGAAATGTGGCAGAAGAGAAGAGGCAATCATCGTGGCACGAGTGGTCTCAAGAAGATGGCGGTGCTTACGCTCAGCAACGCCATTCTGGGCATGTGCGCCAGGACAGGAGAACTGAGCAAGGGTGCCCTGCTCAGCAAGAACACCTCGCAACATCTGGGAGATATACTCACCAGCAGAATCAGCACGAAAACCACGAATGGGGGTAGAATATTGAGTACGGACCATGGCCGCAAAACGCTGATATATGGAGAGCACTTCACTGCGAGAGCGCATAAAATACAACTAAGTGTACCGAGAGAAATCATCAATGAATAAAATATAGTAGCGATGGACCCCTTTCGAAGCGAAAGGAGCCGGACCCCAAACATCGGAATGAACTAAATCAAAAGGTCGCTGAGATACAGACGCGCTAGTAGGATAGGGAAGCTGAATCTGTTTACCCAACCTACAGCCCTGACAATGTAAAGACCCATCTCCTGAGACAGACCCTAGAAGACCACGATGAACTAATGACGACAGACGAGAGTCACAAAGGTGACCAAGACGATGATGCCACTGCTGAAAGGAGCTGGTAGCAGAGGCGACGACCGGAGAAGAACTGGCAGATGAAGTGGTAGCGGAAGGAACACGAAGCCAGTATAACTCCCAAAGTCCTGAAGAGTCACGGCTGCAAGGGCCAACTCCAACCAGTGCCTGTGTGCGACGATCCTGGACAACACAAGAATCAACATCAAGAATGACGCGACAACCAGAGTCAGTAAGCTGGCTAGCAGAGACCAGATTCATCTTAAGAAGAGGGGCATGAGAAATATCAGGAACAAAAAAAGAAGAAGTAGAAAGGGTGCCCCGACTAGAAACAGGAAGAGAGGTACCATCAGCCGTGAAAACGCGGACAGGAGAAGGGAGAGAACAAAGAGCGGATAGAAAAGAAGACTCAGAGGTCATATGAAAAGAAGCTCCAGAATCCAGATACCACGGAGACGTACCTGACTGTGTAGAAGGTGGTGGTCGCAAAGGCTCAAGAATCCGAGAACCAAGAGTGCCCGTCGAAAAGAGCTCAGAAAGCAAGCGACGCGAAGACTCCTGATAATATCCTGATCAGAGAGAGCAACAGCTGAAGACCCGGAAGGAGCCGACTGCCCACGAGCCTGGTACTGCTGACGTAAATTGGGATCCCGTGTATAACAGGTGGCCCAAGTGTGGCCATCCATGTTGCAGTAAGAGCACTGACGAAGAGAACCACGGCGACCCTGACCACGAGCTTGCTGATGCTGACTCTGACCCGAAGGATGCTGGTGCTGACTCGGACCTGGAGACTGCTGGTGCGGAAGGTGACCCTGACCTGTAGGAGTGGGTAGGATCGGCGGCGGCACAGAGGACCGCGGCTTTGTCGAGGGCGCAGACGGCATAGGAGGACCACGAGTAGCAAGCACAGATGGAACCGCAAGAAGACCAGCACCATGGAGACGGGTCTCCTTAGCCCGAAGCTCACACAACACCTCAGAGAGCGGAACACGACCACGAGCATTCAGCTGAGCACGCCGGGGCTCAAACTCCTGGCGGAGCCGAGACAGAAACTCATAAATGCGGTGAAACTCCAAATCCGAGCGCACATTCTGACAGCACGAGCATGTACCACAAACAGCAGTACGGAGAGAATCAAGCTGATGCCAGATAGCAGCACTCTGAGTATAGAACTCATCAATAGTGGAATCACCCTGCTGAAGAGCATGCTCCTGGCGAACCACAGACAGGTAAAGAGCATCCTCAGACGGCTGATAGCGCTGACGAAGATGTTCCCACTAAGCGGCAACAGTAGGGAGACTCATGAACTCAGCAGCATACTGACGCAGAACACTGGAGGTGAGAACAGCAGCAGCACGAGCATCCTCATCGACCCACTGAGTGTAGGCAGTCAGATTGTAGCGATAGGTCTCGAGATCGGTAATCGCTTGAACTTCGTGTCATAAGCAAAGAACGGCACTATCATCGGCACTCTGAGCAGCATCCTTGGCCTCCTGAGAAGCATCAGCGTCGAGAACAATCGGCGTCGGCGGAAGAGGAGCCACAGGAGCAGGGGCCACGGCGGACAAGAGACCTCGCCGGAGAGCACACCCCAAAGACGGAGACCGCACATATGAACGCACATAAAGACAGTGAAATCAGGATAATTCGCGCCATCGAAGATCACCAGGCAGCGAGGAATCGCAACATAGCCCGATGCAGAAGACATCGCTCTTTTTTTTGGGAGGGTCAACGCTCAGATCCGACGAAACAATGCTCAGATCTGATCTCGTCGACGGGAGAGGGCCAGCAGGGATGCAGCAAGGCGTCAAAGTGTGGCGGTGGCGTTAAGCGGCAAAGAACGGCAAAGGGAATGGCGGGGCCATGTAGCAAAGGGCCGAACCGTTGGTGGCGTCGCGCAGTGCGATCGCAGAGGCGCCGGCCAGGATGCGTCAGCGGGGCGGACGCGCAGAAGTGGCGGGCCCTCGCATGCAGACGCGACGCATGCGCAGACGGCGAGAGATGGGGTGGCCCGTCGAAAGTGTATGAGAATGGGCCCGATCGGCAGCCGAAGGGGTGCAGATCGGATCGGTAGCAGTAGAAATTTCACGAGTAGCGAAGCACGCGAGCGAGTGGTACGCGAGATCGATCAGAGTTCGCGATCTGGGCGCGCGAAGCGGCGAGCAGAACACCCGGAACCAATGCGGGACGGCGGAAGGACGGCGCGACGACGACATAGGAGACCGGTGGCACGAACCTTAAAACCGGCTCGATACCATGTTAGGAATAGACAAGTTGTATTCTCCTGGTAAAGCCACAATATAATACATGTGCAAATATGCAGGAAGCCTCCTAACATATGGGGAAACTACAATGTACAAATATATACATCTAACAGTTACAACTGGGCCGGATGTGTCAACCATTCCGATAAATTTTTCTAGCTTGCCATGATTTTCTTGTTTTACTAGTTTGCTAACCACATTTTCTTGTTGTACATACACGTACGTGTAGCGTGTTCGGTGGAACCGATCCGATTTTTTGCCTGCTGTTCACGTTGGTTCCACCTGCCTGCCCGTTCCGGCGCGATGAGATCCGCGTGATCGCACCGACAGGTCGGTGACGAAGAAGAAGAGTCCTCGTCGTGCACGCACATCCTCCTGGCTCGCACGCACGTACGTACGCATCGATGTCGTCCACGCAAGCAAGCGATAATTCCGTGTCCCCGCTGCCGGCCGGCTGCTGGAGACCTGTTGCGTTTCCGGCAACTTGGACGTACTACGTGTCTCTCTCTATAGCTCCATCGCACCATTCGTTTGCCGTGACGGATAAGACAAGTATGTGGCGAGGCGCACACGACACCACCGTGGAAAAGTTCCTCGGCTGAATTGCCTGGAGTGGCGGACGCGGTGACGCGTTGTAACTCGGGACTTAAATGGACTTTACTATCCGGCCACCGGTCTTCAAATGATAAATTCTGGCGAATAAATTAAACAGGTTTCTATGCATGCAAATAAAACCAAAACTGCTGATGTCAGCCGCGTTTAATACAAATATTTGAAAATTCAAAATGTTTTATAGTTTAATATGCTTATTCGATTGATGATTTGTTTTCACTGTTGGACTAGTCTCGACGGGATCTTCAAACTAGATCCCATGTCGATAGGTTTCGACAACTTTTTTTTTCAGACCAAAAGATTATCCACATATAATACCTAAGTTATCCAGACGGTATTATATAAGTTATCCACCAGTTAACACATAAGTTATCCATCCTATAAACGGATAATGTGTTTGAGTTTTTTATACGCAAAAAACACAAATATGAACTCTTCCAATTTGGGATCTGTTTTCGTCGAGTCGACATAATAAATGTGGTGTTATACCCTATCACCCACCATCCTAAGTCGTAGTCTAATGGCTCGGTTTCATCACTCATCGCTATTAACGCATCGACGACGACGAAATCTCGATATCCTTACACCTAAGTAACAATGTCTCAATTAAACTAGATTATAACTCGCATTTAATTAACTAAACTAAATATACATGAGCAATCAATATTTTATATAATACAAAAAATAGCCACATGAGCAATACGATAACGTCTCTAAACCTATTTATATGATGGGTAACTTATATGTATCAGGATGGATAACTTAACTACTATGACATGGATAAGTGACATGTGTTAGGGATGGGTAACACGACTTTTATTTGCTCCAAAAATTACTCACTAGTAATATGAGAGTTATTCAGGCTTCAGTGTAGAAGTTACTCACAAAATAACATGTAAGTTATTCATCACTATAAACATTTATTCACATATAGGATATAAAAATTATTCTAGTGGTTCGGCCTCGTCGTCCATCGTCGCTCTCGCGGCTTACGTGCTACTCAATCTTAAAAGGCTATCACGCAAACATTAAACATATTTTTTAAGAAATTAAATCTAATTTTTTTATACGATATAATAAATACCACTCACCATTTTAAGTCGTAGTGAACAAACGTAACGTTCAACCAGTAGTCTAGTGGCTCGGGTTCATCGTCCTTCGTCGCTATCGCGACATAGGGTGATGAAGTCTTGAAGGGTGTAGGATAATGCATCGACGACGATAAAGTCTCGATACCATAACACCTAAGATACCATATTCTAATAAAACTTGCTCAATATGTATGTGAAAAAACTTCTATCCAACACGTTTATGTGGTGGGTAACTTATGTGTTACAGGATGGATAACTTATATATTATGACATGGATAACTCACGTCTTAGAGGTGGATAACCTTTTGGTTCGAAAAAATTTTAATCGAAACATATCAACATGTGATCTAGTTTTGAATCTCTCGTCACGACTAGTCCAACTGTAAAACCAGATCTTAAAATGGACAAATGGTTTGATCTATAAGATATTTTAAATTTTCGATTTAATCCTAAGCTGTGTCACAACGCATGTTCACACCTCTAGTCAGGTTTGGACAACCACCGACCGGTCTGAGATTAGATTGCCGTATACAATTTAAACGGCACACGGGTGGGGCCAAGGATTTAAAATCGTTGTTTACGGAGTAGTAGTAGTAGTACAGGTCAGGCCACAGGTCATGGCGTGGCGTGCACCTTGGGTCGCGGCACGGGTCGGATCGGATCCAGATCCGGCGCGAGGTTAGGTATCCATACTTGTCGCGGCAGCAGCAGCCCTCCCTCTCGAGTCTCGAGTCGACCATCACGTGAATCCATCCCGTCCCAAAAAAAAAAAAAAAGAAATCAAGTGAATCCAGTAGGCCGCTTGGGCTCGAGCCACGCTTCCGAGCCGAGCCGGGTATAGCCTTCGACCCCACGTCACGTGTCGGCCCACACGCCAGCGGCATCCGTGAGTCACCGCCTCGGGAGCGAGACGTGCCCCGTCGTGTGGCCCCCCCGGCTCCTAGTACGCCGCGCAGGGCATCCGAGCGAGGGACCCGCCAGTGCAGGGTATCATAGCCGCGGCGGTGCCCGCCGTACTAAATTCCGGCCCGGGTTTTCCCTTGTCGCCAAGGAGACGCCTCTGCCAGACGTCCACGTCTCGCGGGATGCGGTGCGAGGGCGGTTCCGTCTTATCCTCCGCATGTCGACGAGACGACGAGGGATCCCTCTTCTGGTTCTGGCCCGGCACGGTGGGCAGGCAGGTCGACTCGATGGATCTCCCGCCCGTGCAGCAGCTGTTGAGCTACTATTCCGCAACATGGCGCTGTCGGGGCTGTAGTACTAAGTAGTTTATGCGTGCATGGGCGACTAACGCCGCGCTCCAGTTAATTATTCGCCGGAGCACGCACCCACGACGTGACGTGGATCCGCATTAGACTAACATAGTGGAGGACTGGTGGCAGCTGTTTAGTACTAGTAGTAATGGCGATTAGTAGTACGGCTAAGCTAGTCGGTGGAGTAGAGGAGGTCCACGTGAGCCGGGCGCACCAAGGGGGGTCGTACTCGTACTCCGGAGGAGACAGACAGCGAGGGGGGCACTCTCGTCATTTTCGTTGCGCGGCGGCCCGTGGAGGACCGTACCGGACACATGGATGGAGTCGTGCCATCGCCGGCCGCCGCGCCTGCCTCGTGGTGCACGTCCGGACTTAACTCGTACGTATATACATAGTGCAGGTGGGTCCTGCTTGCGTGCTGGCCCGCCTGTCAGTAGGGAAATGGAGATGGGTTGGGTTGGCGGGTGGTGGAGGAGATATGGCATCGTGCACGGGTATCCACGTCAGTCTCTGGACGGGTCCTGCTTTCTCTCTCTCTCTTTTTTTTTTACTCTCTCTCTCTCGCGGGAATTGGCGTGGTGGGTCCGCCTCCTCCGTCGACAGACAAAGTTTCCAGGTTCGCAGCGGATTAGCTTCCTCGTCGTCCATCGAATAAAGCAAAGCATATTTTTTTCCCGCGAAATAGTAATAAAGCAAAGTGTTCCTGCCGAGTACACAGGCAACTTGTTTTGTTCGTGGAGTAGACGGGGTCCAGGCCACTTGCTTGCGTGATTCATCCTATAGCATAGTATTGATCCGTTGATACTTTTCAGCTTTTCTACGTAGTATTCGTGCTGTTGTTCGTTCGCCGACGACACCCACCACCCAATAGCAAATCCCAACATAGCCAATCAGATCCTTTTACCGCGAGTTTATTTTTTTTTACCTTTTCACACGAAGTCCAAAAAAAAAAACTTGAACTCGTAGATGAAAGATAAATTAGACCCCAAAGTCGGAATCCCGGAAATTGGCACTCTGAAATCTTAAATCTTGGTCTATTTTAAACCTTGGAACGTTTTGCACGTGAAAAATAAAAAAAAATACTAGACTAAATACTTATTTTCTCTCACCGACAAAGTAGGCTCACATGTCATATTCATCCTCCGTAACAATTGGGGGAAAGGAAAAACAGAGAGGAGAGGCACCGTCATCGGTGCCCGACCTCGCACGCGTGGCACCTGTGCGTATGCTCTAGCGCGCGCTTGTGGGAGCGGTAGGCGAGCGCGGCGGAGACCCCATCGTGGAGGAGGTACACGAGCGCGGCAATGACGCCGGAATTGCTCCCATGGCGGCTGCAAGGTGGAGCCGCCCAGTGGATGCTTCGATGCAGTACGACCTACCTACGGGAGTCGGGGGAGGAGAGAGGAGAGAGGATGCCGGTGATGAATGCGAGGGAGATCTAGGTAGGGGATGTGTATGACATGCAGGACCCACGCATCTGTGTGAGGTTATCACGTTATACCGACCGGGTTTGCAGTAATCCCGATGCGGTTAGATAGGTCTTGGGTCTAAAATAGACTGAGATTCGAGAGTGTTGGGAGCGTCAATTTCCAGGATTTAGAGTTTAGGGTTAGATTTATCTTTCGTCTACAAATTCAAAGTTTGTTTTGGACTTTTCCCCACGCATGCATACGTAGGAGAAGCCGACAACGCCACGGCACCGACGGCAGCGTTGTACAGAGCCAACCGCAGCCGGGCGCCAGGACGAAAGCCAGACCGGGCGGCAGCAGCTCCATCCGCCGTCACCCATGATGTACAGACAGGCACAGGCGCAGGCGCAGGCGAAGGCGTAGGCTGCGACAACGACTACTCACCCTCTCGTTACTAGAGTACGAACAAGGCGTCAGTATCTTGAGACGTGGGCGTAGGCAGCGAACTACTCTTGGGCTGGCCTGTCTTGCGCTGCTCGCCAACTGTCTCTCACACTCACTGCGGTAGCTAAGACATGCAGTCCGTATGCGAGACCCGTCTTGTCTTCCGAAGCGCGCATGCTACTTCCGTGAATTACAATTTCGTGATCAAGTTCGTTCGAAGAAATAGAAATCGTACGGAGTATTAAACAGACGCATGCTCTTGGCTTTGCTTTGGGTTTCCAATCCAGGGCCTGCCGCCTGACCCATGATGTTCCATCGCATCCTGGCGGTATAGATTTTTTTATAAATATATCCGTCTGTATATCTGCATTGTCAAAAATACCGCCATCAAACATCTAACGTGGCCAAGGCCCCCCTATTTAGCTTCTATCTTCTCCATCACCGAAACAAACTCTCCTATTCTTTCATATTCTCCACGCCAAACTTCACCACCAAAACAAACTCTCCTATTTTTCTTACTATTAAAAGCAAAATGGTGGTATCACACTTTCACAAAATTATTAGGAAAATGCCACCGCAAAAACAAATCACCCATACTTTTTAGCTTCTATCTTCTCCATCACCGAAACAAACTCTTCTATTCCTTCATATTCCCCACGTCAAACTCTACCACCAAAACAAACTCTTCTATTTTTCTCAACAACTAACAAGAAGAAAAAAAGTGTAACTCATGCGTACGTGCTACCGGCCGGCTTCACAAGATGCATGCGCCCAACGGCGTGGCTTCACAAGATGGTTCGACCGGCGACCACAGAAGCGAATGTGACCAAAGACCACGACTACGTGACAACGACTGTGGAGAACAGAGTTGGACGAAGGCGGCTTCACAGCGATGGAGACTATACACAAGCAACATACAATGTCAGCTCAACAAGGACGGAGAAGATATTTGGACGATAACGGCTCGACGGTGAAGAAGAAGAGAAGGGGACACCGGCCGATCATTTTTTCAATGTCGTTGCACCCGGTAGGTTTGTCATTTCCGATCTCAAGCTCTAGGTGAGAGACGTAAGAAACTTGTACGTACATAACTTTGATCTAAATTATATGCTATTGATTCCTACCAATCTAGATTTTTAGATCCGGTCGGCATGATGAAGGAGATGAGATGCATCACACAACGTCCGCTCGACGATGAATACGAGACTCGATGCTGTTGGAGGTGGCTCGATGGCGACGACGAAGACACGGCTCAGCGGTGAAGAAGAAGAGAAGGGGACACTGGCCGATCATTTCTTCAATGTCGTTGCACCTGGTAGGTTTGTAGTTTCCAATCTCAAGCTCTAGGCGGGAGATGTAAGAAACCTATATGTACACAACTTTGATCTAAATTCTATGCTATCGATTCCTACCAATCTAGCTTTTAGATCCGGTTGGCACCATGAAGGAGATGAGATGCATGCCACAATGTCCGCTCGACAATGAAGACGAGACTTGATGCAGTTGGAGGTGGCTTGATGGAAACGACAAAGACACGGTGCAATGTGGCCAGCTGTGGTTTGCCGATAGACATGAACACGTACATGCGCGAGAATTAGATAAACTGATTTATTCTTTTCGTTGATGATAATCGACAGTGCTAAGATATCTTCACATGCAATAAGCTAAATGTTCTTGCTTCAATCAATTCGCAAGCTATCTCACAAAAATCAATCTTTATTATTGAAAGGAACCCGCATGTTAGTGGTACACCATGATTTTTTGTCCGTCAACAATTTTGCAATATACCCCCTGGCAAATTGGACATCAACCCATAGTCCAAAAAGACAGGGTGACGTGCGCAAGGCTAGCGCCCAATAGAGCAAAGAGGACATGTGGCACACGAAGCTGTCCGGAAGAATTAGAGGAGAAGGTTGAAGTGTGTTGCAGGGGCGAGGCATCGCGGTGGTGCAGGGCGAGGTTGAGTATGCTCGTGAGGGAAGGGGGTGAGATCGAAGGACGGGAACTCGACGCAATGCCACAATGGAAGGCGTCTAGAACAACGGCTAATTGCCAGAGAGGAAGGAGGCACAGGGCTGATCTCGGGCTGGTTGTCGTGGACACATGCTACACGATGACGAGAGAGGAGGGAGGAACATCGCGGGGTGGAGGCGGACAAGAGAGGAGCTTGGCAGGTCGGGCCTCTTGTCCTAGCCGGTTGGGTTCTTCTTGATACGTCAGAAACGTATCTATAATTTGTGATGTTCCATGCTTGTTTAGCATCTACTATGCTTTGCTTTGTCCATACTTTGAGGAGTTTTTATATGTTTTCTGGTACTAACCTATTAATAAGATGCCATAGTGTCAGTTGCCTGTTTTCTTCTGTTTTTGGTTCCAGAAAGGCAGAAAATCAATATTCTTGGAATTGGAAGGGACAAAATCCAAAGTAAATATTTTACCGTGGAGAACACGAAGCCTGAATACGAGACAGAGGAGACCCACCAGGGGGCCACACCACCTGGCCGCACGGTGGTCCCACCCCGCGCCTTGGGGGGTGCAGCCGCCCTCGTGGCCCTCCTGCCTCGCCTCTTCGCCTATAAGAAACCCCCGATACCTAAACCCTAAGTACCCGATCAATATTCCACAAAACCGTCTGTAGCCGCCACCACCATCGTCCATAGATCGGGGGGATCTGAAGCTCTTCCCGGCACCCTGCCGGAGGGGAGATCATCCCGAAGGCCTTCTTCATCATCATGCCAGCCTCCGGTATGAAGCGTGAGTAGTTCCACCTTGGACTACGGGTCCATGTAGTAGCTAGATGGTTATATTTCCTCCTTTGTGCTTTCATGCCCAGATCTTGTGAGCTCCGTTCATGATCAAGATCTAATCTTTTTGTAATCATGCATGTTGTGTTTGCGGGGATCCGATAGATATTGAGATTACTATGTCAGATTGATTAATGGTTTTGTCTATTTGATTCGATCATGTTTGTGTTCTTTGTGATCTTGCATTCTCTCCGTTGTTAGTAGCTATCTTGGCCAAGTAGTTGCTAGTGACTCCAAGAGGGGGTATTTATGCTAGATAGTGGGTTCATGCCTCTATTTAATCTAAGGAAAGTGATAGAAATCTCTAAGGTTGTAGATGTGTTGTTGCCACTAGGGAGAAAACAATGGTCTCTTGTTCATGGAACAAGTGGATTGTTTATCTTACACACTTTGTTTAAAGCAGTTGTGTGTTGCTTGCAACTTAATACTAGAGGGGGTTCAGATGATAACCCAAAGGTGGACTTCTAGTCATAGATGCGGTTGGATGGCGGTCTATGTATTTTGTTGTATTGCCCAATAAAATCTCATAGGATCATGATGATTAGTATTAAATTGTTATGCCTTGCTCAGTCCTGTCAATTGCCCTGCTGTAATTTGTTTACCCAGCATGTCATGTTTGTTTATCTAAGGAGAAGACCTCTAGTGAACTATGGACCCCGGTCCAATCTTTTGTCATTGATACATCTTCCACTGTTTACCGATTACTTGTTGCAAACCACTGTTACCTTCCGCACCATACAGTTAATCCTTTGTTACAGCAAACCGGTGAGATTGACAACTTCACTGATTCGTTGGGGCAAAGTCTTGAGTTTGTGTTGTGCAGGTCTCCAAGTTGCTAGCAACACCTTTGAGTCGTTTTCTTCCTCCTACTGGTTCGATAACCTTGGTTTCTAACTGAGAGAAACTTGCTGCTGTGTTCATCATACCTTTCTCTTGGGGTCTCCCAACAAAGTGCTGCTGCACTCATCACTTCTCTTCAAAAAACATTTTCCTTTTATTATTTCCATTTTAAAACCTTTTAAAAATAATTTTAGACTGAAAATAAAAAAACTAAGTGTTTTAATGTGAAATAAAAGGTGGGAGTAACTTTACCAATAAAAATATGTTTTTATAAAAAAAATAGGTTGAAAATGAAGAAATAGGATAAGCGGCTCATTGTAAATGGCAAGAGATTTTTTTTACGATATTTTAGGTTGGGTGTAGCTATATCACAAGCTAATGTTTTTACGATCTCAATTGTATTTAATTTAATAGAATGATGATAAATCTACAATAAAATGAGCCATTTCCTAATTGAATAAAAACAAGGAGCTAAAGATTCTAGGAGTATGTCAGCACCATAAACAGAGATAGTTTGTCATATTGGTGTTCCGTGGCAACGCACGGGTATTCAATTAGTGATATAGAAATTTGCAGATAAGATATTATGAGACAAGATACCAGTATGTGGAATAGGTCCACACATGGCTCCAATCCAAAAGTTTGGGGGTGCCATATGTCCCTATTAAACAAAGATGATCTACCATGTCTTAGATCCTCGGTATGGTTAGGAGTGTCATAGGAAGAGATGTGATAATGTTCATGAAAATGTCTTATAAACTTCCCAATTATGCAATATTTGATTTGCAGATCTTTTTCAGTCATAGTTGTTCGGCAAGCCCATGCAAACTGCTAAATGAGGGAATGTTCACTAATAATTTTATAAATAAGTTTACGTGTGGCTCCATTTGTAGGTTCTAGCTAAGATTTATGAGCTAGCGGCCTAGCACATAAGATATTACTAATAAGAGTAGCATCTATTATTCATACAAAATATACAAGAGAATACATGGTTTAAATGATTCACACAAGGACATTTTTGATACAAATTATCATAACAAGACAATAATTTTTCTTTTTACCATAATAATTTAATCTACTCCCTCCGACCCATTTTAGTTGACTCAACACTTTCTAGATTCATATATATCTGGTTAAATATCAAGTCTAGATTCATCCATATCTAGACAAAGTTGAGTCAACTAATATGAGTCAGAGGGAGTACAAGATTATATGTTGAACGCTACAAAAGGAAAACATACGATTTTTCCATATGGTTATTCTAATTTATACTTGTAATAGATGTATTTACATATTCATTAGGAAAATAATACATGGACACTGAGGAAATCCATAACCCTTCAGACGAAGCAATCCTTTAGCGAACATAACATATTTTGTTATTAGACGGATATGAGTGTAACTTACTGGATAAAAAGTATATACAACATATATTCTTATAATAAGCTTTTGAATATGATTTGCGGTGCGACGCCTTCATGCAATATGGTGTTTGAGACGCAAAAGAATCATCTCATCCTCCGCCAACTTCATTACACTCTCTAACTCGTATTCTTAAGTCCATATTATTGTTGGATTGATCTGTAAGTTTAATAGATAAAAGGATCAAGTCAAATAGAACGTTAAAAAGGGAGGCCCATAAACCAACGGTTGAGACCTCACACATACGTAAGAACTACACCATCATCCGGGTGCCTAACAAAAGATTCACCAGTTGACGTTTTGCCCACGAGCTCCCAATATTCCCAAACCACCCTACTAATATAGGGGGAGCACAAAACCGGCTCGAAGGTTTGTGCCTCGTCAGGTCATTCCAGGCCAGTATAGGTGGCGACCAGAGGGGATCAGGAGGATCCCTAGTTTGTTTGGAACAACCTCTTCATGAACACCACCTAAGATGTCAAGTTCAATCACTCGTAAGCCAACCCTAATCTCACTGCTAATGATCATTAGGTGCACTATTAGGTGATCAATTATGTTTAAGATGAACTAATGCACAAATCAGATCTAACAATTATGTCACACAATTCCATACATACACCCCAAGGTCAGTAGATCGGTGTGTCAAAATGTTTTCATAACCAACTACTAATAAACCATATGATCCTAAATTTGGCATGTCGAATGTGCTTCAAGACATAAGAAACACAATCATCTGCATTACGCCAATGTGAAGATGATTTCTCTCGAATATGAAGTGTCCTAACCAACGAACAAATTTGGGTCTCCCCTCACATTCAAAGTTGACCCAACTGCGTTCAGTAGTTTATAGTTAGGTTAGTTGTGACTCCATCGGTAGTTTTTTGATGATATCATTGTCATCGGTTGGAATGGAGTATCCATATTCCTTGTTCCATCTTGACGACACCCTAAGAGGTGTGTTCGAGGAGCTTGTGGGGACTTGTCTTCCGGTGCTCATTTGAGGCGATAATTTTGGTTTGCCTTTGTGTTGACGTAGAGTTAGCGGCAAAGAGAACATCTAGGTTTTCTTATCTCTGTCTTAGGCCTGCTCCAACAATGGTGCCGACGATGCCAGTGAGCGTCATACATAATATACATGAGTCGAGCCTGCAGAGGCTCTTTTGTGCGGCGCCGACGGCAAGTGGTGGCTGGATCCTTCACCGTTGTATATGCATGTTTCTCCTCTGTTGCGTTGATCGAGATGGATTGTAGCCTCAATGACTTGCCAACCTCTCGCAACAAAGTCAAGCCAACTCGGCTTTGACAGTGCATATGCCGCGGCTAGGAAGTTATTGACCTGTGCTAGAGGTAGAAGATGATAAACTCCTGAAGAACCTAGATGTAATTATTTTTGTCCGAAATATATTTTGTAATGTCGGCATAAGGGTAATGAATCTGAATGGGGTGGGAGATTGGGTTTTGTGACGGCGACTGGAGTAGAGTGGAAAGTTATGGCGAAACTTCTTGTCTCCCGTGCTTCCAAATGCACGTTGCGTCTTTTGGAGGCTGGCTGAAGGGATAGTGTCAATTCGGCAGATAACATTTGGGTTGCTTATAAAGCGTACCATGCCTGCATTCGGTGTAGGTCAAGCCACCAAAGAGACGATTTTTTTTGACTCTGTAGAGCTTATTTTTTAAGCAACCAAATATGCCATCAATAACCTTTATTTTACACAAAAGAAAAATGATATTGTCTAGTAGAACGCTTTTGTTCCGTCTCCGGCCGGACGCCACCTCCCGGTATCAACATGTCCTGTGTTTCACGATCTCTCGTTGCAATTGGCCAGTAGGTACGGCAACCCCGGGATTTTGCTTTCGAATCCACCACACACACGCAACTTGCGTAGCTACTAGATGCCATGCCGCCCGCCCACTTGCGCACGGAGGACCACCTGTGTTGCCAGGGAGGACAGAAGGTACGGCGCCAACGCAGCCGAGCGCACGCGCGCGCGCTTCGGAAAGCCGGACGGGGCGGGGCGGCACCCGCAGGCTGCGATCGACAACGACTCCACAACCCACCGGCTGCCGTCGCCGTGGATTGTATATTTCGCCGTTCATCGGACGCGGCATGTGTTTTCCCCGGAGATGCACGAGGCTGTGTGTCTTGTGTTGCTTGCAGAACCGAGAGACGCCGTGCGCCGCACACCCCGTATGAACACTGAGCTGGGATAAGCTCCTTTCTTTCTTTCTTTCTTTCTTTCCTTCTTTCTTTCTTGAGGTGGTTGGAAGAAACTTCGTAAGTTTTCATCGGAAATTTTCAGAAGAACACGCTCCCTTGTCTCTTCTCTTGGCTTTGAATTTCGTCGGGGCCCATGTCAATTCGAGGATTGGGCCACGTACGCCAGATGCCGCCGTCCTATCCACCTACGAGTAAGTACAATAAGATCCAGTCAGCTGGCTATAAGAACTAAAATAATATATATGTGCTTAGTAGAAGAGAGAAGGAGAGTGGACTCTCATACAAAAGCCAGCTCTAGCACGTGCTCCTAGGCATTGTGTGAGAGTGTCAAGTGAGCCATATATTCATAAAGTAGTACACTTTTATAGCTAACTATTATATATATTAGCTATAAATTTGACTCTAAATGACGTGACATTGTCTTATAGCCAGCAGCTGACTCTACTATTGTTCTTGTTCTGCTAGTAGTCATATAATGTCTCTCCACGTAATCAGGTACTACTACTGCACATTAGACAAACACGATTTTAAACGGGAACAAACAAAGTTTCAGATATCCTAAGAACATCTCCAAGAGCCTTTTTATAATAGATTGCTAAAAACTGGGTATACCAAATAAAGGGAGAACGTATAGCAATCCATAATCCACTTTGCTTTGACAGTATTCCTAAGATCGGATTGTTATATTTCCTAGCACTTACAATGACACGTGGGGACAAGACACATATACATCAGACCACATGTCAATGGGACAGAAAAATGAAGAAAATATGGACCCCTATAATTTTAGGAAGTGGGCTAGACTTTGTAAATATACCAGGTGGGATGACAAATATGCTCAGCTTGCTATATTTAATTGGTAGGGGACCACTTTTAGTAATGCTGAGCAATGTTTTTATGCCAAATTGCTAAAATAGCAATTAGAGTCAAATATAAAAACGCTGTTTAGGATGCTCTAAATCAGATCGATCTTAATTAAAACCGCTACCTGTTGCCACCGGGCCCCTCTTCGATCCAAAGCGAGCGTTCCACACCGTGTCCCGTCACCACGCTTCCTAATTAGACGCGTCACAGTCTCTCTCCTAATACTTAGTCGCAAAATAAAAAAAGCTCTCTCTGAATAAAGCTCCTAGTGCACGAGTTTCCGATGCATGCTCGCAACATTATTAATTCACTGTCATTGTTAACACTCCAAGAAAAAAACTCTATGGCATTAATTGATTTCAAACCGACGGCGAGGGCGAGCCATGTCGATGGACAACGGCTAGGGATGCAGAGGTGGGACAATCGGGATAAGTGGGATATCACTTTTAGACTACTAGATGAACTTTAATTTAGGTGGAATAAGTGGGATAAGCGGGATATGTGAAATCTAACTTGTCCCACTTTCCCCACTTAGTTTTGAGTTAGTCTAATAGTCTAACAGTAGTATTCCATTTGTCCCAATTGTCCTACTTCTGCATCCCTAACAACGGCATCGACGTCAAGGCCATGCCATGCCCATCGCCATCTTCAATCGAGCTCTAGTAAATAGGAGCAACGTACAACTGGTACTAACGCGCATCATGACGAGATCGACCGGCCAGTACACGGTACGTAGCACATTGCTTGGGAAAAGGCACCGTATACGCCACTAGGTTGGTTTGGTTTTGTAAACTTCGATGACTGGTTAATTGAAATAGGAAAACCATAGAAACTATATAGACATGGCCAAATCAGAGTCAAAACCCATGAAAAATATAATTATGGATATTATTATGCCTCACCGTTTCATTTTTTTGTGCATATGAATTTGAAAAGAAGGTGCAATTGAATTGTTAATTTTTTTTCCTATGGATCTGAGACAAAGGAGATTTTTTTTGCTCCATTTGTTTCAACTAAATGGATGAATAGTGTCACGAGTAAATAGCTTCGGAGGTCATAGAATTTGTCCCCAACGTGCAATTAAGTCACACATCTTGTAAAATAGACTAATCGGTCACACAAGTTGTCAAATACGTGCACCGCAGGTCACAATCCGGTTAACCAGTCGTTTTTTGACACATCACGCGCGTGTCACGTTCAGTCAACATGGCACTTACAATTTTACAAACCCTCCCTCATGTTTATGTGGCCAGGTTCAGGTGAATTTTACAAACCCTCCCTCATGTTTATCTGGCCGGGTTCAGGTGAAATTGTATTTTTTTTGGAGTCTCCAACGGGATCGATTCAATGGTTCGTAGGCCATTTTTCATTTATCTTCTAAAATTTTTACAGGGGTTTCTGCATACATTTCAGTCCATATTAACGTTTTTGTTAAAAGTCCCTATTAACCTTATGAGGCACGCTCATTTGACGAGTTTTTTTTAAAACGTCCGGTTAAGCAGTTTGTGACCTGCGGTGCACGCGTTTGACAAGTTGTGTGATCGGTTAGTCTATTTTACAAGCTGTGTGACTTAAGTGCACGTGAGAGACAAGTTCTATGACCTCCGCTGCTATTTACTCATAGTGTCACCATAGGTAAATTTCTGCTCCTATGTCATTCCCCACTTTCCTTTAAAGGAAAGATACCTAAGAGTATAGGAATAAGTACATAACTAGAGTCATACACTACAACTAAGTACAATTAAGTAGTAGAGTGCCAAAAGGTACAAACAACTCTATATTTGCCTGCCGGACTAGAGTTGATGAACGTACAAACCTAGCCTATAGTGTAACTGGGTTTGTACCTTTTTTTTGTGCATGGATTTTTGTGTGTCTGGGCATATGCTCCTGGTAAATTCGAAAAGAAGTAAATATATATATATAAATATATATATATATATAAATTCAAAACATGTACTTGTTTTTGGCACTATAGTCTCTATGCATTCAAATTTTCATGTAAAAAAATATACATGTATGTTTTTTCAATAAAAAGACAAAGTCAGTGCTCTTGAAAATCAACGAATTTATCACTCAAATTGTGTTTTTAATGTAGGTAATAATATTTTTGTTTTTTCATAAAAGTTTGTAGACAACCAAAGAGCACAAACATATACTCTCTCTAATCCATAATAAGTATTCTTGATGTAGTATAAATTTGTACTAAGTCAACGACACTTATTATGGATCGGCGGGAGTACATGCCAAAAATATTTTTGCAATTTTTGATATTCACAAAATTATTTTTCCCAAGCGGGAGCATAACTCTTAGGGGCCGAATTGTATTTCTTCTTTGTAGAGAGCATTTTGCTATTTACATGGGGCCACTTTACCGGCCATACTTTTCTTTGTAGTCAAATTTGGTAACCACTAAATTTCTAATTTTTGTAATTTTTATTACTTTTAGGATTTTTTGTACTGTTGGTGATGAATATTAATAAGTCGGTGAAATTTCGCAAAAAAAATTAGTAATCAACAGAACCCATACTTTTTAATTCAGATGTTTTCTCTCCGGGAAGAAATACAGGGCTCTTTTTCTTTGAACAGCACTGGAAGCTCTTCATCTCAGTACTTCAGCTGAAGAACAAGGAACAAATATCGACATGAAAAGTCAAGTTGCTTCAAGAGCGGTTCAAACTTGGAAAGTAACATGCATGCCCGACTGCTTCCTGCTGGAAAACATGTTCCGTCCGAATCAAACATATGGGCATGCATGTTCTGATGTTCAGCCGCGAGTACACGCATCAGTGACCAAACAGAGTAAAGGTGTGAGAAAGTGCGTCAAACGATCAGACCATACGCCTCACCGGCTCCCCAGTCTGAATCAGCAACAACAAGCAAATAAACAAATCAAAGGAGTTAAGTAAAAGAAAATAAACAAATCCAACGAGTTATTCCATCAAACTTACTTTATCCTTGGACACGCCTGCACATACCCACACAAAAAAGTCTCATTCATTTCACGTGATGCCCGGGGCTGGGAAAAGTTTGCAAAATAATGCGCCGTGTCTCACTCGTGTATAGAAGTCGTAGTGCTCCTTCAAAGTCCGGATCGACGTGATCTTGGACGTCCCACGCGGCACAACATCGATCTATCGCGTAAGCCTAACAAGAAGACACCAAGTCATACATACGTCCACATACTAATAATCCATCAACACAAGGAAGTTCACGGAAGAAATTATTAGTTCCACGTCAACATCTTTATCTCTAGAATTACCGCTAATCGTCTATGGACAATTGTGGATTCTAGAGAGAGAGAAATGTAGGGTGGAAAAGCCATAGATCGTTTGTGGATATATATAACGTTGGGAGGATCGTTTTGCACGCAAATTATTCAAAATCAATTGACAACACATGTTGCCTTTTTCTATTTCTCTATAATGGAAGCTCTACTGTTTCCGCTGTCTACATCATAGATGCACGTTATCAACTTTTTATAGATTCCCTTTGCTTTTGCGTTATGAGTTTAGCCTAATATCAATACCTAAATTACCAAATGCAAAAAATAAAAAATAGTCATGGCAATTCTATTATATATCGTGGAGTAACTTTTTTCTATATATTTGCTTAAATTTTACAAAGTTTAATTTTAACTAAACTCAGCGGTGATCTAGAGGCGAACGAAATTAAGGTGTTCGCACCCGTGGAAGAGCGAGAACAATATAAGTAGTCTTGTGATTTTTATCTTGACGAACTTAGAGACGATTCTACTACTCTTTAAATTAAAATATAAAGGTACATAATTACAAATAGCTCCTTATACCATTTTTTCTAGGATAAGAGAATCAAGATATTAAGAGGCGACTCTAGTACTCTAGTAATAAAGGCAACAAGAAATTTATAGGGGCCAGGACTGAACACTAGGGGGATATTTTTCAAACTAAACATTATTGTTGCTTCTATATATTCCACGCCCCTAAAATAACCACCTCAATGGATAACGGCTTGGCCCAATCAAGCTTTGCTGAAACTAACATCTCCTGGAGAGTCAAGTTCAAGCCCCGTTGAATCCCAATGACATCCCAACAATAGGCACCGATAAAACATTCAAAGAAGATGTGGCAACTTGTTTTGTCTTTCAGCTGGTGCACATAAGAGACCGCTGAAGTCATTTCAATTGAATACTTTTCGTCGCTATAGCATGTCCCCCATATATATTCCATCAACTAATAAAAGCCAAGATAAAACTTTGTGCTCCATCATGCGCCTGGACTTTCTGATCGACATATGCATGCAAATTGATCCTTATTGACCCGAATCTGCAAGTTGCGATTTTCTGGCACAAAACTGGTCCTACGGTAAAGTAGATAGAAAAATGCCAATTCTCTAGACAAACAATATGAATATCAAATACAAATATCTAATACAGATGTATGGAGATCGAGGTTAGGCCATTAGCGAATAGCAAATTTTATTCTATATTTCCTACGTTCTCGACATACATACTAATTGAACATGAAAGAACAAACAATTAGATGACATGGGCAATGATAAATGCAAATTTTACAACATGGGCATTCTAATTTCCTTGTTTTGAATCCACTTTTCCTTTGTTTATCAAGCTCAGTTGTAAATTTCCTGAATGCACGCCACTAAGCACTATCCAATTACGAATGACTAGATTTTTCCGTGAAAGTTCTAGATTAAATATATAGATATCCTTGATGATAAATAATAGGAAAAATTAGATATAATATATTTATATAGAATACTCTAAGACAAATATGGTTTATATTGCATGGTTTGATGGTCGCAAGGTGACACTATCCAACTATATATAGGGTTGCCATCTATTTGCAAGAATCATAGAAAAGCTACCATGTATGAGAGTCCTAGGTGTATGGCCATGAGTGTGCAATAGGCATAGATAGGGAAGACATCATAATGTGTAATAAAAAATGCCAACTTATGTAATGCTTGGTTTGCAACACCATTTGCCAACCCTAATTTTAAGCCAATCAGAAAAATGAGCACCCGACTTGATGGATTAGAGTCCATTAATGCCTAAAATCAATATTTTCGTGTATTTTTTATGACATTATAGGCTCGCTATGCTACTATGTTCTTGCACATAAGCTATTACTTGTAGTATTTTGTAACTTGTAGAAACAATATATAAGCATAAACATGATTCAAATTTAGTAATTGTTGATACACATAATGAAAACAAACAACAAATTTTCTTCAAATCAAGTGTTTGATCACTAACAATTATGAATGTTAGAGTGTTTAAAAACATGGAGTGTAATAACTTGATATGACTTAACATTATTTAATGTTCTAATAAACATATTTAGAAATTTTTATTTCATGTTAGTGTTGGACATATTGTAATAACAATCTGGAAGTGTGAAACCTCTCACTAGTAACGAAGATGGTATTGAAAGAATGAACCTTATTATTTGAAATTAATGTATTGGCTTGTCCTATTTATTTTATGACAAGTTATACATATTTTTTAATTATACAACTCTGATAATTGTAAATGTTTGTTTTTACATTAAAATTGATAATTTTAGTTGCACTCTTCATTTTTAAACATAGGCCTAGTTCCAAGATTAACTAAAAAGTGGTGGTTTCTATGAAAACTTGCACCTAACCGCGATGGAAAATTTGAAAAGAATACTTTGTCGTGTGCCTTGACAAATCACCGGACAAACACTAAGGGGTGCATATTTTTCCAAGTGTCTAAGTGGAACACGCGGAATACATGATCGTTGGGGACCCGCTGTAAACCACAACGAGAAGGGTCAGTCGGCAAGGCTCTTTTCGGAACGTCGTGAGTTAGACTCTCGGCAAAGTGGCGGCTATGCTGAGTGTTTCTGCATTTAGTGGATAGGCATTATCGAGTGTTTGACAAAATACACTTGGTTTAGGATAGAGGGTTTACCTGATGTTTGACAAAATACACTTGGCAAACATTTGGACATCGGTAAAAGGTAGTTTCTGGTGGTGCCATGCAGTGACCAAACAAATTAAAGGAATGAAAGATCATCGGTATGCCTGGGCTGACCGACTATCGAGTCTGATTGAGCCAACAACAACAATCATATAAATAAGCAAATCAAAGGAGTCGTTGCCCCATCAAAACCCAGCTCTTGTTCTCCTACACGCCTGCAAACATATGCACGCAAAAGTCTCATTCATCAAGGTCAGTTCTAGCTAGCGTTGGCACCGAGAGGAAAAAATATGTAAAGTAATCGGCCGTCTCTTTCGCGTATGGAGGTCTCGCGGTGTTCGTTCCATATGTTCGAATCGGCCGCGACATGCCAAGTTGATAGGATTGATCACCACTACAGTAGCTTGTAGACATAATATTCCTGCATTTCCCCTTTCTTTTCTTGGGTACGATCATATGGATTGGCCCAGTGGAATTTTCTTTTCTTCTGTGTCGCTCTTAGACATGCCAAGTGCCAGAATGTGCTCCAATGTTTGCTCTCCAATAATTTAGGCCACCGATGTGGACTGGCTTTGTCTTTCACTAGTGATCTTCAGGCAGTCCAAAGCCATGGCCCGGCACTTGCGGAAGATAGACAAAGAAAGGCAGGCGGCGTCAGGATTTTTCGGACCGGAACTGATCTGAATTGATCTGGTAAAAGTGCATGCAATCATGCTCTCGTGCATTTGCAGATAAGCCGAAGAAAGATGGAAAAGTGTTCTAGACAAAAAAGTATCTGGTGACAAAACAACAGAGGATCGAGCACTCGTGAAACACATAGAGAAAAAGGAGCGGCACAGGTTAAAGGCACGGTCTCAGATGATAGATGCTGCCCTGTAATTTAGTCATCTGGAGAGATTAATTGAACAGCTTTTTCTAGTGGATCAGTCTTTGCTGTCTGATCATAGACGGAAACATTTTCGGTAAGCCTTGTTTAGATATGCATCAGCGCTGGCAGCATAAGTTCTTTTTGTGTTGGCTCAGACCCGATAGTACTTTTGTCGGGATGTTGCGATGAGATGAACTGCAACAAACTCGTAGTCCGTCGAGTACTTTCCGACGAAGACACCTTGCGAAAATCACCAGCTCGTAGTGCACCTGGCCGGTACTTTTGGCATATACGCACCACGTACAGCTAGCCAAATCCAAAGATTGATTTATGCAAGGACACACACGTAGTAGATTCTAGACTAGATCGATTCTGCCTAGTACACGTACGTGGAAACGAGGTTGATTGCCACACGCGCGTATCGCGCGTGTCTTATCTTTTATTTATTTATTTATTTCTCAATCGCTCAGTTTGATTACAGGGGTATCGGCGTGTATATGTAGTAGTCCTAGTGTAGCTATTCTAGTAGGATTAGGACTCCTAATTCCTACATCAACCGTGCTACACAAACCTCGTACTCGTATACTACTTGTATACGACAGAGCGCACCGCGCCGTGCCGGCGTCGGTTTAGACGTGCTTATTCCTAACAATCACCCCCTAAGCACGACGTGCGCTTCATATCGACCTGGGTCCCAAATACGCCAGCTACTCCTCGCGGGCGTCATCCACGACATTGCTTTTGCCGCTCCCTTCCTCAGCACCCATGTCACCGACTTTGCTTTTGTCGGCTTCTCCATAGCTTCACGCCGACAGTTCTTTTTGTCCGCGCCCTTCTCCATGCCTTCACGCCGACTGTCCTTTTTATTCGCGCCTTGAGACATTATACTTGGTTCAATGAAGTACTTTCTCATCGATGCCTCGCATATTTGATCTACTACTTGCCGGTGCTCTTGGATGCAATAGAACAAATAAGTAGGAGGTAACTCAAATTTGTTTTCTTCTAGCTTCTCTATACCACGTGAAAAGCCTTTTGATGGATCTGCATCCCCTATTGTTGGGTCTCCTCCATCTATCTGGCCACCAGTCCACACTCTTGGACCATCGCCTTCTGGCCTTCCTGGCCTGTTTGCTGGGCTCACTTCAGATCCCCCTCCTCCTCTAATTTTTGGGCAAACAAGTGCAGGTATCGCTGCACATGCATCTGTACACCCTTCCAGTTCCGTATCTTCTGGCCACAGACTAGCCTTTTCTTCAAACTCTTTGTCTTCTGGGAGAATCCCTAGTGCTTCTGGCCTGGTGTCCACGCTTGGAGCTGCCCCTAGGCCTTCAATGTCTTCTGGGCCCGAACTTGCTGACAAGGATAAGCTCGATTGATCCATATGTTCTTCATACTCAAGATCCCATGTGACGTGAAAAGTTGAATATTCCGGTTCGTCGTAGCCCCAATTCCATGACTTGCCTTCCTCAAAGATTACGTATCCCTTGAAAACCACCTTATTGGTATAAGGATTGCACAAGCGGTATGTCTTTGAGCCTACATAGCCTGTCATGATCATTGGAATACGTTGCTCCGTCAATTCCGCCTTTACATGCGCCACACATCCAAAAGTACGAAGATGATCAACCGAGGGCTTCCATCCGTACCATGCTTCGTACGGTGTTATACCAACTCCACTCAAGAGATTCCATGTTCAGCAAATACACAGTATTGACCTCACCCCAGAATTTTCCTGGCAAGCCTTTACTCTTCATCATGCTCCGTGCCATGGTCAACACGGTTTGATGCAGCTCACCCCCCTCATCAATGCGTAGGGCTCTTATCTTTGCCTCCACCTTGAACTCTTCGGCTTCCTTGATCTTCTCGAATGCTTGTTGAGCTTGATCCTTACTTTTCAGCAACACAATCCACATGTATTTACTATGATCATCCACCACAAGCATGAAGAACTTATTGCCAGACGGAGTTGCGGTTGAGATTCCAACGCATAGATCGCCATGAACAAGTTCCGAGGCTTCACTCGCCTCAAACGTGGCTTCACATGGGAACGGGGCACTTTGTTCCTCATGATGCACACACGGTAGATCGTGATCCACTTGCGCCACAATCTCCGCAGCCGGTGATGGAGGATCCTCCTCATCCTTCAACTCGCCATTTCGAGCAAGATCATCGGTCCATCATCTCCTTCCCGGCGATGAGAGCCCTCTCCTTTTCCTTTGGTGCTTTCCGCAATCAGCCTTGAAGTGACCGAGCTCGCAGATTATGACACCTTACTTTCTTTATGTCAAACTTCCTCCGCGGGCGGCGTCATCTTCATCCTCCGCCTCATGATATACTTTTTTCTGGGCGTTGTTTCTCCTTGCCGCCGTGGAGCCTCCTTGCTTTTCTTTTGAAAGAGTCATCCATTGCTGCTTTGTGAGCATCAGGTGCTCAACCTGTCGATCACAAGCTGATCCGCATTCTCTCATCGTGTGCCTTGAATCTTCCGACGAGATCCTCAACCGTCAATGTATTAAGGTCGAGACATTGTTCGATCGATGTAACGATCTGCATGTAGCGCGCGCCGCACGTAGGAACCTTCCGGCGTTCTTGATCTCATCCAATTTCGCCATATCTCCCGATTGCGTTGACAAGGGTAACAAACGGACGGCAAACCGATCAACCGTCTCGCCTCTCTCCATCTTCAGATCTTCATAGCTTTTTGTCAAAGTTTGAAGATGCGCTTCCTTCACGCGGGCATGACCTTGGTGCAAGATCTTGATCGTCTCCCATGCATCCTTCGCCGATTTCTTTCCGACGAGGTGCTGCATCACGCCCTTGACGCGACGGAATAAAGCGCCGTTAACGCTGGCGATCCTTCCGCATTGCGACCTCCCTTGACGCATTTCGCCGCCTCCGGATCGACGGCCTCCCAAACCTCCTGAGCCTCCATGGCCACCTCCATGTTGAGAGCCCATAGCCCGTAGTCCTTGCGATCGAGGCGCGGATACAAATCCGCCCCCACCGTCTCTGTCACCGGTGCCGATGCCGAGTTGTCGCCAAACTTCACCATCGCCATGACCTCCTAGTACTTTCAGCAGATCACGGACGACGACCTTGGCTCTGATACCAATTGTTGGCCCAGACCCGACAGTACTTTCGTCGGGACGTTGCGATGAGATGAACTGCAACAAACTCGTAGTCCGTCGAGTACTTTCCGACGAAGACACCTTGCGAAAATCACCAGCTCGTAGTGCACCTGGCCGGTACTTTTGGCATATACCCACCACGTACAGCTAGCCCAATCCAAAGATTGATTTATGCAAGGACACACACGTAGTAGATTCTAGACTAGATCGATTCTGCCTAGTACACGTACGTGGAAACGAGGTTGATTGCCACACGCGCGTATCGCGCGTGTCTTATCTTTTCTTTATTTATTTCTCAATCGCTCAGTTTGATTACAGGGGTATCGGCGTGTATATGTAGTAGTCCTAGTGTAGCTATTCTAGTAGGATTAGGACTCCTAATTCCTACATCAACCGTGCTACACAAACCTACACGTACTCGTATACTACATGTATACGACAGAGCGCACCGCGCCGTGCCGACGTCGGTTATACGTGCTTATTCCTAACATTTTGGACATGATGGAAAAAAAACTTAGTTCTATATCAGTACTTATACGGCGAATAAAAAGCACTAGCTAGTATGTGCTTGCCAAGGGAGCCTCTGGTTTTTCGAATACGACGGATACCTACTCTACAAACGTAAACTACCGGCTACTGCTGCTAGTCTAACAGTACTGATTGCCTAAAGATGCCATGTTTGAGTTAAAACACAAGGTAGCGTACGTCATAGCATAGCCATCGACAATTTTACCTTTACATCCAACAAGAATCCAACCTACCTGAACTGACCGAATCTATGAACATTGTGGGAAGTTTACAATAAATCGAGCATTCTTTCTTACAGACTTTTGGTGGCCCTAAATAATCTATCTATAATATACTAAAAGCAATATAAGGGTGTTTTTCGAGACATCACGTCGATTCACATCATCTAGATTATTTGGTTAGTTAGATCTATAATTTGCGGTTAGGATTTAATAGGAGAACCAAATTTACTTAACACACCTAATTTAATTATGTAACACGTGGGACGTGACAGGTCAAAAGTTTTTTTTAAGGTTTAGGTTAATTCAAGGGGTCTGTGTCTAGGTCCAAAGCTGAGTCCTACGGGGTTACGTTCTCCAATGACAATAAAAATCCAAAGCTGGTCGGTATGCACCATGTATATTTTTTTTTCTACAGAGTTACGGCTCCAATTTTGATCGATAATATGCAATTAGAGTACTACGGAGTTACGGCTCCAATGCCGATCAGTGATTAAAAAATATAAAGCTGATCGTAGGTACCAATGACCATATACGGGAAGCTAGCTAGCTTCAGAAGTCTAGGACAGACCGATTGTCTAAAAGAACTCCAATACTGCTCAATATGTGTTCACAAAAATAGCTGATCAATATGATTTGATGTTAGTTTAGTTAGCACGTGTGTGGGAAATAGGAGTACACTGCATAGGACGTGGGGGCAGTTGACAGGAAAAAAATTGCAGCCTCTAAAAATAATGATTTGTACGTAAATTATCATGATATATTTTTTATGAATGTTAAATTAACCCCAAGGGTTTAAAAAATCGTATGAGATAATGAGTTTCAAAAATGCGATGCAAATATTATGTCTGGCACGGGCTCCTCGTATGACAAACTGTCTAGGGTCCACTATATCGCTGAACTGACAAGAAAAAGAAGAATCCGGAAGAAAAAACTATTAAAATGAGTTATTCCACAAACGGTGGAAGGCTAACACCAAGATGGAGCTATTGAGTCTTTATTTTGTACAACACCTTTTCAACCAACAGGAAATTTGTAAAGAACATACTAATGTACTATACTCGAACTAAACTATAGAGATTAATGGTTGAGGTAAAGGAAACTATTGAATAAAATGAAATAGGTTATTTTAGTGGGAAGGGAAAAGATAGAGAAGAGGTTCGAGGTGACGGGAATTCATGCGTCAAAGAGGTGGCTAGGCACCTAGGCTGCTTCATGGAATATTTATCTGTCCGTACATCTTATTTTTAAGAGAGAAAAGTAAAAAATTGCATAGTAACTGTAACAAATTTGACATCCTTACAAACTCCAATGAGAATACAAACAAATGAAACAATATATTGCTTCTATAACATTTGGTCCATATAGTCACATACTCAAAACATTGATTATTCTTATAAAAAGAATAAAAATCATAATGTCAATCTATCACGTTCTAGAAATTCTCACACTTTTAAAGCATGCAATCGAAAAATAATACCATAGCAAAAATAAGGAGCAATATCATAAAATGCAAAATTATAGGACCATCAATCCAGATAACTATTTTTATTAATGGACCACAACCAAAAGATATTGATAAGTGCAGAGAAAAAACATTGTTAATCCATCATGATAATTTCAACTTATCATATATAAAACCGAGTCAACTTTAGAACCAAAATATGGATGGGAAAAGAGAGACATACCAAAAGTTATCAGAAAGGCAAAACATCTGATAATCAAATTAGCGGATCCTATTTTTGTTTATTAGTACATCACACCAATTTGATATTCATAATAGTGCATAAACAAGATAAACACCAACATAATCATAATTTGTGTTTGAAAAAAACCCGAGTCAATAGTTTTCATATTTGTAGTTCAACAAATCATGACCAGTAGATCATCATAACCATACCTGGACATATCACAATCAATAGATTGTTTAATTTTGAGTCTTGTAAATTTTATAATGTGATACTTAAAATCATAGTGAACTGGAAATACAAAGTTGCATTGAGTATATTTTTGGACAATATTTATGTCTAATGAGTTCATATAGTTTTCCTATTATGTGATGGCATACACTTCTATGTTACTTTGTATGTTGTTTTGAAAAACAATTCTACGGTTTTCTTGACCTAAAAATTTAATATGACATGTCATTAGAATCTCTAATCACCTAGAAAAAAATGACGAGTGATTAAGATGCCAAACTATGACATACATATCAGTGGAGTCATGTTAAATGACTTGTGAAGTACAATGACAAGGAGCATAGAATGGGCGAATTAAGAAGTAGTGCTTATGAAAAGAGAGAGAGAGAGAGAGAGTTAATTAAAACAAAATAAAAATAATATGTTTGTAAAATAACAATCTAAATAGTCAATCTATAACTATGGTTAATAATATGTAAATATATTATTTAAAATAACAAAATAAAGTAAGAAGCCTAAATTTTGATAAAAATAGTACTCCCTTCCTCCATAATAAGTGTCTCTATTTTATTACAACGACGTCTATTATGGATCGGAAGGAGTATCTTATTTTTCAGTAACATGTCCATGTACCAATTATGGGTTAAAAATGAATAGTGCAGACTTCCCGTGTCTAACACTGATATTTTTCATGCTAACATGAAAATGTCGTGTATTTCTGAATTAATGTAGAAACAATAGGAACAAAGATCAACTCAAAGTAAAATTAAAATAATTATTGTTTAGTCGACATGTACTCCCTCCGTCCCAAAATAGATGTCTTAGATTTGTCAAAATTTGGATGAATCTATATAATAAATAGTGTCTAGATTCTTTCAAATTTTGACAAATCTGAGACATCTATTTTGGGACGGAGGGAGTATATTAGATTAGATAAATTCTATTCTAATTTACTTTAACTATTATTGATGTGAAATGACTAAATATGGTATGGTCAACACTCAAGTGAAACCTAATTATTTAAAAATTGAATGCTAATCTTTCGTACTAACTAACATCACATAGAACTACGAGTTAGCTCACTGACTGAACTTAACTATATATATTATTTTAATATCATGGAAAAATGATACATATTGTAGTTATACTTTGTAAAAAAGAACTACACGATCATTTACCCAAACTTGAGACATATGGTAATCATAGTGGTGTAACATGAACAAACCACCGCAATCGACAACACCTAGATTTCGAGAAAGGTGGTGCATGAACAAACCACCGCCAAAGACAACACCTAGATTTCGAGAAAGGTAGTGCACACACATAGTCCTCGTCCGGTCTAAGAACCTAGATTTCGAAAAAAGGTAGTGCACATGCACCGTCATCTTCTGGTCTAACAAACCATGTTGAAAATATAAGGAAATTACCATAATATTTAATCTGAAATAAGCAATAATAAAACATGACTATAAGTGCAAGAATGAACCTAATCATGTATACTAGCAGAATAGACGAACATATCACATTCAACCACAATAAGCAGATCGCATCTATTACAAAAGCTAGTACAAAAAACTGCAACATAAACTGAACTAGATAGGAAAAGATTACGTACGGTGCTGGAGGAGGAATCGGGTTCGCATTCAGGTTGGGGTTGAGGTTCGCGTTGTCACCAGTGTTGTCAGACATGTCGTCGATGTAGAGGCTGCTGATGTCCGGGAAGAAATCATCACCAAAGGACTTCACAATCCTCTGTCTCTTACTTCTGATAGGAGCTTCATTGTTATCCACCACAGGATTATCAGGGTGTTCTATCAAAATGGTGGGTTCAGGAATTGTAATTAATTCATGACTAGGTAAACCAGGCATCTCCTAATTTGCTGAACTAGACGAATCTTTCATAGGAAAGATGTCTTCAAAGAAAGTCGCGTCATTCGACTATATGATTGTACCAACATGCATGTCGGATACCTTAGATTTCACTGTCAAAAATCTACAGCCAATGCTATGAAATGCATATCCCAGAAAGACACAATCCACGGTTTTTGGTCCAAGCTTGCGCTTTTTGGGTATCAGCATATTCACTTTCGCCAAACAACCCCAAGTCCGTAAGTAGGAGAGTTTCAACCTTTTCCTTTCCCATTCCTCAAATGGAGTAATGGTTTTGTTCTTTTTGGGAACACGGTTTAGGACATGACACACAGTCTTTATCGCCTCCCCCCACCATTCCTTGGATAGACCTGATGTATCTAACATGGCGTTAACCAAATGAGTTAGAGTACGGATCTTTTTTTTGGCTACCCCATTTGACTGAGGTGAGTAGGAAGGCGTCCTCTGATGGATAATACCATGCTCCGCACAAAAAGAATCAAATTCGTTGGAAAAATACTCTCCACCACGATCAGACCGAAGTCGCTTAATCTTTCGATCAAGTTGGTTTTCTGATTCAGCTTTATAGATTTTGAAGTGATTAAAAGCTCCATCTTTAGATTTTAGAAGGTACACATAGCAGTATCGAGTGGAATCATCAATTAAAGTCATGAAATATCGCTTTCCACCTTTTGCCAACTAACCATTCATTTCAATAAGATCTGAATGTATTAGTTCCAGTGGTGCCAAATTGTAACATCCCAAAAATACTAAGCTTGGATCATCAAACACTAATCATCAAACTTAGGGTTAACAAAAAACTTTTCTAAACAAAATTTTGTAAGCATGCATGTGAGTATGCATTTCATTTTGAATTCTTTTAAACCACCTTGTTTGTGTGTTCCTTTGCTTGTAAATGGATGCTTAGGTGAAATAAACATCATCTAAACATTTCCCACACTTTTCCTAAAGACAAGTAAATCAAAACAAATAAAATAAGGGAATGGTCATTTTGACCAATTTAACTCCCATGCCTACTTTGGCTGCCTCAAACTTTTAGAACCTAACATAAACTTTTCTGAAACTTTGCACCCCTTGATTGTACTCATAACAAAGTATCAAGGCCCACTTTGTGATCATCCAGAAACTTTCAAATGCATAGTTTAAATGACAATTCAAAATTGAATCTTTCTCATATGGGAAGATCCCACTTTTTCAAAAACCACTCAAACAAGCTCAACTTTCAACACCCAGGCATCTGCAGACTCACCAGCATCAACCTAGCACACCCACCAAAAATCTTTTCAAAATTCAAAACTTGAGTTCTTGCGGCCATTTCATCAAACAGGTTGCAGACACAAATCAAACAAAATCTAAACACTATAGTGAGCAGTGATTGAAGCCTAACTTGTTCCCCATTTAGCTCACAACCATCTCTGTAGATCATCTAGCTAACTAAACCAAGCACTAGCACCACTGTGAGCTTGCCATTGTCATCAATGGTGAACAGCCGAAGCCAACCTTGTCACCCCCATGTCGACAACAAGCTAGGAGGAGAAACAAGCCTAGCCAGCATGTCTGGGAGTCAGCCCACCGTCCATCGCCACACCGTCTCGCCAGCCACGGCTGACCATCGACCAAGCGGACGCGCCAGAGCGCCACCCTCGACCGAAGCCCACAGACCGCGCGCCGCCCTCACCGCGTGCATACATGCTCCCCACCGTCCCAGGAGACCGCCAGACATGCCCATTTCACCGCCCGTGCCGCACAGCCACCGCTCGCCGTCAAAGACACCGCCTCTGCCGCGCAGAGTGTCGCGTGTTCCAGACCAAGCCGCACTGCCCCACGCCTCTAAACCATGTCGTTGAGCATCGCCAGGAGATACCGCACCGCCCCGACGAGCTCACCGCGCGCCCCGTCGGTCCCCTCGCTCGACTATAAATAGAGGCCACCCCCAGTCGAATTCTTCACACCATTCTACTCCCCTCTCCTCACTGATCGTGCCACATCGTTCCCGGAGCAAGGCGAGCACCACCTCGTCGAAATTTCACCGGAGCCCGCCGCCTCTGGAGAAGAAGGGAGCCAATGATTGGAGCCGCCCCAGGAGAAGCCACCGGTACCAGGAGATTCGCCGTCGTCGACTTCGTCGTTTGCCCGCCTCGCCGACCCTCGCCCGCACCCCGGTGAGCCCCCAACGACCCCCACTGGCCGTGCTAGGTTTCTGTCTCGCCGGCGTTGACCAACGTCGACGATGACTCTCAGCCGTTGGATTAGAATCAGATCGAACGCACCACAGCGTCCCATACCGCTTCGCACCCCCTGTCTCACTGACGAGTGGGGACAGCCACTTAAACATCCCGCGGAAGCGCTAGCGCAAGCAGGCCGGCTCAGTAACTTTTCCCGTGCAGCCCAGTTAATTGAATTAAAACTTTTTCTTTTTATTCCAAACACACTTCTGTACCCATTTTCAAAAATCAACCCAGGTCGACTCAGTGCACCAAATTGAATGAAACTAATTTTGTTAGAAAGGTCTGTGAATTCTGAATCCAAGACCGTTGGATTCAAGTCATTTGGATCTGTAGATCACCCATGGTAAAAATAACAAGGCAGAAGCTTTTCTGTATTCAAACATTTTTCAAATTTAAACCATAATAGCTTTTGAGTTGATTCCAACTCTCAAAAATCAAATTTAACTATACCTTTCAGAATATATAAAAATATATAGGTTTACTTACAGAAAGATTGTTCAAGTAATAAAAGAATGCCCCATAGGCATTTCTAGTCACTTTATTTAATTAAAATAAAAGGGTAAAACCTTATTAAATTGTGACACCACTTTAAATCACATTCCCATGGACTAAAACATGAGGTGATGACATGTGTCAACATGATCCCATGTTTGGCTTGGAGAATAGTAAATTTTAAGTAGTTTTTCAATGAGTAGAAATTACTTTTCTAAAAATAAAAAAAAGGATTTTTAAACCAAGCCTTAATCTTGTAATGTTAGTGATGATGTTAGATCATCCATAGGACCCCTTTTGTGTGATGATTGCAAGTAGTTAAGTATTGCTTGGTGATTGTGTACATCGTAATTATTTATAGACGCTAGTACCGACCAAGGATACGAGGAGGAAGGAGGATTCTATGAAGAAGAAGCCGAGGAGAACTTCAACCACTGCTCTGCACAAGGCAAGCTGATACTATACCTATGCAATCTATTAACCTTGCAAGCTAACACTTGCAATTTAGCAAGCCTATACTGATATTGTGTCAGTAAACCCTTACCTGTTACCTTGCCTACCATATGCCTTAAGCATATGTGATCATACCCACTTGATAACCCACTCCTAGTTTTATTTGCAAGCCTCTACTTTATTTCTTTATCAAAGCCTTAACTTAGAGTTGACTTCAGTGACTTATAGATCCTAGAAGAACATATTTGAAGGTTACATAAAGAACATAAAATTTGGCCTAAGTTAGAAACCTTGATATCATCCTAAGATATAAGGTTGTACTTAGTTGAAACTCCACTAGTTTACCACCCCTCATTAGTGCTACCCCCCACTTGTAGATGCTAGTGCTAAGCATAAAACTTGATCAACTTTAGATGGAAATACTTGGTGAAAATGGTTATGAAAACCTTAGAATGATGGATCATTCTACTGAGATGTTTTGACACATGTTTCTGAACACCAGATGATTTTGGTGATGAAAATGTTGAGGCATGAGCCTTAGCCCTTTTATAAAACTGATGGTTGTCTGGATGCGATACCATTCCAATTTTATCGTACAACCACAATACCCGAAGATTGGGTAGGGCTTGACTGGAAGCTTATATACCTTAGTATTAGTTCCCTCATGGCCAAGGTCTGAGATGAGGCTACCTTGTGAAGATTGTCCACACATGCAGCACCCAAGATGACAGCTTGGTCATGGTTGGGAGGCCAAACTCACGGGAGAGGTGCTTATACTAGGGCGTGTAATTGAAAGGTTAGGATTGATTATCCGTCTTGAGTATGGTGAATTCAGGATTTGTTCTGACGGATGTATCGAATGTTGTGGTAAAAGTGTACAATCTGCAGAGTGTCAAACTATTCGAATAGCGTCGTCATGATTATGGACAGTTGGAGTGGCCATACTGTTCCCCCGTCAGACTTTTAAAAATGACTTGTGAAATGAGACTTTGACTTGACCACAACAGAGTTGTGATATGAGTTACAAGATCCCACTTAGGAGTTATAAAATTGTGACTAGCTTGGAACTTAGAAGAGATAAATCTGGCTTTTTGCAAAACAACCCTAGAGCCTAGTGTCCTATTATCAAAAAACCCCTTCACTTATTAGTATTAGTTTGCGAGTACTTAAAGAGTACTCATGGCTTTATCCCTGGCTATTCCCGTGGCCAGACTATGAAGAGGAGTACCTGTAAGATGGAATCCAGGAAGGTTAGAACAACTAGGATCATCTCCCATCGTCAGCATTTCCTGTGACCCCGAAGATGGAACTTCGCCTACGCTACCGTTATTATTACGTATTCCGCTGCTTGAAGTTGTATTAAGAACTAGATAATGAGATCCTTATTTGTGTAAGACCTTATATATGGTTTGTAATGGATGATGTACTGTGGTATCCAATTCTGTTATTTCTCGCAAAAATGGTAATCTTGGGATTGTGATGTATGGCATAATAGGCATTTGGGATTAAAAATCCGGGTGTTGACAAGTTGGTATCAGAGCCATCCTGACCATAGGAGACCCTAGTTAGACTGGACGTTTTAACCAAAAACTTAGTTTCAAAACCAAAGAAAACAAATATTTACAAAAACTTATTCTCCTTCTTATCTCTTTGATTCTTTCATGAAAATTCATGTTCCTCAAAAACTCTTACAAAATACATAAAATTTTGACACACTTGATCACTCTACTAAATTACTCATCCTATATTCTTATAGATGGACGTGAAGTACAGCAAGTTTTATTAGTTGGGGAATGGAGGAGACCTTATCTTTGAGAGGGATTTGGACCAGCTTTCGGTACTTCTGGAGCGTCCGCACCCCGAGTTCTTCGGAGCTCAGCTCAATGATCAAGGAGGAGAAGATCTGCAGTGGCTAATTGTTGCAAGTCTTCGAGGAAAGATTGAACCCCCCACTGCTGAGGGAATTCAGTTTACCTTAAGAGAAAACAACTGGCTCGATGGACTTGCCAGGGCCATGCAGGAAAGTCTTGCCCGTCTGTGTGGGCAGAGCGTTAACCAGATCAAGGGTACCCGCTTTGAGTTCTGCCCAAGGCGTGATGCTAATGGACAACCACTGGAAGCCCCATACCACCCTGAGCTGAAGACTCAATTTGACTATCTTAGCTTCATGATGTACGATCGTCAGCAGGAGTTGGATAACTGCCGTGACTACTCCAACCACAAGTCTGCCATCATCAAGATGAAGGATCAAACCATCGCCATGCTAGCAAAGGATCGCAAGTCTCGTCGCCGTCAGCTAGACAAGAAGGAGCGCATTATTGCCCGTCTCCTCCACCGCATCTCATCTTTGGAAGAGACCTTCCACGAGAGAGACATGCAGTTGGAGGAAAGGGAGAATGCAGGAGAGGATCTTCGTGGAGACCCCTACTCCTATCTCAGCGATGATGATGATTTTCTGGAGGATCAGGCCATGGACGTCTTCACCGATGAAGATGATTTCGCCTTCATCGATGATGATGAAGATGATGAAGCCAGACTCCGAGGAGTAGTAGCACTTGAGCACTAGCGTAGTGAGTAGTATTCGGTCCCATCAGAGTAGTTCTGAATGGTTCTTAGAACCATCTGTTTTTCCTTGTTGTGGTGTGTGTTGTATCGTGTGGATGAATGAATGAAAAGCAAGTTGCTAGAAAATCTGAGTCAAACTTTAAAACTTTTCAAAGTCCCCGAAACCTTAGAAATTTCCCTCTTTTCTCATAATCTATCTCAATCTTCAGATGCCACGCGGAGGAAGTGGTTCATCCCCGGACCCGATGTTGCAGATTCTGCAAATGTTGACTTCTGACCGTGAAGCTGAAAGAGCAGAACGTCAAGCCAACCTAGCCACCCTTCAGCAAATATCCCAGCTAGCCCATAACAACCAAGGCCACGGAAATCAGGACAACCATGGATCTAAGCTCAAGAATTTCCAGAATACCAACCCACCTGTTTTCACTAAGTCAGAAGAGCCCCTAGACGCAGATGATTGGCTGCAAACCATGGAAAATAACTTAGAAGTCGCCGGAGTGGAAGCCAACGAGAAAGTTCTGTTTGCCACCCACTATCTAGCCGGAGATGCCAGGGCATGGTGGAACAGTGTTCGTGCAATGACTGGAGGACAAATGATGACCTGGGAGGAATTCAAGGTCAAGTTCAGCAGAACCCATGTGCCACCGGGTTTGATCAAGAGGATGAGAGACGAGTTTAGAGAACTGAAGCAAGGAAGGATGACTGTAGTGGAATACCGTGACAAATTTTTGTCATTAGCTAGGTATGCCCCGGATGAGATCGACACGGAAGCCAAGAAGAAAGAGAGATTCCTGAATGGTCTGCATGATGAGATGCAGACAGTGTTAGTCAATATCCCCTTTGCGGATATTGCAGCCCTTGTCGACTCTGCCATCCAGATGGAAGGAAAGATCAACCAAGCCAAAGAGAACCGCAAGCGTCATATGATGCATAAGCCAGGAACCCATCAGACCCCAAAGTATCGCCCTAACCCATCTCCAGGATTTTCCCCAAGAACCAACAGACCCCCGATGAACCGTCCCACCTATCCCAGCCGTGGAAACCCTAGACCCGGAGGAAATCACAACATCCCCGACAACTCTAGCAATTTCAACCGTGCCCCACCCAAGTTCAACACCAACAATGCTGCCACCAACACCAACACTGCCCCGAGGACTAGAAGCAATGCTGTGCCTGTTGCAGCAAAGGACAAGTCGCAAGTGACTTGTTATGACTGTGGAAATAAAGGCCACTATTCCAACGAGTTCCCCAACAAGAAGAATGCCGCAGCACCCAATGCCAATGCCCCAGCTCGGCAGCAGTGTCGTGTTCATGCCGGAAGAAGATTTGCCCCAGGGAATTCACTCAACCGCAATAGCGGTCTTTTTCTCATGCATGCTGAAGAAGCTCAGGAAGCGCCAAACGTCGTGCTGGGTATGTTTTCTGTTAATTCAGTACTTGCAAGGGTGTTGTTTGATTCTGGTGCATCGCATTCATTTGTCACCGAAGAATTTGCATGCACTAGTAAAATTCAACCAACCAAATTGAAGCATGTAAGGATTGTGCAAATTCTCGGATCAACCACCAAGGCTAGGAAAATTTGCAAAGCCGTCCCTATCCGAATCCATGGCATAGATTTTTATACTAATCTGATAGTACTCGGAACTAAAGGTTTGGAAGTAGTACTAGGAATGGATTGGATGTCCAAACATAAAGGATTGATTGACTGTGCCAAGAAAGCCATCACCATGACCAGTACAGCCGGGATATCAGTTGAGCATATATCTGAAACCTTACCTCGCCAATTCAAATGCAATAAGAGTATAGCCCAACCTACCATTGACCAAGTCCGGATAGTCTGTGAATACCCCGATGTATTTCCAGATGTTTTGACCGGTATGCCCCCAGATCGGGATATCGAGTTTATCATCGAACTAATCCCCGGAACAGGACCCATAGCCCAGAGACCCTATAGTATGAACCCATCGGAGCTAGAAGAACTGAATAAGCAACTGGATGCCATGCTGGAAATCGGATTGATTCAACCAAGTGCGTCACCATGGAGATCACCTATCTTGTTTGCAAGAAAGATGGAGGTAACCGTTTGTGTACGCATTATCGGAAGTTGAATGATGTCACCATCAAGAACAAGTACCCCTTGCCCAAGATAGAAGATTTGTTTGATCAGTTGACCGGTGCCAAAGTGTTTTCTAAGATTGATCTTAGAACTGGTTATCATCAACTCAAGATTCGTGCAGAGGATATTCCAAAGACTGCCTTTACCACCAGATATGGACTATACGAGTATACTGTCATGTCTTTTGGATTAACCAATGCCCCCGCTTATTTCATGAACCTCATGAATAAGATTTTTATGGACTTCCTAGATAAGTTTGTCGTTGTTTTCATCGATGACATTCTGATTTACTCCAAATCAGAAGACGAACATGAGCTACACCTAAGGACCATTCTTGGAACCCTTAGAGAGCATCAGTTGTATGCCAAGTTTAGCAAATGTGAATTCTGGTTACAGGAGGTAGGATTCCTCGGTCACACCGTATCAGCCGGAGGAATTGCCATTGACCCTGCCAAAGTAAAAGATGTAGAAGATTGGCAAGCCCCAACCACTCAAACCCAAGTTCGTGCATTTCTCGAATTGGCGGGATATTACCGCAAGTTCGTAGAAGGATTCTCGAGTATCGCCAGACCTATGACCCAATTACTGAAGAAGGACAAGAAGTTTGAATGGACGGACAAATGTGAAGCGAGTTTTCAAGAACTCAAGAGGAGATTGATTTCAGCCCCAATCTTGATCATGTCGGATATCACGAAGCCCTTCGATGTGTATTGTGACACATCCAAGATCGGTCTCGGATGTGTGCTCATGCAAGAAGGCAAAGTTATATCTTATCTATCTCGACAATTGAAGCAACATGAGCAAAATTACCCAACCCATGACCTCGAACTCGCAGCCGTAGTTCTAGCCCTGAAGACATGGAGACATTACCTGATGGGAAATCGTTGTGAGATTTATACGGATCACAAGAGTTTAAAGTATATATTCACTCAGAAGGAGCTGAATATGAGACAGAGGAGATGGATTGAGCTAATCAAGGATTACGATCTGGACATTCACTATCACCCTGGTAAAGCCAACGTGGTAGCCGATGCCCTTAGCAGATTGTCGTGCTGCTTGAACTACATGATTTTGAAGGAGCAACCAAGCTTGCACAAGGAGATGGAAGATTTTCGAATGGAATTAGTGAGCAAAGGATTTTTGGCTAGTATGGAACTTCAGCCCACTTTGATCAGCCAGATCAAAGAGGCGCAGAAAGGAAATGCTAGTATCGACGGAATCAAGCGTCGTATCGGTACAAGCAAAGTACCCGGATTCACCGAAGATGAAGGAGTTCTGTGGTACAAAGGACGCCTTTGTGTACCAGCAGATTCTGAGTTGAAAGAAGTTATTCTGAAGGAAGCTCATGATACTCTTTATTCTATCCACCCCGGAGGAACGAAGATGTATCAAGATTTGAAGGAGCAATTTTGGTGGCATAAGATGAAGAGAGAAATCGGAAGCTATATCGCCAAGTGTGATATATGTCAGCGAGTCAAGGCAGGACATCAAAGACCCGCTGGATTGTTGCAACCCTTGCAGATTCCGGAATGGAAATGGGATTCCGTTGGAATGGACTTTATCATTGTACTGCCTACTTCTAGTAGGGGAAATGACTCTATCTGGGTCATAGTGGACAGATTGTCCAAAGTCGCCCATTTCTTGCCCGTCAAGACCACCTATCAGAGTTCGAAGCTAGCGGAGTTGTACATCGCTAGAATAGTTAGTTTGCATGGAGTCTCCAAGAACATCATATCGGATCGAGGAACTCAGTTCACCTCGAGATTCTAGAAGAAAGTTCAAGAAGGTTTAGGAACCCGCCTAGACTTTAGTACCGCGTATCACCCTCAGACCGATGGACAAACGCAGCGAGTAAATCAAATACTCGAAGATATGCTGAGAGCCTGTGTGTTAGAATATGGATCCAAGTGGGAACACTGTCTGTCGTTTGCAGAATTTTCATACAACAACAGTTATCAAGCCAGTTTGCAAATGGCCCATTTGATTTCATGTACGGAAGGAAGTGTCGCACCCCTTTGAATTGGTCGGAAGTAGGAGAGAGTCAGATTTTCGGACCCGGCATCCTACGAGAAGCAGAACAGAAGGTTCACAAGATTCGTGAGCACCTCAAGACAGCCTAGTCCAGGCAGAAGAGTTACGCCAACAAGAGACGTCGAGACCTCGCCTTCAACATAGGAGATTTTGTTTATCTGAAAGTGTCGCCATTGAAGGGAATGCAGCGTTTCCAACTCAAAGGAAAGCTAGCCTCCAGATATATCGGACCTTTCAAGATTCTGAACCGTCGAGGAGAAGTGTCGTATCAATTGGAACTACCCGAAGAGATATCAGCAGTGCACAATGTGTTCCATATCTCGTTACTTCGCAAGTGTCTTGAAGTTCCAGAGAAGACCGAAGTGTTCAAGAATATCGATCACATGACCATAGAGATCAACAATGACCTGACCTATCCTGAAGTACCCATCCGTATTTTGGAAGAAGCCTTCAGAACTACCCGAACCCGAAGCATCAAGTTTCTCAAGATTCAGTGGAGCAACCCCACAGAAGAGGAAGCTACCTGGGAGCGCGAAGATCACATCAGGACGGAGTTTTCCGATCTCTTCAAATCCTAGGTAATCTTTTTTCGCCCTTTTTCAAATCTCGGGACGAGATTTTGTTTAAGGGGAGAAGGTTTGTAACATCCCAAAAAATACTAAGCTTGGATCATCAAACACTAATCATCAAACTTAGGGTTAACAAAAAACTTTTCTAAACAAAATTATGAAAGCATGCATGTGAGTATGCATTTCATTTTGAATTCTTTTAAACCACCTTGTTTGTGTGTTCCTTTGCTTGTAAATGGATGCTTAGGTGAAATAAACATCATCTAAACATTTCCCACACTTTTCCTAAAGACAAGTAAATCAAAACAAATAAAATAAGGGAATGGTCATTTTGACCAATTTAACTCCCATGCCTACTTTGGCTGCCTCAAACTTTTAGAACCTAACATAAATTTTTTTGGAACTTTGCACCCCTTGATTTTACTCATAACAAAGTATCAAGGCCCACTTTGTGATCATCCAGAAACTTTCAAATGCATAGTTTAAATGACAATTCAAAATTGAATCTTTCTCATATGGGAAGATCCCACTTTTTCAAAAACCACTCAAACAAGCTCAACTTTCAAAACCCAAGCATCTGCAGACTCACCAGCATCAACCTAGCACACCCACCAAAAATCTTTTCAAAATTCAAAACTTGAGTTCTTGCGGCCATTTCATCAAACAGGTTGCAGACACAAATCAAACAAAATCTAAACACTATAGTGAGCAGTGATTGAAGCCTAACTTGTTCCCCATTTAGCTCACAACCATCTCTGTAGATCATCTAGCTAACTAAACCAAGCACTAGCACCACTGTGAGCTTGCCATTGTCATCAATGGTGAACAGCCG
Source organism: Avena insularis (assembly GCA_023614405.1). NCBI lineage: Eukaryota > Viridiplantae > Streptophyta > Magnoliopsida > Poales > Poaceae > Avena > Avena insularis. Next base: position 37,850,180 of record CM042684.1, on the reverse strand, counting down.
AAGCCAACCTTGTCACCCCCATGTCGACAACAAGCTAGGAGGAGAAACAAGCCTAGCCAGCATGTCTGGGAGTCAGCCCACCGTCCATCGCCACACCCTGTCCCAGCCACGAGCGTTGCCAGCCACTGGACCACACGCACGGACCGCGCCCAGCTCGCCAGCGACCATGCCGAGCGTGCGCCAGAGCGCCACCCTCGACCGAAGCCCACAGACCGCGCGCCGCCCTCACCGCGTGCATACATGCTCCCCACCGTCCCAGGAGACCGCCAGACATGCCCGTTTCACCGCCCGTGCCGTACAGCCACCGCTTGCCGTCGAAGACGCACCGCCCCACGCCTCTAAACCATGTCGTTGAGCATCGCCAGGAGACACCGCACCGTCCCCTACCTTCGCCCATGCCGATAGCCGTGCAGACCACCCGACGAGCTCACTCAGGCCCGTCGGTCCCTCGCCGACTATAAATAGAGGCCACCCCAATAATTCTTCACACCATTCTACTCCCCTCTCCTCACTGATCATGCCACACCGTTCCCGGAGCAAGGCGAGCACCACCTCGTCGGAATTTCACCGGAGCCCGCCGCCTCTGGAGAAGAAGGGAGCCAACGATTGGAGCCGCCCCAGGAGAAGCCACCGGTACCAGGAGATTCGCCGTCGTCGACTTTGTCGTTTGCCCGCCTCGCCAACCCTCGCCCGCACCCCGGTGAGCCCCCAACGACCCCCACTGGCCGCGCTAGGTTTCTGTCTCGCCGGCGTTGCCCAACGTCGACGATGACTCTCAGCCGTTGGATTAGAATCAGATCGAACGCACCACAGCGTCCCATACCGCTTCGCACCCCTGTCTCACTGACGAGTGGGGACAGCCACTTAAACATCCCGTGGAAGCGCTGCGGTTAGCAGGCCGGCTCAGTAACTTTTCCCGCGCAGCCCAGTTAATTGAATTAAAACTTTTTCTTTTTATTCCAAACACACTTCTGTACCCATTTTCAAAAATCAACCCAGGTCGACTCAGTGCACCAAATTGAATGAAACTAATTTTGTTAGAAAGGTCTGTGAATTCTGAATCCAAGACCATTGGATTCAAGTCATTTGGATCTGTAGATCACCCATGGTAAAAATAACAAGGCAGAAGCTTTTCTGCATTCAAACATTTTTCAAATTTAAACCATAATAGCTTTTGAGTTGATTCCAACTCTCAAAAATCACATTTAACTATACCTTTCAGAATATATAAAAATATATAGGTTTACTTACAGAAAGATTGTTCAAGTAATAAAAGAATGCCCCATAGGCATTTCTAGTCACTTTATTTAATTAAAATAAAAGGGTAAAACCTTATTAAATTGTGACACCACTTTAAATTACATTCCCATGGACTAAAACATGTGGTGATGACATGTGTCAACATGATCCCATGTTTGGCTTGGATAATAGTAAATTTTAAGTAGTTTTTCAATGAGTAGAAATTACTTTTCTAAAAATAAAAAAAAGGATTTTTAAACCAAGCCTTAATCTTGTAATGTTAGTGATGATGTTAGATCATCCATAGGACCCCTTTTGTGTGATGATTGCAAGTAGTTAAGTATTGCTTGGTGATTGTGTACATCGTAATTATTTATAGACGCTAGTACCGACCAAGGATACGAGGAGGAAGGAGGATTATATGAAGAAGAAGACGAGGAGAACTTCAACCACTGCTCTGCACAAGGCAAGCTAATACTATACCTATGAAATCTATTAACCTTGCAAACTAACACTTGCAATTTAGCAAGCCTATACTGATATTGTGTCAGTAAACCCTTACCTGTTACCTTGCCTACCATATGCCTTAAGCATATGTGATCATACCCACTTGATAACCCAATCCTAGTTTTATTTGCAAGCCTCTACTTTATTTCTTTATCAAAGCCTTAACTTAGAGTTGACTTCAGTGACTTATAGATCCTAGAAGAACATATTTGAAGGTTACATAAAGAACATAAAATTTGGCCTAAGTTAGAAACCTTGATATCATCCTAAGATATAAGGTTGTACTTAGTTGAAACTCCACTAGTTTACCACCCCTCATTAGTGCTACCCCCCACTTGTAGATGCTAGTGCTAAGCATAAAACTTGATCAACTTTAGATGGAAATACTTGGTGAAAATGGTTATGAAAACCTTAGAATGATGGATCATTCTACTGAGATGTTTTTACACATGTTTCTGAACACCAGATGATTTTGGTGATGAAAATGTTGAGGCATGAGCCTTAGCCCTTTTATAAAACTGATGGTTGTCTGGATGCGATACCATTCCAATTTTATCGTACAACCACAATACCCGAAGATTGGGTAGGGCTTGACTGGAAGCTTATATACCTTAGTATTAGTTCCCTCACGGCCAAGGTCTGAGCTGAGGCTACCTTGTGAAGATTGTCCACCTGTGCAGTACCCAAGATGTCATGTTTGGGAGGCCAAACTCACAGGAGAGGTGCTTATACTAGGGCGTGTAATTGAAAGGTTAGGATTGATTATCCGCATACTGAGTATGGTGAATTCAGGATTTGTTCCTGACGGATGTATCGAATATTGTGGTGAAAGTGTACAGTCTCTGCAGAGTGTCAAACTATTCGAATAGCCGCGTCCGCGGTTATGGACAGTTGGAGTGGCCATACTGTTCCCCCGTCATACTTTTCAAAATGACTTGTGAAATGAGACTTTGACTTTATATGAGTTACAAGATCCCACTTAGGAGTTATAAAATTGTGACTAGCTTGGAACTTAGTAGAGATAAATCTGGCTTTTTGCAAAACAACCCTAGAGCCTAGTGTCCTATTATCAAAAAACCCCTTCACTTGTTAGTATTAGTTTGCGAGTACTTAAAGAGTACTCATGGCTTTGTCCCTGGCTATTCCCGTGGCCAGACTATGAAGAGGAGTACCTGGAAGATGGAATCCAAGAAGGTTACAACAACTAGGATCTTCTCCCATCGTCAGCATTGCCTGTGACCCCGAAGATGGAGCTTCGCCTATGCTATCGTTATTATTACGTATTCCGCTGCTTGAAGTTGTATTAAGAACTGGATCATGAGATCCTTATTTGTGTAAGACCTTATATATGGTTTGTAATGGATGATGTACTGTGGTATCCAATTCTGTTATGTCTCGCAAAAATGGTAATCTTGGGATTGCGATGTATGGCATAACAGGCATCTAGGATTAAAAATCCGGGTGTGGACACAAATCTCGTACCTCAGTAATCTTGTGAGACTTGTGAGGTTGCGTAGCTTGCACACACACTTGACACTTGGAACTCTTGACAGTAGTAAATTTTGGAATTAAATTCATATCGGCAAGCCGAGTCATGCACCCAAAATTAATATGACAAAATCGTGAATGCCAAATATTGGATTCAATATCATTGCAAACATGATTAATAACTTGAGTACATAAGTCTGATAAAGATAAGCGGAACAAGCCTCCACACTCATAACCCTTTCCAACAAATTATCCACACTTAGAAATTACATTTTTATTGGACTCAAAGACTAGTTTAAAACCATCTTGACATAAAAGAGATTCGCTGACGAGATTCTTATTGATGGAGGGAACGTGCTGCACATTCTTCAGCTGTACGATCTTCTCCAAAGTAAACTTCAGATCCACCGTACCAACACCTTGAACAGAAGCACGTGAGTCGTTTCCCATCAGCACGGAGCCAGCACGTTTGACCTGATAAGAAGAGAACATGGAAATATCAGCACATACATGTATATTTGCACCAGTGTCTATCCACCATTCAGGTGAATTACAAACTGAAAGAACAGTAGGAAATATACCGTACCCAGCATCCTTCATCTCAGTATCACCAAGAACAACATTAGCGGACTTGCCACTATTTCCATGTGAACGCTTGTCAAAGCGATTGGGGCAGCTAGGAGCCCAATGATTAGGATCACCACAGACATGGCAGGATCATTTCTTCTTATACTCAGCAGTCTTCTTGAAGTTGGTAGTCTGCGCGGCCTTGTTTTTGCCATCAAACTTTCCTTTGCCATCAGACATGTTCTTATTCTTAAACTTGTGGGACTGGAAGTTATTTTTCTGCACTACATGTGCGCTAGAACTTCTGTCAAAGCCTCGAGGACGTGTATCTTTTGCTCTCGCCTTTTCTTCAACATGAAGAGATACGATGAGATCCGAAACAGAAAATTCCTGTCTCTTATGTTTTAGAGAGGTAGCAAAGTTTCTCCAAGAAGGAGGAAGCTTGGCAATAATGCCTCCGGCCACGAACTTGTCTGGTAAGGTACACTTGAACTGCTCGAGTTCTTTGGCAAGGGACTGTATCTCATGAGCCTGATCCACGATGGGACAGTCATCAGTCATTTTGTAGTCATAGAATTGCTCCATGATATACAGTTCAGTGCCAGCATCCGAAACACCAAACTTGGCGTCGAGTGCATCCCACGCATCCTTGCCATTATCAAATGACATATAGGTGTCAACAATGTTGTCACCAAGAATATTGAACAGAGCCCCCATAAACATGGTGTCGACTTTCTGAAACGCTTCCTCCTGAATAGGAGAAAGGTCTCCCTCAGGTTTGCCAAGAGTGGCGCTATATCAGTCTAGATTTTTTAACCATAGAACTGCTCTCGTGCGCCATCTCTTATAGTTGACACCGTTAAAAGGAGGCGGCCTTGTAGCCGCGGCTAAACCAGTTGAATTCAGTTGCCTATATTCAGGGTTTTGGAGTGTTGAAAATATAAGCAAATTACCATAATATTTAATTCTAAATAAGTAATAATAAAACATGACTATAAGTGCAAGAATTAACCTAATCATGTATACTAGCAGAATAGACGAACAGATCACATTCAACCAGAATAAGCAGATCGCATCTATTTCAAAAGCTAGTACAAGAAACTGCAATATAAACTGAACTAGATAGGAACAGATTACGTATGGTGCTGGAGGAGGAATCGGGTTCGCGTTCAGGTTGGGGTTGAGGTTCGCGTTGTCACCAGTGTTGTCAGCCATGTCGTCGATGTAGAGGCTGTCGGTCGACGTGATACCGTCAATAGTCGCGCTCCCCAAAAACCTGATCGCCTCTGGGTGGTTCTGGAGGCCTACTGTCCCGTCGTCCGACGGCGCAAGGTTCTGGAGGCATTCCCGAGCAGCAAAAAGATAAGATCGGCACAATTCCGCAAACCGCGGCACGCGTGTCATGGCGAGGCAGGCGGCGGAGGAGTAGGAGCGCACGTGTATGTCACTCCTCTTCACTCTCTTTAGGAGATAGTGAAACACTCCACTATATATATTGGTCCAACTCCCTCCAAACTAGCAAGGTGGGACTAAACTTTGGTGCCATCCCTTGCTAGACATGAATGGGCCATGAGAATTTCAGAATTTGTATTAGGCTATGGACCAAGGGCCCACACCCAAATTCCAACAAACCATAGCTTGATCATGGGTTTTTTGTCCTGGAGAAGGTCTAATCCACTAACAATGCTTTGAACAAAAAATATATAGAAAGTAGAGATTGTCATGTATAACCAATAAAGATTAGACGTGCGCCAGAAACTGAGACACGCTGCTTATAGATTCTACAGACAATTCTTTTCAAGTAGATTTGACAACACCTAGATTTCAAGAAAGGTGGTGCATGAACAAACCACCGCCAAAGACAACACCTAGATTTCGAGAAAGGTAGTGCACACACATAGTCCTCGTCCGGTTTAAGAACCTAGATTTCAAAAAAGGTAGTGCACAAGCACCGTGATCGTCCTGTCTAACAACCTCATGGGTTTTTGTCCTCGAGAAAGTTTAATCTACAGACAATTCTTTGAACAAAAAATAGATAGACACCATACATTGCCATGTACAACCAATGAAGATTAGATGTGCCCCGGAAACTGAGACACGCTGCTCGCTCAAAGAGCACCTCCAGAAATCACACAGTTTGGTGGCCCTAACTATCATGTCAAGAAAAGAGAACCTATCCATCGGTCCACAAAGTAGATTCGACCTACACCTTAGAAACGGGTGTGTGTGTTTACACAACAGTTAGATTAGAAATTCAGATTGCTAGGACTGGTCAAGGCAGCAGAAATTAGGGATGGTCTTATGTCCGTCTGTTCTAGACTTAGACTCTAGACCAGGACCGTGAGCCTAGCTCAACTGTGTGGGAGAGTAGATGTGTAAACTCAGCACGCGTGAGCCTAGCTCAACTTACCAAGGAGATCCGACGAAAACCTCGCGACAAAAAGCCGCAGCCCGGCAAACAACCAAGAGCAAACACTACTACCTCTCATCAAGAATCCACCCTACTTGAAATGATCGAATCTATAAACATTGTGGAAACTTTACAATAAATTGAGCATTCTTTTTTACAGACTTTTGGTGGCCCTAAATAATTTTGATAAACATAACATATTAATATCAAGATAATTTTAACTACACTTAGCCTCTATGCCAACATAATATCAAGACATAGTCCAAACATTAACAATTCACAAAGAAAAAAGAAAAATCATGTCGAAGCGATCAGAGACTCGCTGCAACATGAACAAACCACCGCCATCGACGACACCTAGATTTCAAGAAAGGTGGTGCATGAACAAACCACCGCCAAAGACAACACCTGGATTTCGAGAAAGGTAGTGCACACACATAGTCCTCGTCCGGTCTAAGAACCTAGATTTCGAAAAAGGTAGTGCACACGCACCGTCATCTTCCGGTCTAACAAACCATAGCTAGATCATAGGTTTTTGTCCTCGAGAAGGTTTAATCTACAGACAATTCTTTGAACAAAAAATAGATAGACACCATACATTGCCATGTACAACCAATAAAGATTGGACGTGCCCCCGGAAACTGAGTCACGCTGCTTGCTCAAAGAGCACCACAAGAAATCACACAGTTTGGTGGCCCTAACTATCATGTCAAGAAAAGAGAACCTATCCATCGGTCCACAAAGTAGATTCGACCTATACCTAAGATAAGATCACTAGCCAAGACATCTAGCTAATCCAAGAGTGGCTTGCTAGTGCTTAGGGATGGCCCGAGACCAAAGATTATGGGCGACTGGGCCCATCGATGGTCTATTATTCGGACCCGTCCCATTCACCGTCACGCTTGTTGTCATGTATCTCGTGTGTCCTGCCAATGCTGCTGTTGCTGATTGTATGAATCATCCCAACACTTTCCCCTTGATTTCTGTCGCCAAAAGCAGAGTAGCCGTCAGCCACCGCCGAATGAGTAACACGAGTTGCGTAGCCACGATCGCTAGTCTTGTCTATAGTCTTCTTTTTTTGAATGGAACCTGGTGCAACTTGGTCTGTAAGTTGTTATGATGCTTCTGTAGTTTAGGTACAGTCAGCTTTTGCACGGATGCGCTCTGAACCCCAGGTTTGCTTCAGCAATGTGGTTACAAGTGAAGAGATGGAGATACCTTGCCGCGCGGCAATGTCGCATATGAGAGATCGGTGCCATGGCAGGTAGAGGCGACATATCAGAAGAAAAAAATGGTGTACGTGTTGATCAGTCGCCAAAACAGGGGAATGGGCGTGTGTGTGTTTACACAACAGTTGGATTAGAAATTCAGATTGGTAGGACTGGTCGAGGCAGCATAAATTAGGGAAGGTCTTATGTCTGTCCGTTCTAGACTTAGACTCTAGACTAGGACCCGTGAGCCTAGCTTAACTGTGTGGGAGAGTAGATGTATAAACTCAACACCCCTGAGCCTAGCTCAACTAGTCAAGGAGATCCGACGGGAACCTCGCGGCAAAAAGCCGCAGCCCGGAAAACAACCAAGAGCAAAGACTACTACCCACGTCGGCGCCTCTCCGCAGTCTCACTCGACCGGCAACGCCGGCGAGTTTGCCTTCAGATCGGGCCGACGCGAAGAGAGGTACTCTAGAATACTGTAGCAGCGAGGGAGAGAAGAGAGGGGGTGCTCTATGCAACTGTTGAGTGTTGACCTTGTCTGGAACAAGCAACATGGCACATCTTTCGGTGCCCGAGTAGTGTCCCCTTATCAAACCATCGTCCTACTTCAAAGATATGTTCCCCGCTCCCGAAAAGTCTTGGGAAAACCTAAGCACGGGAAGAACCCTTTTTGTTTGACCGTCAATTCCTGTACGCGGTATGCCAAGACCTCCGGAGCCGTTAACCAAATGCGGACTGGGTATGGGATGGAACCCAAAGTGATAATGCAATTGCCTAGTGCCACACTGGTCCAGAGAGATAAAGTACGGCTAGAGCTTTTGCTAGTGCTTGTTAATGGAGACACGGTATATCAAATCCAAGTGATGATGCAACTAGATTAGGTCTAACCCTCTCCTCCGTGACCAGGATGATAGATGCATCTGAAAAGGGAAAACACGATGGAAGACTAGACTAACTTAATCCGCACTTAGACAAATATGAACTTTACTTTGCAACCTTTTTATGCGATACAACATATACGATAAGTTTCATTGAATAATATTATTTGTTACACCCTCTGTCCGAATTAGATGTTGCAAATTTTTGTTAGATTCATGTGTATCTATACACCAAAACGTGCCTAAATACATGCGTACATATATAAATAAACTATGGCAATTAATTCATAACAGAGGAAGCTAGGCTTGCAAGTTGCAACTATCGTGCTATGGCAATACTACTTCCGAGTTGCACGACCTCGGCGATCTATATATCTTACAATTTACGATTAAATTTAGTTTCTTAAACCTGCGATAATTAGATAGGATCGAAGGAAGAATACAACAGTTAGGTTCGGAAGTCCTATAAGCGGCGAACTTTTGACCTTGATTGGAACAAGACACCTCGTTTAGGTGCCACACAACCTGCGCAAAGTCTTCGAGAGTAAGCATGGGAAAGACTTTGTTTGGCACGCCAATTTGTGTACACGTTATTATGCAGCGGCCTTCCACCGGGGACCGATAACCAAACATGGACTAGATAGCTAGCTATGGCAACTACCATGCCATAACACAGTTTCGTATTTTCCGCTCTAATTTTTCTGCGCGCCGAGTCATTGTTGCCCCCATGCCGGAATAAAGTAGGACTAGAAGCAGACAGCTTTTCCTTGTGACATGGAACCAAATCCAAGTATCAATGGGATTAATTAGATTAAACCATGCCCTCCGTGGTAGCACCAACCACAGGGAAACATACTTCCGAAAAGAGGAACCACATGTTTTTGAAAACTAGACCAAATCAAAGTTGTACTCCCTCCGGTGGAAATTTCATTGCAGCTTGCTGTGAGTTCAATGATGATGCAATTGATGGTGCAGCTATGAAGGCATTGGCTTTACTTGACAGATTTCGTTGAGCAGAACAGTTTGGTGTCACGTCTCTAGTGGTGGAATCTGATTTTCTAGAGGTTGTACAAGTTGTCACCGATCCTTCGGCGTACAGAGGAGTTAGCGCGGTGGTTATCGATGATTGTCAGCATCTACTTATGGTGCTTGGCATGGCAACAATCCATCGCTGTCCACGAGAGGCTAATGGTGCCGCTCATGAGCTTGCTCGCTTTGGTTTGACACATGGTGCCAGGGAGTTTTGGTTTACGGATCCACCTCCTTTTATTCTTCATGTACTTGTACAAGACCGTGTTTTGATTCAGCAATAAAGTTGCCGAAGTTCAAAAATAAAAAAGTTATACTCCCTCGTTTCATAGAATGGGGCGCAATTTTTCTGGATCGTCTGAAAATCAATTGACCACATCTTTCTAAGAATCTCTCAGATCAAGCTCCTGTTTGTGGTGGATGAAATTATCGTTGTGTGCTCAGGTAAAAGCGAGATATGGCTCGATATTACCATGATGGTTGGTGGTGTCAAGTGTCGGTGCTCTTAGGTTTGGTCCCTATGGATCGGAGTTCCTGTGGGAGTTCGGGATACAATATTGGGTCACGTCGGTCCTTCAATGAGCAACTCTGGCCGAGCCATTTTGTGGGGTGTCGGCGGAGATGCTTTTACAAAATTTTGTGAAATGCTTTGATGTCGAATATCGTTATTACAGCTAGGCCGGGTGTGGCCCATCCGATGAAATTTTCTAACTTAGTAATAATCCATATGGGTCGGAGTGAGTATAATTTTGTTGGCCGAGCCATTTTCCTTGTTGTAGCATCTTGCATCACACTGTAAATAAGAAGAGCGAGCATCCGCAAAGTACATGTTCTGACTTGATGCTCAACCTTTAACTTCCTGCTGCATGATATGTGTGTTAGCAGGAATCGATGGACATGTCCAACCAAATGCCATACCGTACCGTGGCTGCTTGTCTAGCAGTCTAGGTCAACCGCACGTATTACGTGTACACAATAATGCTGGTCGCTCTCCCGTGGTGCGCAGCCCAAAACCCATCGTCACTCTGTTAGTCAAGTCTACGAGGCTGAAGATACTCATCGACTTGGAACGCTACGCTACACGCGTGACCAACCAATCCAATCCAAGCTAAGGTCCGGCTCGACCTAGTCGCGTTCGCAGGCACGCATCGAATCCTCTCGAGCCGTACGCGCCTCGACGACTCGACGAGTCGTCTAGTCCCGTATGTACATACGTAGTATTCCCTCCTTTCAAAATATAAGATGTTTTAGGTTTGTAAAAAAAATGAATCTATACTTGTTTTAATATGTAGGTTCACTTAACTTTGGGACGAATCTACACATTAAAAGAAGTCTAGATTCATTTTCTTTACAAATCTAAAACATCTTATATTTTGAAACGGAGGGAGTACGTACGTGTATGCGTGTTCGGTGGAACCGATCCGATTCTTGGCCTGCTTTTCACGTCGGTTGACCGTTGGCGCCTGCCTGCCTGCCTGTTCCGGCGCGATAAGATCCGCGTGCTCGCACCGACCAGGGCCGGCCCTCAAGGGACTAGCGGGGCAGCCGTCCCGGACTAAAAAAACTTAGAGATCCAAAAAAATTATAAGCCTAATATATATATAAAAATAGATTTTTTAATTTGGTTTGTAGGCAACGCTCGACTATCAGTGGTCAGGCTTAGACATTGATCGATTCATCGCCGTTCGCTTCTCGAGTCCCAGAAAACTTTCTAATATGGTTTCACTAAATAAAATCGGTGGTGGGTTGAGCATGTTTAAAGCATGTAGCTTTGAGTGTTGTCAGACTATCGATCCCCGTATCCACTCGAAAAGTTATCGGCGTAACGATCGGAGACATACGATACGGGTTCTTTTCAACACATCAAACGCATGTCTCATTCCTTTATTTTCTTTATTTTTCTTACATAAATTCCATTACGTATTTTCTTTCTATTTTCATTCCCATTCATCATTTTTCCTATTTTTTGGTATATTTCTTTCACGTCTTTTTCTTTTAATTTTTTTACCTTCTATCATGTTTAAAATAGATATATATTTTTTATAACTTTGTTCCTCATGTCTCTAAACATTGTTTCTGCTTATTCTAAATTTTTTTATCTATTGTAATTTTTCTTTCAGACTAAAATTGTGTTTCAGCGGTAATCGTAATTGTTTTCTTATGTTTCTAAACTTTTTTCCGTTTATAAGTTCCATTGTAATTTTCCGACTTTGCTTCTAGAAATTTTCATAGAAAATTTTAAGATATCATGTAAACATTGTTATTTCTATATGAATATTATAGTTGGAGTATACTTATAATATTTATTTTTCATCATCTCATATATGCAAAAAATAATATAATAAGAGACCTAAAATTTTAGTTTCGCCCCGGGTGACGAGGGTTGATTTCGTAAATGCCTATTGTTATGGACTTAGGTTTCGAGAAAATGGGGATGCTGGAAGTCGTGAAACGATTAACAGACAAGTAACACGGAGACACAAGGTTTACCCAGATTCAGACCTCCGGAGGGAAAATCCTACTCCTGCTTGTCTGTAATCTGGCATGAGGTGCGTATACGATGGTGGAAGAGATCCTTCTCGTCGTACCCTCCTGGCCTTTATATAGATAGGCAGGTCCCGGGCTTAGGTCGAGTCGGTTACAGATTAGGGTTGGTACCCTTTGAATTTCTATCTACTCTAGACTTGTCCTCCAAGGATCCGAAAACGTCATGGGCTTGGGCCACCCGAAATCTTCATGGGCCGCGTTGTCTTGACGTGTGCCTTCCTTGGGCTAGACCAGATATACCAATGTTGTGTACCCGTGGGATATAACCATGTCACCGAGCCCTCAAAATTGGTCGAAGTGGAAGGATTGACAGCGAGAGACAAGAATGAAATCTGTGTGTTTATTGATGATTGATACAAGATTTTATATAATTGGGCTTGAGATATGTCGGTTCCCAGAAGAACAGCATCGATCAGGCAGTTCCAGGATCGTCGCCTCGCAGAGCGTCTTCGGGAGAAACCGACGAGGAGCGGAGATGTCGGTTCCCAGGCTAGAACCGCATCTCCTAATTAAGCGAGGATTTTATCCCCTAATTATATGGGATAATTACTCTTAACACTCCCCATAATCACCGCTTGACTGTATCATAGCTCATCATCTTGATTAAATCTCCTCCAAAAACCCTGTGGGGAAAAATGAAGAGTATGATAGGATATGCTGGCTAAACTCCTTCAAAAACCATGTGGGAAAATAAGGAGAAAATGACACAGCATATAATTATTATCGCCTTTGTTAACTCAATATGAAATAAATCCATAGAATCTAAAGGCAAAAATATGTCGTTTATACCATCTTAAAATTCCTGATGGGGAAAACGGATAGTATGACATATAATCTTATGTTGATATTATCTCATTAAAAACCTTAATGAGAATCTGTAAAGTAAACTCATTTAAAGGAAAAAGAGTGTAATATGATGCTTTGAAGAGGAATAGTTCAGGAAGATACTCCCACTGATTCTTGCAAATCTCGAAGCCGTCGCATACTGATTCTATGAATATATTTCTGGAATGTTAAAATTGGTAGAGACTTCGTAAACAAGTCGGCGAGATTATCGTATGATTTGACTTACAAGATGTTTATTTACCCACTCTTTTGGAGTTCATGGGGATAAAATAACTTGGGGGCAATATTCTTAGTGATATTGCTCTTGATGTGTCCTGTTTGCATCTATGCAACACAAGCCGCATTATCCTCATAGATAATGGTAGGTGATTCGATAGAACCAATTCCACATGACTATTGTATGTGGTTTATCATTCTGCGAAGCCACACACATTCGCGTGATGCCTCATATAATGCAATTATTTTAGAATAATTGGTAGAAGTGGCAACCAGAGTCTGTTTCGAAGACTTTCATGATACAGCAGTTCCACCATGTAGGAACACAAAGCCGATCTGTGATATGACATTATGGGGATCAAATAAGTAGTCAGCATCAGTGTATCTAATCATAACGAAGTCCAGATTTCTCTGAAACTGAAAGTATAGGCCAAGATCCTTTGTGCCTTGGAGATATCGAAAGACATTCTTGACTCCCGACCAATGGCGTTTGGTGGGAGTTGCGCTGTGTGTAGCAAGTAGATTTACTGCAAATGCGAGGTCAGGTCTCGTACAATTTGCAAGATACATGAGTGCACCAATGGCACTGAGATATGGAACCTCGGGTCCAACATCTCTTCTCCATCATACATTGGCCTGAATGGATCTTTCTCTATGTCTAGAGAACGAACCACCATGGAAGTTTTGGATGGATAGGATTTTTCCATATTTTCTGGATACATGCAACTTGATATACCATTATTCCTGAGTGAAGGTGCTCAAGTTGAAGACCCAAGCAAAATTTGGTTTGGCCCAAATCCTTCATCTCAAATTCTGACTTTAGATGATTGCGTGCTTCATCAATATCTTGTACGTTGCCAATAATATTGAGATTATCGACATACACTGAAATGATGTAAAATCCTAAAGAGGACTTCTTGATGAAGACACATGGACAGTCATCATTATTGGAGTAACCCTTCTGAAGAAGGAACTCACTAAGTCAATTGTACCATATCCATCCCGACTGTTTCAAGGCATATAAAGACTTGTTAAGTTTTACACAGTACATGTTGCGTTTAGCGCTTGCATTCGGGACATAGACTCCATCAAGAACCTTCATGTATATGTCCGAATCAAGTGACCCGTAAAGATATGCGATCACGACATGCATCAACTGCATAGATATTAGGGAAAACATTGGGAGGTGTTGGTATTGCTTCTGTGAATACCATCCTTTTATTGAGCGAAGCAAGTTCTGCTTGTATTGCTTTCTTCCATTTAGGCCAGTCGGAGGGTTTTTCTCACACTCAACGATAGCCCTTGGATCATGATCATTGAGAAGGGTATCAGAAATTGTAGCCGAAAAATAAGTGTCGACAATGGTAGACTTACGGTTGAATGATTCTCCAGAATCGATATAGTTGGTAGATATCTCATGCACCCTTGGTGACTCTTTGTGATTTCGTGTTCGAAGTGGAAGGATTGACAGCGAGAGACAAGAATGAAATCTATGTGTTTATTGATGATTGATACAAGCTTTTATACAATTGGCCATGAGATATGTCGGTTCCCAGAAGAACGGCATCGATCAGGCAGTTCCAGGATCGTCGTCTCGCAGAGCGTCTTCGGAAGAAACCGACGAGGAGCGGGGATGTCGGTTCCCAGGCTGAAACCGCATTCCTAATTAATCGGAGATTTTATTTCCTAATTATCTGAAATAATTACTCTTAACAAAAATCTTAGGACCGGTCCTGGCACCGACAGGAAGAAGAAGAGTTCTCGTCGTGCACGCCCATCCTCGTCGCACGCACACACACGTACTAGTACGTGCCACGAATGGTGTCGACGTGGTCCACGCAAGCGAGCCGTGTCGCCGCTGCCGGCCGGATGCTAGAGACCTGTTGCGTTTCCGGCAACTTGGTCATGTCTCTGTAGACTGTAGTAGATCACAGGAGGAGCACCATTCGTTTGCCGTGACGGATAAGAGGAGGAGTATGTATGTACGTACGTACGTGGTAAGGCGCACACGCCACCGTAGAAAAGTTGCTTGGCCAAAGGAATTGCCTGGAGTGGCGGACGAGTTGACGCGTTGTAACTTTGGACTTTTGTGTACAAAATTCGAACGGTATACAGGTGGGCCCCGGTTATAGATTCGTTCTGTGGAGGCGAGGCCAAAACGGGGAATAATATGCATGCCGTGCACCTTTGGGTCGTGTTACGGGTCGGGCCGATCTGATCGGACCGTATCGGATCCAGATCCAGATCCGGCGCGAGGTTTGGTATCCATACTTGTCGAAGCTGCAGGAGCAGCCCTCCCTGTCGACCATCAATTGAACCCGGCTCGCCTGCCACAAGCCGAGCCGAGCCGCTGCCCTGTACTTGCCTTTGTCTCCACGTGTCGGCCCACCGGCCAGCGGCAGCCGTGATCGGGCCGTGAGTCACCACCAGGGCATCCAAGCGTGGGACCCGCCAGCGTTTCCTTGTGGCGAATGACGCCTCTGCCCCCTCCCCCAGGTCGACGTCCTGCCTCGCGGCGAGGGCAGTCCCGTGATCTCGCGCGCAAGGCGACGAGACGAGAGCGGATCGTTCTGGCCCGGCAGACCGATCGCCACGGTCGCTGTCCGTGCAGCTGCTGAGCTATTCCGCGACATGGCGCTGTCGGGGCAAGGATTGTTTAATAATGCGTGCATGGGCGATGCGGCAGCTCCGGTTTATTCGTCGGTGCACGGCATGACGTGACGTGGCTCCGCATTAAACTAGCGCTAAGCAGGACAGCTGTTTAGTACTACTACTACTAGTAATGGCGATTAGTACGGCTAAGCTAGTCGGTGGAGTAGAGGAGGTACAGGTGAGCCGGGCGCACCAAGGGGTGGTGAACCTAGGGGGTGCCGCACCGGATTAACAAACACGGAAGCACGGGGCTGCTCGTACTCGTCATGCCAAGGAGACAGAGAGGTTGGGGGTACTCTCGTCATTTACGGTGCGCGGCTGCACGTGGGTCCTGCATGTGCGCTGGCCCGCGTGTCAGCTTTGTGAGTGAGATAGGGTTGGGTTGGCGGTAGGGATACAGAGGTGGGATAATCGGGGTAATTGGCTTTTAGATTACTAGCAGAAAAACCCGTGCGCTGCATCGAGAATAAAAGCGATTCATGTTCTACTCCAACTATAACACATGTCGCTATAACGAACCATCCTTGATGACATTTTTATTCTGTGCCATGATCGCTATAACGAACCATCCTTGATGATATTTTTATTTTTTGCCATGATCCTTGACGACGACGAAGTTGATGGGATGTTCTTGCGATCGTTGACAAGGAGGCCAGGCACCGAGATTGGTTAAAACTTTCAAACCTGCCTTTGTTCTTAGACAAAAAAAAGAATTAAGGGATTTTTTTTAAAGGGGAGCAGATTTCAGAACGGCCGGACCAAGAAGTCCAAGGGGAAGGCACTTCTCCCATCTATCCCTGACCCCCACCACACCAGCCGCCGGCCTGTGTCGTTCGTGCTTCTCTTCTCCGTTTTCTTGGTGCGGTCGTACGGGCACAAGCTCAGCCCTACCTTTCATGGGACACGCCGCCGGTCTGCACCAACCGTAGTCTGGCCAGACTTCTCTGCCCCACCACAGGTAGCTACCTACAAGCCCGCATCCGCCCGTCTCTGCTGCTTCGCCATCTCTCTTCCCATTCCATCTCCCAATGCATCGATTCATTAGATTTCAAATCACGGTTGTGATGCTTGTTGAATTCGCAGGCGTCCGGTTCTGTCAATTTACAGGCGTATATAAGTTGGTGAAATTCCTCGCAAGAGAGCAAGGTGAGACTATTTAGTAGTACAAAATACCTCTCTCTATTTACCGGTAAAGGAAAACCTGTACAGCTCACGGCCCATAGGTGGAAGCCTTTTCTCTTGCGATGCTAGGTGCATGTTTATGCTGCTGATGTAGTACTTGTACGCATTGCGGGTAGCCTTCCTACTGATAGACTTGCAGGCCGCCCGTGAGACAAAGCCCAGAAACGCGTCGTTACCAACAATTGCTCTCTATTTCGGAGGCTGTGTTAAAGAAGAAGAAAATAAGACGTGACTTATGGGTGGCATAGTGGGTAATTGTTTGTAGCTTTCGGGATAAATCGGTCCGAAAATGTGTTGGACTGGGAGAAATATTTCGTGCTTTATTATTATTAGCGAAATGCTCGCGCGTTACGGCAGAAGAGAAAATAATATTCTTATATACCTTTCCACGCCACCGATAGCCTCTTGATTACCTTTGGATCACCATTGTTGTTCCCTCATGGTTGCTCGAGTGGCGGCATGAGCAAAAAGATACTCCCTCCGTCCCAAAATGGATGTCTTAGATTTCTCAAAATTTTAATGAACATATATATATCCTAAATAGTGTCTAGATTAATCCAAATTTTGACAAATCTGAGACATCTATTTTGAAACGAAGGGAGTACAAAGTAATTTATTTATTCTCTATTTGTAAAATATGATATGGAAATTTTAGTACTCCACTTGAAAAAACTAATTACCATTGGAAACAATTAGAGAACGACATGCAGCTTAAAAAAAGTGACATGCAAAGCTAGCACCTTATGTGATTGATGATGAAGAATTCTATATGAAGATACAAAATCCTCTTTTATTTGCTAAAATAAATAGTACATGCATGGAACTAAGCTAGAACCTTCACCTCACATGATCGATCCGTAGAGGAGTAGACTGAGAATTGTGAAATTCGTGTTGCTTGCCTCTATAATAAGAGAGACTACAGTCTACAGCCTGCAGATTGATCAGAGTTGAGAGTAGGGAGGGCAGTCCAATATGGCATCCGCATCGAACTCTGATCATTCCCGTCAGGCTTGCATAGACACTCGCTGCTTCCACCAAAGCCGCACAGAGATAGATGCCCAGCTAGCACCGCCGAACAAAAATCAATCATAAGAGTTGGACATGCCGCATCGAACCCGATCCGTCATCTAGACATGCTTTTTCTTTTCTGGGTTGTGATCTTTACTTGATTTTTTCAGTAGCATGTATAATGCTAAACTGCCAATCTCAGACGAATTACAACTTCTTCACGGAAATTAACAGAGACACGCTTATGCTTTAAAATATAAATAATTGCGATCATAACGTTTTAGCTCATGCCGTCACTCTTGAACCTGTACCTGTACATGTCAGAGAGCATCCCCACGACAGCGTCGTCGTTGCCCACCCCACCTACGTGCTCATCAGCACGACAAAGTTCGTCGGCTCGGTCTTCTCCATGTCCATGTCTCTCATCCTTGATCTTGAGCCACCCTACCACGACCACGTGTTGAAGGTGTGACCGCCATTAGGGCTCCGCTGCCCGTAGGCTATGATACATATCATCCTTCTTGGTGCCTGATCGGAGGCGGCCACAACGGGAGGACTACTGTCGTGACAACGCACCACCAGCGGTATCAGATCGAGAGTCCACAAACCTGAGATCTTGGACTACTCCGGTAGCCTCTAGCGTGGATGCCATGGATAGCAACAAAACGGAAGAAAAGACCCGGCACCGGTGGCCATGAATCGAGCACATGAGATGGCGGGCGATGGCGGCGAAGCGAGAGGAGGCTTTAGGCTTGCATCTGCGCGGCTTGGGTTTAGGCGTGTGTTCGTGCGGATTTTATGGAAACAATCGAGGGCAGGTGATGGATACGGTATGTATCCAAAGAGTTTGATCAGATGGAGGACATACGCTGCATCTAGATGTGCACGTTTAGCCTTGTATAGGACTCGTCTAGCAATAAAAAAAAAATTCAAAAAATCCTATCGCTAATACTTCCCAAACGCGTTGCTATTTCTCAAGAGTCCGGCGCCGGAAGACCACTTATGAAAAGAAATAAAACGAAATAAGAATAAAACGAACATGTAAGAATAAAACGAACAGGTACTTGGCAATGCGGTAATATGCAAATTGGTGGGAGGGTAAACCTGTCCAAAAAAGTGTTAGACCGGAAGAAACACTTCGTGCTTTATTATTACTAGCAAAATGCCCGCGCGTTGCGGCGAAAGAAGTTAGTCGTTTTTGTGCCCATGGCGAGTTCTTTAAAAAAAATGGCACGTCGTAGCATAGACGGTCTTTTTAACTTGCTCGGTGACATCAGCTCCTTAGTAAATTGATTGTTCCAATTCACAAACAGAATATTTCCTTTCTCCAAATCCCTCTTCCTCTTTCTTGATGTGCTTCCCTTTCATCTCCTCGTGAATACGCGCCGCTGGCGGCTCTGGCTGTCACCATCTCGTTTAATTGACCCACGTATTTAGTTTATTATCAGTTTACACAATCCCTCACAATCAGTCTCATTTAATTAGGTAGTCCATAGCTTCCTTTAAATCAACCCAGAATCCCTCCGCTTAGTGCACCTCCATGAGCATATGCTAGCTTCCAATATATTTTTCTCTGATCAAGCCCATGCAAAATTTGATCTGAGATCTTCAAATTGCTAATGGCCATGCCACAAATTTCCTGTCGAAAACAGTACAAAAAGTAAAATTTAGCATGAACCTTGAATAGACCAATCAAGATGAAGAAATTACTACAAAGTTATGCTAAAACAGCCTTTTTTATGGTATCTCCTTCATGTGCTCTATAATAAGAATCACTACAAATTTTCCTTGGGTAAGATCAATACATCAAGAAATATCTCATTTGAAAGATCTTCAAGTACTATATATTAAACTCATATATCAGGGTTGGCTCGGTATGGAGATAACCTCTATCCCTGCAAGTGCGTATCAACTGCGAATCAACATACATATCATGATGACAGTCTATCTGCTCTTCTATGTCTTCCTAACCATCTACTTTCTCTCTCTTACTCCACGGTACAATGTAGAGCCCCATGTTCACACATGCACTGAACCCCACATGTTGCATATGATCCATACTCTGTATCTACATACTGACGAACATCTGTGAAAGAAGGCGGAAGGTGGCGCGGAACACCGGACCCTCTTGACCTCTTCTACAAGCAGTAGGTCAGCATCATGTAAGGATCCCTAACATGACCACCACACGACCTTCGGCGCTGTCCAAGGCACGCAGGGGTGTACTCAAATCTAGGCATACAACATCACATATTCCCTCTGACTCGCTCATTTGTAATTCTCCCATCTCTCTCAAGAAACCGAGCACATGAGCCCATCTTCTCTCTCTGTGAAGCCGTTCAAAACTTCAAAAAAAGTTGTGCCTTCCCACGGTCGCCACCAAACTCAATCTCCTCTAGCCATGTCTGCGAGATGGTGGAGTCAGCGGGTCTAATCGTAGTGATCCCTTCAACCTTGTTCCGAAGTGTGGAAGACGCAGAAATTGAGGTGTGCTCGGAGGAGACGGAGACGACGCAAACAATGGGCGCCAAAGCCCTTGCTGCGCACTATGATCTTGGAGGAAAGCGATGAAGCTTGTCAGACAAAACCCCATCCCCAACGGGGCCCGACTTGCGGAAGATCGGAGGATGGGTCATGGAGCACGTGAGGATGACGTTGTAGATCATGGAGATCGCGGTGGAGATTGTGGAGCGCGACAACCAAAAGGGAAGGGCCTCTCATGCGCGTCCACGACAAGAATCAGACCAAGAAGGAGTAGGTTCACATCGAGCAGTACCACACCTCGAAAGGTCACAGCGCCCATGGAACCTAGAGGGTGGCCCATCATGTCGGCAATCAGAATCAGATATATTCCCTCTTCATCCTCCTTTTCCATTAGACAAGCAGGGCCTCCGTCCGGCGACGATGATCGCCGCGAGCCTGATCAGGGCCCCTTGTCCTTCTTTGAAAAATCGATCAACTACCAACGCAGGTAGCACGTTGAGCCTGATTTGGTCCTCATCTTCCGCGATCGGATCTGGTATCCAAGGTGAGGTGGCCCGTAGTCTGGGCTTTCCTGTTTGCACGGCTTCCTCTTTATAACGATGGATATATCGAGTCCTATTTGGAAGTCGAGCTTGATCGGCAAGGAGGCACGAGCAACCACGTCTTGGACATGTATTTTGAACTCGTTATCTTTTCCCGATTGCCTCACCCGGCTTCCGATCGGTTCCTGTCCGCGACCGGTTTTGGATGTACATAAGCAGTGGCAGTTATGGGTAATACATGGTTTTGTGGGAGGGCAAACCGGTCTAAAAAAGTGTTGGACCGGGAGAAACACTTCGTGCTTTATTATTAGGTATAGATATAGACTAGGTATAGATGTATAGATATAGATGTATAGATGTATAGACTAGACTAATTCTAATTTAGGTGAGACTAGCAAATGTGCCCGTGCGTTGCACCGGGAGGACCAAGACCAATGCCAAAAAAAAACTTATAAAGTTCTAATTGGCTCTTTTATAATTCTTTTCCACCTCTTGTTCACAGACTATAGATATGAAGAAAACAACTTTCAACAATAAATTAAAGAAAGACTACTAATAGCAATACGCTGTCAAGCATAGAATTAAGATGCTCTTCATGGTATACATCTAGTAAACCTGAGCAAACCGGCAATAATCGTGTGAAATCCATAGCTTGATGATTTTGTTCTTCCTTGATTCTGCGCAAGGATCCTATGATATTATGATATCCGGCATGCGCTTATCACACATGTACAACATATTTATGAGCTGAAGGCAATTAGTCTCCAAGACAGTGATCCGCCCTGGCCCTTGATTAATAGAAATCTCAAGCCCCTTCACACATGCTAAAGCTTCAGCTATAATATCATATCGATTTACATGAACTGCGTAGGAAATAACTAACATGATTTCACATAGAAGTCGTATGCGCGTGTTGTATTGAAACCAGGACGACTGTGTACCAGAGCCTGAAACACTCATCGGACGTCTAGCCGACCGGCGACGCGTAGTCCCTGCTGCCTGAGTTGCGGAAGCACACGTTCATGGACTGGAGCAGAGATGTTCGACGTTCCCACCTACAACTTGAATAATCGGCGAAACTGCTTCTTCGAGCACACAAATCAAGCGAGCTCCCGGTTTTCTGATGCTAGATAATATCTTCGATAGATCGATTCCTTAGATGGATTCTATCGCCTCTAGTTTGGCCTCGTAGCTGAGTCGGCGTCCAGGTCATACTCCAATTGTGTATATGTGCCAAGAGGCGAGAATAATCAAGGTAGACGAGATCTCGGGAGAGGTGGAGAGAGCTGTCTGGGGTTAGAGACCTAATTAATTCATCTCGCTTCAAATACTCCAATGGGACGAGCTGATCAAGGACGGCATGAACAAATATATATAGGGCCGGAGAGTGGAGACCTAGTTAATTGTTTCTCTCTTTGTTTTGATTTGGATCAGACTTTGCTGGATGGATGCGTGCCAAGGTGGGCACATAGAGGGTCGTTGTTTTCTGGAGGTAGCTCCCTCGATGGTGCGAGGACCTATGTATAGTTTTGACATATGGACTCTAGGCCCATCGAGGCTCGCTATTTCGTGTTTTTGGTTGGACGGTTTTTCTATCGACCAGACCGATTTGATTTTTTTAGTGTACTTTATCTACCTCTTCATCTAGACTTGCAACGCTGAATCAAACCGTTTGTGCAGTTTTCATCATCGAGACAAACATTGCTCAATATCTTCTACTTTCCCCATCTTCCTTGTTTGTTAAATCAGGTAAGATGCAAGAATCAGGCAAAACGACCATGGCTGCTCATGTCAATTGGCTCACACATCAATTATAGCAATGCGCTGATGGTTGGCATGTTTTCCCATGTTTTAAAGATCTACACCCTATCAAAATAAAATTTTGTAAAATAAGATTGTTAGCTTAGTTGTAACTAATAATTGAAAATTTTAGACCGTGCATGTGATGTTGTCAATATATAAGTGATTTGCGTTCAGCAATCATCTCTCCCACCCTTTCTAGAATTACTTGTGTTTTCTCTTCCTCGCCTTGTTGATTCTCAATTCTGTTTGTTGACACACTATGAATCTTGCAAATCGTATATAAACCTGTAAGATTTAGAGTATAAATCTAGGTGGGACTAAACAAAAACTTGGAGTAATGAATTAATTAGTCCTTCGATTTCTCAAAATAAAATAAAATATACTGCGTGTCTACTCTTTAGGCACTCTACTTATTTTCCTTTTTTTGTTACACGCAGCAAGAAAACAACAGCCCAGAATACAGCTGGGCCAGGCAAGTTCGTCCAAGGCAGAAAGCTAGGCCCAGTCACATGAGACGCGACGACCCTCTAACCTCGTATCCTGCTCTAGACTCCTCTTCCTCCCTGCCGTTTGCGCCGCCACAGCACACACAGCTCGCCCCACTTTTCTCTCCCGATCCGGAGACGATCCAGGCGACCCTCTCTCTCCCTTCTCCTCAGCCCCGACTACATCCCTCTTCTGTGGTCCTACCTTCAGGATAGAGCGTCGCTCGTGGAGCTCCCTGCCGAGGACACGGCCTCCGGTCGCCTCAGCGCTCCTAGGCCGCCTCTGGCCGAGAGGGCCCCTGTGCTGCTGTTCCTATTTCTTGCCTCTTTGATTTTCAATTCAGCTCCCAACGCCCCCACAAGCCAACCCCCTCTTTGATTTTCAATTCAGCTCCCAATGCCCCCACAAGCCAATCCTTACGCTGTAAGTCAGCACCGTTGTTTTTTCATTCAATCTTATGGACCTTCTTGCTTGGCTTGTTGACAGCTAATCTACAAAAGTATATAAATTGATGAAATTTAGTGTAAAATACCGAGGTGGTACAATTCAAAGGAGACCGCATCCTTCAGTCGTACCGAGGTGGTAATTCAAAGGAGACTCCATCCTTCGGTTTTTTGCAGCCTTGCATGTCCAGTCCGTAGGCTGTTGTCCAGGAGGGTGGCGCAAATCGGCCCATATCCATGTGTATGGTTACGATACAATTCATTACCGATGGCGGTAATAAACGGTCTTTTAACTTATCGGTGGTACATGGGTAATAATTATGTTGGTGGGAGGGCAAATCGGTCTAAAAAAGTGTTGGACCGGGAGAAACACTTCGTGCTTTATTATTATTATTATTATTATTATTATTATTATTATTATATATATATATATATGTATAGAAAAATATTGGACCGGGAGAAACACTTCGTGCTTTATTATTAGGTATAGATAAGTGGGATAAACGAGATATGTTAAATCTAGATATCCCACTTGCCCCACTTAATTTTAAGTTAGTCTAGTAGTAGTCTAAAAATGGTATTCCACTCGTTCCACTTTTGCATTGGCGGGTGGTGGAGGGGATAGGGCGTCGTGCGCACATCCACGTCGGTCCTAGTTGAGATGGGATCTTTCTCTCTCTTTTTTCTATTCTCTCCCTTGGAATTGGCATGGTAAGTCCCGCCTCCTCCGTCGACAGACAAAGTTTCCAGGTTTGGAGCGGAGTAGTTTCCTCGTCCATCCATCGAATAAAGCAAAGCATATTTTTTTCTTGGAATGATAAAGCAAAGTATTATTATAACAGATTATTAGTTCTAAGGATCAAGTTGCTAATACCAAACTCTTTCTTATTAATATATACACGCACCAATAGTGCTACATGCATAAGAAAAGTGAGAGAAAAAACATGCATTGAAGGAGAGACAATTATTAGATATCCCTTATAATCCCAAATAATATTAAAAGGCTCTTAGAACTAATAATCCCGAACAGAAGTAGTTCTAAGAGCTTTTTTAGGCTGGTCATAGTGGGAAGTAACTTAGAGTAGTAACATGCGTATGTTACTAGTCTAAGTTACTACTTTCATAGTGGAAAATAACATATTTGTGGTGTCATGCAAAGGCTTATTTATTGCAATATAGACTTATTTTGTCTTAAAATGTGTGATGTTATGGTAACATAGCTAGTTAGGTTGGTCCTAGTGCTAGTATTATAAGGTGTATCATGCATGTCAACTTGGCAAAAATCTGATGTGGCGCCATAATTAATGAAGAGAGAGGTGGTTAGTGTATCATAGGTAGATACCGTATCATAGCACGTAAAGCTAGAAATCACAATGACAAGTGAATCTTTTACACACATTTTACATAGAGATTCTACAAATCAATAAATAAACCACTACTATGATACTACTATATGATACAATACACTAGAGACATAGTATCATGCACTAGTATCATATGCATGATACTAGTAGTATGATACTACCACTAGGACCAGCCTTACCACAAGCCTCTCTCTCATCATTTAATTGCATGTCATGTCATCAAAATACTTAGTTGGCAATACATGTAGGACTATGTTACTACTCAAGTTACTTTCACTATGAATAGCCTTACTATATTGTTTGAGGTTATAAGGGCTATCTCATTTATTACTCTCTCTCGGCCAATGTATGTTCTTCTTTTGTTCTCACTTTTCTCATGCATATAGTACTATTGGTGCATGCATATATTTAATAAGAAAGAGCTATGAAATGTCTTGGTATTAGCAACTTAGGTCTTAGGACTAATAATCTTAAATAGAGGTAACACGGTTTTTTTCTTTCGGAGCAAAGGCAATAGTATAGACGGCCGTTGGCTATAAGAAATGTCCACGTCACTTATAGTCAAGCTAATAGCCAGCTTATACAATAGATAAGCATAAATTATAGTAATTTATTAGTAACATGACCCACTTTTCACTCTCATATGGTGCCTAGAAGCACGCGTCTGCAGCTGGCTCTTAGCCAAGAGCCCACTCATTTTTCCTTTTCTCCATCTAACTAATATATACTATTTAATTGTTTATAACCTGTTTACGTCAGCTTATCGTACTTGCTCTCAGAGTACTCCTACATGCAACTTGTTTTGTTCGTGGAGTAGATGCTGGGTCTAGGCTACTACTTTGCCTGCGTTCTTTATCTTCAATTCACTGATAGTTTTACTTTTCGTTTCTTCTGCTAGTAGTAACACGGTTTTCTTGCTTTGCCGACGAAATCGCCAAGTGTAAGCACTGGTCCTGCTTACACTTGGACAAATCGCCGTTTTTCTTCTAAACCTCTTTTTCAGAGATTGGATAGATGCCTGGTTAATCATGAGTGGTGCTCTGTTTATCCTGTTTCAAACGTTTATAACATGCCTCTTATTCACACTTTCAGTGATCATGCACCCATACTCCTCTCTACTGAAGGTAAATTTTGCAAGCCCAGGAACTCTTTCAAGTTTGAAAACTGGTGGCTTAGAGAGGACTTTCAAAGCTATGCAAAAACTGCTGGAACAGCTGCTCTAATGTCTCTTTTGCAAAAAGAACTAACAATCTTGCTTCCAAGTTAAAAATTTGGTGCAGGAAGAAGAAGCCTTTGCAGGAGGAGCTCAAGGAGCTGGAGAATGAAATTGAGAAGATTCAACTACTTCCTCTAGACCAGCAGGATCTTCAAAAGGAAGCAAGACTGATGGAAAGTATGAACAAAACATTACTAAAATAAATGATGCTAATATGCAGAGGGCAAAAAAGAGTTGGGTTAAAGCTGGTGACAGAAACACTACTTTCTTTCATAGAGCTATTGCCAAGAGGAGGAGGAGAAATATGATCCTTTCTATTAAAGATGAACAAGATGTAACTCATCACATGCCAGATCAAATTGCTAACACCTTTGTCTCTTACTTTAGATCCATTTTCACTTCTTCCTGTAATAATAATCCCCCAGATTTTATCCACTCTGATGATCAGATTCCTAATGAACCTACCTACTCTATTCCTGAAAAAGAAGAAATTTTAGAAGTTTTAAATGATATGAAAAGAAATGCTTCTCAAGGGCCTGATGGTTTTAATGTTGAATTTTATCTTGCTACGTGGGATTGGATTGGAAATGATGTCACCAACATGGTTAGGAGCTTCTTTACCACTGCTACCCTGCCTCATCATATCAGTGATACTCATATTGCCCTCATCCCCAAGAAGCTTATCCCTACTGTCCCCACTGATTATAGACCCATAAGCCTTTGTAATGTTGTTTATAAAATCATCTCCAAGTGTCTGGCTAATAGACTTAAGCCACATCTCCCAGACTATATCCACCCTACTCAGCAAGCTTTTATTGAAGGAAGAAGAATAAGTGATAACATCATTATTGCTCAAGAAATCACCCACTCTTTCAATCTGTCTAGTTGGAATTCTAAGGCTTTCATGCTTAAGATTGATCTGGCTAAAGCTTTTGATAGAATAGAATGGAAATTCATCTATAAAGCCCTGGCTAGAAAAAATCTGTATCCTCACTTTATCAAAATGGTCCATGCTTGCATTTCCTCTCCTGTTTTTTCTGTCATTATTAATGGACAGGCCTATGCGAAATTCACTAGCTCCAGAGGTATAAGACAGGGGTGCCCTTTATCCCCCTATTTGTTTATTCTTGGCATCAATGAGCTATCCATCATGCTGTCTGAGGCCTTGGCTAAAGCTGAGCTTTCTGGAATCTCTCTTGGGCCTCACTGCCCCCCTATTCACTCTCTGCTTTTTGCTGATGATCTCCTGGTTTGTGGGACTGCCACTGTTCAAGAAGATCAAGCAATCAAAAACATTCTCCTTAATTTTTGCAATATTTCTGGACAAACCCCTAACTGGTCTAAATCTGGCATTATCTATAGTAAGAAAGTTGACCCAATCACAACTGCTAATGTTGGAGATATGCCCTAGAGGCAATAATAAATATAGTTATTATTATATCTTTGTGTTTATGATAAATGTTTACGTTCATGCTATAATAGTATTAACAAGGAAACATTAATACTTGTGTGATTTGTAAACTTAATTTAAAGTCCCTAGTAAAGCCTCTATATAATACTAGCTTGTTGGTTAATAGATGATTGTGGTTTCCCTATCATGAACATTGAGATGTTATTAACAACAAGATCATATCGTTAGGAGAATGATATGATGGACATACTCCTATAGATAAGCATATCATAAAGATCAAGTCATTTTAATAGTTCAATTGCTATATGCTTTCTGATACATAGTAATCTAATTCCTTCGACCATGAGATCATGCATATCACCTTTACCGGATGGATGCTTTGATGACATCAAACACCACACCGTAACTGGATGGCTATAAAGGTGGCATTGAGTGTTCGGAAAGTATTGGTTGAAACACATGGATCAAGAGTGGGATTTGTCCATCCATATGATGTATAGATATACTCAGGCCCTCTCGGTGAAATGTCATCCAATTAGCTTGCAAGCATGTGACCGGCTCACAAGGGATCACATATCACGGAACGAGAAAAGAGTACTTATCGAGGTTGAACTAGGTATGCGAGATACCGACGATCATAACCTCGGATAAGTAAACTATCGTGAGACAAAGGAAAATTGATATCGTATGTAAGTGGTTCATTCGATGAAAGTAATCGAGAAATATGTGGAGCCATATGAATTTCCGTTCCTCTATTGGTTATTGTTCGGAGAAGTGTCTCGATCATGTCCGCATAATTCACGAACCGTAGGGAGACACACTTAAGGATTCAACGTTGTTTGAGTAGTTATGGAATGATGAGAAAGAGACCGAATGTTGTTCGGAGTCCCGGATGGGATCCAGGATATCACGAGGAGATCTGGAATGGTCCGGAGAATAAGATTCATATACTAAGTGTCATCGCTGAAATGTCCGGCACTCCAGAGGGGAAGGGTACATGAATGTGTTGTATCAAGTGTCATCGCTGAACCAAATAAAGGATTAATTCAAATCCTAGTTTGAAAAGTCAAACAACTAGTTTGAAAAGTCAAACGGCTAAATTTGGAAAGAGGAAAAGAGGAGGAGTGGGAAGCCGAGTTGAGGAGTTCCTCCTCCAACCGGCCAGCCACCTGCCGAGTTGGGGAGGGACTCCTATCCTCCCCAACGGCCGGCCCTCCACCCTATATAAGGAGGCAGGGCTCCTCTCCTAGACACACACAAGATCCTCTCCTCCAAACCCTAGCACCAAGCCGCCTCCATAGCCGCCACCGGCCCTGGCAACCACGCCGCCTAGCTAAACCCTAGCCGGCTTGCCCTCCTTGGTGTGTCTAAACCCTAGAACACCGAGGGACTCTCATACTCCACCATACTCGCTCCGGCTTAAGAAGCCTGCGAGATCTCCCTCTACTTCGGTACCACGCCATCATTGTCTTTAGGAATCGCGAGGAGAGTGCTACAACCTCCATTTCTTTGGAACAAGGAGAGGAAGGTCTTCGCCGAAAATCGAACGATGTGACCATCATGGAGGCGCTTAACGCAGCGGAAGGATTGTCTACACGATCTTGAGATCGGAAAGAGTACGACTACATCACCCACGAGAATCCGCTCTCGTTAAACACTTTGGAATCTTCGAGGGTGAGTTATTCTATCGACTCGTTGCTACAATCTAGTAGATAGATCTTGGCTTGTTTGTTTGTATGCGGTAGAATTTTTTTGTTTTCCATGCTACGAAACCCTACAGCTAACATTTCTCAGATCTTTCCTGTTACAAATATTGATGAAAACTTTACTCACTTGGGTCACCCTCTCATTTTGCCTGCTAGAAATAGGAGTGAAGCCTACAACTTTATTATCCAAAAATTTAAAACCAAGCTCTCTACTTACAAAGCCAATTCCCTATCTCATGCTGCTAGGTTAGAGCTAATCAAGTCTGTTCTATCCTCAATCCCTGTCTACTATATGTCTAACCTACTGTTTTCAAAAAAACTCCTCAAAAAACTTCAGGCCATTATGAGAATTTTCTGGTGGACTGGCTCTTCCTTAGAACCCTCAAAAAAAGCCCTTTGCTTAACTGCTTGGAACAACATTTGTGCTCCTAAGTCTGAAGGGGGACTGGGAATTAGAAATCTTCAAGCCACCAATATGAGCCTCATTCTTTCTGCTGCCTGGAGAATTGCTGAGAATCCAAAGTCTTTCATGCAATGTGTGCTCAAATCCAAATACTTTCCAGATTCTTCCATTTGGAGAGCTAGCAAGAATGTCCCCAAATCTGCTTTCTGGTCCTCAATTCTAAAGGTCAGACATCTCCTTACCAATAATTCCCATTATCAAATCTGCAGAGGTAACTCTTCCATTTGGAGCTCTCCTTGGTTTTCTGGTTGGGAAACTATTTATGATAACCTCATTATCCAACAACAAGGCTTCATTTATCCTTCCAGCATCAATCAACTTTGGCTCCCCAACACTCAGACTTGGAATATCAATCTTATTGAGAGTCTGTTTACTGGGGAGGTTGTCCAGGCTATTAAAAACACTAATATTATTCCCTCTGAAGAAGATGACATTCTTTGCTGGAAGCCAACCCCAAATGGAAAATGCAACCCTAAATCTGCATACAAAACTTGTTTGTCTTGCCTTTTTGTTACAGGAACACCCATGCCAGAACAGGTCCAAGATTCAACCAAGGAGATTCTCAAGAAAGTCTGGAAATGCAATAAGATGATACCCAGAGTTAAAACTTTTGCCTGGAGACTGCTTAGGGGAGCACTAACCACTGGTGACAGAGGCTCTCAATTCTCTACCCACATTGTGAGGATTGCTTAGTGCAATATCCCTGAAACTGATGCTCACCTGTTTTTTCTCTGTCCTTTTGTCAAAGCTGCTTGGCTGCTCCCCCTTGTTACATAAAAAGTGAAATCTTAACCAATAATACTTCTGATGTTTCACAAATCATTGTGAATTTGCTAAACCAGAACCACCCTACTGCTAACTTAAATTATATCTTTACCTTTCTTTGGTGTGTCTGGAAGGCTAGGAATGATCAGCTATTTTGCAGGAAAAAGTCTTCTCCTCAATAGGTTCCAATGCATACTGCTGCACTTCTTAAGGACCTGGAAACTGAAGATCTAATAAAATCCCCTCACTCTCCAAAGGATCCCTTGGGAGTTTCTGTTCCTACTGATTTCCATTTTACAGGCGCAAAGATTTACATCGATGCAGCCTGGAGGAAACAACCTGGGTCTTCAACTGATACGGCTGGAGTTGGCATTTACTTTTCCAAATCTTTGCAGGGTGAAGAGAGAACTGATGTTTTCATTTTAGTTTCCAAAAAAGATGTGCCCTCTCCTTTGCAGGCTGAAGCCCTGGCTTTAATTCTTGCTGCAAATTTCGCTGATGCTCTGAAACTTGAAAGACCTGTTTTCTTCACAGACAATCTATCTCTGGCTAGGGCAGCAACGGCTAAAGGAGCAACAGATATTAATATGACTTGGGAAATAAGAAGACAGGCAATTGAATATCAGAAGTTGGCTCTACCCCTTCTTGGTTCCATCTATCATATCAAAAGAGAAATCAATGGTGTAGCTCACAATTGTGCACAACAGGCAAGAAGATCAGTTGGATCTGAGCCTATCTGTTCTTGTAGGAACCCAGCTCATAACAACCGTTTATGCCCAGTGCTTACTGCTATCGACAAGATAAGGCAACTTGGGTTTGTAATTCTCGATGTACAATGTTTTTGAGCTGCGATATATTTGGGTGCGTCAGCACCAACCTCCGTTAAAAAAAAACACGACTAATTCTTTTTTACCTTTTGGCATGTACGGTACGGTGCGGTGCTCGGGTTTCTAGGTAGGAATCCAACGCAGGCAGGGGCGCGCAGGGCGATAGATGCCTGCCGCGGCAGCACTCGCGCGTACGCATGCAGCCAGGCAGGACGAAAGCTGGACCATGCTGTACTGTACATGCGCAGGCGCAGGCGAAGGCTGCGACAATGACTCCTCACCCTCTAATTACGAACAGGGCGGCAGTATCTTGACACGATTCTGCAGCGTGCTGCTCACGGACGTGGCCGAAAAAAAAAAGACATTTTCAACCTTGAACTTATAGACGTTTCGGTGATTTACGTTAGGATTTAATTAATAGATTAGATTAATTAAAGGATAATCCTTCCTTGTAATATTTCTATGTCGGTTGCAATATGAAACCGACTATCTCGTACCCCTCGTATGGACGCGTCTCTCCATTCGCGTCTCTTTTTCTTGTATATATACTAAGATCATCAATGGAATAAACAAAAGTTGAATCATTTGCTATCTGTCTCTCAATCTCTCTCGATTTCTTCTAACACGTTATCAGCACGAATAACCTTACCCAGGAGCACTCTAACGATAGCACACGTGAGAGCAATTCTTTGGAAAAGATCGATGGGGAAGAAAGCCAAAAGGTAAGAATAAATGCAGTGGTTTTTGTCCATGTTCTTCCGCCGGATCCTTCGTGACGACGGCTGGCGCCATCCGTTCGTTGCTCGCTGCCGCATGAGCGGTCTTGGAGGACGCCGCCACCGGTCGGCGCTACTGATGTGGCGCTTCGCCGCCCACGGCACGGTGGATACCGTGCGCCGTTCCCGCGGCCTGGGCATCCGCTCCACCAACATTGCGACCGGCGACGCCGTAGCCGTCGCGCCGCACGCCAGCACCGCAGTCGTCGAAGTCAGCGTCGTGGCGTCGCGCCTGCCATCTCTGACCCCAACGGTCGTCGAGATAGAGGGCGACGCCCTCGCCTTCGTGTCAGCGCCGACCGGAGCCTCCATCTCCACCTCCTGCGTGAGGACCTTGACGGTCGCGACCTCTGTCCTCGCCCGCTGGATATCTACGAGCAGCGCCGTTCCCCTAACTCCATCCACCACCTCTTCACCGCGAGCAAGTCCTCGCCGCTGCCTCTTGGCTCTCGGCCTCCGCGCTAGACCATCGGCTGAGTCGCCAACGAGCCGCCAAGCCGCGCTACCATCCGGCCGAAGCACACCGACTGCGAACGGCGCCGCCCGGGACCCGCCTCGGGAATTCTTCGAGGAGGGGACAATACCGCTTCTCGCCGGTGAAGTTACGCGGGCGGCATGGAAGGAGGGACGTGCGGCTGGCCGCCATGGCTGCTGTGGAGGTGGAGGTCGTGCGTGCGGTGCGTGTGTTGGGGTCAACGACCATCGACTGCCCCACCACGCCTTAGAGCATCTCCACTCGTTGGCCGAACCCAGGCCGAAATCCGGACCAAACTTTTCGGCCTGGGTACGCCCAGTTTCCCACTCGCGTACCCATGCCGAGTTCCCGGGTCGCCCGTTTCCGCTCAATTTCGGCTCAAGTTCGTCCAAATTTTGGCATAGTTCGTCATACAATGAATACATAACACTTTAAGACCAAAGTTCGGCGAAATTTTAAACAGAGTTCGACGTAAATGTAAACATAGTTCGGCCTGCAATAAAAGTATAACATATTTCGGCCAAGTTCGGCCAGTTCATGCTTAGCATCTATGTCGTGTTGCCCCTGCGTATCCATAGATGCTCGACAAGATCATTCTGCAGCTGTTAATGCATCGCCGAATCTCGGATCTCCTAACGCATTGCGATGAATGTAGCCCATATTGGAGGCACCTGATGATCAGGCTCGGCAAGAGGACCCTGTCTGTAGTATGGCTCGTCCTCCTCGAGCAAACTCATTGGATCCTTCCTCTCATCCTCAATGAGCATGTTGTGCAAGGTCACACAACAGTTCATCGCTTCCCACATCCGATCTTTTGACCAGATCATAGCAGGGAACCTGACAACTGCAAACCTCTGCTGGAGCACACCAAATGCCCGTTCCACGTTCTTCTTGCAATCTTCTTGTTCCTTGGCAAAGTGAGAATGCTTGGGGAGCATTGGGCTTGAGATAGTCTTCACAAATGTTGGCCATCTTGGATAGATGCCATCTGCTAGATAGTATCCCTTGTTGTAGTGGTGTCCACAGATCTCAAATTCCACAGGGGGAGTATGACCGTCAACAAGCTTGGAAAAGACAGTTGAGGAGTTGAGGACGTTGATGTCGTTGTTCGATCCCGCCATGCCAAAGAAGGAGTGCCAGATCCAAAGATCATGTATAGCAACTGCCTCAAGTATCACAGTACATCCTCCTTTGTGGCCTTTGTACATTCCTTGCCATTCAAATGGACAGTTCTTCCACTCCCAATGCATGCAATCTAAGCTTCCAAGCATACCAGAAAATCCTCTACTTTTATTGACTGCAAGGATCCAATCAGTGTCTTCAGCAATGAGTGATCTCAAGTACTCTTCCCCGAACACTGCAATCACTGCCCTGCAGAACCTCCATAAAATCGTGGTTGTGAACAATATTTCTCTGAAGTTTACTTCCTAGCGGTGGTTTCAACCTCCATAACTCTCAGAGATAGATAAAATCTCCCTAAAATCTATTGTAAATTCCCCTGGAGTAGTGACAATTCAGTTGGTTTGCAAGAGTGTTTATAATTATGAAACTCTTGCGTGATCTGAAACTATAATTGACACAACTCTCGCACGGCTAGCGATTCACTTTCAAATTTAAAAAATTATACAACTCTTAATATACAGGAGTGTTTATAATTGACACAACTCTTGAACACTTTCAAATTAAAAAAAATTATACAACTCTTAATGTAAAAGAGTGTTTATAATTGACACAACTCTTGTACACTTTCAAATTTTAAAAAAATTATACAACTCTTAATGTAAAAGTGTGTTTATAATTGACACAACTCTTAAACACTTTCAAATTTAATAAAATCATACAACTCTTAATGTAAAAGAGTGTTTATAATTGACACAACTTTTGAGCACTTTCAAATTAAAAAAATCATATAACTCTCAATGTAAAAGAGTGTTTATAATTGACACAACTCTTGAACACTTTCAAATTGAAAAAATCATACAACTCTTAATGTAAAAGAGTGTTTATAATTAACACTACCCTTGAACACATTCAAATTGAAAAAATTATACAACTCTTAGTGTAAAAGAGTGTTTATAATTGACACTACTCTTGAACACTTTCAAATTAAAAAATATACAACTCTTAATGTAAAAGAGTATTTATAATTGACACTACTCTTGAACACTTTTAAATTGAAAAATTATAGAACTCTTAATGTAAAAGAGTGTATAATTGATACTACTCTTGAACACTTTCAAATTTAAAAATTATACAACTCTTAATATAAACGAAAAGGGTGTTTACCATTTTTATAGTGTGAAAAGTGATCCCTAAACTTGCGTATACGAAAATTATAAACCTTTAAACACTGTGAAATCGCACTTAATATGTGATAATGATGTGCTAAGAAAATTTTGAGAGATTATCATTTTCATAGAATATAGGGATGTAATGCATAAACTTGCATATGAAAAAAATTATACACCCTTGAACTCTTTGAAATCGCACTTAGGACATGGAGTGAAATATAATGGAAAAATTATACACCTTTGAACACTTTCCCTTCAAATTATATTAAAAATAATTTGTTTATGGAGTTAAAGCATCGGTGGCAAACTTGTTATTTTGCATAGATAGAGGGTGCCCCCGACAGATACAGGGGTTATCCTGTTCGCTAGATGACAGAGGATCAATCAGAGGATCAACGGTTGGTGGATACGATCCGCGTGACAACTATCTCAACCAATCAGAGCGTAGCAGCCAAGATAAGCACATGTGTGAGAGTTTGTCACTAGGAGGGAGGGGAAAACTGAGTAGAACTTAAAAACCAAGGGCAAAACCGAGTCGAACTTTAAAACCAAGGGAAAAACTGACAAGGGGGTTCAAATAGAAAACAAAAGGAGATTTTAAAAAATGGAAAATGCTTCTTTTGTACAATAAAATACATATTGGCATACATCAAACTATTTACAATTCAAATATACATAAGTTTGACAATTATTGCCTTATTTAGACAAATTATGTTTTGGGGAGGGATGTTTTGGGGAGAGGCTTGAGTAGAAAGCCATGAACCTTCATAGATAGTAGGTAATTTGAGAAGTGGTGATTTAGGTTAAAAGTTGATTTATATACATTTCTTATGGTGACAGGTCACATAATAAGACTCCCTGGGTAAATGCCACTATGTTTTGATCTTTTTGAATTTATTGTGCATAAAATGACTCATTTAGCTAGCTAAAACGCATTCGTTGACTCTCTATTGACCAGCAACCGGAGGATAAAAGTGAGTATATTGCACACAACAGTGTTAGTACTGGAGGGCAAAACTGAGTACAACCAAACTGTCGGTGCTACACTCGAGGGTATATTTGAGCACAACTAAGTGGCCAAGGTTAGACACGAGGGGGAAAACGTGATGCACAGTATGCGTGTCGTGGTGCACGGGAAGTAGTGGACCTATGTGGCTGTGCACGGTGCAGTAGCGCACGCGGTTACACGGTGCACGGCGGTGCAATGAAACGTCTCCTCCCTTCATCTTTATAGAGGCCTCCTCACTCTCACGCATCACTCACTCACTCATTCACTCACGCAACTAGATCCACTATCCCATCACCTTCCACAAACCCCCAAGAAAACCCCAACCATACCTCGCCACCGATTTCAACTCCCTCGTGATGCATGCCGAGGACATAAAGACCTGCGGCCCGTCAAAGAACGCCAACGCCTTCAGAGCCTAGCACAAGGCGCTCAGTTTTCATCTCCGCAATCTCTAGAAGGTGGCCATCGAAGAGGGTCGCATGCCCCCGATCAAGCCCAAGGCGCCTAAGGTCAAGAGACTGGGCAACAAGAAGTGGAGGAAGCGCCACATGGTGGAGGCGGAGGCCCTCCTAGCGGTGGCCATGAGGGGCCACTGAACTTGTGCTGATGCTGCTGCTGCTGTAAATCAGCTTCTTTTGTTTTGTTGTCTGTGTTGAACTTGTAAACTATTGCTGCTAAGCATCCTAATTGTCGAACCTAGTTTAAATATCGTACTATATAATCCTTTATTATCTGCTTTATCTATATCTGCTCTGTTCATCTACATATTTATGGTGCTAGTTAGATTTGCTGCTAGATTGGGAAAATACGAGGGCCAAAAGGAACATGAATGAAGAGAGAATCTGCTCTAATTTGCTGTCTTTTTGGGCAAAAATAACAACTGTTAGCGACATAAAGAGGAAAAGGCGCTCTTAAAAAGCCAATCATAAAAATAACAATTTTTTTTTCAATTTAGACGACAGCGCACACGTAACTACCATACGCGCCCCACGTGGTCCCACACCACATCCCAACAAGCCGGCCCCACACCATCGGGGGGTCCTACTACGGGACCCGACTGAACGTGGCCCCACATGTCATCACGTAACGGGGTTGGTCCTACTTGTCAGCACGTAACGGCGAGGGTCCACTAGGGGACCTACCTAAATGCGGATCCACTTGTCAGCACGTAACGTCGAGGGTCCACTAACGGGACCCGACGAAGAGCGAGTTACAGACCGATGTGAGAGTTCTATAATAGGAGCTAGACAAAAGTGAGGAAAAACTAAACGGGCGGAAAAAAAAAAAGTACAGCTAACGAACCAGGAACACGAAAATAAAATCCCTAGAAACTATCATATGATCCCAACAGATATTCTGAGGTTCTCAAGTCATCTATCTTGATACAGAGCATAAATTGACAGGGATAATCTGTACGTCACCTTCGTCCATCTTTCCTTCAGATATCAGAGCGCTCACGAATCCAAGCTCCTCGCCACAAAGCTGCTAGCGGAGACACAAGCTAAAGCGATCGCCGAAGAGTAGGTCCAAGGAAGCCTTCATCACGAGGTGCTCAACATACGAGGGCGTCTAGATCTGCATTAGTCATGAGTGAACAAGCTTTCGGGCGACATCTCCAATACTCACATAGATGGTACAGCAAATTGGCTTCTCCCTCAATGTCTCATACATTGGGAGGTCAGGTCCCTAGGCGACGCTACATGGGAAGATCACATTTCTTACATACAACATTCCTTGATGATTTCTAGCTTTGGAGTTTGGAATTTTAGATGGGAGAAATGTCAGGACCGCATCTGCGGTTTTCCAGAAAACACATCCTCTTTATTTATCAGATGACTAAGAATGGGAGGAGTAGATAAAAGGAAATTTCTTTTACTAAGATTTTGAATACCTTTAGAGCATAATCGGCCAACTTATGCAACCTCTAAGCTAATCATGTAGCTCTAAGACGTCCTACAAATTTCAGACATATCGTGGCTGGGTGTCTTGTGAAATAACCCTAAAGTTCAGAGAGGTTTTCCTCTCGGTGTTCTATATTCTTTTTAGCAAGTTTGTCTTGTTTTGCCCTTATCTTCGTTAGATTGTTGACAATAGTTCCTTGACTCTGACATAACCGTTGGTTGGCCATTTGGGGTCATGGTGACGCAAATTTGCATCCAAGGCTGGAGACTCCTTGTAACGAGTAAGGAACAGATTGTTTCTTTCTTAAATGTCATCATTTCTCTCTTTGGTAATTGGCTTTCAATAGTGTATGTACACCAGATTAGCGAGAAGCCACCTTCAAGTTAGAATATGCTTTGCGATGCGAGGCGCCATTGCAATATGGTGTTTGAGATGTCGAAGAATCATCTCATCCTCTACCAACTTCATTACCGCTCTCCAACTTGTATTCTTAAGTCCACATTATGTCACATCATTCCAGATCTACAAGACAACGTCATTGGATCAGTGTCTCAAAATGTTTTCATAACCAACTAATAATAAACCATATGATCCCAAATTTGTCATGTCGCATGTGCTTCAAGACATAAGAAACACAATCATCGGCATGATACCATTGTGAAGATGATTTCTCACAAATATGAAGTGTCATTTTTTTGTTTTAACTATGAAAAATTTCTAACAAAACAAACTTGCTAGCTAGTCTCTCCTAGGAGGCGACCCATACCTTATAACCAACGATGACTTTAGATCTCCCCTCACCTCCGATGGTTGCTCTGTCGGTAATCGTATGGGGGGAACCTAGGACGTTGACCCGGATGTGTTTAATAGTTTAAAGTTATGTTAGTTGTGTCTCCATTGGTGGAGATTTGATGATGGCGACGTCATCGGTTGGAATTGAATCTCCATATTCCTTGTTCCGTATCGACGACACCCTAGGTGGTGACTGGTGAGGTCGAGGAGCTTGTTGGGACATGTCTTTCTGTGCTCATTTGGAGAGAAAATTTAGGTTTGTCTTTGTGTTGACATAGGGTTGGCGGCGAGGAGAACATCTAGGCTTTCTAATGTCTGTTTCAGACATGTCCTAACAAAGGTGCCTACAATGCCATTGAGCGTTGTACATAATTTGCATGATTCGAGCCCGCGAAGGCTTTGTCGGGCTGCGCCCTTGGCAGGTGGTGGCTGGATCCCTCACCGCTCATGCGCACGTTTCTCCTTCGGTGCGCTGGTCCGGATGGATCATAGCCTCAATGACTTTCCACAGCTGGCAACAGAGTCAATAAGCCAGATCTGAAGTTGGAGATGGCATGGCTAGGAAGTCATCCACTCGTTCTAGAGGTAGAAGATGATCAACTCCTTATGGAAATCTGGATGGAATTTCTTTTTTGTCTAGAATATATTTTGTCGGTCTATGGTTAATGAATCTGAATAGGGTGAGGATTGGGGTTTTCAGCGCGAGTGGAGTGGAGTGAAAAGTTATGGCGAAACTTCCGGTCTCCCGTTCTTCCCAATACATGTTGCGCCTGGGTTACCGCCAATTCGCCAATTCGGTTGTTTCTCCTTGGTCAACATTTGGGCTGCCTAAGAAGCGTGCCATTCAGGTATCAGTTGTAGCTCGAGCAACCAACCATGCAATTTTTACTCTCTAGGCCCTTGTTTAAAATTTTGTTGGCAACCACATATGGCCCCCTTGATGGCCTTTGCGCAAAACCATTACATTCTCTAAAACGCTTTTGTTCCTTCTCCGGTCGGCACCTCCCGGTATCAAACATAGTATCAGTGTTTCAGGATCTGTGGTCACTTGTTTACAGTTGACCTTGATGACCTTTATTTTACACAATAAAAAAATGACAATCCCTGAAACGCTTTTGTTCCGTCTCCCGCCGGACGCCACCTCCCGGTATCAACATGTCCTGTGTTTCACGATCTCTCGTTGCAATTGGCCAGTACGGCACCCCCGGGATTTTGCTTTCGAATCCACACCACACGCAACTTGCATAGCTAGATGCCATGCCGCCCCGCCCACTTGCGCATGGAGGACAAAACGCACATCGTCAGCGCAGGCGCGCATGGGGAAGACGGACGGGGCGGCACCCCGCACGCCGCGATCGACAGCGACTCCCCACCCACCGGCCGCCGTGGTTATGATTCGCCATTCCGCTGTCTTGCGTTGCTTGCAGGAGCGAGAGGACTGAACTGGTAGGACATGCACCCCGTACGAGTCCGACACCTCTGAGGTGTGCTGCATTTGAAGATGAACACTGAACTGGAACCAGCTCCTTCCTTTCTTGAGGCGGAGGTGGAAGAAATTTTCTAAGTTTTCGTCGGAAATTTCCAGAACACGCTCCCTTTTCTCTTCCCTTGGCTTTGAGTGTTTCATCAGAGCGTCAATTCGAGGATGGGCCAAGCCAGACAAAGATTCAGAGATATCCTCAAGTCAGATCTATCTTAATTCGAGGATGGGCGGCGGCCCCCTCTTCGATCCGAATCAAACGTTCCAAACCGTGCTCCGTCGCTTTATTTTTGAACCAATGTCACAGTCTCTTTGATTTTTTACTTGCAAAAAAGAATGTCACATTGTTTTAAACAGCGGGCCATAGGATTTTCCTTCACATGCTATTTTTTTATAAGAAACTTATACTGAAATTGTGAAGATACCAATTACACCTATCCTCCGCAACGTTGCATAGTCCTAGCGGCCTCATGGGTACATATAGCCAAAAAAAAAATCCCGCTGCAATGATCTATTCCTTATAGCAACAAACCTAAACACCATCAAATAGTATTAGAAATCCAGCTTCTCCGGAATCGACACCTTTAAGAAGAAAACAGTGCACGAACGCCGTCACGCTAAAATATGCTATAACCTTTAAAAAATAGCACACTATAGCTTTTTCTGGCACGCTGCCCCTAAATATCTTAGCGCCCTATTTAAAAGCATGATTATTGATTCACGTCATTGCCAACGCTAAAAGAAAGAAAAACCATATCATTAATTATTTTGAAACCGACAACGGCATCAGCGAAAAGGCCATGCCATACACATGATAGATTCGTTCTCTAATACGGTAGGACCGTAGGAGCAACATATGGCTGGCAGTAATAGCTATAGAATACATATAACTTTATGTTTCTTCAATAAAATGACAAAGT
The DNA here is from genome assembly GCA_023614405.1 of Avena insularis. Classification (NCBI taxonomy): domain Eukaryota; kingdom Viridiplantae; phylum Streptophyta; class Magnoliopsida; order Poales; family Poaceae; genus Avena; species Avena insularis. The sequence continues at coordinate 37,809,242 of CM042684.1, read as the reverse complement.
TTAGTGCTCTTAAAAAATCAACGAATCTATCACTAAAATTGTGTTTTTAATTGTAGGTAATACTATTTATGTTTCTTCCAAAAACGGTTATAGACAACCAACAAGGGAAACAAACATATACATGCATAAATATATTTTTTTAATATTTTGTATTCACAAAATTATTTTATCATGGGGGAGCATATCTCTTAGGAGCCATATTGTATTTATGATTTTTTGGAGAGCATTTTGTTGTTTATACGCGACCACTTTGCTGGACATATCTTTCTTTGAAGTCAAATTTGGCAATTACCAGAACTCATATTTTGTTTCAGATGTTTTCTCTCGGAGAAGAAATACTGGAGGCACTCTTTTGAACAATACTGAAAGCTATTGATCACAATACTTCAATTTTTTTCGATAAAGGGAATATGTCAATCCAAGAAGATTTCAATTATACCCATCCTATGCGACAGCACAATGATTAGAACAAGTCTAGATAGTATGGATGCACAGAGTCGGGAAAAAAGAAAAAAAAAGACCCACCGAGCCAAATAGAGACTTGTAGTAGCAATAGCGCCACCAGTGGTAACGGCATATCGATTCTAAAAAAATCCTCCAAAATGACGCCTCCAAAAAGGTAATAGTGTAGAAAACCGTTTTCACCGCTTTAACTAGCATGGTCAGATCTTGAGTTTTTACCCTGAAGAAAGTCCAATCTTGAGATAAATCCTTTAACAATGAAACGACTATGGAGCCACCATTGCTAGGTACAACCACCAAAGGTCGGACCTAGGGTTTTCACCTCGGAGACCGAGACACAAAGCTCAGAGGGAAGCGCAAGATTGTCACCCCACGTGTCGAGAACTACTACAAAGAAATCATAGATCGCTAGGCACACACATGTCTTCGCCCCATCCTCTTATATCCATGCCACCACCAACACCTAGTGGACACACTACCCATGAGTGTGGAGATCCTCTGGTCTTCAAACCATATTTTACATACCCACCTCTACCAAGACCATGGTAATCACAACTTATTGTCGTACCAATATACCCAAAGGTGCCAACAAAATTAGATCTTGATATCGGACCGTATTAGCCGCAAGGGACAAAACTCCTGTCTCATAGGCATGGATGATCGTGTCATGGATCCTAATATCGAGTTTAGAATACCGCGGGTGTGAGGCGACGAGCGTCCGGAAAGGGTGTGTAACACAAGTTACACATGTTCATATCTCATGACGGTAGCGAGATCCTATTTAATACCCTCGATTCGGATTCACGGATACAGTATAGTAGCCTTTTCCCCAGTAGACCTAGGTTTAATCAAACCTTAATTAGAAAACAACGCTAAAAAGAATAAAAATAAGGACACATCTACAAGACTTTGTTTTTTCGTTTTACCATTGTTTATCGGACCAATCTATTTTACTTATATTGTGGACAGATTCAATGGATGGAGATAGGCCAGGGTTGAAGATCCACCTACAACTGCATATTATATGGGATAATAATATAATAATAAGCATAGTCATGTGTAACATTCCAATACAGATAATCCTTGTGGGCAGCACATCCTAATATACTAAAGCCCATGCGAGCACCAAACATAGTAATAACCTTTTGATCCAACCGGTTGTACCACGAAGCACCGGGTTATAAAAAGTTATTAAGTGATATACACACATCAAAGCCTTAAGGAGAGATGTTGCTGTTGATCCTGAATGGCCCACTAAGCGAAGACCGTACAACCCTTTTTGTCACTGGGTTTCCTATAAGATCGCCGCTAGCCAAGTATCACACCTCAAACCTTGATCTATCTCGAGGGTCTTAGATACCTACAAGTCTAAAGATTGAGGAAAGAGACAAAAACACAAAATACAAATCTCTTATTCAAACAATACAATACTCCCATAGATTAGATGCACATAATCTCTGCAAGGTTTCTCCCCGACCCGCAGCCCGTGAGGACTACTCAGTCATAACAATAAGATCAAGGATAGCGAACATTATGCAAAATACTTGTATTGAAATCAAATATTCTTGCAATGGTCACCGAATCACAAGGGGATCTCAAATACAAAGTCATGGCTATGGCTAATGGAGAGGATGGGGATGGAAGGAATGTACTATGGTATGGATCTTCTTTGGTGGTATTGTGATGCAATCTGAGAACGGTGGTCCTCTGCAAGGCGGCTGGGACCTTAAAATATATAGACACCTTCATAAGAGTTATATGGTTTGACGAGACGAAGCCGCCGCTACCTAGTACGGGCTGGTGATGGCGCCCAGCACTTGTCGTGGGACGCTTCGTTGGAAACCCCAAGAGCAAGGTATGAAGTAGCACAACAGCAAGTTTCCCTTAGTAAGAAATCGAGGTTATCGAACCAGTAGGAGGAAGGAAACGTCACACATGTGTTTTAAGCAACACGGCGACCTGCACAACACAAACTCAAGACTTTGCCCCAACGAATCAGTGAGGTTGTCAAGCTCACCGGTTTGCTGTAACAAAGGATTAAATGCATGGTGTGGAAGGTAATGGTTTGCAGCAAGTAAACAAGTAACAGTGGAAGATGTATCAATGGTAAAGATTGGACCGGCGTCCATAGTTCACTAGAGGTGCTCTCCTTAGATAAATAACATGGCATGAAGGGTAAACAAATTACAACAGGGCAATTGACAGGAACTGAGAAAGGCATAACAATGCAATTACTAGTCAGAAAGATCCTATAAGATTCGATTGGGCAATACAACAAGATACATAGACCGCCATCCAACTGCATCTATGACTAGAAGTCCACCTTCAGGTTATCATCCGAACCCCCTCTAGTATTAAGTTGCAAGCAATGACAACCGCTAAGCAAAGTGTGTAAGGTAAACAGTCCACATGTTCCATGAATAAGAGACCGTTGTTTTCTCCCTAGTAGCAACAGCACATCTACAACCGAAGAGATTATTGTCACTTTCCTTGAAAACTAGAGGCATGAACCCACTATCGAGCATAAATACTCCCTCTTGGAGTCACTAGCAACTACTTGACCAAGATAGCTACTAACAACGGAGAGCATGCAAGATCACAAACAACACAGACATGATAGAATCATAAAGACAAAACCATTAATCTAACCAACATAATAATCTCAATATCCATCGGATGCCCGCAAACACAACATGCATGATTACAAATAGATTAGATCTTGATCATCAACGGAGCACACAAGATCTATACATGAAAGCACAAAGGAGGAGATACAATCATGTAGCTACTACATGGACCCATAGTCCAAGGTGGAACTACTCACGCATCATACCGGAGAGAAGGCCTCCGGGATGATCTCCCCTCTGGTAGGGTGATAGGAAGAACTTCAGATCCCCCCGATCTAGGGACGATGGTGGCAGCGGCTACAGACGGTTTCGTGGAGATTTGATCGGGTGCTTAGGGTTTCTATATTGGGGGCTTCTTATAGGCTAAGGGCGAGGCCGAGGAGGCGGCCAGAGGGGCCACACCCCTCCCAGGCGCGGGCCCACCCCTGGCCGCGCCTAGGGGGGTCTGGCTGCCCTGACCCGCTTCTCTGTCTCCCCTCTGGACTTCTTGTTCCCCATGGAATGTAATTGACTTTGACGTTTGTCCCGTCCAATTTCGAGAATATTTCTTTACTAACTTTTTTAGAACCAAAAACAACAGAAAACAGGCAACTGACACTGTGGCAACTTGTTAATAGGTTAGTACCAGAAAACATGTAAACAACATCTCAAAGTATAGACAAGCAAATCAAAGTAGATACTAAATAAGCATGGAGCATCAAAAATTATAGATACGTTTCCGATCCCCAAGCTTAACTCCTGCTCGTCCTCAAGTAGGTAAGTGATAAAAAGAATAATTTTTGAGGTGACATGCACCCTCAGAATAAAGATCCAACCATTTGTATGCATTGAAAGTTGGGATCAAATAACTCTAAACATGTGCATAAAAGATGGAGTTATAACAATAGGACATAGTAAGTATGCATGCAACATGGCAAGCTACAAACAAAGATCATGAATAACATGCATTGAAAAACGTTTGTTTGTTTCACATACAGAAAACATAGCATAGTGGCAATCAACTTGTCCCTCATAGAGTAGCAAATAGATGCATATGACACCTTCAAAGTTCACAAGGGTGACTAGAAACAAATAACACAAGAACAAGTAATATCACAATATGAATCAATCAATAAGCTTTGGAACACTGCACACAGAATGACAACTATGCTCTTTTAATGGTTCCTAAAGGTAGAAGGTGGAGACTCAAATAATGGTGGAAGAAAGGCCTTTTATAAAGGAAGCAGGGATTTCAAGTTTCAAAAAGAGCTTCCGAAAATTATGGTACTTGTTAGCTTTCAGCCCTATTGCCCCTATCATAAGCATCTTGAAGTGGTTAAGGTTAAAGTGAACAAAGATAGAGTATATGCTTGATGAAGTATAAGTTGGCAATCTCAAGTCCCTTGAATACGAGGGCCACACCTCATGCTACTCAATTTTAGTCACCTGTAAGTTCTTGTCATTGTAAGTGTTTGCATATCATTGAGAACCGCCAACGGGGTACCCCTTGCACATGGTATAGGAGCTATCTCATAACCAAAATGACAAGGCAAGCAGACAATGAGCATCTCAACAATCTTCTTATTTACCATGGTAATATGGTGCTTTTTTCTCTCTTTCCTATTATCTCAATGTGTCTCTTTTTTTATAAGAAAATTGTTTCATAGATGTCACTATGGTGATGTTGCAAGTTTCCACCATGATTAGGCTGGGCTTAGGCTAGCGGCCCAGGTGTTTCTCTAACACAGGATACAAACTCCATGGACTTACAAGTTCCCTCTTTATTTCACACCGGTGACATTCATAGACAAAAGAGCATGATATCAACTGAGTACAAAGTACAAGTGCAATGTTGAAAACGTTCCCCGTGACAACATGGTTCTGCTAATTCCAACGTATAACTGCAAGCATATACAACATAGAAGACACAATGGTTCAAGTTTATTAGGGCAAAGAATATAAATTGTGCCATCAAGTTTGTGAGGGCTTTAATCACTAAGTTTACACATAACAAAATAGTTTTTAATTGAAAGATAGCTGAAAACAAGAATATACTTGGAATGGTGTAACACACTATGCATAGGATTTTATAGTGGACACTTTGGAATAACTTGGTTTCTTGGAAGTTGGAAGCCCGAGTAGAGCTTACTCATACAAGTGGAGGCTAGCAAAAGACTGTGAGCATGCAACTAAGAGAGCAATAATGGCCTTAATCATGCAGAGCTACAAAGCATTACTAATCAAAGCAAAGAGTGGTACTACAAGTCAAGGACTAAATGATCATAGAGGCTAATGGTGACTTGTCATAGTCATAACATGGTGTGAGCATGTGCGAAGTCAACCCAAACAAAGCATCAAAGGAGAATACCACAATACTATGCTTTTGCATGCTAAAACAACGCATAATTTCTTCAAGGCACACTAAGCAATTCCAATTGTTTGGAATAATACATGCTATAGAAATAATCACTAAGCATAAGGTCAAAACAACACCTAGCATGTCATGCTAAAGTCTAAGTCACAGTCAATCCAAGCTCCTCTCGCACGTCAAGCAAGAACTTACTACTCCTTTCCAACACCAAGCAACTTATTTGCAAAACAACACAACGAGAACGGGGGGTCCAAACTACTTTATCCAAGCAAACTAAACAACCTAAGCAAAGCAAAAGAAAACTAAGACGCTCCAAGAACAATACAATTGTGCATGAAACAATAAAAACAAAGTGTCTAGACAGACCTGAGCTTTTTATTGATAAAGAAGGGGATGCCTTGGGCATCCCCAAGCTTTGACGCTTGTAACTCTTGGATATTTCTTGGGGTGACACCATGGTGGAATCCCCAAGCTTGAGATCTTGTCTATTCTTCATCTCATTGCATCATTATCTCTCTACACCTGAAATTTATCTTTCACACAAAACTTCACACAATCTTCATTAGCAACATTAGTTTATTCAAAAGATATTAGACCTCTGGCAAAGCTTTGAAACAACAAGGCTTTTCACTAAAAACACAAGCTACTGTAGTAACTCCTTTAAAAATCTCAATTAACGTAAAGATAACTCAAAAAGGAATCAATAAAAAGCAAATACAAATAATGGCGGAAATCTGTCAAAACAGACCAGCAGGTAGAAACCGATTTTTTCGAACATCTTCTGTTACTCAAATCAAAAAGTGTTGAACTAACAAAAGTTATCTAACATACTGGGGGATTTATTCATAAATTTTTAGCTCAATTCGAGTTACAGAGACTCCTCACGAATTTTGTTGGTGGAGGACAGAAATCTGTTTCGAGACAACAACTCCCCAAATCTTACTTCCCTCTTATTAGAGGTCATTCTTGGCACAAAAAGCAAACAAAAAAGATAATGAGAGGTCATTATTGAAGTAATAACTTCCAAGACTCAAGGAAACTCTTGGGTTACCTCGCAACAAGTACTTTTCTTTAACGCCTTTAAGTTAGGCTTGATAGCTTGAGAAGATGCTCACATAAGAATTATGAATTGAAGTCAAAGAGAGCATCAAGAAGCAAATTCAAAACACATTTAAATCTAACCCACTTCCTATGCATAGGAATCTTGTATGCAAATAAATTTACAAAGAACAAAGTGACAGGCATAGGAAGATGAAACAAGAGCAACTTCAAAACTTTCAGCACATAGAGAGGTGTTTTAGTACCATGAAAACTTCTACAACCATATTTTCCTCTCTTATAATAATTTTCAGTAGAATCATGAATAAACTCAACAATATAGCTATCACATAAAGCATGCTTTTCATGATCTAGAAACACATAATTTCTATCATGCTCTAAAATAGTGGGATTAAAACCTTCACAGGTTTTACCCAAAGTAGATATTTCAAAAGGATCCACAAGAACATAACATTCATTCTTATTTGGTAAGCATGGGGGACAATCAAATAATGTAAGGGATAAAGAGTTACTCTCATTAGAAGGTAGACATGGGTAGATCCATTCTTCCTCATCTTGACCATCACTCTCCTACTCTTTTTCATCTAATGAGCTTCCAGTTTCAGCAATTTCTTCTTCCATAGGCTCCTAAAAAGCATTAATCTCTTCCATTTGTGGAAAACGCCTATTAAAATATTCAAGAATATAGCCATTTTCTTCCCTGTAATTATCAAAGCAAAATTTAAATATCTCATAAACCTCAGATTCATAAGGTGCATCATCAGTATTTTTAAGCAAACTCACAAGTTCAAATGCACCCTTGAAGGCAATAAATTCTTCAATTTGTTCCACATCATTAAAGTCATAATTTCCTTTAACATAAGAAGATATGGTAACATTATCATTATACTCACATTGAAAAGATAGGTGTTTATACCTCCTGCAGCAACAAGCTTTATCAAAGCAATAGGTAACATTATAAGTGCAACACACGTCTCTAGCAATAGTATTCAACCTATCAATTTGTTTCCATAAGTGTTTCCCTTTTTGTGACAAACGGTGTTCCTTTTAATAATACTTTTGTTCTTCCGTGAACCCACCTTTCCAATAAGAACTAGTTTCAAAGAAACCATCCATTGATAGAAAGCATGACCAAGCAAGGCAATAATAGACCAGCAACCAGAGTGGGAACTATTTTTTTTGGGGGTTTTGAATAAAGAAAGCAAACCAAACTAAACTAATTTTTTTTGGGTTTTCTGAAAAGAGGCAAACAAAACCAAGCAAAAGAAACAAAGCAAACTAAAAACAAAGTAAAGAGAGAGGAAGTGGAGGACTCCCCTAGTGAAGACGTCCTTAGCCTCCCCGGCAACAGCGCCAGAAAATAGCTTGATGGCGCCCAGCACTTGTCGTGGGACGCTTCGTTGGAAACCCCAAGAGCAAGGTATGAAGTAGCACAACAGCAACTTTGCCTCAGTAAGAAGCCGAGGTTATCGAACCAGTAGGAGGAAGGAAACATCACACATGTGTTTTAAGCAATGCGGAGACCTGCACAACAGAAACTCAAGACTTTGCCACAACGAATCATTGAGGTTGTCAAGCTCACCGGTTTGCTGTAATAAAGGATTAAACGTATGGTGTGAAAGGTAATAGTTTGCAGCAAGTAAATAAGTAACAGTGGAAGATGTATCAATGGTAAAGATTGGACCGGGGTCCATAGTTCACTAGAGGTGCTCTCCTTAGATAAACAACATGGCATGAAGGGTAAACAAATTACAACAGGGCAATTGACAGGAACTGAGTAAGGCATAACAATGCAATTAGTAGTCAGAAAGATCCTATAAGATTCGATTGGGCAATACAACAAGATACATAGACCGCCATCCAACTGCATCTATGACTAAAAATCCACCTTCAGGTTATCATCCGAACCCCCTCTAGTATTAAGTTGCAAGCAACAGACAACTGCTTTAAGCAAAGTGTGTAAGGTAAACAGTCCACATGTTCCATGAATAAGAGATCGTTGTTTTCTCCCTAGTAGCAACAACACATCTACAACCGTCACTTCCCTTGGAAACTAGAGGCATGAACCCACTATCGAGCATAAATACTCTCTCTTGGATTCATTAGCAACTACTTGACCAAGATAGCTACTAACAACGGAGAGCATGCAAGATCACAAACAACACAGACATGATAGAATCATAAAGACAAAACCATTAATCTAACCAACATAATAATCTCAATATCCATTGGATGCCCGCAAACACAACATGCATGATTACAAATAGATTAGATCTTGATCATCAATGGAGCACACAAGATCTATACATGAAAGCACAAAGGAGGAGATACAACCATCTAACTACTACATGGACCCATAGTCCAAGGTGGAACTACTCACGCATCATACCGGAGAGAAGGCCTCCGGGATGATCTCCCCTCTGGCAGGGTGATGGGAAGAACTTCAGACCCCCCGATCTAGGGACGATGGTGGCGACGGCTATAGACAGTTTCGTGAAGATTTGATCGGGTGCTTAGGGTTTCTGTATCGGGGGCTTCTTATAGGCGAAGGGGGAGGCCGAGGAGGCGGCCAGAGGGGCCACACCTCCCAGCGCGGCCACCTCGTCAGCGCTTAGGGGTCTGGCTGCCCTGACCCCCTTCTCTGTCTCCCCTCTGGACTTTTTGTTCCTCACGAAATGTAATTGACTTTGAAGTTTGTCCCGTTCAATTTCGAGAATATTTTTTACTAACTTTTCTGGAACCAAAAACAGCAGAAAACAGACAACTGGCACTGTGGCAACTTGTTAATAGGTTAGTACCATAAAACATGTAAAAAACACCTCAAAGTGTAGACTTGCAAACATCTGGACGACGGTAAAAAATCATCGACTCAAGTTCCAGAATAATCCTAGCTTGCTTTGTCCTAGGAGTACTCGTTGAAGGGTATATGTTTTTAGTAAATGTTTGACTAAAAAGACTTGCAAACATCTGGACGACGGTAAAAATGCCGTTTCATGGTGCCGTGCCATGAAGTGGCCAAACAATTTACAGGGGTGAAAGATCATCGGTAGCCTCAGCCTGATCGACTATTGAGTCTGATTGAGCCAACATAATAGATCTGGGGTTATTTCCGCAAAAAAAAAAACAACAACAATCATATAAATAAGCAAATCAAACGAGTCGTCGCCCCATCAAAATCGAGGTCTTGTTCTTCTACGCGCCCTCCAAACACATGCACACAAAAGTCAAATTCATCACGGTCAGTTCTAGCTATGCTCAGCTCCGGGATGAAAAAAAGAAGAGCAAAGTAATTGGCCGTCTCTTTCGCGTATGGAGATCGTGTTGTTCGTTCCACATGTCCAAATCGACGTGATATTCACGCGCAGCAAAACATCTGCTGCGGACATGCCAAGTTGATACGATTAATCACCACTTAGTAGCTTTTAGACATTATATTCCTCCATTTTCCCTTTCTTTTCTTGGGTACACGATCATACAGATTAGCGCGTGGAATAATTGTCTTTTCTTTCGTGACGCTCTAGACATTCCAAGCGCCAGAATCTGCTCCATGTGTTTGCGCTCCAATAATTTAGGCCACTGACGTGGACCAGCTTTGTCTTTCACTAGTGATCTACAGGCAGACCAAAGCCATGGCCCCATGTGCTTGGTGTTGGCACTCGCGAGAAGATAGACGACGAAGAAAGGCACGCGGCGTCAGGATTTTTCGGACCCGAACTGATCTGAATTGATCTTGTAAAAGCGCATGCAATCATGCCCGCGCATCCGTAGATATTCCAAAGAAGGACAGGAAAGTGTCTTGTGTTGTGGACAAAAGTATCTGGTGGCAAAATGGGATCGATGGAGCACTACCGAAACACCTAGAGAAAAAAGAAAGAAGTTCACATAACCCCCTAAGTATCAATTTTGGGATGCTAAACCCCCTCAAGTACGAACTAGGTCACTTAACCCCCCTAAGTTTACAAAACCAGGCAAATTACCCCTTTCGGTGGTTTGTGAGGCCGATGGTTGTTTTGGGGTTGGATTTGGTCCACGTGGACACTTAAACTAATGGCCAAACTGATACCAACTTACATCTTCTCTGAATGTGATAACATTAAAACTCTGAATCTTCTTTGTGCTTCTTCTTCTTCGGCGCCAATTTATCCATGGCACCTGTGATGCTCGTCTTGACCCCCACCAACACCGATGCCGCACCAACATGTGCCATGGCCCGACGATAATGCCTCTCCGTCGATAGAGAAGCCGGATAAAGGAATGAAAGCTTCGAATCCATGGGGCGCGGAGACGGATGTGTCGTCGTTGACAGCACCGCTGCTGCTCCCAAATCAGAGTCCTTCCGCCGTTTTCTCCATCTCCAGCTGCGTCGCCACGGATGTTCTGCCGGACTGCCGCCCTCTCTGTCCCCGATCTGATGTTCGTGGCGCTCTCCTCCTTCGGGTATCAAACCAGATTTCTGACATACTCCCATGCCTACGTACCAAATTAACGATTGTGATGTAAAACTTGCTTGCTTCAACCAGAGAATGGAACGCCGTGTGCATGTACGCGTCTTACTGGCCCGGTGAGCAGCTCGTATAGTTGTGCCAAGTAGTATGCGTGAACTGTAGGAACACGGTCGGCACCTGTCGCGCTGAGCAGCCCACGCAACGTCCGGTACCTACCTACAGCAGTGCAGCCCCACAATGTTCACGGCGCCGCGCTGCGCCATGGACTGTGCGAGTGTGGCTTGCCCCTCCATGGTCAAAGCATTTGGGGACCTCACTGCAACGGCGGACATGATGGCGAGGAGCGGGTCAGCACGCCTCATGGCACCACACTGGCGAGCAGCAGAGGGAGACCTCGTGGGTGTCCCTGGTAGCGAGCAGTGAACGCGCCGTCGTCGACCGCGATCCTAGCGATCTCCGTACACAACAACCTACGTGTCATGCGAAGTCTCTGCCGCGACACGGGTATCAATTAACCACTTGTCTCCACTGAGGCTAAAACCACTTGTCCACATGAACGAAAACAGCTACCAAAACAGCCATCAATGGTCGGAGGGGGGGATTTGCATGGTATTTGATACTTAGGGGGGTTAAGTGCCCCAATCCAAACTTGTGGGGGGTTAGCGTCCCAGACCCGATAGTTAGGGGGGCTATATGGACTTCTTTCAGAGAAAAAAAGGAGCGGCACAGGTTAAAGGCACGGTCTCAGGGTGATGAGGAAATTACAAAAAACCACCACAATTGGGGTCACTATAACAGAAAACCACCACAATTTAGATTCGTGACAAAAAACCACCACAATTGGAGAAAAAACCATCATAATTGGGGCAAAAACCCACCACAATTGGGTCTATTCTGGTGGTTTTTTGTCACGAATCTGAATTATGGTGGTTTTCTGTTATAATGATCCTAATTGTGGTGGTTTTTTGTAATTTCCTCCATGGTGATAGATACTGCCCCGTCTCTCTAATTTAGTCATCCGGAGAGATTAGTTGAACTGTTTTACTAGTGGATCATTCAGCTGTGTGATCATAGACGGGAAGATTTCCTGTAATCCTTGTGAAGATATGCATCAGCGCTGACAGCACAAGTTCTCGTCCGACCTGATGGGGAAAAAACTTAGCTTTTGTATTGTATATCTGTACTTCACTAGTAGGAATAAAATTAGTACTAGTATACGTGACTACGTGTGTTGTGTTTTCCCATAAGAGTATGATTTGGGCCTGCCCCACTCGTCGTCACATCTAGACATCCATCCCCTGTGCGTTGATGATGCATCAGCCGACCAATTTCCGTCTTGATTGCTGCCTCCACAAGCAGAGTGGACGCTAGCAAAGCCTGAATGAGTAGTTTCCCAGCCACGATCAAGCCTCCCTATAGACGCCTACGGGGCTGCAGGCTGCAGCCCATTCACATGTTTCATCTGGTAGTCTTTCAATAAGCTAACCCAAAATTACTTTTTGGTTTCCCTCTCAAGTGCAATGACTAGTGCTGATTAAACTTTGTCTGAAAAGCCGCCAATCCTGGCCGGTTAGTGCATACACATCCCATCCGGAAAGAACCTAATCTAGACAAAAAACTCATCAACTCTAGTTCCATAAGCGTAGCTGCTTTGTTCTCCCTCTCAGAGTGGAATCTCTTACTTTCTCCATATTATTCCCCATTGGTTGTAACCTGCTGCAACTTGAGTTCTGAATTCGGATGCTTCTGTTTTAGGTACAGTCAGCTCTCGCACGGAATCGTTGTGAACTGCACGTCTGCTTCAGCGATTCGGACTCGGGGTAAAACATATACCCCCTCCGTTTCTAAAAAAGTTGTCTTACATTTGTAAAATTTAGATGTGTCTGCACACTAAAATGTGTCTAGGTCCGAGAGATTGATATGCCGAGCAACGGGGACACGAGTGAAATGGCGATCTCAGGCGATATGTTCCTCTGCAAGTTGCAGGTAAAGCACGACGCCAACGTCGTTCGTTCTCCGATCAACTATCTGGCTTTGAATCTTTTCCTTGGTTGCTAATCTCACTTTTGCTTTCATGGGCTCCCTCTCATTTGTTCGATAATTGTTCTCCGACGCTGCTGTATCAACGGGTGACAGTTGGCCTCCAACGTGACAGGGACGACAATAGATGGTTTTATCTCGCTAGTACAGATCGAGCCCATATATTAAGCCTTGACGATGGGTCATCCGGCCAATTCCCGCCTTAATTTCTGCCTCCACAAGCAGAGTGGACGCCAGTCACACCTGAATGAGAAACACGAGTTGTCCAGCCACGATCAAATTTTGTCTGGTAGCTATTTTCTTATATTTATCTTAAACTATCGGTACAATATTTTCTTCATGGACGTGTTTGGTAGGCCAGATTCACGTTTCTCGCTCGGCGCGAGAAGAATTAAGTCCGTTTGGCGAGCTGGATTATATGGAATTCTTGCATAACACGATTCTTAAAGCAACCCAAAACTTGGCACGTTAGAAACGCCAATTTTAGGCGTTTACACGAAGACAGCCCGTCGGGTGCAAATTCTTCTCCCGCGTGCAACCTAGGTACGTGAAGTTTTCTCTCTAAACGTGTTTAACTTAATCCACTCTGCTCTACAAAACCATGGCCTAATTTAAAATAAGTTGTGCATGAAAAAGTTGCGGATCGACTATGTGAATCCATTGGGACGATTGGTTCCTAGTTTCGTTGACGTTTTAGAGGTCTATTTCACGTTTATGTTTATATGTTTTGTGAATGAATTTTGCCAAATTCTTTGTACACGGGCGACCGTTTGAAATTTCCTTTGGGATGTAGCTTCGCCTCACCGAGTCACACAATTTTTATGTTGTGAGTTTTTTGTTTTGACATTCAAAACTATGTAGATCTAAACTGTCATATTATACGTACGTACACGTAGCTCTACTCGTATAGCAATACCAAAACAGAAAACTTACAACAACAAAGTCGTGTGAAATAATGAACTGAATCTTCCCTCTAACGGAAATTCCAAATGATCAACCGTGTGTGACGAATTTGACAAAATTCATTAAAAAAAGCTCTAAAAGGGAAAATGACACAGCGTTTCAAACACTCAATGAAATTAAAAATTGTTTACCGCAATGGATTCATAACATCGAGAGACATCTTTTTCATGTACAACTTATCTCGATTGAAGACATAGTTAGGTAGATTAGAAAGAATTAAGATCAAATATGTTAGATTACAGGGGTCGCACTTATTGCCTACTATGTGCAGGGCTGAACCAAACGGCTGGACCGATTTAGGAGAAAACAAGAATACACGGGACCAAACAAGAATCCAAAGTTGGCCCAAATTAAATCTCTCTTTCTATTAAGCATTCAGCGGGCAAAACGAGAAATTCAAACCCAAGTAACCAAACACGCCCTTGTGTACATGTTCTAACACGTTCTGCCACACTGCCAGGACCTGAAACATGCATGGCCAAAGACAATAGGGACTTACTCTATTTTTACTCAAAAGTCGATGCATGAGCAAATTCGTCTCTTGGATACGTATTTGACTCAACCCTAGATCGAGCCGGACCTGGATGACTGAATTCTGGAGACTTGTGTGACAGCTGCACCCAGAGGAGGCGTACTCCATGAATACGTGATCACTATCCCCTCCCGCGGATCCAGGCCATGAATAGTAACATTTGTCACGCATCCATGGTTGACACGTGACAGAGAAGGTGTGTTGTTATGCGGTGGGGCTCGTGGTTTTGGCAAATCTCTGCTTCGCGCTCTGTCTCCTACCCCCTTCTGTGGTGGCGACCCCACACTTCTCATCGGCGGTGGTCGTTGCTGGCAGAGGCGCTCTGCTCGGTCTCTTAGCCCCTCCAACACTACACCCCCAGCCGCCGCCTCCACGTAACTCATCCGAGTACTCTCACGGGGAACGAGACCGGACGAGACGCCCCGGTGACAAGTTGGCCGGAGAGGAGAGGAGATCGCGTGTGCGCACATGTTCTCGTGAGAGCCTAGCGTCGTCGCCAACTCCAATTGTTTGCTAGCTTCTATTGCGTCAACAGAGTCCAAATAGGCCGAATTGTATTTCTGCTTTTTTAGAGATCGTTTGCTGTTTTTTTAACTGTCATTTTGCTGTGTATATGTGGCCACTTTGCTGGCCATACCTTTCTTTAGTAAGCTCTTGATCTCAGTACGTCAGCTGAAGATTAAGGAACATATATCCACATGAGATCTCATTTTGCTCTTTGCCGTAGTTTGGCTTCATGCCATGAGGTGGCTGTTAGCTCTCTTGCCCGGGACTAGCAGCCGGTGGTGGCTTTGCTTCCTCGACGAGGAGCTCCGGCGGTCGGAGCCATGCTCGCTGAGGCAAGCAGCTGCTTCATCCTCCAATAAAGGGCCTTTTGGGTCTTGGTGTTGTCTTCAGATGCAGAGTTCTGATGCGGTGGTGCCTCCCCCGGCCGGCCGTGGTGGCGAGGAGGAGAGGTGCTGCGCCGAGGTGTGTGGTGTTTTGGAGCCTCTCCCGGCCGGCCGTGGTGGTGAGGGGGAGGGTCTCCACACTGCGTCGCCCTCTGCTATCTGGGGAAGGTACTACAGACTTCGAATTCGTCGCTGCTGCATTTTCTTTGGCTTTCCCTCCTCATCTCGGCAGAGCTCGAGGAGGAGCTTGGTATCTTTGAGCGGCAGGGGCGGATTCTGGCTGCTCGTTGCTGTTGCTCCATGCTTGGTCTGCTCCTCCTAGGCATTGTGGTTGCGTCGGGATGTAGTGGATCTTCATGGAGCGGAGTTGGCGATCTGCTGTGGAGTTGTGGAGCCAATCCTTTCTGCTCATCCAAATCGGAAGCTGTTTGCCAGCCGATTATCCTGGCCATGACGAGGCCATTAAGCTTGCCGACAAGATCCGGTGTTCTTTCAACCTCCAGAGAGAGGCCTAGCTGTTGCAGAGGCGGTGTGGAAGAAGGACCCGATTGCTTTCTTCGAATCAGTTGTAGGGTTCTTTTTGTAAAACACATGGGCATGGTTGTATTTCTTGACCTTCTAAGGTCCTGCGTGAAAATCTTTAACTCCCCCGTTTTATTTTAATAGATGGCTTCCAGCCCCTTCTGGGGCTCTCCCGTTCAAAAAAAAAAAACTTGAAAAGTAACATGCATGACCCGACTGCTTCCTTGTGAAAAACATGGTCCGTCCGAATCAAACATATGGGCATGCATGTTCAGCCGCGAGCACACGCATCAGTGACGAAACAAATTAGTCGCAAAAAAAAAGTGACGAAAGTATGTAACACGATTAGACCATACGTCTCACCGGCTCTCGAGTCTGAACCTTATCCTTGGACACGCCTGCACATACACACTCAAAAAGTCTCATCCATGGTGCTGGGAAAAGTTTGCAAAACAATGTGCTGTCCCTCTCGTGTGTAAAAGTAGTATGCTCCTTCAAAGTCCGAATCGGCGTACGTGATCCTGGACGTCCCACGCAGCACAACATCTATCGCGTAAGCCTAGCAAGCAGACACCAAGTAGTATACGTACGTCCACATTCTAATAATCCATCAATGCGAGGAAATTCACAGAAGAAATTATTACTAGTATGATACAAGTTGCCGTTAGGTTTTATCCTGTGAAAGCAAGGTCCACTTCGACGGCATCTTCAGAATTACCGCCAGTCGTCCGTGGACAAACATGGCTTTTATAGAAATGTAGGATGAGAAAGCAATAGATCATTTTCGGATATAAGGTCAGGAGGATCGTTTTGCAAGCAAAAGATATTCAAAATCAGCTGACAACTTGTGTTTGGAGGATATAAGGTCAGGAGGATCGTTTTCGGATATAAGGCCATGGAACTAGGAAGTAGATGCAGCGCGTGGATTTGTAGTGCTCCAGGAGCACGAGGAAGAAAGGAGAAATAGGGGGCGAGCCCCACCTGGATGGAATGGATGGAGAAAGGATACGCCAAAGTGGGAAGGCAAGTGGGACTTGACAGCCCAGGCCAAGCTTCAGTTGGCCCCCATTCGTTGTGAGCTCCAACCATCAAGTGTTGTAGCTTGCTGAGGCCCTCATCGTTGTTGATTACACACTTCCGAAGGGAAGGAAAAGGCCCCGCTCGTGCGGGCGATGCGGAGGCTTCACCTCGCGGAGCGACCTTGCTCCTCTTGGGTGTCATTTGTCAAGCATGAAAAGAAGGAAAATTGGAAGTGACAGAGGCTACGGAGATACGAAGAGATTGGAGATCAAGCAGAGGCAGCAGTGGCGGAGAATTTGGGAAGTGGAAACCCTGGATTGTACGGACACCTCTTTTGAAGCACTCAAGCAGTTACCGCAAGACCTCCACCGGAACGGTGATTTCTAGATCCAACAACGCATAACCCCGCTGCATTTCACATTCCATGGTGGGGATTAATACGCTAGTACTATTTATTCAGCCCCAACATTTTTTGGGCCACTATCCCTTCACCCCCAAGATATGTGCGGCCCAGGTGCCTAGGGGTTACTGTCAGGACAATAGCAACCAGGGTGCCTAGGCCTATCTAGTGTCAGGCCCTTGGAGCAGGATGGCCCCGAAGCCTCATGAAGACATCGCCAGCAAGCTTCACGAGACAGCCTTCATGAAACATCTTCACTGGGTGTCTGCTCCTGGAGCCCTCTGCTAGGCGAGTGATCCCTCGTCGAGGGTCAGTGTTGGGTGCCTCTACGCCACGTTTCCTAGGTCCCGGAGGTCGCGCTGGGTCACGCACATGGCAAAGGAACGAGTGGCAAAGATAGTTGTTTCATGTTGCGCAAGAGAGACGACTACTTCCTCCGCAAGGAAAAATCTTTCCCCTTCTCAAATCCAAGAGTGGCCGACAAGACTGCAACTAGAAGAGACCACCTCCCTCCTCTGTCGAGACATGGAGACTGTGACGAAGGCCTGCAGGAGTATCTTTGACTCACCTGCCCACTTCCTTGTCGCCATGTGGAAACTCTTCCCGCCTAGTTGGGGGAAGAGGACTGGGGCGCCTATAAAAGGAGGGGCGCATCACCGCAGAATGGGTACTTCTTCCACCTTAGAAACCCTGGCTTTGAATCTCTAGGAACCCTAGATCTGATCACACAACCAACACCTTGTATTGTAACCTCGCCAAGCAATACAAGCAATCTAGACAAACAAGAGTAGAGTTTTACACCACATGGTGGCCTGAACCTAGGTAAACTCGCTGTGTTTCCTTGCCGTGACTTGTGTTGTTGTTGGCGTGTTATTGACGCCTCGTTGGAGACCCTAAGAGCAAGGTGTGATGAGCACAGCGGCAAGTTTTACCTCAGTAAGAAACCAAGGTTATCGAACCAGTAGGAGGAAGGAGACGACTCCAAGTTGTTTCTAGCAACTTGGAAACCTGCACAACACAAACTCAAGACTTTTCCCAATGAATAGTGAGGTTGTCAATCACACTGGTTGCTGTAACAAATGATTAACTGTATGGTGTCGGAGGTAATAGTGGTTTGTAGAAAGTAAACAGTAACAGTGGAAGATGTATCAATCGTAAAGATTGGACCGGGGTCCATAGTTCACTAGAGGTGTTCCCCTTAAGACAAAAAAAACATGGCATGCTAGGTAAATAAATTACAGCAGGGCAATTGACAGGACTGAGCAAGGCATAACAATGCAATACTAGACATCCATGATCCTATGAGATTTGATTGGACAATACAACAAGATACATAGACCGCCATTCAACTATATCTATGACTAGAAATCCACCTTCAAGTTATCATCCGAACCCCCTCCAGTATTAAGTTGCAAGCAATAGATAACTGCTTTAAGCAAAAGTGTGTAAGGTAAATAATCCACTTGTTCCATGAACAAGAGACTGTTGTTTTCTCCCTAGTGGCAACAACACATCTATAACCTTAGAGATTTCTGTCTCTTCCCTTAGATTAAATAGAGGCATGAACCCACTATCTAGCATAAATACCCCCTCTTGGAGTCACTAGCATCTACTCAGCCAAGATAGCTACTAGAAACGAAGAGCATGCAAGATCACAAATAAGACAGACATGATAGAATCAATAAGACAAAACCATTAATCAATCTGACATAGTAATCTCAATATCCATCGGATCCCGCAAACACAACATGCATGATTACAAATAGATGACCTTGATCATGAACGGAGCTCACAAGATCTAAACATGGTAGCACAAAGGAGGAGATACAACCATCTAGCTAATACATGGACCCGTAGTCCAAGGTGGAGCTGCTCACGCTTCATACCGGAGGCTGGAATGATGAAGAAGAAGGCATCCAGGATGATCTCCCCTCCGGCAGGGTGCCGGGAAGAGCTTCAGATCCCCTGATCTAGGGACGATGGTGGCGGCGGCTACAGACGGTTTCGTGCAATATTGATCGGGTACTTAGGGTTTCTGCATCGGGAGGCCTTTATAGGCGAAGAGGCAAGGCATGGGGCGGCCAGGGTGGTCACACCCCCCAGGCGCGGCTAACCCTAGCCCGCACCGCCAGGGGGTGTGGCCCCCTGGTGCCTCCCCTCCGTCTTGTACTCTGGCTCCGTGTTCCCCACGGTAAATATTGACTTTGACTTTTGTCCCGTCCAATTCCGAGAATATTGATATTCTGCCTTTCTAGAACCAAAAATAGAAGAAAACGGGCAATTGACACTATGGCATCTTGTTAATAGGTTAGTGACAGAAAACATATAAAAACACCTCAAAGTGTAGACAAATCAAAGCAAAGTAGATACTAAACAAGCATGGAACATCAAAAATTATAGATACATCTCTGACGTATCAAGCATCCCCAAGCTTAACTCCTGCTCGTCCTCGAGTAGGTAAGGGATAAAAATAATAATTTTTAAGGTGACATGCACCATCAAAACCAAGATCAAACTATTTGCAAGCATTGAAAGCTGGGATAAAAAAACTCTAAACATGATCATGAAAGATGGAGTTCTAACAGTAAGAAAAAGTAACTATGCATGCAACATGAAATGTTACAAACAAAGATCATGAATAACATAGCATAGTGGCATTCAGCTTGTCCCTCATAGAGTAGCAAATAGATGCATAGGACACCTTCAAAGTTCATGAGTGACTAGATATAAATAGCACAAGGACATGTAATATCAATAATATGCATCAATCAATAAGTTTTGGGACAATGCACATAGAACTACGAATGGCAATGATGCTTTCTTAACTAGTGCTTAAAGGTAGAAGGTGGAGACTCAATATAATAGTGGAATAAAGACACTTCATAAAGGGAAGCAGAAATTTGAAGTCTCAAAAAGAGCTTTCAAAGATTATGGTACTTGTTAGCTTTCAGCTCTCATTGCCCCTATCATAAGCATCTTGAAGTGATTAAGGTTTAAATGAACAAACTATGGAGTATATGCTTGACAAAGTATAAGTTGGCAATCTCATGTCCCTTGAATACGAGGGCCGCTCCTCATGCTACTCAACTTTAGTCACCTGCAAGTTCTTGTCATAGTAAGTACATGTGTATCATAGAGAACCGCCATTGGGGTACCCCTTGCACATGATACAAGAGCTATCTCATAATCAAAATGACAAGGCAAGCAGACAATGAGAATCTCAGCAATCTTCTTATTTACCATGGGAAAATGGTGCCTTTTCTCTCTTTCCCCTTTTCACTATGTATCTTTTTTTATAAGAAGAAAGCTTCATAGATGTCATTATGGTGATGCTGCAAGTTTCCACCATGATTAGGCATGGCTTAGGCTAGCGGCCCAAGCATTTCTCTAACACACATACATAACTCCATGGACTTACAAGCTCCCCTTTTATTTCACACCGACGACATCCATAGACAAAAGATCATGATATCAACTATGTACAAAATACAAGTGCAGTGTTGAAAGCGTTCCCCGTGACAGCATGGTTTTGCTAATTCCAACGTGTAAGTGCAAGCATATACAACATAGATGACACAATGGTTCAAGTTTATTAGCGGCAAGAAAAATAAAGTGTGCCATCAAGTTTGTGAGAGCTTTAATCACTAAGTTTTCACATAACAAAATACTTTTTAATTTGAAGATAGATAAAAATAAGAATATACTTGGAATGGTATTACACACCATGCATAGGAATTTATAGTGGACACTTTGGAATAACTTGGTTTCTTGGGAGTTGGATGCATGATTAGAGCTTACTCATACAAGTGGAGGCTAGCAAAAGACTGGGAGCAACCAACTAAGAGAGCAATAATGGCCATAATCATGCAGAGCGACAAAACATTACTAATCAAAGCATAAAGTGGTACTACAAGTCAAGGACTAAATAATCATAGAGGCTATGGTGACTTTTTCATAGTCATAACATGGTGTGTGCATGTGCCAATTCAACCCAAACAAAGCATCAAAGGAAAAAACCATAATACTATGCTTTTATATGCTAAAACAATGCATGATTCTTTCAAGGCACACTAAGCAATCCCAATTGTTTGGAAAAAGTCATGCTACAACAATAATCACTAAGCATAAGGTCAAAACAACATCTAGCATGATATGATAAAGTCTAAGTCACAGTCAAAGCAAGCTCCCTCGTACTTTTCAAGCAAGAACTTTCTACTCTTTTCCAACACCAATCAACTTATTTGAAACAACACAACGAGAACGGGGTCCAAACTACTTTATTCATGCAAACTAAAACAAAAACTAAGACGCTCCAAGAACAACACAACAGTGCATGAAACAATAAAAACGAAGTGTCTAGAAAGACCTGAGCTTTTTATTGATGAAGAAGGGGATGCCTTGGGCATCCCCAAGCTTTTACGCTTGTACCTCTTGAATAATTCTTGGGGTGAAACAGGGTGAAATCCCCAAGCTTGAGCTTTTGTCCATTCTTCATCTCATTACATCATTCTCTCTATACACCTGAAAATTTTACTTCATACAAAACTTCACACAATCTTCATTAGCAACATTACTGTATTCAAAAGATAATAGACCTTTAAATTTAGCTTTAGAACAGAAAAACTTTCACTAAAAACACAAGCTACTGTAGCAATTCCCTAAAAAATCTCAATTTCCCAAAAAGAACCCAAAAAGGAATCAATAAGAAGCAAATGCAAATAATGGCAGAAATCTGTCAAAACAGACCAGCAGGTAGAAACCGATTTTTTCGAAGACCTTCTATTGCTCAAATAAAAAAGTGTTGAACTAACGAAAGTTATCTAAAATACTGGGAAATTTATTCAGAAAATATCAGCTCAAACCGACTTATAGAGATTCCTCACGAATGTTTACGGTGGAACACACAAATCTATTTCGGAACAGCAACTCCCCAAATCTTACTTCCCTCTCATTAGAGGTCATTCTTGGCACAAAAAGTAAACAAAAAGGATAAGAAGAGGTCATTACTGAAGTAATAACTTCCAAGACTCAAGAATTTTTTTGGGTTATCTCCCAATAAGTACTTTTCTTTAACGCCTTTAAGTTAGGCACAAGAAGCAAGAATCAAGTATTTTCAAATGAAGAAGCATTAACATTAACTCTCTTGCTCCTACCTTTCTTACCTTTCTTATTCTCTTTAGATAATATATGATTGCTTATTGGAGAATCAAAATTCATAATGCCTTTTCCCACATCTATTGTTGCTCCAAGGTGTTTCAGCATGGATCTTCCAAGTGTAATTTGTCCTTTTTCTACACATTCAATAACAAGATAATCAGTAGACACCACTTTTCCTGAGATTTTTGTACACACACCTTCAGCTATTCCAATGGGTAATAGAGTTGCATTATTGGTAAGAGATATTTCTTATCCTCCTTCAAAAAGTCCCCAAAGATTCAAAGACTCATAGATATCTTTAGGCATAAGGCAAAATTCAGACATGATATCACAACGAGCATCAAAAGTTTCACCATTTATAGCAACTTTTATTGTAAAAAACCATTTTAAAGACTCAGAATTTATTGGAACATAATTATGGTGCTCTCTAAGCATGTTATAGCAATCTTTCAAAGCAACTGTACTGGTCTCAAGAGTGTTCAACCTAGCATAAATTTTTATAAAAGCAGGATCATACTTGCTAGGCATACTGTAAATTATAATCAACTTCTTTATGGAATCCAAAGCTTCATCCTCAGTACATCGAAAAATATCTTTCCCAGCTACAGCATCCAAAGCATATCTATAACAAAGAGCAAGGCCACCATAGAAACTATTAATAACCAAGCTAAGACTCATCTTAGGCTCAGTTTTCCTTTGTAAATCAGAGATTTTAGACCAAGCTTCTTTGAAACTCTCTTAACTTTCTTGTTGGAAAGTAAAGATCCTTTCCATAGGTGACACAAGGATTGGACCAAAACCAGACATGGTAGCAACTAGAGCAGGAACTAATTTTTTTTGTGTTTTTTTGAAAGGAGAAAGCGAACCAAACTAAACTAATGTTTCTTGGTGTTTTTGATAAAAGGAGGCAAACTAAACCAAGCAAAATAAACTAAGCAAAACAAAAAATAAGTAAAGATAAATGTTGTGAAGGACTGCCCTTGTGAAGACGTCCTTAGCCTCCCCGGCAACGGCGCCAGAAAAGCTTATTGGCGTGTTATTTACGACTCGTTGGGATACTCTAAGAGCAAGGTGTGATGAGCACAACAAAAAGTTTTCCCTCAGTAAGAAACCGAGGTTATCGAACCAGTAGAAGGAAGGAAAAGACTCCAAGGTGTTGCTAGCAACTTGGAAACCTGCACAACACAAACTCAAAACTTTGCCCCAACGAACAGTGAGGTTATCAATCTCACCGGTTGCTGTAACAAAGGATTAACTATATGGTGTAGAAGGTAATAGTGGTTTGCAGAAAGTAAACAATAACAGTGGAAGATATAACAATGGTAAAGATTGGACCGTGGTCCATAGTTCACTAGAGGTGTTCTCCTTAAGATAAACAAACATGGCATGATGGGTAAATAAATTACAGCAGGGCAATTGACAGAACTGAGCAAGGCATAACAATGCAATACTAGACATTCATGATCCTATGAGATTCGATTGGACAATACAACAAGATACATAGATCGCCATCCAACTGTATCTATGACTAGAAATTCACCTTCAAGTTATCATCCGAACCCCCTCCAATATTAAGTTGCAAGCAACAGATAACTGCTTTAAGCAAAGTGTGTAAGATAAACAATCCACTTGTTCCATGAACAAGAGATCGTTGTTTTCTCCCTAGTGGCAACAACACATCTACAACCTTAGAGATTTCTGTCACTTTCCTTAGATTAAATAGAGGCATGAACCCACCATCTAGCATAAATACCCCCTCTTGGAGTCACTAGCATCTACTCAGCCAAGATAGCTACTAGAAACAGAGAGCATGCAAGATCGCAAACAACACAGACATGATAGAATCAATAAGACAAAACCATTAATCAATCTGACATAGTAATCTCAATATCCATCGGATCCCCGCAAACACAACATGCATGATTACAAATAGATGACCCTGATCATGAACGGAGCCCATAAGATCTAAACATGGTAGCACAAAGGAGGAGATACAACCATCTAGCTACTACATGGACCCGTAGTCCAAGATGGAACTACTCACGCTTCATACTGGAGGCTGGCATGATCAAGAAGAAGGCCTCCGGGATGATCTCCCCTCCGACAGGATGCTGGGAAGAGCTTCAGATCCCCCCGATTTAGGGACGATGGTGGCGGCGGCTACAGACGGTTTCGTGGAATATTGATCGGGTACTTAGTGTTTCTGCATCGGGGGGTCTTTATAGGCGAAGAGGCGAGGCAGGGGCGGCCAGGATGGTCACACCCCCTAGGCGCAGCTAACCCTAGCCTGCGCCGCCAGGGGGTGTGGCCCCCTGGTGCCTCCCCTCCATCTGATACTCTGGCTCCGTGTTTCCCATAGTAAAATATTGACTTTGGCTTTTATCCCGTCCAATTTCGAGAATATTGATTTTCTGCCTTTCTGGAACCAAAAACAGAAGAAAACAGGCAACTGAGACTGTGGCATCTTGTTAATAGGTTAGTGCCAGAAAACATATAAAAACACCTCAAAGTGTAGACAAAGCAAAGCAAAGTAGATACTAAACAAGCATGGAACATCAAAAAATATAGATATGTTTCCGGCGTATCAATTGTTCCTCGCCAAGGTCACTGAGGGATTTTGGGGATATCGTGTTCAACCTCTGCGTTTGATTTCATCCTACTTCGCAAGATACCCTGTCGGGACAATCTCTGACAACACCCATATTTTTCTATGACCATTTGAGTTCATAAGGAGCGCTTTGAAGTCTACTGGCTATTAACATCATGGGGCATATTCTCGTTTCATGGTGCTGGTAGAGAATGTTATGGAGACCAAGATATGATGATTGACAATGGTGGTTCGAGTCTGTGTGGTGATGAGAAATTGGCTTGAGGATTCATGACTTGAAGCAGCAGCATGCAAGTGGGAGCGACTGTGCAGGAGAAGTTTATATATAGTCCTATCTTTCATAGTGAAAACCTAAGGTCTGCTCTTAATTGGTTGTGCCTGGTAATAACCCTATCGAAGACATTCTTTTAAGAGCGCAAACTTTTTCCAGAGTGAAAACCTATGATCTATGACCAGGACGACGACGGGGCTTGTGCACTGTTCCCTTCTTGGAGGTGTCGCTTTTGAAGAAGATGGATTTCTGGTGGTGTTTGGTTCATTGCTGCAAGAAATAGAATAGCAGAGAGGGACTTTTCTTTTTTGTAATTCTTTTTTCGTTTTTGGTTGTGTGCATCCATATTGCTGATAGCAGACGACGAGGTAGTCCAACATTGTTGGATGATGGATTGATGATATGAAGCTTGCTAGCACATCACAAGTTGTGTTTATGATCGCTACAAATTGGATCAAGAAAAGCATGTGAAGATCATGGCCTGCCGGTTCATGCGTCAGTGGCGATTAATATCTAGAGATCGGACGGCTGGCTCTAGAACTTTAAATCTAGTCAAAAAGATTAACCTTCTTGGATTTGTTTGAAAGATCGAAATCGACGACGCCCTCCTTTGTCGGGATGGGTTCCGGATAGCTTCAGATCTGATCTTCAATGAGAGAAACAACTCATGAAAGTAGTAATTTCTATATTGGCGAGAAAGCAAAATCATCTAAAAAATATTGGACAGGAAGAAACACTCCATCCTTTATTATTAGGTATAGAGTATAAATATATATACTCCATTTATCGGAAAAAACGACAACAAAATCAAGATATGATCCTACAGCTAACCAGTCAGCTTGCACGTTGCCATCACTCCATGATCATGCTACTCCCTCCGACCCAATTTAGTTGACTTGGATTTGTATTAGATTTATCTGTATCTTAATAAATTTAAGTTAACTAATTTGGATCGGAGAGAGTACTAAATTTAAATGTGTAGGCTTGTTTAAGCAACAGAATAGTTGACATTGGTAAAAATAAGAAGAAATCCCGTAGTTTTGGCTCGAAGTAAACCTAGTAAATTAATTTACTTGCTCCTATATATATGGAAAATGATACCAATCCCCCGGGGGATCGGACGATGCCATCCTCCGGGTCCAGCGTGACCCCGCGTGTCAAAAGAAGAAGAGAGAATCGTGTGGGGGTCCCACCACGACCCCCTTCCTTCTGATCCTCAGGATCCCCTTCCTTCTTATCCTCTCTCCACCGTGCAGACCACCTAATTAATCTTCTCCGACTGCCTCGCCGCTGACCCGATCGGCTGGCTCCACGCCTCCCCATCCACCACTTCACCACGACTGCCTACCCCATCCATGTTTTCCTAGCCTCCTCTACCAGCAAGCCACCATGGATTAACTGATGCGTGCCATGACGCCAAGCACCTCCTCTCCTCTGTCGCCGCCGGTGTCGTGCACCTCTTCCTCTCTACCGTTGCCGGTCTCGCGCACCTCCTCGTCCCTTTCTCCCTCTATTTTACTCGCCGGTGACCACAAAAGCATGAGCTGTGGCCAAAATCGAGCTCCTCCATGGGTGTCCATGGCTGCCGGATGTCGGAGCTACTCCTCGGCCCGATGCTTGCTACAAGAGGCGGTGGTGCTTGCTACAGCAGCGACAGTGCTTGCTACATGTGGCGGTCGCGCTGTCGCTGCTTGCTACGTGCGGCATGGCTTCTTGCTACATGTGGCGACCACGCTTGCTACACGCGGCGGCGTCGCTTGCTACGGCGTTGCGGCGCAGCGGCGCTTGCTACAAGAGGCCGTGGCGCTGCTACCATAGACAACGGCGGCGCTGCTACACACGATGCTAACGAAGGCGGCGGAGCTGCTCCAAGAGGCCAGCTGAGCCGCTCCCTAGGGCACTGTTAGCGTCGCTTGCTACATGCGGCGTGGCTGCTTGCTACCGGCGGCGGCAGTGCTTGCTACGTGTGGCAGCCGCACTTGCTACACGCGGCGTCGTTGCTTGCTACATGCGGCCGGTGGCGATGCGACGTGCTGGACAACGTTTCTTGCTACGTGCGGCGTCGATTCTTGCTATGTGTGGCGGCCGCGCTTGCTACGTGCGGCCGATGGCGATGTGACGTGTTGGACGGCGTTGCTTGCTACGTGCGCCGGCGGCGCTTGCTATAGGAGACAGTGGTGCTGCTACCACAGCCGACGGCGGCGTTGGTACGCACGATGCTACCTAAGGCGGGGGAGCTGCTCCAAGAGGCCTTCTGAGCCGTTTCCTAGGGCGATCGTCGGTGCTACCAAGGACATGCGGCGCTACTGAAACCGGTGGCCACCGGTGCTACCACTCGCGTCCGGCGAATTTGTGGAGACTGGTCCTCCGGTCAGCAGTTGTGCCCACCGAGGAGCGCATGGTGGGTGAAGAAAAACGCATGGAAAGGAGCGGGGCGCTGTTGGACTTTCTCGCTTTTTAGGAGTTTTTCCCATGTAGGATACCTGGGACGGACACGTGTCAAACGCTGGATCCGGGGGATCGGAAGTTTTAATCCTCGGGTGACGCGTAGTACTCCCGTATATATATTCAACCTATATTCTGAAGGCTGGTTTGCAGTGCCACAACCAAAAAGGAAAGTATCTTCATATGGAAACTGCCTCTTCAATGCTCAAAACAGTGCCACTCGCTGTTACGGCCTTGGCCATAGTCATCCACCTCCTGACCAAAGCCAAGAAACCATCTCCGGCGAACTTGCCCAATGGCTCCCTGGGTCTGCCGGTGATTGGCCAGACCCTCGGCGTGCCGGGAGCAGTATACGCTGAGACCCTCGACCGGTGGATATGGAACCGGATACATAGGTAGGTACAGGCCGGTTTCCAAGGTATCGGTGTTGTGCATGCCGATTGTTTTGCTGGCGGGCCCGGCGGCCAACAAGTTGATGTTTTTTAGGAATATAAGCTGTGCTTTAGGACGCCGCGGTGAGGTGTTAAGTGTGGGATCCCACCAAAATTCCACTTCTATTCATTTGTCATAATCTAGTGTAATTTTTTGCTTAAAATTTAAACTAGATTTTGACAAATAAACTAAAAATAGGATTTTGGTGAGATCTCACTTGACACCCTACGCCGCCGTACTTCCAGCGTATTTTCGAAGAGAAGAGCATCCTAAACCAAGGTGAGGCAACATCTACACGAGCACTACTGGCACGGCCGCAGCACCGTGCCGGTGCTGCAACTCACGGGCCCGCTGGCGTTCGACATCATCGCCTCGCTACTATTCGGTCTTGAGACGGGCGCCATGCGGGCAGCCCTCGCCCAAGACTTGGCGCTTATGGCTGCAGGCATTTTTGCTGTCCCGGTGAACCTGCCGTTTACCAAGTACGACCGGAGCCTCAAGGTAAGCCGAAGGGCTCGACGGCTACTCCATGGGATCACGCTTGACAAGAAGGCTAAGCTGGGGCAGGGCAAGGCCTCGCCCAACGGTGAGCTCATCTCCGCCTGCTCAGCGTGACGGACGACCATGGCGAACAGATGCTGACAGATGAGGAGATCGTCGACAACGGCATTTTCGCCATGGCTGCCGGCTATGACACCTTGTCCATACTCATGGCGTTCATGGTCCGGAACCTCGCTAACTATCCGGCCATCCTCGCCACTATGGTCCAAGGTACTATAAGTGCCCAGATCGATGGATGAGGAAATCGTACGACCATTTCTCGTGTATATATGCTACTACTAAACTCAACTCTTCGGCTGTTATCACGACACTTTTCCGATCAGATATTTGGGTATTTTGGTACACTACCGAAGGCTTACAAATACAGAGTGGAAAATTGTCAAGGAAAGATTACAGATACGTTTGAGTAGTTGGAAAGACAAACTTCTCTCTATAGGGGGAAGATGGATACTCATCAACTCAATCCTTAGTAATATGGTTTTGTATATGCTTTCTTTTTTTCAACTACTAAAAGGTGTCTTAAAAAGGTTGGATTACTTCCGATCAAGATTATTTTGGCAGGGAGATAATGAGAAAAAGAAGTATAGGCTGGCTAAATGGAGTGTTTTGTGTAGACCCAAAGAACAGGGTGGGCTCGGTATTCATGATCTATAGGTTAAGAATACAACCCTCCTTAGTAAATGACTCTACAAGTTATTAAATAAGGAAGGGATTTGCCAAACTATTATTAAGAGAAAGTATATTGGTTCAAAGGCTTTGTCCCAAATGGTTTGGAAACATGGTGACTCTCACTTTTGGGCTGGCCTGATGGCGTAAAAAAACATTTTTTACGCTTTGGGACTTTCTCTATTAATAATGGGACGCATATAAGGTTCTGAGAGGATAAATGGCTAGATAATGCTACCCTTCGAGAACAATATCCTTCGTTATATTCCATTGTCCGTTATAAGGAGGAAACGGTTGCCACGGTGATCGAATCATTCCCACCAAATATAACGTCCAGAAGGGATTTAATTGGTTCTAGACTTGACTCTTGAATCATGTTGCTACAGCGTCTGGCACATGTACAATTGTCGGAAGAGCCAGATGAATTTCGTTGGAACCTAACTAAGAACGGGTCCTTTTCTATTAGCTCTTTGTATAATGCTTTAATCCAGCCAGCTATTCCAGTCGTAGATAATATGATGATCTGGAAGATGAAGATACCACTTAGAAACAAAATCTTTGTTTGGTATCTTCGTCGTGGGATTATCCTTATAAAAGATAACCTTATTAAGCAAAATTGGCATGGAAATCCTGGGTGTGTGTTTTCTGTCAAACACCTATTTTTCCAATGTAGTTTTGTCCGATCTATATGGTCAATCACCCAAGCAGCTTCAGGCTTGTATCCACCACGTAGTATTGCCAATATTTTTGGGAATTGGTTACATGGTATTGATAACAAGTACAAAAATCTTCTTAGAGTCAGAGCGATAGCCATTATATGGTCGCTATGGCTATGTAGAAATAATAAGGTTTTTAATGATATAAACTGTTCTGTTCTGCAGATTCTTTACAGGTGTACTCATATCCTTCGGGCTTGGTCGACTTTGGATCGTGCGGAATATCGCGATCTCTTCATAGAGGTGTGTACGAGGCTGGAGGATACGGCACGAGATCTTTTTACGGATGGCAGCATAATCTTCGGATAGACTTGCCCTATACATCCTAGGCGCTATTGCATTTGCTCAGCTTCATATGTAATTCGCCTGTATCTTTTCTTTTATGTTGGACCGTGTGGATTGATGACGGCTGTGTGCATCTAGTTATGCAGAGGCCGGGTGTAATTTACTTTCTAAATAATAAAAGCGTCCTTTATCGAAAAAAATGCTACTACTAAACCACGTACAGAATAAAACTGACAAGAGCGTGTATATATGTTGTGTGCTAATTTCGTGACACACACACACAGAGCATGAAGATATTGCAAGGAACAAGGCTGACGGAGAGGCTCTGACTTGGGAAGACCTGTCAAAGATGAAGTTCACATGGCAAGTCGCGCAGGAGACACTTCGCCTCGACCCTCCAGTCTTCGGCAACCTCAGAACAGCACTCGAGGACATCGAGTTTGACGGCTACTTCATCCCAAAAGGCTGGCAGGTCCTTGATAATTTTTCACTATTTGCCCAGTTAGCATAATTTTTCACTACTATACTAGTTTTTTGGTTGTCCTGAAAAAGGAGGAAACATCAATTAAAACTCGTATTTGCGTGTTCAGGTGTTTTGGGCGGCAAACGTCACACACATGGACCCGAGCATCTTCCATGAGCCGGCTAAGTTTGACCCCTCCCGGTTCGGGAGCAAATCATCTGCGACACCACCATGCTCCTTCGTCCCATTCGGCGGCGGCCTCAGAAAATGTCCTGGGATGGAGTTTGCCAAGATCGAAATGTTGGTGACCATGCACTACTTGGTTAGACTAAGTTCACATGGAAGCTCTGTCGCCAGGAGAACACTTTCTTAAGGGCGGTCCTCTACCCGTCGCCGTTGCATGGTCTACAGATACAACTGGAGCACAAGACCCCTGTTTCAATGCGACCACAGTAAAAATATCGGTGTCAATTTAGGGTCTGAAAACAAATAAGGAACTACTTATCATAAAAGTTATGTCGTCATCTCCTTTATGTAATATACCATGTTTGAATTTTAGCATGGGTGTCATGTCACCTCTTTCACTTTGAAATTTTCTAGTAAGTACTACGAGCGCCCCCCTCCCTCTCTCCTCGCTCCTCCCGACAACAACCCCAAGATAACCACCAAGTCTCACAAAGAAGTCGTAACACTGAGCTCGTCCCGCAAGATGCATGTCTCAGCTTTCCGATATCCGAAACATGGCTACACGACAAAGTTGACACTCATGTGCCAAGAGCACCCGAAGGGCCTCCTCAAAACGACTACCTTAGCTGGTTGTCTCCTCGAATTAGCAATGAATTCAGAGATACTCAGCCTAGTACCGCAGCGCTCTCGAGTGCTACGGTGGCGATAACAAAAAAAAAAATTCTTGCTCAGTGCCAAAGGCAAGCCACGACATAGCTCCGGTGGCTACTATTCCGAGACATGTTCTTGTCCAGCCAGTCCACCTGGTGTGGGCGGATCACCCCTTTCAACCAGACACTACCGTAAAACTACTACTAACAAATGCAAGGGGATCATCTTTTTAGTGCCAAATATGTTGAGTATTTTCTTTTATTTTACACAATGCTTTATAAAATTGTATGATTGGAGATGTGTAACTTATGTTGTGTGTTGTATATTAACATACAATTATGTTACTGTTTTTTTTAATGGAAAATGTCTTAAGAAAAACTAATGATATTATTTTTTCTCAGTAATACTTTATGTCAAGTTGACATGTGAGGACACCAACGAACTAAGATGTAATCTGCAAGACCGTTAGATCAACTAACCATACAGCAGTACGGTTAATGAGGAACTTTGGAGATGCCAGCAATTCTGGCCGAATTCACTAGATCTTTGGCTTCTGCAACAAGATTCCCAAGCTCAGATAAATCTCGGTCACTTGTACTCAACATTCGGAGAACCACCTGACTGTCTGTTTCAGCTAGGATTGGCGCATCACATCACTTACTAGCCAGAGAAACGCCCTCCATGAGTGCTCTTAATCAGCCTCCAGCGCAGAGCCACACCGAGTTAGAACTCGGCATGACGACAGAACTATGGATCCATCATAACGTCGAAAAACCATACCAGCACTAGTCAACCCATCATGCACGATAAAAGAACCATCCACATTGAGCCTGACATGTCCCTCAGGTGGCCGAGTCCAAGAACTTGTAATTGCCAATGGTTCAGTTGTAGTTTCAGTGGGACACACATGTTGTTTACCTTTCAGAATCATCTCCGTAGGGAGATTCCTAGCATGGACATATAGCTGCACAAAAACCACCTCTGCCCCTCTCAATGGATGCCATCGGTTTATTGTTAGTAATTTCATTTTGGACATACCAAATCCTCTAGATTATCATCAAGGTTTTGTCAAACATCTCCTTGGACAGTGGCAGCAGGGCTTCATTTCGGAGCATTGATCGATGTCACGCTGTCTCGTTCATGAGCTGACATAGCCAAAGCAAACTTATAAGCGTTCAGATGCAGATTTTTCCTTTTCATATTAGGTTTTCTTGGATACGAATGTCGAATTAATAGTTGAAGATATATGGAATTTGGACTGGGTGGTAAGTATTCATACCAGTTTACACTCCCTTGGGAACGATCGTTCTCTAGCATCACCTGACCACCACCATTTAGAGCCTAGGAAGACAACTAAAGATCTATTATATACTAAAAGCAAGATAAAGGTATTTTTCGAGGCATTAGGTTAATCCACAACACATAAATTATTTAAACTATTAGATACTATATAATTTATGGTTATGATTTAATTAGAGTTCTATATTGTGTAACAGATTAGACGAGACAGGAGGGTCACCGGCCGTGTAAGTCTTGAAGTCAAGTTAATAAGAAGCCATATCGAGCCAATACCAAGAAAAAAAGCTCATGCCCGAGGTATCCTTTCACGGTTGTATGAAAGGGCAAAGGTATTTAAAAAAATGGCTGCTGCTACCACGGTTCTTTGGTAGGAGCTTCTCCCGCGTATCTTCAATCTTTAAAAAATGAGATCAATATAAATATATGAGTTAAGTATATATATATATATATATATATATATATATATATATATATATCAAATCATCATAAAAAAATTATGAATAAAACTCAACATAATTGATGGTAATAAAGAAGGAGATCAATACTTGAAGGTGTCTTGTATCTCTGTGCCCACTCACAGGTCATCGTGTGAATAAACTTGCAAACGTAGTATGCACATAAATTTATCCCCTCTGGCTGCCTCAAGAACTTTACGAGAATAAAATTTAATTAAATAATAGTCAATCATGATAATGGTATTGAAACTAGAATTAAATAGATCCAAAGACCTAGGTAGTACTACTTACCTGGATCTGTTTAAAATCGCAGCTCCTCTTTCCATTCACCGGCAACCTGTTTGATGAACCATTTCCAACACCTGCCCAACAAAGAAAATGATAAAGGAGTTATTAATTACTTGATACTAGAAAATAAACGAAAGAGGCCGATATAGTGTGATAATGATTGAAATTAACCTCTGAGGCATTTTGACCACGCTGTTGTACTCCTTGGGATTTTTATTTAATGAGTCCATGACATCAACTTTTCCAGCGTCAACTTGAATGATTAGCAGAATCCAGTGGAAACTGCACATGTTTATATACGTGAGCATGCATAACTCATCAATTACACTTAACATCGAGTAAGAAAAATAGAATGTGTACAAGACAGAAACACTGACTTGAAGTTGTAAGAAAATAGTATTTTCGTTCTGGTATTTTGTTCTTTAGAAACTTTATAAATTTAGCCTATGTGTCCTTGGCGTGCTTTTGTATCGTAACACAATTAATGATATATGGGTCAATGAACCCAATGTTATAGATTTGTGTCCTTTTGCATTCGAGAATCTTCATTCTGCATAATAGCATACAAAATAATATAGTGAGGATAATTAAAGGCAATGAACTAATTGAGCAAAAGACTTAAATTATAGAAATAAATCACTTATAGACAATAGCAACTGACGATAGATTTGTTGAGGACGTCTTGATTGTATAACTGAAAATGTTCTTCAAGCATAATACATATCTGGTCATCACAGTAGTACTGCTCTTTCTTAACTGTCACCTTGAGCATGATTCACCCTTCCTTTGAGGCTTGTATGTACCACTCATGCAATCTTCGCATTTGTGTTGGTAGATGCCGGAACTAGATGTTGCCCAGGGACATATTTCTATGCTATATCAGCCTTCGGGATGTCTGCGTTGCCTAACATTTGAGCAACACTCAGACCAAGGTTGCTAGCAATGTCATCGTATAAATCCTTATCGGCCAACACCTTGAGTGGGGGGATCGATTGTTTTTCCTGTTCTCCGAGCTGTGGAACTTTTTTCCCGCTTGCACTACTTCTCATCTACTGCATTTGTTTGTTAAATGACTTCCTAATACAATAGTGATAGTGTGATGGCATATTAGCCAGATATGATGATGGTCGCTCAAGCATGTCCACAAAGTGTTGCACGATTTCCGTAGGTATTTTTTCCTTTGGCTGGGGTTGTACCCATGAAAAATGGCTCTTCATTTCGGCATCCACGACCATTTTGCATTCATCATCAATCATTTCATAAGCTAACTTGGCAGGAGCCTTCTTGGCTTCTTCGTTCTATCTGCTTTCTTCCAAGTAGTACTAGTCGACAGAGAGGTGGTCTTCCGCATTTGCACCTGGGACTTAGTGGGCGGAGTCGGCTGACGCGCTAGAGATCGAGATGGACTCACGCTATGGTCCCTCTCGAGGATGTGTGGAGATAGAGGTGGATAGCTACTCGAAGGAGTCGGTGGCCTTAGCACCAAGTCTGGAAACACGATGTTTTCCTTTTTTTTTTCATAGAATGGTACCATGCTTGACTGCTCCCAGTGTCGTCTCTACTTCACCTGCACGGATGTCAAGCTCCAATGACTCATATCCCTTCAGAACTTCATCCACCCCGACACGAGCATAGCCAAAAGTAATCTGACTGCCATGAAAACTTGCTCCAAGTCTAGAAGGTAAAGTAGCACCGATCACCACCTTCATGGACATGTTCTTCATTGACTAATATAGCTCACAATTTTTCCTCTCCGTTATATCATCCACGGGGTAGCCAGCCATCAGTACATCATCCATCAGTGCTTCATCAGCCCAGACCCCCATGGAAGATGATGTCTACGCACTTCTATTCTTGTAGACAGTTGTTGGGCCTCCAAGTGCAGAGGTTTGTAGAACAACAGCAAGTTTCCCTTAAGTGGATTATCCAAGGTTTATCGAACTTGGGGAGGAAGTGGTCAAAGGTATCCCTCTTAAGCAACCCTGCAATCAAGATACAAGAAGTATCTTGTGTCCCCAACACACCCAATACACTTGTCAGGTGTATAGGTGCACTAGTTCGGCGAAGAGATAGTGAAATACAAGTGGTAACGATGCTAGAAAATAGATTGACGGTGAGAAAAAGACTAAAGGCACAAAGATGGAAGCAAGCAAACATGCAATAGATCTAGATGAAAATGGTGTTTCAATGTTTAGAAACAAGACCTGGGGATCATACTTTCACTAGCGAACACTCCCTCATATAAAAATATTCTCTTCATGATACTACTCTTAACTAATCTCCGGTTGGACACTCTAATCCATGGTAGGGCTATAACAACACTCCTCAAAGTCCGCCTTTCCCAATCTAGATAACCCCACACTGTCACCTTGAGCACTAGATGGTTCCAACAAACACCACAATTTCATAAAGACATCCAACTTCAAATATAACTCATAACAAATATATATGTAGTCTAGCTTAAGTGACACACACAGCGTGCACGCTGTCACTTTCACACACATGGGGAAAAGCATAGATCTATTAAACCACAATGAGTATTTATGTAGACTCAAGCCTAAGTGCCACCATGGCGTGCACACTGTCACTTTCACACACATGGGGAGAGCAAAAATCTATTGAAGAACTTGAGTAGCAAGGTAGATCTACTTGATTACAAAGCTCATGACCATAATATGATCATGCATAGAGAGAGATGAACACATAGGTACCGGTAGAGCCCTTAGCCTCGAGGAAGAACTACTCCCTCCTCATCATGGGAATCATCAACGGCGATGGAGATGGTGATGGAGATCGATAGAGATGGCTCCGGGGGCACTTCCCTGTCCCGGCAGGGTGCGGAACAGAGACTTTCTATCCCCCGAATCTCTGATGACCCACAAGTACAGGGGGTGTATCATAGTACTTTCGATAAATAGGAGTGTAGATCCCAACGAGGAGAAGAAGGTGCTGAACAGTGGTATATAGCAGGAAATCCCTGTGAATACTTAGCAAATGGATTTTTAGTGGTTTTTTGACGAGACAACAAAACAAAGAGCAAGTAACAGAAGTAACGAACAAACGGAGCAAGTGGCCCAATCCTTTCTTAGCAAAGGACAAGCCGGTGGAAATACTTATAAGGACCAAACGTTCTCGAGGACACATGGGAATTCTGTCAAGTGTTTTCGCTGCAAATAGCTGAGTACTCTCCTTTGGTGTTTGTAAGTGTTGTGTGGGTGAACCTGTGCTAACATACTGCCCTTCCTAGGACTAATACATACTTGTGATTAAACCCCCCTGCAAACATCCGTAACTACAGGAAAGTAATTAAGATATAAATCTAACCACAACCTTAAACTCTGAGATCCTACACTCCCTTGTGCAAAGGTGTCCTAACGAGGGTTCAGGTTTCTGTCACTCCGGTAACCCCACAATTAGTAGCCAAATACACAATGCAATCCCCTAGGCCCATAAATGGTGAAGTGTCATGTAGTCGACGTTCACATGACACCACTAGAAGAATAGCACCACAACTTAAATACTAAAACATTGAATAATAACTCATCACAAATTCACTACTAACAACATGACTTCTCCCATGTCCTCAAGAACTAAACGAACTACTCACAAGACATCATATGGATCAAGATCAAAGATGATATGGTAATGGATAACAATCTGAACATAAATAATAATCCAATGGTTCCACTCATAAGCATCAACTACAATAGTAATCAACACCGGGAAAGTTTCCCCTAACAAACTAAAGCAATATCCAACGTAATTGTTACAGCGGGACGGAGTGGTGATGATAATGCTGGTGGAGATGATGGTGTCGATGATGATGATCCCGATGAAGCCTAGCTTGATGATGGTGTTGATGGCAGCGGTCTCCCCTCTCCGAGAAGGAATTCCCCCGGCAGAAATCTGTCTGCAGGAGAGATCTTTCTCTCTTGGTGTTTTCCGCCTCCCAGAGGCGGCGGAAGTCTATCTGTGGTCGCTCCCCTGGTGTTAGGGTTCCGTAGGGAAGATATAGGCGAAGGGGCGGAGTCGGAGGCCGATCAGGTGGGCCAAACCCATCCTAGGCGCGGGGTCAGGTGGGCCCGCGCCTAGGGGTGTGTGGGCCCCCTGAGCCCCCCTTCGCTCCTCCTTCTGGCTTCCTTCGTCTTTCGGTAAAATAATATGTTTCCATATTTTTTTGGTATTTTTCTGATCTTCGGGAAATTGCACCGAAACGCCGTCTTTTCCATCAGAATCCAGACTCCGGCAGTCCATCCTCCAGGAATCATCCAACATGCATAAACAGATGAAAATCCATAAGTAATACCTCATAATAAGACAAATATCAATGAATAGAGGTAAATTATAATATAGAATGGTGATGCAAATTGGGCGTATCAACTCCCCCAAGCTTAGACTTCGCTTGTCCCCAAGCGAATACTAAGCTCAGTAAACATGTCCACAGGTTTATGGAGTGAAGTGTCGATAAAAAGAATACGAACAAGAAGCATCACACTTACCTTTGCACATCTCATAGAAGAAAGCAACTCACCATTATATAACTTAGCTTGCAACCAAGTACATCATTCGCAATGGAGATACATAAAGATAAATCATAATTGGAATTGGAAAACTTTTTCTTGGTCAGAGAACACCTGATAAACAGTTTCACAAAAGCTTTTTGTAGAAGTTTCAAAACAGGAGCACTCTTTGCTCAAAAAGGTTTTTCACAAGTGAATGCTTTCAAAGTAATACTCAATAGATAAGAGTTTTGTGCAAACAAGGAAGATAAAGAACACGATTGAATAAATCACCATATGAACAACTCAAAAGCTTGCTGGAGATAGAGAGGAAGTGGGTTTACTGACTCAATTGGTAACTGGAGAAAGGTCCCTTTATAGAGGGTAGCAGGGATTACAAGTCATAAAGAGCTTTCAAAAGATTATGATACTTACTAGCTTTGAGCCCTCATTGCCCCTATCATAAGCATCTTGAGATGATTAAGGTTAAAGTGAACAAAGATGGAGTATATGCTTGACGAAATATAAGTTGACAATCTCATGTCCCTTGAATATGAGGGCCACTCCTCATGCATACTCAACTTTGGGTCCAGGTAAGTTCTTGTCATTGTAAGTATTTGCAAATCATTGAGAACCGCCAACGGGGTACCCCTTGCACATGTTACAGGAGCTTTCCCATAACCAAAATGACAAGGCAAGCAGACAATGAGCATCTCAGCAATCTTTTTATTTACTATGCATATAGCTTTTTATTAAGGATGCTTCATAGATGACTCACTACGGTGATGCTGCAAGTTTCCACCATGATTAAGCATGGCTTAGGCTAGCGGCCCAGGCGTTTCTCTAACATAGAATAAAAACTCCATGGACTTACAAGTACCCTCTTTATTTCACACTGTTGACATCCATAGACAAAAGAACACGATATCAACTATGTACGACAAGGTACAAGTGCAATGTTGAAAACGTTCCCCTTGACAACACGGTTCTGCTAATCCCAATGTATAGATGCAAGCATATACAACTTCGATGTCCACAATGGTTCAAGTTTATTAGGGGAAGTAAATAAGTGTGCCATCAAGTTCGTGAGAGCTTTACTAACTAGTTTTCACATAACAAAATACTTTTTAATTCGAAAGGTAGATGAAGCTTGAGAATTTGCTAGGAATAGCAATAGCTATTAGGTAGATATGGTGGACACAAGTGGCAAAAGTTTTTGGTTCAAAGTGTTTTGGAAACATGATAAGTATGCCTTCTCAAAACAGGTTTTTGGCTAGAAAGGCTGTGTAGCAAGCAAGAGAGTTGAAAGAATCAAGCAAACATACAAATAATAAAGCCAAATATGCAATCTTCCTTGAAGACACAAAAGAATCTTAAATAGAGAATACTAATCTTATGAGCCAACAAGAAAGAAAACAAATGATACCAAATACCTGTAAGCTTTTTCTTTCTTTCTTTTCTTTCAAACTAATGCCATTGACCAGAACTCGGTTTGCCAAAACCAATTTAGATCCACTTGATGATCCCAAAGTGGTGCCAATACTCAACAATAAGATCCATCATATAATAGAGATTGCAAACTAAAAATAAGAAGTGCAAAAAGTAAAGATGAGACTTCTCATTAATATTCCAATAAAGGCACTCACACCAAGGGATACTTAGATAATCAACTAAAGGAGAGATACTTCCACATGCAAACCAAACTATAAGATAACTTCTCTACCACAGATATGAATCCACTAAAAATGTAAAATATGAAAGATAATGGTGGTGATACCGCGGCACTCCCCCAAGCTTGGAACAAGCCAAGGGGATGCCAAACCTGATGACAATTCACTAGTTCTGTGGTGGTGTTCTTCCAACTCTATCTCCACGGGCTTCTTGCCTTTGTCGTTGGCGGAGGCCATGGTGCTCTAAATTTGAGAAGATTTCCTGACAGAAACAGATTGAAACGAAAACACGACGAGAACATGATGCACGAACCTCGGGGGATCCGGGGGGTTATATATTACGAAGAATCAATACATAAGGAAGGTTTTGACACGGAAACGAAGCAGAGACGGAGTCTAGGGGTGGAACACCCCCCTCAGGCGCGGCCAGGTTGGGCCCGCGCCTGGGGTGGGTTTGTCCACCCCAGGCTCCGTTTCCTATTCAGTTTCGTCTCGTAACTTCCCTTATGTATTAAAAATATCAAAAATATAAAAAGATTGGAGATTTGCAAACCTTCTGTTTCCACCATTTTTACCTATTCATAGACGAACTCTGCAGATTCTGGTGTTTGGTTCTTGATAAATTCTTATGGAGTCACCATTTGAATGACATCGACTTCTTCATTGTAAGAATCTCCAGAAATATAATGTTTTAGTCTTTGACCATTAACCACATGTGTTGTGTCATCCTTCAGAGAAGAGATTTTGATGGCACCTGAACGGTACACTTCCTTGATAACAAAAGGTCCTTCCCATTTGGAGAGTAATTTCCCTACAAAAAATCTAAGACGAGACCTATACAAAAGAACTTCCGCACCAACATGGAACTCCGTTTTGAGAATTCTCCTATCATGCCATCTTTTTACTTTTTCCTTAAAGAGCCTAGCATTTGCGTAAGCTTCCCCTCTCCACTCATCTAGATTACTTAAATCGAGCAGTCTTTTCTCACCAGCAAGCCTAAAATCTCTATTCAACTCTTTCACTGCCCAATAAGATTTGTGTTCTAATTCTAAAGGCAAGTGACAAGCTTTCCCATAGACCATTTTGGAAGGAGACATCCCCATAGGATTTTTATAAGGAGTTCTATAAGCCCACAAAGCGTCATTCAACTTTTTAGCCCAATTTTTTCTAGACCTATTAACAATCTTCTACAAGATAGATTTAATTTCTCTATTGGAAAGTTCTACTTGCCCACTAGTCTGGGGGTGATAAGCTGAAGCTATTCTGTGGTTTACATCATACTTAGCGAGAGTTTTTCTAAAACCCCCATGAATAAAATGGGATCCTCCATCAGTCATGAGATATCTAGGTACACCGAACCTAGGAAAAATGACATCTTTGAGCATTTTCAAAGAGGTCTTACCATCAGCACTGCTCGTAGGTATGGCTTCTACCCACTTTGTAACATAGTCAACAACAACAAGAATATGATTATACCCGTTTGAAGGAGGAAAATGCCCCATAAAGTCAAATCCCCAACAATCAAAAGGTTCAATAACAAGAGAATAATTCATAGGCATTTCATTGCGTCTAGAGATGTTACCTACGTGTTGGCATTCATCACAGGATAAGATAAACTTCCTTGCATCTTTAAAAAGAGTAGGCCAATAAAATCTAGATTGTAAAACCTTCCGTGCAGTCCTATCCCCAGCATGATGTCCTCCATACGCACTGCCATGACATTTCCTCAATATCTCTTGTTGTTCAAATTCTGGAACACATCTTCTCATAATGCCATCTACTCCTTCCTTATATAGGTGTGGGTCATCCCAAAAGTAATGCGTTAGATCATAGAATAATTTACTTCTTTGTTGGGCTGTAGGTTGGAGGCAAATACTTGGAAACAATAAAGTTAGCATAATCAGCATACCAAGGATTCTCATGTGGACTTGCCCTTATTACAGCTAACTGCTCATTTGGAAAATCATCATTAACAGGCAAAGGTTCAAAAGAAATGTTTTCCAAACGAGATAAATTATCAGCAATAGGATTATCAGCACCTTTCCTATCCACAATATGCAGATCAAACTCTTGCAAAAGCAACACCCACCTTATAAGACTAGGCTTAGCATCCTTCTTTGTCATTAGGTACTTAATAGCTGCATGGTCAGTATGAATAGTAACCTTAGAATCAACAATATAAGGTCTAAACTTATCACAAGCAAAGATTACAGCTAAGAACTCTTTTTCAGTAGTAGCATAATTCTTTTGAGCGGCATCTAGAGTCTTGCTAGCATAATGAATAACATTCAGCTTCTTGTCAACACGTTGTCCAAGGAAAGCACCCATAGCAAAGTCACTAGCATCACACATGATTTCAAAAGGTAAACTCCAATCAGGTGGTTGGACTATAGGAGCAGTTGTTAAAGCTTTCTTCAAAGTTTCAAAAGCTTCCTTACAATCATCATAAAAAACAAAAGGTACATCTTTTTGAAGAAGATTAGTAAGGGGCTTTGAAAGTTTGGAGAAATCTTTAATAAATATCCTATAGAAACCATCATGACCAAGGATACTACGAATACCTTTAATATCCCTAGGACAAGGCATCTTCTCGATTGCTTCAATTTTGGCTCTGTCAACTTCAATGCCTCTTTCAGAGATCTTATGTCCAAGAACAATTCCCTCATTAACCATGAAATGACATTTCTCCCAGTTAAGAACAAGGTTGGTTTCTTCACATCTCTGCAAAACTTTATCAAGGTTGTGCAAACAGTTATCAAAAGAAGTTCCATAGACGAAAAAATCGTCCGTGAAAACCTTCACAATTTCTTCACAAAAACCATGAAAGATAGCAGACATACATCTCTGAAAAGTAGCAGGAGCATTACATAAACCAAAAGGCATACACCTATAAGCATCAGTACCATAAGGACAAGTGAAAGTGGTTTTCTCCTGGTCCTGTGCTTTCACAGCGATTTGAGGAAAC
This sequence comes from Avena insularis, assembly GCA_023614405.1. Lineage (NCBI taxonomy): Eukaryota > Viridiplantae > Streptophyta > Magnoliopsida > Poales > Poaceae > Avena > Avena insularis. Next base: position 37,766,315 of record CM042684.1, on the reverse strand, counting down.
CCAGAATAACCATCAAGAAAACAAAAGTGAGTCTTTTTAGACAGCCTCTCAAGCATTTGATCAATAAAGGGCAAAGGATAATGATCTTTCTTAGTAACTTTATTAATCTTTCTAAAATCAATGCACATTTTATACCCAACCACTACTCTCTGGGGTATAAGCTCATTATCCTCATTAGCCACAACATTAATTCCTCCTTTCTTGGGAACACAATGAACATGGCTAACCCATTGACTATCAGCAATAGGATAAATAATACCACCATCAAGGAGTTTTAATACCTCATTTCTTACCACTTCCTTCATTTTAGGATTTAGATGGCGCTGGTGCTCAACAACTAGTTTTGCATCAGGCTCAATATTAATAGCATGCTAACATATAGTAGGAGAAATTCCTTTTAAATCATCTAGAGTATATCCCATAGCTCCTCGGTGCTTCTTAAATACCTCTAATAGCCTTTCTTCTTCCTTTCCTGAAAGTTTAGAACTAATAATAACAGGATATATCTTCTTATCATCAAGATAAACATATTTAAGATCATCAGGTAAAGGTTTTAGTTCGAAAATAGGATCCCCTTTGGGTGGTAGTGTGGTACCCAAATCTTCCACAGGTAAATTATGCTCAAGTAACTCAGGCTGACGAAGGAAAACCTCATCAATCTCATTTCTTTCCTTCATAAAGGCATCACTTTCATGATCTTCCATGAACTGCTGCAAAGCATTGTTAGGAGCAAGAGAAATAGCAGATAGTTGTTCAACCCCGAAATCCTCATCAGGTAATTCATTTTCATAAGGAGTTTTGGCAAATTTGGAAAAATTAAACTCATAAGATTCTCCAGCAAACTTAGTCAAAACTTTTTCCTTCCTACAATCTATGATAGCCCCACAAGTATTAAGGAAGTGTCTACCAAAGATGATAGGATATGTTTTACTAGCTTCTTTACCAAGTACTAGAAAATCAGCAGGATATTTAATCTTACCACAAAGGACCTCCACATCTCTTACAATGCCAATGGGGAAAACTTGCTCTCTATTATCAAGGTGAATAACCACATCAATGTCCTCAAGCTCACAAGGACCAATCTCATGCATAATTTCCTTGTAAAGCTCATAAGGAATAGCACTAGAACTAGCACCAATATCACATAAACCATAGTAGTTATGACTACCAATTTTAACAGAAAGCACAGGAACACTAGCTTTTCTAACCTTCTTAGGATGAGAAATAACATTAGTGGAGTCTTCACAAAAGACAATATGCTCATCCTCTATGTTTCTAGTGACAAGATCCTTCACAATAGCTACCACATGCTCGATATCAATAAGCTCATCGGACCCGACAGTTTTCTTTGCGCTTTTGCTAATCACATTGGACATAATAGAGTGTTCCATTACCTTGGAGGGAAAAGGGATCTTCTCAACATAAGGTTCATGCAAAATAGGATCAATAGTACAAACCTCTATACTGGCAGGAATGTGGGTAACAATGTCTTTATAAGGAGCATGGTACTTGTCCCACTCTTTCTTAGGAATCTCAATATAAGAGGAAAAAGCATTAAAACATTTTGCAAGGACTTGAGGATCAAGGCCAAAGTTATTGCGAATATCATGGAAGTTATCAGTACCCATAAAAGATTTAATGCATTCATAATAATAGTTTATACCTTACTTTCTTCCTTTGTCATTCTCCCAAGCCTCAGTATTATCTTGAATACGGTCTAAGAGATCCCATTTAGCTTCTTCCTTCATACTTGTGAATGATCCAGCACAAGAAGCATCTAGTAAATCTTTATCATGAAGAGAAAGCCTAGCATAAAAGTTATTGAGAATAATATTGTTAGGGAGTTCATGAATAGGACATTTAAGCATTAGTAGCTTCAATCTCCCCCAATCTTGAGTTGTACTCTCTCCATCAAGAGGCCAAAATTTATATATAATACTTCTATCCTTATGGATTTCACTGGGAGGATAAAATTTAGAGTAAAATAGAGATGCCATATCCTCCCATTCCATGGATTATCCATTCTTCAGCAGCTTATACTATGCCTCAGCTCTCCCTTTCAAGGATATGGAGAGTAACTTCCTCTTCACCTATTCAGTTGTGATACCTGCACACTTAAACAACCAGCATAATTCATGGATAAAAAGCAAGTGATCACCAGGATGGACAGCTCCATCCCCAAAATAATAATTATCCATGACACGATTAACAATACTTGTAGGTATCTTAAAAGGATCTATCTCAACAGGAGTTGGTTCATCTACTACCCTACCAGCGGTAGTAGTTTTCCCAAACAGAAAACCAAGTGGGTTATCCATATTGGAAACAAAGTAACAAGCAGTAACAAAAGCAATATTCACAGTAAAAGTTTCCCTTACCAGCTCCACTCTTCAACAACGCTTCACTCCTCGACAACGACGCCAGAAAATAGTCTTGATGACACACAAGTATAGGGGTGTATCGTAGTACTTTTGATAAATAGGAGTGTAAATCCCAACGAGGAGCAGAAGGTGTTGAACAGTGGTATGGAGCAGGAAATCCCTGTGAATACTTAACAAATGGATTTTTAGTGGTTTTCTAACGAGGCAACAAAACAAAGAGCAAGTAACAGAAGTAACGAACAAACAGAGCAAGTGTCCCAATCCTTTCTTAGCAAAGTACAAGCCGGCGGAAATACTTATAAGGACCAAACGTTCTCGAGGACACATGGGAATTCTATCAAGTGCTTTCGCTGCAAATAGCTGAGTAGTCTCCTTTGGTGTTTTTAAGTGTTGTGTGGGTGAACCTGTGCTAACATACTACCCTTACTAGGACTAATACATACTTGTGATTAAACCCCCTGCAAACATCCGTAACTACAGGAAAGTAATTAAGATATAAATCTAACCACAACCTTAAACTCTGAGATCCTACGATCCCTTGTGCAAAGTGTCCTAACGGAGGTTCAGGTTTCTGTCACTCCGGCAACCCCACAATTAGTAGCCAAATACACAATGCATTCCCCTAGGCCCATAAATGGTGAAGTGTCATGTAGTCGACGTTCACATGACACCACTAGAAGAATAGCACCACAACTTAAATACTAAACCATTGAATAATAACTCATCACAGATTCACTACTAACAACATGACTTCTCCCATGTCCTCAAGAACTAAACGAACTACTCACAAGACATCATATGGATCAAGATCAAAGATGATATGGTAATGGATAACAATCTGAACATAAACAATAATCCAATGGTTCCACTCACAAGCATCAACTACAATAGTAATCAACACCCGGAAAGTTTCCCCTAACGAACTAAAGCAATATCCAACGTAATTGTTATAGCGGGACAGAGTGGTGATGATGGTGCTGGTGGAGATGATGGTGTGGATGATGATGATGATCCTGATGAAGCCTAGCTTGATGATGGTGTTGATGGTGACGGTCCCCCTCTCCGGGAAGGAATTCCCCTGGCAGAAATCTGTCTGTCGGAGAGATCTTTCTCTCTCGGTGTTTTCCGCCTCCTAGAGGCAGCGGAAGTCTATCTGTGGTTACTCCCCTGGTGTTAGGGTTCCGTAGGGAATATATAGGCGAAGGGGCGGAGTCGGAGGCCGATCAAGTGGGCCAAACCCATCCTAGGCGCGGGGTCAGGTGGGCTCGCGCCTAGGGGGTGTGGGCCCCCTGAGGCCCACCTTTGCTCCTCCTTCTGGCTTCCTTCGTCTTCTGGTAAAATAATATATTTCCATATTTTTCTGGTATTTTTCTGATCTTCGCGAAATTGCACCGAAACACCGTCTTTTCCATCAGAATCCAGACTCCGGCAGTCCATCCTCCAGGAATCATCCAACATGCATAAACATATGAAAATCCATAAGTAATACCTCATAATAAGACAAATATCAATGAATAGAGGTAAATTATGATATAGAATGGTGATGCAAATTGGGCATATCAATCTCCCCTTCAGTGGCGGTGGTGCTGCGGAACTTTTCTAGAAGTATGATGGATGATTTAGGGTTTTGGGGTCGGAGGCTTCTTATAGGCGAAGGAGGCAAGGTTGGTGGAGGTCCAGGGGCCCACACCCCCTGTGGGTGCCACCAGGGCTTGCCCGCGCCTAGGGGGGGTGCGGCCACCCTGGTGTCCTCCTCTAAATCTGCTTCGTGGTTACGTGTTCCTTCGGGAAAAATAGGAAGATTGGCTTTTGTCCCGTCCAATTCCGAGAATATTGATTTTCTGTCTTTTCTGGAACCAAAAGCGGAAGAAAACATGCAACTGGCACTGCGACATCTTGTCAATAGGTTAGTTCCAGAAAGTGTATAAAAATACCTCAAAGTGTAGACAAAACATAAGACAAATGATATAAAACAAGAATGGAGCATCAAAAATTATATATACGTTTCCGACGTATCAAGCATCCCCAAGCTTAACTCCTGCTCGTCCTCGAGTAGGTAAGTGATAAAAAAAATAATTTTTGAGGTGACATGCACAATCAAAACCAAGATCAAACCATTTGCAAGCATTGAAAGCTGGGATCAAAGAACTCTAAACATGTGCATGGAAGGTGGAGTTCTAACAATAAGACAAAGTAACTATGCATGCTACATGAAAGGTTATAAACAAAGATCATGAATAACAATGCATTGAAAGACGTTTGTTTGTTTCACATACAGAAAACATAGCATAGTGGCATTCAGCTTATCCCTCATGGAGTAGCAATAAATGCCTAGGACACCTTCAAAGTTCAAAAGAGTGACTAGATACAAATAGTTCAAGAACAAGCAATATCAACAATATGAATCAATCAATAAGTTTTGGGACAATGCACACATAATGGCAACTATGCTCTCTTAATGGTGCCTAAAGGTAGAAGGTGGAGACTTAATATAATAGTGGAAGAAATGCCCTTCACAAAGGAAAGCAAGGATTTCAAGTTTCAAAAAGAGCTTCCAAAAATTATGGTACTTGTTAGCTTTCAGCCCTCATTGCCCCTATCATAAGCATCTTGAAGTGATTAAGGTTAAAGTGAACAAATAATGGATAATATGCTCGATAAAGTATAAGTTGGCAATCTCAAGTCCCTTGAATACGAGGGCCACACCTCATGCTACTCAACTTCAGTCACCTGTAAGTTCTTGTCATCGTAAGTATATGCGTATCATAGATAACCACCAACAGGGTACCCCTTGCACATGGTACATGAGCTATCCCATAACCAAAATGACAAGGCAAGCAGATAATGAGCATATCAGGGATCTTTTTATTTACTACGTGCATAGCTTTTTGTTGAGGATGCTTCACAGATAGCTCATTATGGTGATGCTGCAAGTTTCCACCATGATTAGGCATGGCTTAGGCCAGCGGCCTAGGCATTTCTCTAACACAAAATACATAACTCCATGGACTTACAAGCTCCCTCTTTATTTCACACCGATGACATCCATAGACAAAAGAGCATGATATCAACAGAGTACAAAGTACAAGTGCAATGTTGAAAACGTTCCCCATGACAGCATGATTCTGCTAATTCCAATGTATAAGTGAAAGCATATACAACATAGATAACACAATGGTTCAAGTTTATTAGGGGCAAAGAATATAAAGTGTGCCATCAAGTTCGTGAGAGCTTTAATCACTAAGTTTTCACATAACAAAATACTTTTTAATTGGAAGATAGATAAAAACAAGAATATACTTGGAATGGTGTAACACACCATGCATAGGAGTTTATAGTGGACACTTTGGAATAACTTGGTTTCTTGGGAGTTGGAAGCATGAGTATATCTTACTCATACAAGTGGAGGCTAGCAAAAGACTAGGAGCAACCAACTAAAAGAGCAATAATGGCCATAATCATGCAGAGCAACAAAACATTACTAATCAAAGCATAGAGTAGTACTACAAGTCAAGGACTAAATGATCGTAGACGCTATGGTGACTTGTCGTAGTCATGACATGGTGTGAGCATGTGCCAAGTCAACCCAAACAAAGCATCAAAGGAGAATACCGCAATACAATGCTTTTGTATGCTAAAACAATGCATGATTCCTTCAAGGCACATTAAGCAATCCTAATTGTTTGGAACAAGTCATGCTACAACAATAATCACTAAGCATAAGGCCAAAACAAGATCTAGCATGACATGATAAAGTCTAAGCCACAATCAAAACAAGCTCCCTTTTGTACCACTATAAGCATGAAACTTTCTATTCTTTTCCAACACCAAACAACTTATTTGAAACAACTCACAAAGATAATAATCAATAAAGATCAGTGAGCTTGTCTCACAAATCCACAAAGAAGAACTAAAAATTTCTAAGCTGAAAGCACAAGAAAACTAAGGCTGAACGCAGTGCTAGCAAAATTGAACACTCACAAAACAATAAGAGTGAAAACTAGAGTGTTCTAGGAAATGGAAACAGAGTGTCTCTCTCTCCAAAAGAAGTGTGGTATAACCAACCAACTTACTCAAGCAAACTAAGAAAACAAAAACCAAATACGAAAACTAAGACGCTCCAAGAACAACACAACAATGCATGAAACAATAAAAACGAAGTGTCTAGAAAGACCTAAGATTTTTATTGATGAAGAAGGGGATGCCTTGGGCATACCCAAGCTTTGACGCTTGTACCTCTTGAATATTTATTGGTGTGACATTCCCAAGCTTGAGATTTTGTCCATTCTTCATCTCAATACATCATTATTTCTCTACACCTACAAATTTTCCTTCATACAAAACTTCACACAATCTTCATTAGCAACATTAGTGTATTCAAAAGATAATAGACCTTTGGGTTTAGTTTCAAAACAGAAAAACTTTCACTAAAGACACAAGCTACTGTATCAACTCCTTCAAAAAGCTCAATTTCCCAAAAATAACCCAAAAAGGAATCAATAAGAAGCAAATGCAAATAATGGAAGAAATCTGTCAAAATAGACCAGCTGGTAGAAACCGATTTTTTCGAAGACCTTATGTTCTCAAATCAAAACGTGTTGAACTAACAAAAGTTAGCTAACATACTGGGGGATTTATTCGTACATTTTCAGCTCAATCCGACTTACATAGACTACTCACGATTTTTTATGGTGGAGGACAGAAATTTGTTTCGGGACAGCAACTCCCCAAATCTTACTTCCCTCTCATTAGAGGTCATTCTTGGCACAAAAAGCAAACAAAAAGGATAAGGAGAGGTCATTACAGTAGTAGTAACTTCCAATACTCAAGAAAACTCTTGGGTTATCTCCCAACAAGTACTTTTCTTTAACGCCTTTAAGTTAGGCTTGATAGTTTGAGAAGATGCTCACATAAGAAATATGAATTGAAGTAAAAGAGAGCATCAAGTCAAAACACATTTAAGTCTAACCCACTTCCTATGAATAGGAATCTTGTAAAGAAACAAGTCATGAAAGAACAAAGCACCAAGCATAGGAAAGCAAAACAAGTGCAACTTCAAGACTTTCATCATAAAGAGGGGAAACTTAATATTATTGAGATGCATAAAACCATGTTTCCCTCTCTCATAATAACTTTCAGTAGAAACATGAACAAAATTAACAATATAACTATCACATAAAACATTCTTATCATGATCCACATGCATAAAATGATTATTACTCTCCACATAAGAATAGCCATTCTTATTAATTGTAGTGGGAGCAAATTCAACAAAATAGCTATCTTCCCAAGTGTGTTCATTTGGAAACATATCATCATTGGAAGGAACATGGATAACATTAATAGCACAACAATTATTAATATTATCATTTTCAGAATTGGTGCCAAAGAGATTTTCAATATCAAAAGTAGTGTGCTTTTTCCAATCATGATCACTAATATAGGTAATAGGCATAGGAACATCATCTAGTTCAGACTCATCAGCAAAGACTATGATAGGAGCAACATGCTTAGGAGAAGATACCGTTTCCTCTCGCCTTCTATTCCTCTTCTTATTCTTCTCCTCTTTAGGAGGGAGAGGCTTGAAAGGAAGCTTCTCCACATACCCTGGTTTATTGTTAGAGACAATAGAAGAAACTTTGGAGGATTCCTCCTTTTTATTAATAAGAACAAAACTCATATCAGTCCTGTCATATTTTGGAAAAATATCATATTTTATAAGATTTTGTATGTAAGTATTCACGTGGCAATTATCAACACAATAAATATGACACCCATGCAGGACACAATTCATACTAAAAGCACTCATGTCTACCAAAGAAGTTTTTCTTGATAACTCTTCACACCCCAAAAACAATGTAAGCTCATCATGTTGATTATCAGTGATCGCGTTATCACAATACAAGCTTGAAGTACTCATTGGATTAGAAAGGTCATTAGTATGGACTAAGCATTGAAAATTGAAATGACCCACTTCATAGCAGAGTTCACAAATAAAAGGATAGAGGGCACACATTTTTTTACCAAGATTATTTAGAGCCTTATACCATGTTCTGGTTTTTTCATTCCAGTGTGTGATACAATATTCTTCTTCTATTTGATTCTTCTCACAAGGTCTATGCATACCACAAAAATTAACATGCTTATAAGAAATAGTACTTTCAGAAGTTTGAGCATGTTTATTGCAATCATTAATAACATTTTCATTTTCCATGCAAGTGTCTTTAAAAGGTTCATGATACATGTCCCACTTTTCTTTAGGAGCATTAATATGGGAAGCAAAGTCTCTATAATATTTAACAAGAATTTGAGGATCAATACCATATCTATCAATAAGCTCTTGAAAATTAGCAGTTTTAGCGAAAGACTTAATGCAATCATAGTCATAGTTTATACCTGGTTTTTTACCTTTGTCGTTATCCCAACCTTCGGTATTGCTTTGAATTGTTTCAAGAAGATCCCACTTAGCCTTGACCTCCTTACTTGTGAAGGATCCCTCTAAACAGGTATCCAGATTGTGCTTGTAATGTATTGAAAGCCTTGCATAAAAATTATTGATAACAACATTACTAGGGAGCTCATGAATGGGACATTTGAGCATTAGTGACTTCAATCTCCCCCAAGCTTGGGCAATACTTTATCCCTCATGAGAATGAAAATTATAAATATAATTCCTATCTTTATGAATTTCACGAGGAGGATAAAATTTAGAGTAAAAGAGAGATTCAAGTTCCTTCCACTCCAAATGATGAGGATCATCTAGTAGCAAATACCACTCCCTTGCTTTGACCCTAAGTGAGAAAGGGAATAGCTTCCTCTTAACTTGGTCCATTGAAATACCTGCACACTTGAATAACTCGCATAATTTATGTATAAAGAGTAAATGATTACTAGGATGGACAGTTCCATCTCCAAAATAGCAGTTATTCATAACACGTTCAACAATTTCAATAGGTATTTTAAAAGGGACACTTTCAGTATGTGGATTTAAATATCACAAGTATCATTAGAATTACCACATATGGTAGATAGAGTATCATAAGGACAAACTTTCTTCCTTAAAGCTGGGGAACTAAAAAGATCTTTTTCATAAAAACTAGCTTCCCCAAGCTTAGACATTTCCATAGCATTAGGGACAATGGTGTTCAAAAAATTCATACTAATAACATTGCTATTAGCATGCAAAGAAGGTTCCATACTTTTTTTTGATATTATTTTCAAACCACTCAAGTTCCAACTTAGGAAAAATACTAAAAAGCTCTCTAATTTGTTTATTGTTTTCCATTAAGCCTAACTAGTGAAAAAAGAAACAAAAAGAAAAAATTGCAGAATCTAAAGGAAATAACTTTGAGCACTCACACCGGAGGATGTGAGTACCTTTTACCTTACCTCCCCGACAATGGCGCCAGAAAATAGCTTGATGTCTACGCACTTCTATTCTTGTAGACAACTGTTGGGCCTCCAAGTGCAGAGGTTTGTAGAACATCAGCAAGTTTACCTTAAGTGGATTACCCAAGGTTTATCGAACTCAGGGAGGAAGTGGTCAAAGGTATCCCTCTTAAGCAACCCTGCAATCAAGATACAAGAAGTCTCTTGTATCCCCAACACACCCAATACACTTCTCAAGTGTATAGGTGCACTAGTTCGGCGAAGAGATATTGAAATACAAGTGGTAACGGTGCCAGAAAATAGCTTGACGGTGAGGAAAAGACTAAAGGCACAAAGATGGAAGCAAGCAAACATGTAATAGATCTAGATGAAAACGGTGTTTCAATGTTTAGAAACAAGGCCTGGGGATCATACTTTCACTAGTAAACACTCTCTCATATAAATATATTCTCTTCATGATACTACTCTTAACTACTCTCCGGTTGGACACTCTAATCCATGGTAGGGCTATAACAACACTACTCAAAGTCTGCATTTCCCAATCTAGATAACCCCACATTGTCACCTTGAGCACTAGATGGTTCCAATAAACACCACAATTTTATAAAGACATCCAACTCCAAATATAACTCATAACAAATATATATGTAGTCTAGCTTAAGTGCCACACACGGCGTGCACGCTGTCACTTTCACACACATGGGGAAAAGCATAGATCTATTAAAGCACAATGAGTATTTATGTAGACTCAAGCCTAAGTGCCACCATGGCGTGCACGCTGTCATTTTCACACACATGGGGAGATCATAGATCTATTGAAGAACTTGAGTAGCAAGGTAGATCTACTTGATTACAAAGCTCATGACCATAATATGATCATGCATAGAGAGAGAGATGAACACATAGGTACCGGTAGAGCCCTTAACCTCGAGGAAGAACTACTCCCTCCTCGTCATGGGAATCAACAACAGCGATGGAGATGGTGATGGAGATTGATGGAGATGGCTCTGGGGGCACTTCCCCGTCCCGGCAGGGTGCCGGAATAGAGACTTTCGGTCCCCCGAATCTCCCCTTCGGTGGCGGCAGCGCTGCAGAACTTTTTCTAGAAGTATGATGGATGATTTAGGGTTTTTGGGTCGGAGGCTTCTTATAGACGAAGGAGGCAAGGTCGATGGAGGGACAGGGGGCCCACACCCCCCTGTGGGCGCCACCAGGGCTTGCCCACACCTCGGTGGGGTGCGTCCACCCTGGTGTCCTCCTCCAACACTACTTCGTGGTTCCGTGTTGCTCCGGGAAAAATAGGAAGATTGGCTTTTGTCCCGTCCAATTCCGAGAATATTGATTTTCTGCCTTTTCTGGAACCAAAAACAGAAGAAAACAGGCAACTAGCACTGTGGCATCTTGTCAATAGGTTAGTTCCAAAAAGTGTATAAAAATACCTCAAAGTGTAGACAAAACATAAGACAAATGATATAAAACAAGCATGGAGCATCAAAAATTATAGATATGTTTCTGACGTATCAGAAGCCATGCTGCTTTTCCACTGAGATGGGCTGCTACTATCGAATGTTGGATCATGTTACCGCTGAGATGGCCCTTGCTAGCTAATTTCGTCCAATTTGCCTTGTGTTCGTCCTCGGTGTTCGTCCTCGGTGTTCATAGAACAAGACCTTTGCCTTGTGTTCATCCTCGGTGTTCACGATTCCCGAAGGTGCGTGTCAGCTAGTCGTTCTCTCTATCGGTTTAGAGAATTCCTTCTCTAACATTGGTTATTGCTTTAAAAAGATCTTCAGATGGTTTTACAATTTCTTTCTTTCCAACAATACACTTCGCAAAGTATAGTAATACGATCAAAGTCATTATGTTTACATTGCTATAATAAGTCCTACGAAGTAACCCTAATCCTTAGACCATGAGATCATGTCAATCACTAACACCAGAATAGTAACTTGATAACATCAAACGTCACACCGTAACATGGTGACAATAAAGGTGGGTTCAGATACTCCAAAAGTGTTATGTAGAGGCTCATGGATCAAGAGTAGGATTTGACCATCTCGATGACAGAGAGATATACTCTGGGCCCTCTTGGTGATATCATATTGACATAGCTTGCAAGCAAGTGATAAGATCACTCAAATGTTATATCACGGGAACGAGAAAAGAGTACTTGTTGATAACGAGATTAAACTAGGTATGGGGATACCGATGATCGAATCTCGGACATGTAATATATTGCAAGACAAAGGGATTTAGTTACAACATCAAAGGTTCTCATGATCACTAAGTCATCGTTGAATATGTGGGAGTCAGTATGGATATCCAGGTCCCGCTACCGATTAGTGATCGAAGAGGGGTCTCGATCATGTCTGCATTATTCGCGAACCATTGGGTGAAACACTTAAGGTATACCAACACCAAATGGTGCAGATATAATACCGAAGAAGATTATGAAAGCGCTAAAATTATTTCGATGGACAGTAGAATTTTTTCAGGTGAAAATGTTGAAATTAGTTCTGCATGTGATATCAAAATGTTGCAAGGGGTTTTATGTGAATGTTTGTTAATTAAAGTAGTTAAGAAAATTCTTAATATAATAAATAAAAATATTTTATTTAAAGATAAAATGCATTTAATTTAGTGGACATTAAATGCAAAGTGAGTGGAATTGAAATTTATGTGAGTGGGCTCAGTTGAAGCTCCACCCATATGAACGAGGGAGAGGTAGGGGCACCCACCATGGATAGTGTCCATGCCACTTGGGCAGCCCCCATCCCCTATAAAAGGATCCACATGCCTCATGTCCTCTCACACCACCTCCTCGTGAAGGTTCTCTTCCCCCTCTAGTAAATTCTCCATGGTTTCGGATCAGCGAAGTACATGTTCTCGGTAGTTTCTCTAGAAGGATCTACTGCTTCCGATGCTTTGCTAGAGTGAGTGATGGTGGTTTTCGGGTACCGGACGTGTGTGCAATCACGGATGTGCTGTTGGTTTACAGTGCTGGACTTGCTGGTGCTGGACCTGCTGGACGTCATCACGATCTTGAGATCGGCATTTAATGACTACATCATCCACAAGAACCTATCTCGTAACACTTTGTCGGTCTTCGAGGGTAAGTTCTTTATGGATGTATATCCACCAGTTACTTGTATCTAGATAGATAGATCTTGGTACTTAGTTGTTCATACCGTAGGTTTTTTTTGTTTTCTATGCTGTGAACCCAACAATGGTATTAGAGCCGGATCTATGCATAGATACTTGTACGGGTAGAACACATAGGAGTCTGTGGGCGCTGATGATCATTTTATTGCATCCTCTTGTGTATTTTGGATATTAGTGGCATAGTGGAATGAAGCAGTCCAGACTAACTTTACATGTCCTCGCACATGAGATATGTTCCACGCTTGACATGTAACTAGTTTTGCATAAGTGGCTAGCGAGTGTCCGTCTCTCCCACTATAGTTAATATCTGATTTTCAACGGGATGCTAATAATTTTATTATCATTGTTGTGGTACTATGTTCGTAGTTAAGAACAATTCTATCTCCGAAAACCCTAAACCACATAAAATACGTCTAGTTTTATTTTTGCTGGGCAAGTGTCATGATATGGAAATGTTACAATTTTAAGTATGGTTGGATACACTCGGAAATTATAACATATCAAAGTGTAAACACCATAGAATTTAGTGTTACACAAATGGAATGATGGAGATGATACCATGGACAACATAATGATCAAGTGCAAGAACCATATCATATAATTTTTTGCATATGATGTTTGTTTGCATCTTATTTTGCTTGCATGGCGCTTTAGTAGCATTATAATATGATCCCTCATTTAAAATATCAAAACAAAAATGTTTTCTTCCTTTAATATGCACCGTTAAGAAAGTTCATCGTTTCGAGACACCACGTGATGATCAGGTGTGATAGACTCTAAGTTCGTATACAACGGGTGTAATACAGTTTTACACACGCAAGTACTAAGGTTCTTACTTAGCGAGCCTATCATGTATAGACATGGCCTCGGAATATGAACCGAAAGGTAAAGCATGAGTCATATAGTTGATATGATGCCCATATTGATGCTCTCCTTTGAAGCTACACCAATTCACGTGATGATCGGTCTTGGTATAGTGGATCTGGTAAATGTAATCATCAAAACGACTTGAGGGATGTTGGTTTTGAGTGGGAGTTTAAATAATAATATGATTAAAGTTGAAATCAATTTATCATAAATAAATCAAAGTGAATTTGCATAATTTGTTATAATCAATGGCATCCGTTTACTACCTTATGCTTAGTTATAATTGAGATAATAGAACTATATAATTCTGGATATTTACTTTATGAACTAGTATCGTATTGATTTGAGTGTCAATCTAAAGTTTAAAAGTACTATTACAAACTTTCAGCAAAGTTCATTTACTCCATGAAGTTTAATAAGTAGTATTAAATCAAGAGTAATAGTTCTAGTGTTAGTATCTAAAGTACCATGTTTGCCTCCACGGTCCTTAATATTCAAAAGATGTTTTAATATCATGGTTATCCAAGAGATGAAAGAATTATTTTAGAAACCGTCATATGTGGAAGATATTGTGATATCCAAAACAATATTTGGTTGCAAAATGATAAAGTATAATTTAGTAAAATTGATGTTGTCATATTGCATGACAATTTGCGAAGGTTAGAGACGCTAGGCGTCCTAATATTCCAAAAGGTTTTAGGAACTAACATTATAATCGTGATTCACCTTTATTAGCTATAGTAGCTTGATCATGAAAGTTGTCATGATAAGGATGAATAGAATATGTAGGTAAAATGTTTACAACACTAAAATATTACTAAAGAATGGATTTGAAAAAACGCCAAACATTTGATGATGGTGATCCACTTCAAAGTGCAAGTCCAAAGGTATTAATATTTGACTATACACGCTTTGGAATATGTGTCATATGTATGACACTACTATTGATGTTGATAGATTCTTTTAAAATAAAAGGAAATGTTGAAAGAGAATTTATAAAATATTTGGCAGAAAAGAAAAGGCTAGAAATGTTCAGCTTAGGTATATAGATGATATACATGTTATAGTTGTATTCTTTGCTTGTTAAACATTGTGGTTCTTGGGTATTGGATAACGAATTTGTTGGTGTGAAGTGTCATACAAAACAACACAATTCATGAACTACAATGCCCTAAGTAACTAGTAAGAGAATATGTGATGATGTTCATCGAAAATAAATAAAGTGTTGTTGTGTTTCTTGTTTACATCAAAGTTTTACTTTAAGATTTGTTTTAATAATTGTTTTTTTAGGTATTATGAGAACAAAGGTTATTCAAATAATTACCATATTCCATAGAAGATTGATGATTTACAGGTCTATTTGGAGAAATTACATCCATAAAAACAAATGCTAAAAATGTCTTAAGAAAAATTATTGAAAGATCACTTATGAAGTGACATCGCCGTTTAAATTATATTGGAAATAAAACATGCAGAAACTCCATGTTGATGGAATTTTGGAGTCTTTGATTTTGATCAGTTGATGCTTGTGAGACTTTCCTAGAAATAATTGAAACTCTGTTCATAGGCCAAAGAGGAACATATGACTAACTTATTGGAAAATTGTGCATGTTGATATATATAGTCCATTATGTGTAGCCGTGAGTGGTGGATATTTTAGCTTCATATGGTTTCTCTAGAAATTTGAGCGAATATATGTGTATACTTACTTAATAGGGATTTCTATTTTTGTTCCCTTGGTTTGTTAGTTGTACTCACTTTTCTCCAGCCGCTTAACTTTTCCTCACTTTTTCCCATCTCCTATTATGGAACTCTCGCACAGTCTAAAACTCGCTGTCCGTCATCCTTGCCGTTAGATGCAGACAAGTGGGGCCGTATTCAGTCGGTCCCGTAGTGGACCCTCACCGTTACGTGCTGACAAGTGGGGCTGCGGCCTGTCAGGTCCGTCGTGGACGCTTGCCGTTACATGCTAACAAGTGGGACCGTGTTTAGTTGGTTCCCGTAGTGTACACCTCTCTCCACTTATCCAGATTAGCATGGGACCCATAGCTTATCAACGTGAGCATTGGACCCACAGCTTTATCCACGTGAGCCAGTCCCGTGCCCGTGCCCATGTCGTTGCCTCCCCTTTCTTCTTCTTCGCCTACGACGGTGGCCCATCTCCGGTGATGGCGGCCCTTTGTCGAGCTTCACTTCGACCTCTCGTTCGTCCTAGCCACAGTATGGTGTCGTCCCGTTGACCTGTACGAAGGATGAAAATGGCAACCGTGCACAGAGAAGGTTAGATATTGCACCAAAATGCACCAAAATCTCGCACCAAAATGGCAACCGGGGCACTTGCTGTGGAGAATGCGGCCGGCGAGCCGTTCCGATGATTTAATTGGTTTATCGAGTTAATGTCTCGGCTGTAATCAAGTGAAGGAGTGTTTATAATTAAAAATTAGGGACATGAATATATAATAAATAAGAAAATGACACAACTCTTGAACACTTTCAAATTAAAAAAATTATACAACTCTTAATGTACAAGAGTGTTTATAAATGATACAACTCTTGAAAACTTTCAAATTAAAAAAAGTATACAACTCTTAATGTAAAAGAGATGTAAAATAGTGTTTATAATTGACACAACTCTTGAACACTTTCAAATAAAAAAAATTATACAACTCTTAATATAAAAGAGTGTTTATAATTGACAACTCTTGAACACTTTCAAATTAAAAAATTATATAACTCTTAATGTAAAAGAGTGTTTATAATTGACACAAATCTTGAACACTTTCAAATTAAAATATTATACAACTCTTAATGTAAAAGAGTGTTTATAATTGACACAACTCTTGAACACTTTCAAATTGAAAAAATAATAGAACTCTTAATGTAAAAGAGTGTTTATAATTGACACTACTCTTGAAAACTTTCAAATTTTAAAAATATACAACTCTGAATGTAAAAGAGTGTTTATAATTGACACTACTCTTGAACACTTCCAAATTAAAAAAAATCATACAGCTCTTAACGTAAAAGAGTGTTTATTATTGACACAACTCTTGAACACTTTCAAATTGAAAAAATTATACAAATATTAATGTAAAAGAGTGTTTATAATTGACACTACTCTTGAATACTTTTAAATTAAAAAATATACAACTCTTAATGTAAAAGAGTGTTTATAATTGACACTATTTTTGAATACTTTCAAATTAAAAAAATCATACGACTCTTAATGTAAAAGAGTGTTTATAATTGACACAACTCTTGAACACTTTCAAATTGAAAACATTATACAACTCTTAATATAAAAGAGTGTTTATAATTGACACAACTCTTGAACACTTTCAAATTTAAAAAAATTATACAACTCTTAATGTAAAAGAGTGTTTACCATTTTATAGTGTGAAAAGTGATCCCTAAACTTGCGTATACGAAAATTATAAACCTTTGAACACTGTGAAATCGCACTTAATACGTGATAATGATGTGCTAAGAAAATCTTGAGAGATTATCATTTTCATAGAATGTAATGCATAAACTTGCATAAGGTAAAAATTATACACCTTTGAACTCTTTGAAATCGCACTTAGGACATGATAATGTTGTGCTAATCAAATCCTGATCATTTATCATTTTCATAGAGTGAAATATAATGCAAAAATTATAAACATTTGAACACTTTCTCTTCAAAGTATATTCAAAATCATTTGTTTATGGAGTTAAAGCATCGGTGGCTCTCGACATATACAAGGGTTATCCTGTCCGCTTGATCACAAAGGATTAATCATAGGATCAAAGGTTGGTGGGTACGATCCGCGTGAAAACTGTCTCGACCAATTAGAGCGTAGCAGCCAAGATGAGCACAAGTGTGAGAGCTTGTGACTAAGAGGGAGGGGAAAATTGAGTAGAACTTAAAAACTAAGGGCATAACTGAGTAGAACTTAAAAACCAAGGGCAAAATTGACAAGGGGGTTCAAATGGAAAACAGAAAGAGATTTAAAAAATGGAAAATCCTTCTTTTATACAATAAAATACATATTAGCATACATCAAACTATTTGCAATTCAAATATATATCAGTTTGACAATTATTGCCTCATTCAGACAAATTATGTTTTGGGGAGGGATGTTTTGGGAAGAGGCTTGAGTAGAAAGCCATGAACCTTCATAGATATTAGGTGATTTGAGAAGTGGTGATTTAGGTTAAAACATGATTTATATACATTTCTTATGGTGGTAGGTCACATAATAAGACTCCCTGGGTAGATGCCACTAAGTTTTGATCTTTTTAAATTTGTTATGCATAAAATGACTCAATTAGCTAGTTAAAACCCATTCGTTGACTCTTCGTTGACCAGCCACCGAAGGGTAAAAGTGAGTATATTGCACACGACAGTGTTAGTACTGGAGGGCAAAACTGTGTATAACCAAACTATCAGTTCTACACACGACTATATAACTGAGCACAACTAAGTGGCCAAGGTTAGACACGCGGGAGAAAATGTGATGCACGGTACACGTGTCGCGGTGCACAAGACGGTAGCGGATGCGTGTCACGGTGCACGGGGCGGTAGCAGACGCGGTTACGCGGTGCATGGTGGTGCAACGATACGTCTCATCCCTTCACCTTTATAGAGGCCTCCTTACTCTCACTCATCACTCACTCACTCACTCACGCAACCATCTCTACTGTTCCATCACCTTCTGCAAACCCCCAAGAAAACCCCAACCACGCCGGTGATGGAGAAGAATGGCGCAGTGGCCATCATCTCCTCCAAGGCGGCCGACGAGGAGGCCCCTGTCCCCGTACATGCCCCCGTCGAGTCATTGAAGGCAGCCGCCATCCCCGTCCAGACCCTCGTCCCCGCTTCCGCTGTAGCCACCGGCGAGGAGGCCTTCGTCCCTGTACAGGCCCCCACCATTCTCCTACAGATCCTGCACGGCTGAGACCCCTACGGGGACAACTATTACATCAGGCCGGAGAACCCCTTCGACACCAGCTTAGCCGACCCATGGTCGGAGGTAACTACGGTTTTCTCCCTTCCTTTTTTATTCCCCCATTCCCATCATTGGATGCTAGATCGTGTGTTATTAGGGCTCGGTTGTTCGTATTTTCAATCGTTGGATGCTAGATATTTTTACAGTAGCTAATCCTCTTGTGTTAGATCTCGTATTTTTATGAATGCCCCTAGTTGGGATCAGTACTAGCACCGATCTGTAGTTGGTATCAGTACTAGCACCGATCTGTAGTTGGTATCAGTACTAGCACCGATCTTTAGTTGGGATCAGTATTCGATTTGGTTTGAGATTTGGGGATTGAGGAATAATCAGGGTATCTCAATCGGTTAATTTATGCAAGTAATCAATCCTGATAATCACGGTATCTCAATCATGTCCTTATTACACGGTACTGTTTTTTGTAATAGGTGGATAGCAGTGACGTCTGCAGCGACGACGAGTTCATGGACACCAAGACTCGTCAGGTGCTGAGGAAGCTGAAGTCCGGCCAGTTCAATGGCTTCTTTGCCGGCGACGTCTACATGTGCCCCTTCTGCACCAGGAGCCTCGCCACCGACTTCAACTCCCTCATGATTCATGCCGAGGACATGAAGACCTGCATCCTATCAAAGAACGTCAACGCCTTTAGAGCCAAGAACAAGGCGCTCGGTTTTTACCTCCGCAACCTCAATAAGGTGGCCATCAAGGAGGGTCGCATGCCCCCAAGCAAGCCCAAGGCACCCAAGGTCAAGGGACTGGGCAGCAAGAAGTGGAGGAGGCAGAGGCCCTCCTAGTGGAGGCCATGAGGGGCCACTGATCTTGTTTTGCTGTTGCTGTAAAGAAGCTTCTTTTGTTTTGTTGTCTGTGTTGAACTTGTAAGCTGCTGCTACTGCTGAGAAGCCTAATTGTCGAACCTCGTTTAAGTACCGCACTATATAATCCTATATTAGGTGCTTTATCTACATCTGCTCTGTTTATCTACATATTTATGGTGATGGTTAGATTTGCTATCAGATTGGGAAAATACGAGGGCCAAAAGGAACCATGAATAAAGAGAGAAGCTGCTCTATATTCGCTGTCTTTCTGGGCAAAAATAACAACTGTTAGCGACATAAAGGGAAAAGACGCTCTTAAAAGGACAATAATAAAAATAACAAAAAAGAAATATTCCAATTTAGGCGACAGGCGCATGTAACTACCAAACGCGCCCCACATGGTCCCACACCACATCCCCAAAACGTGTTCCCAACAAGCTGGCCCCACGCAATCCAACATGGGGGGTCCTACTACAAGACCCGACTGAACGTGGCACCACCTGCCAGCATGTAACAGGGGGGTTCCTACTTGTCAGCATGTAACAGCGAGGGTCCAATACGAGACCCACCTGAATGCGGCCCCACTTGTCAGCACGTAACGGCGAGGATTCACTAACGGGACCCGACGGAGAGCGAGTTTGAGACCGATGTAAGAGTTTTGGACAAGGAGCTGGGCAAAAGTGAGGAAAAGTTAAGCGACTGCGGAAAAGTGAGTACAGCTAACGAATAAGGGGAACAAAAATAGAAATCCCTACTTAATAAGGAACACATGTAAAATATTTGAAAATATTCAAAGACTTCATACAAAACAACACAATTCATGCACTGCAATGGCCTAAGTAACTAGCAAGAGAATATGTAATGATGTTCATAAAAAAATTGTTGTGCTTCTCGTTGACATCAAAGTTTGCCTTCAATATTTGTTTTAGTAATTGTTATTTTGTTCAGGTATTATGAGAACAAAGGTTGTTCAAATAATTACCTATTCTATAGAATATGGATGATTTACAAGTCTAGTTGGAGAAATCACATCCATAAAAACAAATTCTAAAAATGCCTCAAGACAAATGATTGAACGATCACTTACAAAGTGATATCACCGTTTAAATTATATTGGAAATAAAACATGCAAAAACTCCATGTTGATAGAATTTTGGAATCTTTAATTTTGATCAATTAACGCTTGTGAGACTTTACTGAAGATAATTGAAACTCCGTTCATAGGCCAAAGATGAACAGATGATTAACTAATTGTAAAATTGTGCATGTTGATATATATAGTCCATTATGTGTAGCCATGAGTGGTGGATCTTTAAGATTCATATGCTTTCTCCAGAAATTTGAGTGAATATATGTTTATATTTACTTAATGAGGAAGAAGTGTAAAATATTTGAAAATATTCAAAGACTTTCAAGACGAAGTGGAATATCATTGTAACAAGAAAATAAAGAATTTATGATTGGATCATAAAGGAAATATTTGAATTACAAGTTTAGCAAAATACCTAAGTTTTGAGGAATCGTTCCATGGATTTGCATTTCCCGATAAACCATAGGTGTATGGAGTATTCGAGAGATAAAATCAAACCTTGTTTGACATGGTAAGACCAAAGGTGTTATTTATGAAACTGCTATTATATTTTAAAGATTAAATCTGTAGAGACTACCGCTTTTACACTGAAAAGAGCGCCATCATGATCCATTGAAATGACAACATATTAGTTATGGTTTGGGATAAAACCCGAATTGTCTTTTATTAAATTTTGGTATGCTAGGAATAAGTAAAATGTTTGCAACCAAATTCGGATAAGCATATTTTTGTAGGTTATCCCAAAGCAACAACTGGGTATTCCTCCATAACACTGAATACAAAAGAGTTTATCACTTTGAACGTCAAGTTTATTGAGAAGGATGTTTTCGCAGAAGTTAAGTAGGAGGAAATAAACTTTGATTAGGTTGATGAACCTAAGCAACATGTGCTAAGTATCACATCGCTAGAAAGGGTCCCGGAGGCGGCCACAGTGCTTATGGCTTGCGTGATTACAAAGGTTGTGATCTCAAATTTTTGAATTTCTATTGAACCGAGTAATTCGGGTGACAATCAAATAGTAAGATTTGAAGAACAAGTCATTATTGTTTTGACAATGATGAACCGACTACATGCAAAGAAGCTATGATGGGCCTTGACTCCATCAAATAACTAGAAGTCATAAATAATCCATGATAGTTTCCATACACGAGAAATCAAGTTTTTGAACTTGGAAAACCCTCCAGAAATGTGTAAAACCTATCGTTTGTATTTGGATCTACAAAGAAATAGACATAGATGTTTCACATCTATGAGAGAGTCGACATGTCGGAAAAGAGTTTACGACAATGTTTAAGGAGTTGACTATGACAAGATTTGATCTTTCATAGCGATATTTAGTCTGGAAGTATTATTATAGCAACCACTACATATAATTTTGGTATATGGTAGTTGAACAAACAAAACAAAGTTCTTCTAATAAAATGATTACCTAGGACGTGTATATGACACGATCCAAAGAGTTTTGTTAAATCAAATGATACTAAAAAGGGCATGCAAACTTTAATGGTTAAAGTAAGCATAGCGGAGTTAGAATCTTCACCGTGATGAAACTATTAAAATAGTTTAATTTCATCTGAGATGATGAAGATGCTTGCATTTGCAAGAAATAAAGTGGGAGCGCCGAGACATATTTCTAATATATTATGTAGAAGACATCTTATTGACTAGAAATAATATATCTTTTATTGACACAAGTTAAGAAATTTATTAAAATTTGATTTTGATGAAAGACTTAGACAAAACCCGAATATTAGACATCAATGTCTATACGGATAGATTGAGACACTAATATGGTTATGCTAGACGTACATCTGTGAGATATTGAATGAGTTTAATATGGAAACAACAATAAATGTTCTTGCCGCATGGAAAATACTGAATCAAGATTAAAGTGTTTTGACCCTTGGTGAAGTGAAACAAGATTCAGGTGTTTTGACACTTGATTAGTGAAATTACATGAATGTTTTGATCAATCATACCGTCCTATGTACACATCTAGATATATCCTATGCTCTAATTATTATGATCATATACTAGAATGAATCATAAGATGATCATTGGATAATAGTAAGGATATTCTTATGATCTTTGAAAGAACTAAGAATATGTTATTTATGTAGAGGTGACAAACAGACAGATAGTTTATTGTTAAGTGTTGTATTGATACTAGTTTTGTCACAAGATACAAATTAAGTTTATATCAATTTACACTATAGGTGGCATAATATAATGAAAAGGATATTCCATGATGGATTTGAATGAGTTTCAAAGTTATGACATTGTGATGGATACTACAACAAAAAAGCTAAGTATATAACTGCTATAGTAGCAGCAAAAGGGCATTTGTGCCAAATAGCTTGTTATCAAACTAGGTGTGGTTCACGGCGGGCTAACACTACAAATATATATTGTACGCCAATAGTATTGACATGATTTAACCCCAAAAACTAAAGGTCTCACCAAAGGACTAAATTTATACAATGCCATCTCATTAGAGAATGAGTGATGCGTAGAGATGCAAAGACATACAAATACACACGGACTTGAAAGTGTCAGATCCGGAGATTATATTTACCCCTAGCAAACGCGTATATACAACACCATGAAACCATAGGTGTTAAATGCGCAAGTTTTTCAAACGAGAATATTGACTCTAGTACAAGTGGAAGAATGAAGAGAATATGCCCGAGAGGCAATAATAAAGTGGTTATTATCTTATTCCTTGTTTATGATAAATGTTTATTTCTCATGCTATAATTGTGTTAATTGGAAACGTTAATACATATGTGGTTAATAAACAAATAAGAATTCCTCCATATAATTAAATAGATCTATATACCAAACTGTATATATATATATATGCTCGTAAGAGAACTTATAATATATATACATCAACGTGCACAGTATGTAGTAGCGTAGAACATGTATACGGAAACTTGTTTGAAATGAAAATTAATTGAATGAAAAAAAAGGAAAAAGAAAACACAAAATGAAAAATAATTGAATGAAAAACACAAAATAAAAAGAAAAACACAAAATAAAAAAGAATTGAATTAGTTTCAGTTGGTGTTACCTACTAAAACTAAAGGGCCTACAGCCCAGCGCTCGAACGCAACCACGTGGAGGGCTTTTAGTCCTGGTTTGTGGCCATCAGGGAGTAAAGAATGGGACCTTTAGTCCTGATTTCATAGTTCATGTTGGATAATCGAGACTAGATCTCGTTTCCAACCGGGACTAGATGCCCTTTTTCTATTGCCGGACATTTTACCTAAAGTTCGACAAAATACACATGGAAAACATTTGGACGTAAAGGCGTGAAAGTGACTGACTATCGAGTCTGATTGAGCCAACAACAACATCATACTCTTATTCTGGTTCCATCAAAACCGAGATCTTGTTCTTCTACACGCCTGCGAACGCATGCTCGCAAAAGTCTCATTCATCACGGTCATTTCTAGCTATGCTCACCGCCAGGAGGAAAAAAAAATGCAAAGTAATCAGCCATCTCTTTCGCGTATGGAGGTCGCGGTGTTCGTTCCACATGTCCAAATCGACCTGATCTTGGACCTCACACGGGGCAAAACATGTGCCGCGACATGCCAAGTTGACACGATTGGTCACCACTACGATCAGATTAGCCCGTGGAATTGTCTTTCTTTTGTGAAGCTCTAGACATGCCATGTGCCAGAATCTGCTCTAGTGTTTGGGCTCCAATAATTTAGGCCACTGACGTCGACGGGCTTTGTCTTTCACTAATAGTGATCTACATGCAGACCAAATTGAAATCATGCTTGGTGTTGGCACTCGCGTAAGATATAAAAAAAGGCAGGCAGCCTCAGGATTTTTCGGAACGGAACTGATCTGAACTGATCTTGTAAAAGCGCGCACAATCATGCCGGCGCATCGGCAGATAAGCCTAAGAAATATGGAAAAGTGTCTTGTGTTGTAGACAAAAGTATTTGGTGACATAACGGGATCGAGCACTACTGAAACACCTAGAGTAAGAGGAGTGGCACAGGTTAAAGGCACGGTCTCAGGTGCTGCTGGTGCTGCCATGTTATCTGTATAGACTAATTGAACAACTTTTTCTAGTTGATCAGTCTTCTGTCTGATTATAGATGGAAAGATTTTCGGTAAGCCTTGTCTAGATATACATCAGCGCTAAGAGCATAAGTTCTTTTAGGACCTAAAAAGTATGTTAGCTTATATTTGTACTTAACTACGAATAAAAGCACTAGTGTAGTATGTGCTTGTAAACTAAGCGTCTGGTTTTCGGATTAGGACTGATACCTACTTGACCTAAGGACTGATTGCCTAGGATACCATGTTTATGTTATGTATTTAACATGCATTGGTCGTGGTAACATACGAAGTGAAGATAGAAAGAAGCCTTGTGGTATCAAGTTTGTTTAATCTCCGGTGGTTATTTCTTAGAAGAATACCTTTATGATGGCATGAGACGTGCTCTGTTCTGCTCTGCCTCTGAACAAGCCTGAATCCGGCTAATTTGCACTCACTAAAATAGCAGATTGTTTCGTGTGGATTTCAGGTTTGGCCATGCTGGAAGAAGATCGAGGAGCATGTCCGCACCAAGACCGTGTTACGAGTAATCCAAATATTCTGTCCCGGCCAGCATGGGCTGCAGATGTTGTCCCGGCCAGCACACGCGGTACCAGCATGAGATGATTGTCGACAAAGTATAGACTTCAGATACGTCCAATCTAGCACTGTCATTTTCCATGGAAAATTTTGATGAATATCGAACAAGGGCAAGGGCACTAGATGTAGGGAGGATGGGAATGGAGCAGCTGCATTGCTTAAATTAGAGAGCAATCACATTGGGTACTCCTTCAGTTTTTTGGTGGGGAAGGTAAGGAGGAAGATTGGAAATTATCAACTTTTTTGCAAAATTGTAGTGTTGGAAGATGAAAAGGGATGGGGAACCAATAATGGGGAGAGTAACTGTTTCAACGGAGAAGACCAACACAAATGCTTGGTTCTTTAGTTTCATGGAACTGTGGCTAGAAGAAGAAGGGATGCAGGGTCTAAACACATAGTGGGGACATTTGATAGCCAATTGGAATTGCAGTGATGTGGCATGCTCGCATGCTTTGGAATATCACGTGGTGAAGGGGGGGTCCTGTTTAGATATAAGCTATGGTTACAGTTCTCACAAGAGCATGATCGATTTCTCAAGAATCAGCTAATGGATAGTGCTATTTATCTCCAGGGCTGTCTTTATTGATTTTCTTATCTGTTAATGGGACAAGTCCATAATCTACCGAGTGGATGATTGACATGGTTACGGTTCTTACAAGAGCATGATCGATTTCTCAAGTATCAGCTAATGGATAGTGCTATTTATCTCCAGGGTTGTCTTTATTGATTTCCTTATCTGTTAATGGGACAAGTCCATAATCTACGAGTGGATGATTGACATGGTCATGCCCGTGAAGGCAACAAAAGTTGTTCTGCTTCACAATGTAGAATTGGGTTGTTATGACTTGCATCTGCTGGTTATGCCTTAGATCATGGAATTGAGAAGTGCATTCCAGGCTTCATCGATGGTAGTTCGGCTCAGCTGCAGCTGCAACTGAAGATTGACTGAAGACAATTTTTGCTGAATATGAAATCCTTAATTAATTGCATATATCTACATTGCCCCTTTACCACCTTACTGTAATGAAGTTTGGGACTATTTACAAGATATTCAAAAATAGCAGGAGTGCAGGCTTGGAAATAGATGGTAAATTAGAGATACATCATCGTCCTAGCTTGGGGCTTTTGATCATCTGCCTGCACCTTGGGCTCTCGGTAAATTAGGGCAATAAATGTGTGTTCTTTCTTACTTTTCCTCTGAGTCCTTATGACTTACATCTTTCATTTCACTCTAGAATTCAAATCTCTATGCACAACCTTCAATAGGAGTCAGGCTAGAGTCAGCAAAGTCAAAGGTTCATGAGGGTCTTCAAAGCAACCTAAGGTTGGAAGCATAAGCTCCAAGAACGTTACAGTTTCTGCTCCTTGTCCACCTCTTTGAGGTGTACAGTTTTTTTTTCTTTTCTATCTCTTACTTTTTTTTTTGAGAAGTTAAAAATTAAAGTTTCAGAAAATTCGAAAACATTACAGGGACGTATGTAATGATTTATAATAAGTGTGAGGAAAAAATCATGTAAAAATACTTTGTATTTTGTCCTCCGTAAAAAGGTGAAAAATCAGATTTATAATTTTAAATGAGTCTCTGTTTTCCAAAAAATTGTTATATTTATCTCTTTTGCTGCACTCGAAATATAATGTATTTTTTGTTTAAAATTTGCGTACTTGTTGTGCATATTGTTTTCTATACCTAGGTATAGACAACAAATTTTTTTGTTGCCTTTTGAAAAGTTCAAAAATGGGCTCCAGTAAGCCCGTCCTACAAATCCATTTTCCGCACTGCCCTCTCCATTTTTTATGTACAACTCTAGGCCAATGCTCCAATATTCTATATGTGTCAGTGATTTCAAGAATATTAAGATCTTATATGCATGTTTGATGGATGATAGCAGTCCCTTGCTTCTTTATTCATGCTAAAACCGAGTTAATAGTATATGTGATCCAAGTGACATTTTCAGGTTATATCAACTTGACGGTGTATGTTGTCCTCTGGGCGGCGCCATTCAGAAACTTTTGTTTCCTTGAACTTCCTTTTGCACCAATAAAGACGTTTGCTGAATATCAGATTAAATGGAGAGTTGTCTATCCATTCTAGATGGAAAAGATACATGTATCTTTGCGAAGTTACTTTGTTCATGTGACTTCTTCTAAATCGATGTGTTTGTGGGTACAATCTTTGTGTGAGCACATAGTTCTAAATTTTTTGTTTCTATAACACAACAGTTCTTACTACAAGGCGCTTGCGTCATAAAAAGTGAACAATTAGGTGGATCCGAAGGCGAGTTGTGTCACACAACATGGTGCTCCTTCTAGCACAACTCTTTTCATGGCAGGTAATTAATGTAGGTTTTTGGAATTGGCAAAGTGTCTATATCCTGTGTCGGTTGAGCTGCATCAAATAGTCCATTGCAGAGTATATACTTCAATTGAAGTTGTGATTTGGTTCACCACTCCCGATTTGCCGGCAGATGATATCACAGTATCATATTCATAGTTTAGAAATAGGCTCTATTTCTAGGACTTAAGATTGGGGTTAATTTTGGTAAAACAAAAACATAACCAATCGACTAGCCATGAAAATTTGTGCGAGACACTTAATCGAAGCACCACCAATCTGTATTCGATGGAACCTGTGATACTATGCAAGGCTACCAAAATTAACATTTAGTGAACAAAGTGCGAGACGTCAAAGCAAGACCTGGTAATGAAAGTAAAAGTGCACATTGGTCGTCGAAGGTATGAATTGAGAGAAATATAATAGACATGAAAAATCGCTAGATTTCACACTCAACACTAACATTACAAAATGTAAGCCCTATTGCCGTAGCAACGCACGGGCACTTAACTAGTTCTAATAAAAAACACAAGGTGGTGTATGTCATAGCTTAACCATTGACAATTTCCCCTTTACATCCAACTAGAGGAATATCCAAACCTACTCGAAATGACCGAGACTGTGTGTGAACGTTGCGGGAAGTTTAACATTGTGGAGAGTTTAAAATAAATGTCCATGGTCAGGAAAACATAACTATCATTAATCAACGAGCTAGTTAATTGGAGTCATACTAGGGATACAGTGTGGTTTCTGAAACCAAACACGTATAATGTTTCTGGTTAATAGAATTATAGCATGAACATTTCATAAACAAGAAATATGAAAATAACAATATTATTGTATCTAGGCATATTTCCAACGCTTTTTCTATAAGGCCCGGATAGAAATTTCACGAATACTTCATGTGACAGGTGACCCATATACATCGATGAGCACTATCCATTTACAAAAGACTAGATTTTTCCCTGAGGGTTCCAGAATTAATATATAGATATACGTAATGATACATGGAAAATATTAGAAATAAGATATTTATAGAGGCTACTCTAAAGTAAAGATAGTTCAGATTACATGTTTTTATGGTTGCCACATGACACTATCCAACGATATAGGGCTGCGGTCTAATAGCATTAATCATAGAAAAGCTACCATGTATGAGGGTCCCATGTATGGCCATGAGTGTGCAATAGGCAGAGATAGGGTAGACGTCAAAGGTGTAAGAAAAAATTACCAAATTATGTAAAGCTTTGCCAATCCAAATGTTAAGCCAATCAGACAAATGATCACTTGACTCGATGGGTTAGTGTCCATCAATGCCTAAAATTAACATTTTTGTGTCTTCGTGACGACTTTCTAGGCTTGCTAAGGAATTATGAGCTCAAGCTATTACTTTTACTATTTTATAACCTATAGAAAGTAATAAATAAGCATGATTCATATAAAGAAACTGTTGATGCAAATACTCGAAACAAACAACAATTATATGCACATCAAGTGCTTGATTGATTATGAATGTTAATGTTAAAAAGATGGAGTGTGATAATTTTAAATGATTTAGCATAATTTAAGCTTGTAATAGACGTATTTAGGAATTTTTAATTGACCATTTTGATGTTGGATGTAGTGTAATATTAGCCTACCAACGTGAACCTAACACCAATAACGAAAATGGTAGACAAACAACTAATCTTAACATTTTAAATTATTGTATTCACTTGTCCTATTTATTCCAAACTAGTACATACTTCTAAAGATAATAAGTGTGCACCCACGAGAGTAGATACTCATTCCATGCAACACTATCGGATGGGGCTCCAACGTGTATGAACGGTTGGCAACTAAGAACGCTAGTAACTAATGTTTCTTAAAAAAATTGCCAGTAAAAGAGAAGGTCCATACATCACCGACAGACGCTGGAAGCTTGAAGCATGCAGTCTTCATAGTAGGTATAATGTTGTTTCAAATTTGCGAAGTTTTTATTGAGTTATTGTGAAACAGTTATTGTACAACAGAGTAATTGTATAGCAGTGCGTTTGGTTTTAGACGCATGACATGTTAGTTGTCTTGTGTACTAATAGTAATAAATAGTTGTGGTGTGTTCGATTTTAGATGTGACCATACAAATCTATTTGACCTCAAGTAATTGGTCTATGGTAGAAAAAATTCATATGATGCATGTTGATAAGCCTACAATTCTACTGGGATGTCTCAGATTGGGCGGAATCTATGTGCTATCCTCGTGGCTGTGGCATCTGGCGTCAGGCGGAATCTATGTGCTAACCCAGGTGGCAAGTAAATATGGCTAGCATGTAGCAGGTTCGAGATCCTTATGTTCTAAAATCATAATTGCCCCACACATGAAAGCACCATGGTGTGAAATGTATAGGATGCACAAAGTGTGATAGGATTGAAATCAGGTACATTTTTCTGCTGGTAGATAGTACTAGGACACATAAGGGCATGATTTACAATGGCAGTAGCATACCACTGCTCCACCTCTTCCACCTAGATAAGTTAGTATAAGGCTATTGTGTAAGAAAAAGTTACCCAACACAAGTAGTGGTCTCATCTATTCTGTTGGGTCCCGCTACCTTTCTCTTCCTAGCAACGTTACAGGTTTTGGCTATCTTCCCCATGCTTGTCCTTCCTTACACTTTCTCTTCGTGGACCACACTTTTAACCTTAGCCCTTTCACAATGAAGGGTCTCTTATCACATTATCATAGTCAAAATAAATGCTTAAGAGGCAATCTCTCTAATGTATTGTTTCTTAAGGGGTATTTCTTAGAGGTGTTGCATTTATTAGCAATTGGGATCCTAATTGCATGACAATAGTGTAGGCTATTTGTGGCATGAAGTACTACACGTCTCGGCTGCTCACAATAGAGAATAAGAAAAATATACTAGGAAGAAAGAGCCACATAGGATCAAAAGATCGAATGCGTTGTCTAGGTAGAGGAGATAAAAGTCGTTTCCTTGTTGACATACTCTTTAATTACTATGCCCCATCAGCGCATGGTCTAGGATGTAGTGCTAAGATACGGCCATCGGCAAAGGCCTTAGGCAGCTAGCTTTTCTATAGGAGACACCATAGCTCTACAAGAGACCATCTTTTTTTCTAACACGAGTTATTATTTAGGTGGACCTGCGGGGAAGATGTCCATGGTGGAGAGTTCATCGTGGCCTAAATATACTGCATGTGACAGGTTTATAAAGCTGGGATAGAAATTTCACGAATACTTCATGTGATAGGTGACCCATGCACATCGTTGAGCACTATCCATTTAAGAAATACTAGATTTTTCCCTTAAGATTCTAGAATAAATATATAGATATCTTCAATGATACATGGAAAATATCAGATATAAGATATTTATAGAGGCTACTCTAAAGTAAAGATGGTTTACATGTTTTTATGGTTGCCACATGACACTACCCAACGCTATAGGGTTGTGGTCTATTTGCATGAATCATAGAAAAGTTACCATTTAGGAGGGTCCTAGGTATGTCCATGAGTGTGCAATAGGCAGAGACGGGGTAGGCGTCAAAGGTGTAATAAAAAACCAAACTTATGTAAAGCTTGATACCATTTGCCAATCCAAATTTTAAGCCAACCATACAAATGATCACTTGACTTGATGGATCCATCAATGCGTAAAAGTGACGACTTTCTTGGTTCGCTAAGCTATTATGATCTCGCACATAAGCTATTATTTGCAGTATTTTATTACCCATAGAAAGCAATAAATAAGTATAAAAATGATTCATATACACAAATTGTTGATGCAAATACTCAAAACAAATAACAATTATCTTCACATCAAGTGTTCGATCACTAACAATTATGAATGTTAGAGTGTTAAAAAAGATGGAGTGTAATAATTTTAAATGATTTAGCATAATTTAATCTTGTAATAGACGTATTTAGGCATTTTTAGTTGTTCATTTTGGTATTGGACATAGTGTAATATCAACCTGCTGACGTGAACCTATCACCAACAATGAAAATGATAGACAAATAACTAATCCTAACATTTTAAATTATTACATTGAATTTTCCGATGTATTCCAAACTTGTATACTTTTAAAGATATTAAGTGAGAACTCACGGGAGTAGGTACCCATTGCATGCAACGTGTATGAACGGTTGGCAACTAAGCACACTAGTAACTAATGCTTATAAAAAATTGAAAGTAAAAGAGACGGCCCGGTACATCAGCGACAGACACTGCAAGCCTGAAGCATGCAGTCTGTGTAGTAGGTGTAACAAATTTGCAAATTAACTATTGAGTTATTGTGAAACAGTTATTGTATATCAAGTAATTGTATAGTAGTATGTTTGGTTGTAGACGCAGGGCATGTTAGTAGGTTTGTGTACTGGTAGTAATAAATAGTTGTGGTGCGTTTTGATTTTAGATGTAATCGTGCAAATCTACTGGACCTCAAATAAGTGGTATGCCGCAGAAAAAATAAATCTCGTACGATGCATGTCGATAAGCTTACATCTCTACAGGAATGGGTCCTTTGTTTTTCTGATTACCATCACATTGCTCGAGCCTTTTATCCTCATCACTATGGCAACTAGCATCGAGCGGAATCTATGTTGTAAGTTAATATGGCTAGAATGTAGCATGTTTGAGATCCTTTCATGCTAAAATCAGTATTGCCTCCCATGGGAAAGAATTGTGGTGTGAAATGTAAAAGCTGCATAGAATGTGATAGAATAGAAATCAGGTACAATTTTTGCTTGTAGAAAGTACTAGGACGCATAATACAATTATTTATGGTGGCAGTGGCATACCACTTCTCCACCTATTCCACCTAGATAAGTTAGTCTAAGGACATCGTTTAAGAAAAAGTTACCCAACACAAGCAGCGGTCTAATTTATTATGTTGGGTCCCGCTACCTTTCTGTTCCTAGCAACTTTACTAGTTTTGGCTATCTTCTCTCTCTCTCCTCTCCATGCTCTTGTCATTCCTCACCTTTTCTCTTCGTGGAACACACTTTTAACCTTAGGTATTGCACAATGGAGGGTCTCTTAGCATATTATCATATGCAAAATAAATTCTTAAGAGACAATCTCTTCAATGTATTGTTTCTTAAGTGGTATCTTTTAGAGGTGTTGCATTTAGTAGCAATTGGGATCCTAATTGCATGTCAATAGTGTAGGCTATTTGTGGCATGAATACTACATTCTCGGCTGCTCACAATAGATAATAAGAAAAGGAATACTAGAAATAAATAACCGCACATAATCAAAAGATCGAATGCGATGTCTTGGCAAAGGAGATAAGACCCGTTTTCTTGTAAACATACAACTTCCATCTCTTTCTTCTTTAACTTCTATGATGCATCAGCGTATGGCCAAGGATGTAGTGTTAAGATACAACCATTGGCAAATGAGTTAGGTAGCTAGCTCTTCTATAGGAGACACCATAGCTCTGCAAGCAACCGTCTTTTTTCTGGCACAGGTAAATTACTTACATAGACCTGCTGGGCAGGTGTCCACGGTGGAGCGTTGGTCGTGGCCTAAACACACTGTTGGACCATAGTATAAAAGATTCCATATACATCCTAAATAGTAGCATATGTCAAAGAATTACTGAAAACCCCAGAATTAAAGCTACATGTTATACTAACATGCATCTTGGACCCGATCTCAATGCATTAAGCCAATGGTTGGATGTGATTGGGCAACATACCTCGTGGAGACTACTTCTAATATGACTTCATGCTAAAAAAACATTTTTTTCTGACAAATTTTGCATATTATTTCATTTTTCAATAACACAACTCTAATAATTGTAAAAATTACATTAAATGTGCTAATTTTAATTCACACTCCTCATTATAAAAATCAAGTAAGGCACTATAGGAATTTTGATCTTTGCCATGCAAAACAAAACACACGGCAAAATAGCAAACATGCATGGCAACGGCTTTGTCATGTTTTTGCGCATGGAAAAATGAGCACGGCAAAGAACGGCATAGCAAAGAAAACTTTATCGTGTTCTTTTTAGAACACGCACGGCAAAGGATTTTCCGTGTGATTTTGCATGATCAGATACCAAAGCGTCATCAAGACATGTTCCACGTGTAGTTTGCCTTAGTTTATTTCCTTAGCAGAAATCATTTTTCTTTATTTGCCGAGGACGTTTACAAATCTATTCGAATTTTTCTAGTGGGACGACACCAATGCGCACATGTTGTCTAAGCACTATCATTTGTGATATATATGACCATCTTTTACCTATGAAGGTTCTAGAAAACAAATGCTTAGCTGTCCCCGATGACAAATGCATGGTTGACACTTCTAGATATAAGATATTTGTAAAGAGTACCCTTGGTTAAATATGTTTTGTATTTTAGGTTCCGATGGTTGTCAACTTGTCAAGTGGTACAATTCCAATGGTAGCCCGTCACCATGAAACATAGACGAGCTACCAAGTATGAGTGTCCTAGTTATAGCCATGAAAGAGTCATGATAAAGAAATAGTTAACGGTTCGAGAAGTGTTATATAAACTGATGCAAACCTTGGTTTGCAATCCTCATTTGTTTTAAATTATATTTTACATGACTTTGTGGCATGATTCTAGTTATTGTGAGTTACCATGGAAGTTGTTCTCTTATTATTCTAATATTCATAGAAAAAGTAATAAATAAGTAGAAAACATGATACATCAAAGGTCATGTTATACATATAAGCCTAACTATACAAAATTAAAGCCTCATACAAGTGTGTAATCACTAATAGTTACATATGTTGAAGTTTTAAACTGAAATATTTTCTTATTGTTTATTATATTTTAAGATTGTAATAGACATATTTAGATCTTCATTAGGAAAAAAGATATTTACGACCATGGTTGTTATGCATTTGCTACCGTGGCAAGCATTGTGGTGGATCATTCCGATAAATGAAAAAGAAAGGAAAGATGATTGATCACATTGTCCATAACGATCTACGCAAACAATGAGTTGTTGTAGATCGGTGCTGAGTCATTGCGACTGCTTGTGCACTATCTACAAAGATGCCTTTATGCGGGCGGATAAACAAGTTTCAATCATAGTCTATCGAACATAATCATGTCATCATAGCCCTTACGGTATCTACCAAAACCTATATTTTTCGTACTCTAATCCGGTCGTCAAGCACCATCAAGTGCACAAGTGCATGTCACGTATCTTCATGATATATAACCCTGCAACTGCACGTGTAATTACATTTAAATATTTTTTAAAAGTTAGTATATAAAATGTACATTTCAAATGTAAGGAATTTTTAATACATAGTACTTCATACCATGTTTGTTTCAGAAAAACACAATATTTAAAACATATAAAAAATAAACTAAGAGTACACATTTAGGTGGTAATATAATAAAGTAGTATATTTAGATGGTAGTTTAATCAAAGGAATGATTAATTTTATCCACATCAATTATATTTTTCTTTATAAATGATGGAAGCCCTTTATATTGCTAAAACCCGGTATGCATTTTTTGGATGTTGTGAAATTATTTTCGTGAATTAGCTAGAGTAAATTTTAATAAAATTACCATCAAGCGTGTAGTCTATAGTTTGTCTCTGAGATGTATCGTTATGCTAGGGCACTTTGCAATTTATCTGACCATCTTATCATTTTTTTTCCTTTTTTTAATTTTAATTAATCAAATACCACAATGTATATTTGACCTTAAGATTTTTTGGGAGAAAAAGACGACTTGCTGTGAGACGGTTCAAACTTTGAAAGAGCATGAGTCTCCACCACTTCCTTCTAAAAAACAGGTTCGATGTGAATCAACCACATATGCATGTTCAGCTGTGAGCACACACCAGTGACCAAAGGAGTGAAAGTGCGAGACAGGATCAGGCCATGAATACACCAGACCGACTCTAGAGTCCGAACCAGCAACAGCATGAAATTAAACATCCCCACAAAAAAAGCAAATAAACAAATGAAACTAATTGCTCCATATCAATACTTACTCCTTATCCTTTGACACGCCTACATTGTGCCAAGAGCCGGGGAAAAGTATTAACTAATGCCCGGATCTAGGGAAAAGTTTGCAAAATAATGTGCAACGTCTCTCTTGTGTATAGAAGTCGTAGTGCTCCTTGAAAGTCCGAATGGACATAATCTTGGACATCCCACGTACGTGGCACAACATCTTTCGCGTAAGCCTAACCAAGTCGTAGTACTCACTGTGGAAAACAGGCCTCCAGTCCCGGTCCGCAACTGGCTCTAGTCCCGGTTTTGGGCCCGGGACTGCCAAAACGGGACTAGAGCCTCCCCCCTCTATTCCCGGCTCGCTACGGCGCACGACTGATAACAGCCACGTGGAAATAATAGTAGTATGTCCACATTTTGTTTTGGAAATGTGCGCTTTATTATTTAAGTTAAGTATTACACACGGCTTCTGCATAATCAAGATATACACAACCGACAACCATCTGATACCACAAAGAAAAAATACACAATAGGAAAAATGAAATAAAATCTGATATTACAAATGCGACCCGCATATTACACTGCCATCCATGTTGAGAAAAAATATCCATCGATGTATCCTCTAAGCGTGTACAACCCTCTATAAACACGCCTCAAAACTTCACATGCTGTAGAAACGTCCATAAACGAAGCATAGCGGTGCTTCTATGGATTAGTAGCCCACATACTAATCCATCAAGGTTAGCAACAGAATTTGAAATAGCAAAGCTGTGTGCTTTAAGATCTTAATGGAAACTCCAGCAGCTCACTAAATCATGCTAAAATGCTAAATTGGACCAAAAATAGTGCTATTTCTCCTGACAAGCCTAAATATATTAGATTTGGATCTGAAAGTTGGAGCTGGTTATGTAATATAAACTTATGCAATCCTTTTGTTGCTACAAACAGAATGGTTGTTCAGTACAAATTCGTAACATTGAATAAATAAGTTCTAGGTCATAATTCTTAAGTATTTAACATGATTATATAATGCCTAGTTTTCCAGGGATTTTCTTATTATTAGGAAAAATGCTAACTGACTTATGTAACTTTATCTTCTCCATGATTTCTTTGCGGCTACAAAGTGCCGCCACTAAGAAGTATAGCACGTATTTAAATTTTGGTAAGAAAGCTCCTAGGATATTGCATTAGTTCCACGTCAACTGCTTTATATCCTCTAGAATCATCAAAAAATAGCTCTATTGAGGCGCTACTTGCGCGCTATAGCATATCTGTAGAGACCACGCTAGATTTTAATAATTCTACTCGATATGGCACTACTTGCAAAGTAGAATGCTACATCACGCTAAAATGTCATAGAGTCAGCGTGCTATTTTTCCAGCCTATTGCCCTAAATACGAGTTCCTCTACTTAACAAGAAGGAGATTTTGCTTCCTATTTGTGTGGCGATCAACTGCAATCTGCTGGTTCCTCCTCTACCGGAAGTTGACATTGCTAGCGTTGATGATTCTTAATAAGTTATTTATGTTATATGTTGTTGTCCAGTCGAATGTTGGTGTTAGGTTTCTATACAATTAAAGTACGGTTTTTGTATGTTGGTATGCACACATTGTTCTGTTTTTTGACTATATCCTTTATTATTACAGACATTAGTTATTTTTGGCTATATCTAGTATTTTTTAAAATATTTGAAATGTAGCATGCTATTAGAACAATATGACATGTATAGTATTTGGAGGCGGTCGCCGGCCGCTATTTCTTTTACCATGCTACATTAAATATTGTCTAGATTGCCGCCCATCGTCTATGGACAAGCATGGCTTTTACAGGGAGAAAGGATGGATGTGAAAGTGATAGATGGTTTGCCGACATAAGATCACGAGGATCGTTTGCAAGAAAGTTAATTATTCAAAATTAGTTGTCAATTCGCGCCCTTTTTTCTATTTATAAATAATGGAAGTTTACTGTTTTCAATGCACGTGACTAAAATTTTGACATATTATCTTCATTTAGCGTTCCGAGTTTAGTATAATATCAATATCTGCAAAACCAAATGCATATATTATAAAAATATTTTTTTAATGATTCTACTAATATTAATTTACATAGTTTGGTATTATTTTTCCCTATATTTAGTCAAACTTTATAATGTTATATTTCAAATAAACTCATAGAAAGGGTAATAAAAACAGAGGGCACAAATCAAAGTGCTAGTAAATATAATATATTCCTTTCTTCACCTTTTGTTTCTACCATTGCACCGACCTTATGAATTAATGTGGTATTATTCCTCTGTAAATTTGTAGATGTGACAAGTGCTCGTATCTACTATAGTGTCACTGATGCGGATTGACATTGTCTTTCACCGTTGGTCCGTAGTCCAATATAAGTAGGCTCGCACCTTTTTTAGGAACTTAGAGAGGCTTGTCTGTTGTACTAGTCTCTAAATTAGATTTAAAAATGTGTTGTGTATTTCAGAGAGATCCTTAGAGTATTTTGGTCTAAGAGAAGAAAATCCAGAAAATTCATAGGTGACTCTCTACTAATAAAGCAATAAGAAATTCAAATGTGCTAGGACCAAACACTCTTCTATTTCTTCTGCTTGCTTTTCTAGTTAAGTTGGTGTGGTGTATTTTTCAAGTAAACACTATTGTGTTGCTTTCGTATATTCCATGCCGCCTAAATAACCACCTCGGTGAATAACGGACAGGCCCAACCAAGATTTTATAAAACCAACATATCCCGGAGAATCAAGCTCAAGACACATTGAATCCCAGACAAACGCTAGCAATAGGCACTCAAAGAATATTCAATAAGGAGGCGTTGTCTTGTTTCGTCTTGAGCCGGTGCACATAAGAGACAACTGGAGTCATTTCCAATTTGTTGTATATTTTCTCATTTATTTAAATATCAACGAATAAAAGCCAACATAAAACTTTGTGTTTCCTCACGTGCCTAAACATTCAGATCTACAAATGTGTAAATTGTTCCGGATTGACCAAAATTTTGCAATGTTGTGATTTGCACGAAAAAGCTCCAAATTGATCCACTAAAGCACATGATTTTTGTGCACATCTAAGGAAATTCGATGAAGAAAAATGCAAATTCTATAGACAATCGTCTAATATAAATATCAAATACAAATGTACGAAGATCAACTCTTGAGGTTTATCCATTAGAAAAGAGTCGGCTTTAACCTATATTTCCCGCCTTCTCTTATGATGATGACATGGGCTCTTTGTACAAGCACCTTCGTCTTAGGATCAATAATTTCAAAATTTATGATGATGGTGGTGCATACATTTAAGTTTTCCTTGTTGAGAAACGACATTTCCTTTGTTTATCAAGCTTGATTAGAAATTTTACGAACTATTCACGTGGCAGGTGACCCATGCATGTCAATACTTGATTTTCCCTGAAGATTCTAGAATAAATATTTTGATATCCTTGATGATAAATGAAAAAACTAGAGATAAGATATTTATAAAGAGTACTCTAAGATAAAAAAAATAGTTTATATTCACTAGTAAAAAACGGACCTTTGGTACAAACCGGGACTAATGCCCTGGTCCCAACGGCTAGAAACGGCCGTAAGACCCAGAAGACATTAACCCCGGTTCGTATGGGAACTTTAGTCTCGGTTCGTTTAACAAACCGGGACTAAAGGGTCTGGCGCTGGAAAAGAACAGATGCATGGACCTTTAGCCCCGGTTTGTTTCTCAAACCGAGACTAAAGTCCCCGACTATATCTTCTTCCCCTTCCCAGCCCGAGCCATTTCAAGCTCACACAAGCATCTCTCTCAAATTTCTCCCCTCAAGCTTGATTTCTTCCCAATTTTTCTCAAGATTTGTGAAGATTTTTTGGCTCCACATCTATCAAGGGTCCTAAGAGGTTAGCAACTTCATCATTTCATCTCTCATTGCTTGTTTTAGCTCATTTCATGCTCTAGAAATGGATAGATTTGTGTGGATTCTATCTCTATATATCTGGTTAATTTGGCACATATAGTTCTCGAAATTCATTTGATTCATCGAAACACATAGATACATGAGTTCATCCTATCTACATATCTTGGTTTGACACGTTGTCTTGAAATCCAGACAGTTCACAGTGCATATCATGTCACCGTCGAGCAAAAAAATATTTTTCTTTCTTCTACGTGTCGTCAGAAAATCCATTGGAACAAAAATAAGTACCAAAACTATGAAGGCACATATATATATAGTGGCGCCCTAGCATTTTAGTTAATCATCGACCAGTTAAGCAAGAAAGAATAAAAACATGAACATGCCAAGGAGCTACCAAATTAAATTAGGGAGTGCCTCTATGGCGAGCTCCTCGAAGATGTCTGAGGACGAGGCGTCCTAAGACATCTTTGAGAAGCTCTGCCATAGTGGTGTCCCTACTCTCACACACCATCTTTCAGTTCATATCTTTTCCAGCTAAATCAGTATGCTGGTGAAGCTAACTAATTTCACATATTAGGGAGTGCCTCTACGACGAGCTCCTCGAAGATGTCTGGGGACGAGGTCCTAAGACATCTTCAAGAAGCTCCGCCGTAGTGGTGTCCCTGGTCTCGCACACGATCTTCCTTGCAGTTGATAGTTCACAAGGAAGCCTATTTATAGATTAAGCAGCACAACATAGTGTCGACACTCACGACATAATATTCACACTCACCCCTGTCATAGTGTCGCCACCCACTGAAACAGTGTCGCCACTCACTGGCATAGTGTATCCATTCACGACATATTGTGTCATCACCCACTTTTAGTCCCAATTGGAGTGTCCTTTAGTCCCGGTTGGAGACACCATTCAGGACTAAATGGGCTCAGGTCGGGCCCAGCCTGCCGCAACCCCTTTAGTCCCGATTGGTGTGTCCAATCGGGACTAAAGATGTAGTAGAAAGTTTTTAAATCAGTGCATAGTTGTTTGATGTATACGATGTGTTATTTTATTTTTAGACTAGTACTACTCTTAGCATCGTGATTTTGTTTGATGAACTTATAAAATGTAGATGAGACGACAATGGATGTACGTTGACCGAATCTCTGACGAGTTCATTAAAGGCATGTGTTCTTTTCTCGTTGTGGCAGAGGCAAAAAAGCGGAATGGATTTATGTGTTGTCCATGTGGTGAGTGTTGGAATCAGAAGGAATACTCTTCCTCAAGATTCCTTCATGGCCATTTTCGGTCTGGTTTCATGTCTGGCTATAATTGTTGGACCAAGCACAGAGAAAGAGGGGTTATGATGGAAGACAACAAAGATGAAGAGAATGATGACAGCTATCCTATGTCCCCTGAATACGGTGGTACTACAATGGAAGACAATGATGAAGAAGAAGCAGAAGAACGTGCATCATATGAGCCAGATGATGATCTTTGTCAGGCCATTGCTGATGCAAAGAGAGAATGTGATAGCGAAAGGGAGAGGTTGAAATTTGAGCAGATGTTAGAGGATCACAACAAATTGTTGTACCCAAATTGCAAAGATGGCCACAAAAAGCTAGGCAGCACACTAGAATTGCTGCAATGGAAGGCAGAGGTCGGTGTGCCTGACAAGGGATTTGAAAAGTTGTTGAATATAATGAAGAAGCTGCTTCCAAAGGATAACAAACTGCCCGCCAAGATTTACGGGTTAAAGAAGGTTGTCTGCCCTCTAGGATTAGAGGTACAGAAGATACATGCATGCATTAATGACTGCATCCTCTACCGCGGTGAGCAGTATAAGAATTTGGATGCATGCCCGGTATGCACTGCATTGCGTTATAAGATCCGACGAGATGACCTTGGTGATTTTGAGGGGGAGCGCCTGAGGAAGAGGGTTCCCGCCAAGGTGATGTGGTATGCTCCTATAATACCACGGCTGAAATGTTTGTTCAGAAACGAAGAGCATGCCAAATTGTTGCGATGGCACAAAGAAGACCGTAAGAAAGACGAGATGTTGAGACACCCCGCTGATGGGTCGCGGTGGAGAAAAATTGAGAGAAAGTACCCGGACTTTGCAGGTGACGAGAAACTTATGGTTTGGTCTAAGTACGGATGGCATGAATCCCTTTGGGGAGCAGAGCTGCAGTCATAGCACATGGCCTGTGACTTTGTGTATCTATAACCTTCCTCCTTGGTTGTGCATGAAGCGGAAGTTCATTACGATGCCAGTTCTCATACAAGGCCCGAAGCAACCCGGCAACGACATTGATGTGTACCTAAGGCCATTAGTTGAAGAACTTTTACAGCTGTGGCACGGACAAGGTGTACATGTGTGGGATGAGCACAAACGTGAGGAATTTAACCTACGAGCATTGTTGTTCGTAACCATCAATGATTGGCCTGCTCTTAGTAACATTTCAGAACAGACAAACAAGGGATACAATGCATGCATACACTATTTAGATGACACTGAAAATATTTATTTGTATAAGTGCAAGAAGAATGTGTACCTAGGGAATCATCGTTTTCTTCCGCCCACGCATTCCCTAAGAAGGAAAGGCAAGCATATTAATGGTGAAGCAGATCACCGGAGTAAGCCTGTCTATCGTACTGGTGATGCTGTATTTGATATGGTGAATGATTTAAAAGTAATCTTTGGAAAGGGTCCTGGCGGACAGTCCGTTCCGAAGGACGCTGGCGGACACGCACCCATGTGGAAGAAGAAATTTGTATTTTGGGAGCTACCCTATTGGAAAGTCTTAGAGGTCCGCTCTGCAATCGACGTGATGCACCTGACGAAGAATGTTTGCGTGATACTGCTAGGCTTCTTGGGCGTGTATGGAAAGAATAAAGATACATCAGAAGCACGGTAGGACCAACAACGTATGAAAGACCGAGAAGGCAGGCATCCAGAGTTGTTTCAAGGTACTGCCAGCTACGCTCTTACCAAGGAAGAGAAGGAAATCTTTTTTGAATGCCTGAGTAGTATCAAGGTCCCTTCTGACTTCTCGTCCAATATAAAGAGAATAATAAATATGGCAGAGAAAAAATTCCAGAACCTGAAGTCTCATGACTGCCACGTGCTTAAGACGCAGTTGCTTCCGGTTGCTTTGAGGGGCTTTTGCCGGAAAATGTTAGAGTACCCATTGTGAAGCTATGTTTGTTCCTCAATGCAATTTCTTAGAAGGTAATCGATCCAGAAAGTCTACCAGGGTTACAGAAAGATGTGGTCCAGTGTCTTGTCAGCTTTGAGTTGGTGTTCCCACCATCCTTCTTCAACATAATGACGCACCTTCTAGTTCACCTAGTCGAAGAGATTACCATTCTCGGTCCTGTATTTCTACACAATATGTTCCCCTTTGAGAGATTCATGGGAGTCTTAAATAAATATGTCCATAACCGTGCGAGGCCAGCGGGAAGCATCTCCAAGGGCTATGGAACAGAGGAGGTCATTGAGTTTTGTGTTGACTTTGTTCCTGACCTTAAGCCGATCGGTGTACCTGAATCACGACATGAGGGGAGACTTAGTGGAAAAGGCACACTAGGAAATAAAGCAAAGATATGTATGGACGGACATTCTTTCACTAAAGCACACTATAAAATTCTGCAAAGTTCTACCTTGGTGGCTCCGTATATCAAGGTACACAAGAATATTGTATGCTCGAACTACCCGGGACAGTCTGACAGGTTGATTAGAGATGAACACATGAAGACTTTTGGTGGTTGGTTGCAGATACATCTCATGAATGACACCACTGTTGGAGATCGGTTGTACTTGTTGGCCAGGTCTCCATCTTCAACTATATTGACTTTCCAAGGGTACGAGATCAATGGGAATATATTTCACACGCATGCCCAAGATAAAAAGAGCACCAACCAA
Source organism: Avena insularis (assembly GCA_023614405.1). NCBI lineage: Eukaryota > Viridiplantae > Streptophyta > Magnoliopsida > Poales > Poaceae > Avena > Avena insularis. Next base: position 37,722,866 of record CM042684.1, on the reverse strand, counting down.
AACAATGGTGTCCGATTTGATGCAACAGACGAGAATGGGAAAAAGGACACATATTATGGTTACATAGAGGACATATGGGAACTTGACTATGGTCATAATTTCAAGGTCCCATTGTTTCGATGCAAATGTGTCAAGATGACAGGAGGTGGGATAACGGTAGACCAGCTGTACGGAATGACAACAGTGGATCTCAATAATCTTGCGTACGGAGACGAACCATTCGTCCTTGCCAATGATGTGGCTCAAGTTTTCTATGTGAAGGACATGTCTACTAGACCGAGAAAAAGGAAAGATAAGCAAAAGAATACAATATCATACGATGAGCCAAAGCGCCACATAGTTCTTTTAGGAAAAAGAAACATGGTGGGAGTTGAGGACAGGATAGACATGTCAGAAGATTATGACAAATTTCATGAAATTCTGCCATTCAAAGTGAAAACTGACCCAAGCATACCGCTAAATAAGGAAGATGCTCCATGGTTACGGACAAGAAGAGAACCAAAACACTAGATGTGAATGTTGGTGATGTAATGTATTAAACCTTTTGTAAATTAATCCTATTTTTCATCGTCATCGTCATTTATTAATATTAAAAACCGGGACAAACCAGGACAAACAGGAATTTCTGAGATTGCTGTAGGCAGGTACCAAAAAACTAGACTAGGTAACACTTAGACATTTATTAATATTAAAAACCAGGACAAACCAGGACTAGCTAACACTGAGGACTAAAGACACCCCCTTTAGTCATAATCATGCCTAGTCCTATAGTACGCAGCTTCAGGCTCTTCTTCGTCATCGTCATCATCATCTTCATCGTCACCTGCCACTTCGGAGATCCTCAGCCCATCCATGGCATATACTGGGGGCACCTGCCACTCCGGCCTCGGATTCACGGCGGGTGGGGGAGGAGTCTCCTTGTCAACACCCGGATTTTTCAATCCTGGATGCCTGTTATGCCATACATCGCAATCCCAGGATTACCATTTTTGCGAGACATAACAGAATTGGATACCATAGTACATCATCCATTACAAACGATACAGAAGTTCTTACACAAATAGGGATCTCATGATCCAGTTCTTAATACAACTTCAAGCAGCGGAATACGTAATAATAACGGTAGCGTAGGCGAAGCTCCATCTTCGGGATCACAGGCAATGCTGACGATGGGAGATGATCCTAGTTGTCGTAACCTTCCTGGGGTCCATCTTCCAGGTACTCCTCTTCATAGTTTGGCCATGGGAATAGCCAGGGACAAAGCCATGAGTACTCTTTAAGTACTCGCAAACTAATACTAACAGGTAAGGGTTTTTGGATAATGGGACACTAGGCTCTAAGGTTGTTTTGCAGAAAGCCAGGTTTATCTCAACTAGGTTCCAAAGCTAGTCACAATTTTATAACTCCTAAGTGGGATCTTGTGACTCGGGTCACAACTCTGTTGTGGTCAAGTCAAAGTCTCAATTCATTTCACAAGTCATTTTGAAAAGTCTGACGGGGAACAGTATGGCCACTCCAACTGTCCATAACCGTGGATGCGGCTATTCGAATAGTTTGACACTCTGCAGAGATTGTACACTTTCACCACAACATTCGATACATCCGTCAGGAACAAATCCTAAATTCACCATACTCAGTATGCGGATAATCAATCCTAACCTTTCAATTACACACCCTAGTATAAGCACCTCTCCTGTGAGTTTGGCCTCCCAACCATGACCAACTGTCATCTTGGGTACTGCACAGGTGGACAATCTTCACAAGGTAGCCTCAGCTCAGACCTTGGCCGTGAGGGAGCTAATACTAGGAATATAAGTTTCATAAGCCCTACCCAGTATTCGGGTATTGTGGTTGTACGATAAAATTGGAATGGTATCGCATCCAGACAACCATCAGTTTTATAAAGGGCTAAGGCATGCCTCATCATTTTCATCACCAAAATCATCAAGTGTTCGGAAACACATGACCAAAACATTTCAATAGAATGATCCATCATTCCAAGGTTTTCATAACCATTTTTCCACCAAGTATTCCCATCTAAGGTTGATCAAGTTTTATGCTTAGCACTAGCATCTATAAGTGGGGGTAGTACTAAGGAGGGGTGGTAAACTAGTGGAGTTTCAACTAAGTACAACCTTAAGTCTCAGGCTGAGATCAAGGTTTCTAACTTAGGCCAAATTTTATGCTCTTTATGCAACCTTCAGCAGCTTTCCAAAATCTACCATTCACTTAAGTAAACTCTAAGTAAGCTTTGACAAAGGAATAAAGTAAGAAGCTTGCAAATAAAACTAGGATTGGTTTATCAAGTGTGTATGATCACATATGCTTAAGGCATATAGTAGTCATAGCACAAGTATGGGTTTGTGGCATCAGTAGGGTATTTTGCAAGGGTTAGCTTGCATAGGTCAACTTGATTAGTAAGGCTTGCACAGGTATAGTATCAGCTTGCATCAATATCAGTATAAGCTTACTAAATTGCAAGTGTTAACTTGCAAGGTTACTAGCTTGCCTTGTGCAGAGAAGTGGTTGAAGTTCTCCTCGGCTTCTTCTTCGTAGAATCCTCCTTCCTCCTCGTATCCTTGGTCGGTACTAGCGTCTATGAATAAATACGAGGTACATAATCACCAAACAATACTTAACTACTTGCAATCATCCCACACAAAGGTCCTATAGATGATCTAGCATCATCTCAACATTACAAGGTTAAGGCTTGGTTTAATTCCTTTTTATTTTTAGAAAAGTAATTTCTACTCATTGAAAAACTACTTAAGATTTAATATTCTCCAAACTAAACATGGGATCATGTTGACACATGTCATCACCACATATTGTAGTCCATGAGAATGTGATTTAAAGTGGTGTCACAATTTAATAAGGTTTTACCCTTTTATTTTAATTAATTAAAGTGGCTAGAAATGCTTATGTAGCATTCTTTTATTACCTGGACAATATTTATGCAAGTAAACCTATATGTTTTTATATATTCTGAAAGGTATGGTTAAATGTGATTTTTGAGAGTTGGAAACAACTCAAAAGCTATTATAGTTTAAATTTGAAAAATGTTTGAATGTAGAAAAGCTTCTGCCTTGTTATTTTTACCATGGGTGATCTATAGATCCAAATGACTTGAATCCAACGGGCTTGGATTCAGCATTCACAGACCTTTCCAACAAAATTGGTTTCATTCAATTTGGTGCACTGAATCGATCTGGATTATTTTTGAAGTTGTGTACAGAAGTGTGTTTGAATTGAAATAGAAAAAGGTTTTATTTGAATAACTGGGCTGCGCGGGAAAAGTTACTGGGTCGGCCTGCTAAGCGCAGTGCTCCCGCGGGCTGCTTAAGTGGGTGTCCCCACTCGTCAGTGACACGGGGCTGGGCGAAGCGGTATGGGGCAACGTGGGTCGTTCGATCTAGTTCTAATCTAACGACTGGGAGTCATCGTCAACGCGAGACAACTCCGGCGAGAACAAAACCTAGCGCGGCCAGTGAGGGTTGCTAGGGGCTCACCGGGGTGCTGGCGAGGGTCGGCGAGGCGGGCGAACGACGAAGTCGACGACGGCGAACTCAGGGGTGGTCGCGGCAGCTCCTGGGGCGGCTCCAATCGCTGGCTCCCTTCTTCTCCAGCAGCGGCAGGCTCCAGTGAAATTCCGGCGAGGTGGTGCTCGCCTTGCTCTGAGAACGGTGTGGCACGATCAGTAAGGAGAGGGGAGTGAGATGGTGTGAAGAAATCGAGCGGGGGTGGCCTCTATTTATAGTCGAGCGAGGGGACCGTTGGGGCGCACGGTGAGCTCGTCGGGGGCGATGTTACAGGCGGCTATTGGCATGGGCAAGGGTAGGGGACGGTGCGGTGTCTCCTGGCGATGCTCAACGACATGGTCTCGAGGCATGGGGCGGTGTGGTTTGGTCTGGAACGGGCGGTTCAAGGCGGGCGTCTTCGACGGGCGGGCGGTGGCTGTGGCGGCACGGGCGGCAAACGGGATGTCTGGTGGTCTCTGGGTTGATGGCGATCGTGTGTGCACGCGGCGCTGGTCTGTGGGCTTTGGCCGAGGGTGGCGCCCGCGCAGCTCGGCATGGTCTGGGCGCTGCTTGTGCGCGTGGTCCAGTCTTGGCAACGCTATGCTAGGGACGAGGAGTGGTGGTGGACGGTGGCTACCTCCTGCATGCTTGGCTAGGCTTGCTGCTGCTCCTAGCTTGCTGTCGACTATGGGGTGGCAAGGGGGTGCTCGGCTGTTCACCATTGATGGCAATGGCAAGCTCACAGTGGTGCTAGTGCTTGGCTAATCTTCCTAGATGATCTACTGAGTTGTGTGTGAGCTAAATGGGGAACCAGTTAGGCAAGAATCACTGCTCACAATAGTGTTTGATGTTTGTTTGATTTGTGTCTGCAACCTGTTTGATGAAATGGCCGCATGAAATCAAGTTTTGAATTTTGAAATGATTTTTGGTGGGTTTGCTAGATTGGTGCTGGTGAGTCTGCAGATGCTTGGGTTTTGAAAGTTGAGCTTGTTTGAGTGGGTTTTGAAAAAGTGGGATCTTCCCATATGAAGAAGATTCAATTTTGAATTGGCATTTAAAATATGCATTTGAAAGTTTCTGGATGATCACAAAGTGGGCCTTGATACTCTGTTATGAGTACAATCAAGGGGTGCAAAGATCCAGAAAAGTTTCTGTTAAGTTCTGAAAGTTTGAGATAGCCAAAGTAGGCATGGGAGTTAAATTGGTCAAAATGACCATTCCCTTAATATATTTGTTTTGATTTACTTGTCTTTAGGAAAAGTGTGGGAAATGTTTTAGATGAGGTTTATTTCATCTAAGAAACATTTTACAAGCAATGAAACAAACAAACAAACAAGGTGGTTTTAAAGAAATTCAAAATCCATGCATACACATAAGCATGCATTCATGATTTTATTTAGAAAAGTTTTTGTTAACCCAAAATTTGATGATTAGTGTTTGATGATCCAAGTTTGGTATTTTTGGGATGTTACAAAGCTTCCCCCCTTAAACAAAATCTCGTCCCGAGATTTGAAAAAGGACGAAAAGATTACCTAGGACTTGAAGAGATCGGGAAACTCCGTCCTGATGTGATCTTCGCGTTCCCAGGTAGCTTCCTCTTCTGTGTGGTTGCTCCACTGAATCTTGAGAAACTTGATGCTTCGGGTTCGGGTAGTTTGAAAAGCTTCTTCCAAAATGCGGATGGGTACTTCAGGATAGGTCAGGTCATCGTTGATCTCTATGGTCCGATGATCGATATTCTTGAACACTTCGGTCTTCTCAGGGACTTCGAGACACTTGCGAAGTAACGAGATATGGAACACATTGTGCACAGCTGACATCTCTTCAGGTAGTTCCAGTTGATATGATACTTCTCCTCGACGGTTCAGAATTTTAAAAGATCTGATATATCTGGGGGCTAACTTTCCTTTGAGTTGGAAACGCTGCATTCCCTTCAATGGTGACACTTTCAGATAAACAAAATCTCCTATATTGAACGCGAGGTCTCAACGTCTCTTGTCGGCATAACTCTTCTGTCGGGATTGAGCTGTCTTGAGGTGCTCACGAATCTTGTGAACCTTCTCTTCTGCTTCTCGGAGGATGTCGGGTCCAAAAATCTACTTCCGACCAGTTCAAAGGGGTGCGACACTTTCTTCCGTACATGAATTCAAATGGGGCCATTTGCAAACTGGCTTGGTAACTATTGTTGTAGGAAAATTCTGCAAACGGCAGACAGTCTTCCCACTTGGATCCATATTCTAGCACACATGCTCTAAGCATATCTTCGAGTATTTGATTTACTCGCTCCGTTTGTCCATCGGTCTGAGGGTGATACGCGGTACTGAAATCTAGGCGGGTTCCTAAACCTTCTTGGGCTTTCTTCCAGAATCTCGAGGTAAACTGAGTTCCTCGATCCGATACTATGTTCTTAGGGACTCCGTGCAAACTAATGATTCTAGCGATGTACAACTCTGCTAGCTTCGAACTCTGATATGTGGTCTTGACGGGCAAGAAATGGGCGACTTTGGACAACCTGTCCACTATGACCTAGACAGAGTCATTTCCCCTACTAGAAGTAGGTAGTCCAGTGATAAAGTCCATTCCTACAGAATCCCATTTCCATTCCGGAATTTGCAAAGGTTGCAACAATCCAGCAGGTCTTTGATGTCTTGCCTTGACTCGCTGACATATATCACACTTGGCGATATAGCTTCCTATTTCTCTCTTCATCTTATGCCACCAAAATTGCTCTTTCAAATCTTGATACATCTTAGTTCCTCCGGGATGGATAGAATAAAGAGTATCATGAGCCTCCTTCAAAATAACTTCTTTCAATTCTGAATCTGCTGGTACACAAAGGCGTCCTTTGTACCACAGAACTCCTTCTTCGTCCTCGGTGAATCCGGGTACTTTGCCTGTACCGATACGACACTTGATTCCGTCGATACTAGCATTTCCCTTCTGCGCTTCTTTAATCTGACTGATCAAAGTGGGCTGAAGTTCTATGCTAGCAAAAAATCCTTCACTTACTAATTCCATTCGAAAATCTTCCATCTCCTTGTGCAAACTTGGTTTCTCCTTCAAAATCATGGAGTTCAAGCGGCATGGCAATCTGCTAAGGGCATCTGCTACCACATTGGCTTTACCAGGGTGATAGTGAATGTCCAGATCGTAATCCTTGATTAGCTCAATCCATCTTCTCTGCCTCATATTTAGCTCCTTCTGAGTGAATATATACTTTAGGCTCTTGTGATCCGAATAAATCTCACAACGATTTCCCATCAGGTAATGTCTCCATGTTTTCAGGGCTAGAACTACGGCTGCGAGTTCGAGGTCATGGGTTGGGTAGTTTTGCTCATGTTGCTTCAATTGTTGAGATAGATAAGATATAACTCTGCCTTCTTGCATTAGCACACATCCGAGACCAATCTTGAATGCGTCACAATACACATCGAAGGGCTTCGTGATATCCGGCATGGTCAAGATTGGGGCTGAAATCAATCTCCTCTTGAGTTCTTGAAAACTCGCTTCACATTTGTCGGTCCATTCAAACTTCTTGTCCTTTTCAGCAATTGGGTCATGGGTCTGGCGATACTAGAGAATCCTTCTATGAATTTGCGGTAATATCCCGCCAATCCGAGAAAAGCACGAACTTGGGTTTGAGTGGTTGGGGCTTGCCAATCTTCTACATCTTTCACTTTGGCAGGGTCAACAGCAATTCCTCCGGCGGATACTATGTGACCGAGGAATCCTACCTCCTGTAACCAGAATTCACATATGCTAAACTTTGCATACAACTAATGCTCTCTAAGGGTTCCAAGAATGGTCCTTAGGTGTAGCTCATGTTCTTCTTCTGATTTGGAATAAATCAGAATGTCATCAATGAAAACAACAACAAACTTATCCAGGAAGTCCATAAAAATCTTATTCATGAGGTTCATGAAATAAGCAGGGGCATTGGTTAATCCAAAAGACATGACTGTATACTCATACAACCCATATCTGGTGGTAAAGGCAGTCTTTGGAATATCCTCTGCGCGAATCTTGAGTTGATGATAACCAGTTCTAAGATCAATCTTAGAAAACACCTGGGCACCGGTCAACTGATCAAACAAATCCTCTATCTTGGGCAAGGGGTACTTGTTCTTGATGGTGACATCATTCAACTTCCGATAATCCGTACACAAATGGTTACCTCCATCTTTCTTGTCCACAAACAAGACGGGTGATCTCCATGGTGACGCACTTGGTTGAATCAATCCGATTTCCAACATGGAATCCAGTTGCTTCTTTAGTTCTTCTAACTCCGATGGGTTCATACTATAGGGTCTTTGGGCTATGGGTCCTGTTCCGGGGATTAGTTCAATGATAAACTCGATATCCCGATCTGGGGGCATACCGGGCAAAACATCTGGAAATACATCGGGGTATTCACAGACTATCTGGACTTGGTCAATGGTAGGTTGGGCTAGACTCTTGTTACACTTGAATTGGCGAGGTAAGGTTTCAGATATATGCTCGACTGATATTCCGGCGGTACTGGTCATGGTGATGGCTTTCTTAGCACAGTCAATCAATCCCTTATGTTTGGACTCCAATCCATTCCTAGTACTACTTCCAAACCTTTAGTTCCGAGTACTATTAGATTAGCATAAAAATCTATGCCATGGATTCGGATAGGGACGGCTTTGCAAATTTGCCTAGCCTTGGTGGTTGATCCGGGAATTTGCACAATCATAACATGCTTCAGTTTGGTTGGTTGAATTTTACTAGTGCAGGAAAATTCTTCGGTGACAAATGAATGCGAGGCACCAGAGTCAAACAACACTTTTGCAAGTACTGAATTAACAGAAAACATACCCAGCACGACGTTTGGCGCTTCCTGAGCTTCTTCAGCATGCATGAGAAAAAGACGGCCATTGTGGTTGAGTGAATTCCCTGGGGCAAATCTTCTTCCTGGCTAGACACGACGTTGTTGCTGAGCTGGGGCATTGGCATTAGGGGTTGTAGCATTCTTCTTGTTGGGGCACTCTTTGGAATAGTGGCCTTTATTTCCACAGTCATAACAGGTCACTTGTGACTTGTCCTTGGTTGCGACAGGCACAACATTGCTTCTAGTCCTCGGGGCAGTGTTGGTGTTGGCGGTAGCATGGTTGGTGTTGAACTTGGGTGGGGCACGAGTGAAATTGCTAGAGTGGCCGGGGTTGTTGTGATTCCCTCCGGGTCTAGGGTTTCCACGGTTGGGATAGGTCGGACAGGTCATAGGGGGTCTGTTGGTTCTTGGGGCAAATCCTGGAGATGGGTTGGGGCGATACTTTGGGGTCTGATGGGTTCCGGGTTGATGCATCATGCGACGCTTGCGGTTCTCATTGGCTTGGTTGATCTTTCCTTCCATCTGGATGGCAGAATCGACAAGGGCTTCAATATCAGCAAAGGGGATATTGACTAACACCGTCTGCATCTCGTCATGCAGACCATTCAGGAATCTTTCTTTCTTCTTGGCTTCGGTGTCTATCTCGTCCGGGGCATACCTAGCTAATGACAAAAATTTGTCACGGTATTCCACTATAGTCATCCTTCCTTGCTTCAGCTCCCTGAACTCGTCTCTCATTCTCTTGATCAAACCTGGTGGCACATGTGTTCTGCTAAACTTGACCTTGAATTCCTCCCAGGTCATCATCTGGCCTCCGGTCATTGTGCGAACACTGTTCCACCATGCCCTGGCATCTCCGGCTATATAATGGGTGGCAAACAGAACTTTCTCGTTGGCTTCCACTCCTGCTACTTCTAAGTTATTTTCCATGGTTTGCAGCCAATCATCGGCGTCTAGGGGTTCTTTAGACTTAGTGAAAACAGGTGGGTTGGTATTCTGGAAATTCTTGAGCTTAGATCCATGGTTGTCCTGATTTCCATGGCCTTGGTTGTTGTGGGCTAGCTGGGCTATCTGCTGCAGAGTGGCTAGGTTGGCTTGACATTCCGCTCTTTCAGCTTCGCGGTCAGAAGTCAACATTTGCAGAATCTGCAACATCGGGTCCGGGGCTGAACCACTTCCTACACGTGGCATCTGAAGATTGATATAGATCATGAGAAAAGACGGAAATTTCTAAGGTTTTGGGGTCTTTGAAAAGTTTTTAAATGTTTGACTCCGATTTTTCTAGCAACTTGCTTTTTCATTCATTCATAGCACACAGTACAACACACACCACAACAAAGAAAAACAGATGGTTTTAAGAACCATTCTGGAATCTACGATACAGTGGGACCGAATACTACTCACTACGCTGGTGCTCAAGTGCTACTACTCCTTGGAGTCTGTGGCTTCATCATCTTCATCATCATCGATGAAGGCAAAATCATCCTCATCGGTGAAGAAGTCCATGGCCTGATCCTCCAGAAAATCATCGTCATCGCTGAGATAGGAGTGAGGGTCTCCACGAAGATCCTCTCCGGCATTCTCCCTTTCCTCCAACTGCATGTCTCTCTCGTGGATGGTCTCCTCCAGAGATGAGATGCGGTGGCGAAGACGGGCAATAATGCGCTCCTTCTTGTCGAGCTGACGGCGACGAGACTTGCGATCCTTTGCTAGCATGGCTATGGTCTGATCCTTCGTTTGGATGATGGCAGACTTGTGGTTGCAATAGTCACGACAGTTGTCCAACTCCTGCTAACGATCATACATCATGAAGCTAAGGTGGTCCAATTGAGTCTTCAGCTCGGGGTGGTATGGGGATTCCAGGGGTTGTCCATTTGCATCACGCCTTAGGAAAAACTCAAAGCGGGTTCCCTTGATCTGATTGATGCTCTGCCCACATAGACGGGAAAGCGCTTCCTGCATTGCTCTGGCAAGTCCATCGAGCCAGTTGTTTTCCCTCAAGGTAAACTGAATTCCCTCCGCAGTGGGAGGTTCAATTTTTCCTCGGAGACTTGCAACAATTAGCCACTGCAGATCTTCTCCTCCTTGATCATTGAGCTGAGCTCCGAAGAACTCGGGGTGCGGACGCTCCAGAAGTTCCGAAAGCTGATCCAAATCCCTCTCAAAGATAAGGTCTCCTCCATTCCCCAACTGATAAAACTTGCTGTACTTCACGTCCATCTATAAAAATAGAGGATGAGTAGATTAGCAGGGTGATCAAGTGTGTCAAAATTTTATGTATTTTGCAAGAGTTTTTGAGGAACATGAATTTTTATGAAAGAATCAAAGAGATAAGAATGAGAATAAATTTTTGTAAATATTTGTTTTTTCTTAGGTATTGAAACTAAGTTTTTGGTTCAAACGTCCAGTCTAACTAGGGTCTCCTATGGTCAGGATGGCTCTGATACCAACTTGTCAACACCCGGATTTTTCAATCCTGGATGCCTGTTATGCCATACATCGCAATCCCAGGATTACCATTTTTGCGAGACATAACAGAATTGGATACCATAGTATATCATCCATTACAAATGATACAGAAGTTCTTACACAAATAGGGATCTCATGATCCAGTTCTTAATACAACTTCAAGCAGCAGAATACGCAATAATAACGGTAGCGTAGGCGAAGCTCCATCTTCGGGATCACAGGCAATGTTGATGATGGGAGATGATCCTAGTTGTTGTAACCTTCCTGGGGTCCATCTTCCAGGTACTCCTCTTCATAGTCTGGCCATGGGAATAGCCAGGGACAAAGCCATGAGTACTCTTTAAGTACTCGCAAACTAATACTAACAGGTAAGGGTTTTTGGATAATGGGACACTAGGCTCTAAGGTTGTTTTGCAGAAAGCCAGGTTTATCTCTACTAGGTTCCAAAGCTAGTCACAATTTTATAACTCCTAAGTGGGATCTTGTGACTCAGGTCACAACTCTGTTGTGGTCAAGTCAAAGTCTCAATCCATTTCACAAGTCATTTTGAAAAGTCTGACGGGGAACAGTACCTAATCTGTCCATAATCATGACGCGCTATTCGAATAGTTTGACACTCTGCAGAGATTGTACACTTTCACCACAACATTCGATACATCCGTCAGGAACAAATCCTGAATTCACCATACTCAGTATGCGGATAATCAATCCTAACCTTTCAATTACACACCCTAGTATAAGCACCTCTCCTGTGAGTTTGGCCTCCCAACCATGACCAACTGTCATCTTGGGTACTACACAGGTGGACAATCTTCACAAGGTAGCCTCAGCTCAGACCTTGGCCGTGAGGGAGCTAATACTAAGGAATATAAGTTTCCAGTCAAGCCCTACCCAGTATTCGGGTATTGTGGTTGTACGATAAAATTGGAATGGTATCGCATCTAGAGAACCATCAGTTTTATAAAGGGCTAAGGCTCATGCCTCATCATTTTCATCACCAAAATCATCAAGTGTTCGGAAACACATGTCCAAAACATTTCAATAGAATGATCCATCATTCCAAGGTTTTCATAACCATTTTTCCACCAAGTATTCCCATCTAAGGTTGATCAAGCTTTATGCTTAGCACTAGCATCTATAAGTGGGGGTAGTACTAAGGAGGGGTGGTAAACTAGTGGAGTTTCAACTAAGTACAACCTTAAGTCTCAGGATGAGATCAAGGTTTCTAACTTAGGCCAAATTTTATGCTCTTTATGCAACCTTCAGCAGCTTTCCAAAATCTACCAGTCACTTAAGTAAACTCTAAGTAAGCTTTGACAAAGGAATAAAGTAAGAAGCTTGCAAATAAAACTAGGATTGGTTTATCAAGTGTGTATGATCACATATGCTTAAGGCATATAGTAGTCATAGCACAAGTATGGGTTTGTGGCATCAGTAGGGTATTTTGCAAGGGTTAGCTTGCATAGGTCAACTTGATTAGTAAGGCTTGCACAGGTATAGTATCAGCTTGCATCAATATCAGTATAAGCTTGCTAAATTGCAAGTGTTAACTTGCAAGGTTACTAGCTTGCCTTGTGCAGAGCAGTGGTTGAAGTTCTCCTCGGCTTCTTCTTCGTAGAATCCTCCTTCCTCCTCATATCCTTGGTCGATACTAGCGTCTATGAATAAATACGAGGTACACAATCACCAAACAATACTTAACTACTTGCAATCATCCCACACAAAGGTCCTATAGATGATCTAGCATCATCTCTAACATTACAAGGTTAAGGCTTGGTTTAATTCCTTTTTATTTTTAGAAAAGTAATTTCTACTCATTGAAAAACTACTTAAGATTTAATATTCTCCAAACTAAACATGGGATCATGTTGACACATGTCATCACCACATATTGTAGTCCATGAGAATGTGATTTAAAGTGGTGTCACAATTTAATAAGGTTTTACCCTTTTATTTTAATTAATTAAAGTGGCTAGAAATGCTTATGTAGCATTCTTTTGTTACTTGGACAATATTTCTGCAAGTAAACCTATATGTTTTTATATATTCTGAAAGGTATGGTTAAATGTGATTTTTGAGAGTTGGAAACAACTCAAAAGCTATTATAGTTTAAATTTGAAAAATGTTTGAATGTAGAAAAGCTTCTGCCTTGTTATTTTTACCATGGGTGATCTATAGATCCAAATGACTTGAATCCAACGGGCTTGGATTCAGCATTCTGAACCTTTCCAACAAAATTGGTTTCATTCAATTTGGTGCACTGAATCGATCTGGATTATTTTTGAAGTTGTGTACAAGTGTGTTTGAATTGAAATAGAAAAAGGTTTTATTTGAATAAGCTGGGCTCTTGGGAAAAGTTCTTGGGTCGGCTGCTAAGCGCTTGATGCTCCCTTGGCTGCTTAAGTGGGTGTCCCCACTCGTCGGTGACAGGGCTGGGCGAAGCGGTATGGGCAACGTGGGTCGTTCGATCTAGTTCTAATCTAACGACCGAGTCATCGTCAGCGAGACAACTCGGCGAGAACAAAACCTAAGCCGCCAGTGAGGGTTGCTAGGGGCTCACCGGTCTTTGGCGGTCGGCGAGGCGGGCGAAACGGAAGTCGACGACGGCGAACTTCGGGGTGGTCGCGGCAGCTCTGAGGCGGCTCAATCGCTGGCTCCTTCTTCTCAGCAAGGCGTGCTCAGTGAAATTCGGCGAGGTGGTGCTCGCCTTGCTCGAGAACGTGTGGCACGATCAGTAAGGAGAGGGAGTGAGATGGTGTGAAGAAATCGGCGGGGTGGCCTCTATTTATAGTCGGCGAGGGGACCGTTAGCGCCGCAGTGAGCTCGTCGAAGCGATGTTACATGCGGCTATTGGCATGGTCAAGGGTAGGGGACGGTGCGGTGTCTCCTGGCGATGCTCAACGACATGGTATCGAGGCATTGGGCGGTGTGGTTTGGTCTGGAACGGGCGGTGCTCTGCGCGGCAGAGGCGGCGTCTTCGACGGCGGGCGGTGGCTGTGCGGCACGGGGCGGCAAACGGGGATGTCTGGTGGTCTCCTGGGTTGATGGAGATCGTGTGTGCACGCGGTGAGGGCGGCGCGCGGTCTGTGGGCTTCGGTCGAGGGTGGCGCTCTGGCGCACGCTCGGCATGGTCTGGGCGCGGCTTGTGCGCGTGGTCCAGGGCTTGGCAATGCTTGCGGCTGGGACAGTGAGTGGTGGTGGACGGTGGGCTGCCTCCCAGACATGCTGGCTAGGCTTGCTGCTACTCTTAGCTCGCTGTTGACTATGGGGTGGCAAGGGGGTGCTCGGCTGTTCACCATTGATGGCAATGGCAAGCTCACAGTGGTGCTAGTGCTTGGCTAATCTTCCTAGATGATCTACTGAGTTGTGTGTGAGCTAAATGGGGAACCAGTTAGGCAAGAATCACTGCTCACAATAGTGTTTGATGTTTGTTTGATTTGTGTCTGCAACCTGTTTGATGAAATGGCCACATGAAATCAAGTTTTGAATTTTGAAATGATTTTTGGTGGATTTGCTAGATTGGTTCTGGTGAGTCTGCAGATGCTTGGGTTTTGAAAGTTGAGCTTGTTTGAGTGGGTTTTGAAAAAGTGGGATCTTCCCATATGAAGAAGATTCAATTTTGAATTGGCATTTAAACTATGCATTTGAACGTTTCTGGATGATCACAAAGTGGGCATTGATACTCTGTTATGAGTACAATCAAGGGGTGCAAAGATCCAGAAAAGTTTCTGTTAAGTTCTGAAAATTTGAGACAGCCAAAGTAGGCATGGGAGTTAAATTGGTCAAAGTGACCATTCCCTTAATATATTTGTTTTGATTTACTTGTCTTTAGGAAAAGTATGGGAAATGTTTTAGATGAGGTTTATTTCATCTAAGAAACATTTTACAAGCAATGAAACAAACAAACAAACAAGGCGGTTTTAAAGAAATTCAAAATCCATGCATACACATATGCATGCATTCATGATTTTATTTAGAAAAGTTTTTGTTAACCCTAAATTTGATGATTAGTGTTTGGTGATCCAAGTTTGGTATTTTTGGGATGTTACACTCCTGGAAGACGATGCCGCTACCGCCGGGCGGGGGAGGGGCCTTCTTGTGGCTCTGTGGCGGGTGGACTTGTGGGCACCGCAGGCGAGGATGGTCTCCCCCGGCGATGTAGCGCATCACGCCGATGATAGTACGGTTCGCCCACCACAGACGCCGGCTGGATTCATTGTGGTTTGCCGGGGGTTGGGCCATCATCCTCGTACCTGGTGAGCTCCCTTTCCTGCCGGTTAGCGAACAAGGCATTCCAGGTGTCATAGTTATCGGGATCCCACTGGGGATCCATCCGCTGCTCCGGCGTGAGCTCGTGTTAGAAGTGGTTCATGATGGCCGCATGTCGGGCGGAGCCTTGATGCACAGGAGGGACAGGAACCCCTCCAGCGCTCAGCATCCAGCCGGCGGGCGGCCGGTAGCCCGGCGGGAAAGGGTAGTTGGAGGCGAACAGTGCCTCGGTCTCCTCGAGGGTCAGAATGGCCCAGTAGGCACTGTCCATTGCTGTGAGAGAGGAAGTTGTGGATGTATGGATAGCCATGGCGTGGTCGGCCTATATATAGATGGAAAGGGCGGGAAAACATGGGGGAAACGTTGGGAAATGGCAGGAAATATATTTAGTCCCGGTTAGTGGCTACAACCGGGACTAAAAGCACAGTTCAGAGGGAAAGGGCGGGAAAACATGGCGAGAAGCGATGGGATATGGCGGGAAATATCTTTAGTCCCGGTTAGTGGCTACAACCGGGACTAAAAGCACCGTTCAGAGGGAAAGGGCGGGAAAACATGGCGGGAAGCGGTTTGGATATGGCGGAAAAACAGGCATGCTTGTGTGTTGAATCGCGGCATAGTTTGTGATATGGTGCCCATATTGTGCATGCATGTGTATATTGGGATGGAGAACAATGTTGCAGGAGGAAGTTTTCCTTTTCATTGCTCGGAAAAGCCATTTTCTATTTTCCGAGCGCAAAAAGATGGGTCGTTTTGTGAAGCAGCCACCAAAATGCAGTTACAGAATGCTACCATCCCATTTTTCTAAAATACTAGACCACCTTACATGAACTATATCCCACCGGGGGATCTCAAACCTTTCGGTCCTTCCCGGATGAAAAAGACAATTGTCTGCTAAAGCGGCATGAAGTGGGTCCGGTTTGAACTACAGGTACATGATCTAACGCCCGTGATTTTTTGAAAAAAATCATTTTTAGACTCACAATATGTTGTTTCTTGAGAGATCCAATGCAAGTTCTAACATTCTCATCCCCTATCTTCACGCACGCCGTTTTGACCTAAGTTCGAAACGGCAAAAAATTCAAAACAGGCATAAAAAATTTAAAAAAGGTCCGAACAATGTAAATCCTTCGTGTGGTGTGATATTATGTGACATAGTTGCAAGGAAAAATATTAAACTTGGTATACTGATTATGTCTGGAAAAAACCTTCACAAAATGACCTATCATGTTCAAGGTTTCATGTCTTTCGGTCCAAGAGACGGATGTTATGTGTTGAATCATGACATAGTTTGTGATACGGTGCCCATATTATGCATGCATGTGTATATTGGGATGGAGAACAATGTTGCAGGAGGAAGTTTTCCTTTTCGTCGCTCGGAAAAGCCATTTTCTATTTTCCGAGCGCAAAAAGACGGGTCGTTTTGTGAAGCAGCCACCAAAATACAGTTACAGAATGCTACCATCCCATTTTTCTAAAATACTAGACCACCTTACATAAACTATATCCCAACCGGGAGATCTCAAACCTTTCTGTCCTTCCCGGGTGAAAAAGCCAAATGTCTGCCGAAGTGATAGGAAGTGGGTCCGGTTTGAACTACAGGTACATGATCTAAGGTCCGTGATTTTTTGCAAAAAATCATTTTAGACTCACAATATGTTGTTTCTTCAGAGATCCAATGCAAGTTCTAACATTCTCATCCCCTATCTTCACGCACGCCATTTTGACCTAAGTTCGAAACGGCAAAAAATTCAAAACGGACATAAAAAGATCGAAAAAGGTCCGAACAATTTAAATCTTGGGAACAATTATTTTAGTTACATCTATATAACAGAGTAGATGTAAAAAAAAATCTGCAAATTTTGATATATAATAATTAATTTTCCTAAACCCTAAACCCACAATCCTTTTTTTAAAAAGGTTTTAAAAAAGGACCTTTAGTCCCGGTTTGGGCTAAAGGGATCTTGAGGCTGCACATGGCTTGTAACGCCAAATAGCCCGGTTTGTAGTATAAACCGGGACTAAAGGTCCCTCTTTAGTATTACAAACCGGGGCTAAAGGGTGGTGGGTATAAATACCCACCCCGTGCACCCCGGTTCGTGCACCAAACCGGAGCACACAGATCGACCCCGCGCCACTGTCTTCCTCCTCGCACAGAGCCACCATGCTGCCCCGCCGTCAACCACCATGACAGCGCCAGGCCTCCTCGCTGGGCTGGCCCGTGCCACGCCGAGCCATCCGCCTGCCCACAGGCCATGTTGCCTGCCACATCCTCCTGCGGTGAGCTCTAGTTATAATTAGTAGTGTTAATAATTTTGTTAGTGTTAATTTTGTTAGTTATTTTGTTAGTGTTAATTAGTTAGTGTATATAATTTTGTTAGTGTATTTTAGGGTTAATTAGTTAGGGGTATTTTAGGGTTATTTTAGGGTTAATTAGTTAGTAAGTTTAGTGTAATTTTTTTTAGAGATTTTAGTTAGTGTTTAATATATTTTATTTTGATAGTGTAATTTAGTTAGTGTTGAATATAGTTTATTTTAGTGTATACTATTTATTTTCGTCATGGTTAAAGTATATAGGTTTAATTTTAGTGTTCAGGAAATTATGTCAATTCCTCATCCTCGTTCACTCGGCGTGAACAACGGAGCGCTACTAGACAGTGTTGCCGGGCATCCACGGGGCTGTGCTCCGCCAGGCTGGCACTGGCAGGTGCTACCAGCCGGGGGACGTCGTCTAGTGAGGAATTCGGGTGTCGTCGTGGACCCGGATCTTCTGTGGTGGCGGCCGAGTGGTCCAAGTGCGGTGCAGAGGGAGACGACCCCCGACGAGGTGGTACATCGTCGTGTCAGGGAGGAGGACGAGCATGTCCGACGCTACATGTACATTTTAAAAGTCCGGGTTGCCAATATCTGGCAGCTTCTTCACGCACCTTACCCGAGATATTCTTCGGTGATGGTTCATACTCTTTGGGTGCACACCTCCCGCGGCTCAGTAGCCGGGGCTCGACGTCTTCGCTGAGCTAGATGTATAATAGGGTACCATCTTGTATTCGAGATGTATTGTTGTTTAATTGGTACTTTATTGTTGTACTAGCTGGATTATTCGAGATGTATTGTTGTTTAATTGGTACTTTATCTTTCTTTATCGCATTGTTTAAGCTGGATTACTTTATCTTCCTTTATTTTATCGCATTAAGCAAAATTGTTTTATCTTTGTTCTGTATTAGTTAAGTTATGGACGGTAGAGACAACGAAGAGAACATCATGTACAATATGATAGATGAGGGTATAGGAGGTTATCATTACGATGGAGCAGACGACGATGGAGATGATGATGGCTCCCAATACCTCAACTTGGATGAAGTCGAAAGAAGAGACGACTATGATGAATTTTTTGGTGGAGACTACGGTGGAACTGACGGTGGAGACACCATAGCAAAGACCGGCGAGGTATATAAAGCCTCTGCTGATCACGAGCTAGTAGATGCATTATATATATATATATGTACTAACGACTGTTTCTTCTCTTAGACCTCCGCATCGGGCGAATCTTCTGCAAGGAAACGAGGCCCGACCAAAAAGTTGGCCGATGGTGCGTGTTTCACTATTGATTTAGTGTCTGAGTTCGGCGAACCTTTGGAGCCGAAAGAGTCCGCAAGTGTATTTGTATACCAATGCAGAGAGATAGTCAGGGACGCCATCCCGATCACCACTCAGAAGTGGAATAAGCCAGGAAAGAAAAGTGATCGAGTTGGAGAAACTTTTGTCGATGACAGAGCCAAAGAGGGTCTTTGGAATTCACTCATGGCACACTTCTCTCTGCCTGAATTGGACACTCCTGAACTCAATGAGGCATTAAGGTTGCAAGTTAGAAAGTGGGCCCTTAAGAAGATGGGCGGACAGTTCAAGGACTGGAAGAAAAGATTGTACAACAACTTTGCCAAGAAGGGGCTGACTCCGCCATTCACTGGCCCGCTGGAGAAGCAGCGGGATAACTGGGCCCCATTTGTGACATACAAGGAATCAGTAGCAGCTACAGCCAAGTCAGAAAAGAATAAGTTAAATGCGGCCAAAAAAAATATCACCATACTATGGGGACATGTGGCTACAAGATGGCCGCGCCGAAGTGGGAAAAAACCGAGAAAAAAATGCATCAAAAAGGGGTCATGCCAGCTACAAATCAGTGGCCCGTGAGGTCAAAAATTGGCTCCTTGGGCATTGGGGGGGGGTCGTATGACACTGAAACTGGGGAGATTATTGTTAAAAAGACGGCCATTACTAAACACAAAGATGAACTTGTTAAAGTGATACAACTGAGAAAAGATGGAAAGTTCATTCCCGACAGAGAGAACGATGAGATGCCATATGCCCTCGGGAATCCTGAAAAAGTCAGACAAACACGAGGCTTTGGCCCATCTGTTCCATGGAAGACAGGGTTTCCCGATGACATCGACACTTATAGAAGCCGATCCAGAAAAACGAACCAGCAGAAGGCAGAGGAGGCAACGCGGTTGGAGGCGGTTGAAAAAAGGAACGAGGAATTTCAAGCCATGTTCAAACTACAGCAGGAGCAGATTAATGAACTTAGAGTACTTCCCCGACAGCAAGATCCTGCATTAGACAGTCCGGTGGGCCCATCGCAGCGGAGAAGCAGTGTGGCTTCCACGGAGGTACAAGCTAATAATCTAATGTTGATGGAGAATAATGCACCGGTGATATATGATACGGCCGGTGCAACGATGGTTCGCTACCCCGTGGATGAAGTCGAGGCAAGGATGGCTTGTGAGCTACATGTCACAGTGAAGAACATTTCAATGAAGGTGGCGCTCGGCTTTTCTTTACCTTGTCCACCGGAAGCGACCTACCATGGAAGTCAGATTCCAGCTGGCTATGCTCGTGTCGGTGTGGATGAAGTTGAACCGACATGTCGATCACTTGAGCTTGACATCCCTGCAGGCGAAGGGGAGAAAACACTGTGAGAAGTGGAGGGTGGGATCATTCTTTGGAAAAAACAGCACATCATGTTTCCAGGCTGGGCGCCAAGGCAATCTTCTCCTCCGAGAAGCAATCCATCACCTCCGAGTCCACCATCACCTCCGAGTCCACCGTCTCCACCAAGAAACAATAGTCCACCCCTTCCTGAGAGGGATCGCAGCGATCAAGATCTCCATCTCCGCGCCCGCCTCCGCCTAATCGAATCAAAGGGAAGAAAGTGGAAGAATAACACTGCTACGTCGAGGGAGACCCGACGCCGAAAACGACAAGATCCCCTCCCAAGAGTACCGCTGTCTCCTCCCAAGTTAGCTTATCACCAGACTGATGAGGAAAGCGCGATGATCTCTCGGGCCGAACTGAAGGCCCATTTTGCACCAAAACAACCCGAGCCACAGGTGCAAGTTGATCCAAAAGTCAAGAAGCACTTCAAGGCATTCCTTGAGCAACCACCCCAACTAGGAAATATACTAAAAGAGAATTCATCAAGCAGTACTTCAAGCGGGAGAAAATCAAAAGAAGTTGTCCAGCTCCGCAAACAGGCAAAACAATCCATCGCCCCGCTCAAGGTGTTACCCCAGCCCACACAAGGTGGAATAGATATAGAATTAGCTATTAAATTATCCAAGGAGTGTAACGTGCCCCTCGAAGCACTTCTAGCCGGTGGAGATAATATCGCCAAGGGACCAATAGCACGAAAATTTGTCTATGGGGAGCCTCTGGTCAGCGATGAGGTATTCGATGATCTGCCAACACATATGCGACTGTTGCATATCTGGTACTTGAAATTCACAAAGGAAGGGCGACAATTTCTCGTATGTGAAGTTGGAGAGGAGTACTTCCGTCCAGACGAGATCTCTATTGAACTTTGTGAACTATTTCAGTTATTCAACCTAGACGCCCTCGACAAGTCCCTCCTCAGCTGCTATTGTCTATAAGTAATTAAGTCACTAACTCAGATCATTCAACTCATTTCCTGTCGTTATCCTCACTATATCTCCTTCTGTATGCTATTATATATGCAGAATGAAGATTCAAGAATGTAGAAGAAAGTCAATCTACATCATTGGATTCGTTGAGCCAAACAGAATTAATGGACATACCTAATAAATAACCTTGAGGAAACGGAGGATAACTTGCTAATGTTTTTAATGGAGCAACATTACAAGACACAAATACTATTTCCTAACAACTATGGGTAAGAGTCTTACTGTCTTGTACACATTCAATTTTTGTTTACTAGATGTTAAGTGTATATAAACGTACGCAGCTACCACTGGATTCTTCTAAACATTGACATTGACCGTGCAAAAGTGGAAATCTCGGACTCGTTAAAGAAGCCGATGGAAGACTACCGCAGCATAATTGATTGCCTCCAAAAGTAATTTCAATCATTATCGCACTATATCTGTCTCTTTCGTTCATTCTTTAAGATGTAAACTAATTCATAAGTCATTCATTTCTTTTTTGCCGGACAGGGTTTGGAAAAGGTTCATGAAGGAGGTTCAGGGTGAATGGCGTGAGGAGCTCATTTTTCGTACGGTCCCGATAAGTAGTACGAGAGCTAGGGGACTAATTTATATGGATATTACAATTATCATGCTTGATTATTATTTGATTGAATTATATTCTCGATCGAAAAGTGTGCGACGTAGCCACATGGGACTAATTTATGTGGATATTATGTATGCGAGTTCATTCGTGGGTGTATGGAGCAGGGCACAGACTTTCTTCGAGTATGTAAATAATATATTCGCAATTTATTCTATACCATAGTTTTTGTTGAGTTCTATTCATAATGATCTACTTCTTTATATATAGTTGGATGCGATGCGAGATAAGCTCCTACCACATGAACGCCTACTAGCAACTCAAGAGGAGTTGTCGGGATTTTTGCTCAGGGACATCATAAACACAAAAGGAGAGTATAACGTGGATAGACCTTCGTGTAATCGTGGATAGACACAAAAAGACGGTATCCGTTGTAATGATCTTCGTGTAAATCAATTAGACGAGCTCTAGTCTCGGTTGTGTATATATTTATATGTCTTTATGTAATCGTGAGAGAAATTATATTATATATGCATCAATCTATACAGCATGTAGTAGCGTAGAATAATATGTATATGAAAACACAAAATGAAAAATAATCAAACACAAAAAAAAACCCTAAAACCCCAAAACCCCACCTCCTGCCGCGACAGCAGTTTGGTGCAAAACGCTGCTGCGGCAGAAGATCTTTAGTCCCGGTTCGTGCTCCAACCCAGCGCGTGCAGCGGGGCCACGTAGAGACAATCTAGTCCCGGTTTGTAACAGAACCGGGACTAAAGGCCTAACCTTTAGTCCCGATATGTTAGTCCCGGATTGCAATCCGGGACTAAAGCCTCTTACAAACTGGGACTAGTGTCTTGTTTTCTACTAGTGATTGAATTTTTAATGGTTCCAACAATACGGGGCTGCCAACTATTTGGTTTAATCATAGAAGATCTACCATGCATTAGAGTCCTTGGTGTAGCCACAATTGTGCAATAGGAAGAGATAGAGTAGTCGTCAAAAAGTGTAATAAAGAACTCCCTGCTTATGGAATGCTTGGTCTACAACCCTCTTCACCAATCCTATTCTTTAGCAAATCAGAAAAATGATGACTTGATGGATTAGAGTCCAACAATGCCTAAAATCTTCATTTTCATGTATGTAAAGAAGATCTAGCTCTTTAAGCTATTGTGAGCTACCACAGACGCTATTACTCATAGTATTTTATAATTTTTAGAAAGCAATTAAAAAGCATAAAATGATTCGTATAAGCAAATTGTTGATGCAAATAACCAAAATAAACAACACTTCTTGTCACATCAAGTGCTTAATCACTAACAATTATGAATGTTAGAATGTGCAATAATTTCATATGACTTAGCATAGTTTAAGCTTGTAATAAACATATTTAGGCATATTTTAGTTGTTCAATTTTGTCCTAGAGAGTGTTAGCTCATTATGTCGACGTTTAATATATGTCATTATGTATTAGTGTATTGACTTTTCCTCTTTATCCCAAGCTTACATACTCATATGACTTGATGTCAAAAGTTTCATTTTAGACAATTTTTACATATTATTTTATTTTTTCCTAATCCACAACTCGAGAAAATGGTAAATTGTTATTTTCAGATAAAATTTATGATTTGTATTTCTCATTATGAATTTTAAAGTAAGGCATGGTTCCAAGATCAACTCAAAACGTGGTGATTTCTATTAAAATTTACACCTAACAGCGAAAATAAAATCTTTAAACAACTGTTTTCCCAGTGCCTTGATAAATCGCTTGAAAACTCTAATGGTTGCATATTTTGGCGAGTGTCCTGAATGGAACACATAGTGTGCTCAGATGCGCCGTCAACCCCCGCGAGGAGGGGCACATGGCAAAGCTCTTTGCCAAATCTGGACTTGTTTGCCAAGTGTTTTCGCCAAGACTTGGTTTAGGGCAGAGGCTTTACCGATTGGTTGACAAAATAGACTTGTTAAACATTTGATTTAGTCGGTAATTTTTTTTGGTTTTGGTAGCGTCACAGGTGGCCAAACAAATCAAATGAATGAAAGATCATCATATTGTATGCATGACCGATTCTCGAGTGTGATTGAGACAACAACAACAATCATATAAAAATCAAACGAGTCGCTCCATAAAAACCAAGATGTTCTCCTTCAACATGCCTATGATCACACGGACACAAGGGTCGCATTCCTCAAGGTCGTGTGTTGGCGATGCCCAGAGCTTAGAGTAAAAAAGCAAATAATCACCAACCTAGGTTTCCCGCTTTGAATTACTAAAGTAATAAACTTACCTCATTTGGGTGCACCGTGGGCGTTATGAAGATTGCCGCGCCCATCATACTCGCTGTATCTGCTGCCACGCCCATCAACGGATCTATGCAAGGCGGGCTTGGATTCGTGTGGCATCTCATATCCGTCCCGTTGGAGTCACTATGATGGTGTGTGCCTTCCCGCTGGTGCAAGAACTTGGATGTCAGGGTGGCGTCCCTGGAAGATGGACTACACGGCCGCCTCTCGGGCTAGCGGTGTTGCGGTGCCAGTGGCTTCTCTCCTTCATTGCGGTGCCAGCGGCTCCTTGATCATGTCACAGAGGCCTGTTTTGATGATGCTATGTATATCGTTCTTTTTTGGGGGGGGGGGGGAGGGATGGGTGCTTTATTACTTATCGTAATGATTACACCCGGCCTCTGCATAACCATGATTCACACAATAGAAAATATCCAAAAATGAAATAACAAGATGGAAGGTCAATCCCTAGATCACGCTGCCATCCATGTCAGAAAAAAATATCCCTCGCCGTATTCTCCAATCGTATACATCCCTCCGTAATCAGGTCACAAAAATTCACACGTTGCAGAGGTGACCATAAACGGAGAGTAGACGTGCTCCGGTAGATAACCTGCAGGTCAGAAGACAATTTATCATTAAAAATCGATCGGTCTACCTTAGGTGTGGCACAAGTGTTGTATTGTTCAAAATCCTAGTGCTCGTGTGCAGCGAAGACTATGCCTCTAGGTGCCGTGTTCCTCTCATGGACATGTTGTGGTCACCTTCCCCGCGTGAAGACTCCAGGTGAAAACACTTGACCATTTTTTTTAGTCTTGGCCAAGTCAACGTCGACATTGGTGGGCAAAGCTTGGGTCCCGGCTCGGAGAGCTGGCTTTGGGTAGTCTCGGAGGTCTCCTATCTTATAACCATAACATAGTTTTCACACTGTCCTCAGTTCTCGCTGTCTACTGGCAGCAGGATCTGCGCTCCATAGCCTAAAGCAAGAGGGCAGGCAATCCTTTCTGACGACATGTCAATGTATGTGATGCAACGATGTGTGTGGTAATTTTCATGGAGGCACACTTTCAACTCTGGACAGTACTTTTAGAGGCTTTTTTATTTTATCTTTGATTTATTTTCAAGAGAGTTTCCTTAATTATCACTTTGTATTGGCCCGTCAGTGTTGATTTATCTCTGAGGCGGGCCAAAGCTTGTTTCAAAACAGTTGTATCAAAAGAAAAAGTTCCGGACAAAACCATCGACCGGTTTAAAAAGTTGGCCATGTCGATTCGATCTACAGCTAAGAAAAGATCACTAGCTAAGACAACTAGGAAGCTAGCTAGGTAGTGCTTGCGTGCTGATTTGCTCGAGTACATGTAGCCGCGAGACGAACCCGACCACAGATTGTGGGCAAGTGGAGCATGATGATATTGGGGAATGGGGACCATCCCCCACTCATCGTGAGACAGTTTGCTTGATCAACGCTGACATACTTGAGCTTCGTTTGTCGCTGTTGCTGATCGTTGATGATCCATTATCAGACTATTCCCCCCTTGATTTCTGCCTCCCAAAGCAGAGTAGAGTTGTTGAATCAGTAACACGAGTTGCCTAGCCAAGATCCAGCCTAGAGACATCTGCAACCACACACTTGTCGGATCTAGTCTTTTATAATAAGCTAAAACATGAAAGAAAAGATTACTATAAAGCTCAATAATCATAGGCTTGTTTGAAAAGCTGTCCATCCCCCGGTTAGTGCATATCCATCCCATCCAACACGGACATAAACTAGACAGAGAACCAGAAGTGTAGCTGCTTTGTTCTCTCGCCGCGGCTCTCTCTTTGTCTCCATATCCCCATTGGGGATTTGGGATGGAACCTGCTGCAACTTGGTCCGATGCTTTTGTCTTGCTTTGTTTCAGTGAATCTGGTTTCTCTAGGAAATATATATATGTGGGAGAGGCGAAGAAACCTGGGAGCGCGCCGAGGTCGCATCGATCGGAAAGATTGATGCTGCGGCAAGTAGGCAGGACACATCAAAAAAGGAGAATGGTCCTCTCTCTATATCTATCGCTGCCTGGCTTCGAATCCTTCTTTTAGTTAGGCGCGTGAAACAAAGTGTAGATATCCCCGATGACAAATGTTAAAAAATTTACGAATTACTAGATTGTTAGCATCAAGCTTCTAGAATAAACATGTAGATATCCCCGATGACAAATGTTAAAAAATACCGAGATACGATATTTGTAAAGAGTACTATAAGACAAATATGATTTGATACTTATCATTTATCAAACAATATTGAGCTGCCATATATTTGCATATAAGAGCTACCATATATGAGAGTTCTAGATATGACCATAAGTGTGAAATAGGCAGAGATAGGGTAGTCATCAAAAAAGGTGAAATAAGCACTCCCTACGTATGGAATGCTTAGTTTGTAACCCAACAATGCTTGGAGTCCCTGTTTGTATGGCTTTGTCACGATATTCCAGGCCAGTAATATAAGCATTATGAGCTATCACATAAACTATTGTGCATAGTATTTTATAATTCAAACAAAACACCAAATTAGCATAAATACGGGAATATCACGTATATCTATCATTTCGAATGGTCTAGACTCCAGGGCTTTTCTATTGGATTACTTCTCTACGTGTATTGTTGTTTATGCAGTTTGACCTGATCAAATATGATGACACCAACACATGTTCGCATATGTAATTGAACGGTTGCACTTGTCGACAACGAGATGGTAGGTGCTCTCTCTTGTAAAAAAGACTTCTCGAGATCGAACGTACACGCTTGTCAATCTTGTTTGTAAAGTCAGACAGATCTGCCGTGATCTGCTGATCGAATCGATACATGTATATGCTATATGCGTATGCCAGTGGCCAATACCAACTCTTGGTTAGGATATAGAACATGAGTTCTGATTTGATCCTCTAATCGTCCTTGTTCCACTGTTCCATCCACAGCTGTAAAGCAAAGGATTGTGAGGAGGATGCTCGGCGTGACAATTCATCGGCCGGCCGTCCAACGCTTGAAATAAAAAAGCAGATATGATCAAAACGCTCAAGGAAATATTCTAGACGCACATGTCGAGGTTCTTGCAAAGGAAGGAATCAACGAAGAATAAGAAGAGGAGCCGGTCGACCAACCTCTTCCTACTCCACAGTGCACACACCTCACACCACCATCATCTCTTTTTTTTTTTTGCGGGGACATCTTATATTTCTTCTTAGCCAAGATCGAGCATCTTTGTTTATGCTTGAAGTAAAACCCATTTCAGTCTTTTCCGTGTGTAGGAGTTGCCACTGCACAAGGAGAATGTTGAAATGGAGAATGTCGCGAACAAAGCTGTACGCCGAGCTCTAAGCTGTATCGTGGCAGCCCAGCCCATGTAATGCTTCTACTTGCCATATCTTTCGGGAGTTGCTATATGCCGCCCGCTGGCAGCACGGATGAGTAGTGCCGCACAGGACACACCCCCTGTTGGCCTGGCCCAGTGAGGCGTCTTCTCTTTCTTTTTGTTGTTTCATTTTCTTTTTTTCCTAGTATTTTATTTTAAATTCTAAATAATTCTCAAACAATGATGTCTAGAAAAAAATGATTCTTTGGCCCAGTGAGAATACTCATGAATTTTTTCTAAAATATTAAAAATAAATTCACAAAAAATCATGAATAATTTTTTTAAAAAATATCAAAATTATAAAAAATCATGAATTTGTTTCAAAAAAAATCGTGAAATTTTCCCAAAATTATGAACCAAAATTCTAAATACATAAACCAAATTCAAAAATCATGAATAAAGTCTTAAAAATGATGAACCAACTTCAAAATTCATGAACCAAAATTCGGAAAAAAGTGACTTTTTCCAAAAATAATGAACATTTACGAAAAAATAATAAAATGTTTTAAAAATGTAAACAAAAGAAACAAAAAAATAATAAAATAAACAGAAAGAAGCAAATTAAAAGGAAAAAAATAGAACAAAGCCCAACAAGGGGTGCGTCCTATGTGGCATGCAGGCCGCCCATGCGGACGGCATATAGCATTCCACACATCTTTCTTTTAAATTCAGTGGTCACTGGATGCTCAAAAACAAATTGGAATGTTCACTCAATTATATTGGACCGACAAAGCTAATTGCCTGAATATTTTTTATGCCAATTTTATAGAGTGTATGTACGGATTGAGATTATATTAGACTTGGGGGCCTACTATATAGGCAAAAATTTGCAAGATTATGTGTTTTCATGTTGCACGAGAAAAACACATGAACCAAAATAAAATGTGGAAAGAAGAAAAGAATAAGTTGAGAACTCTAATGAGAAAATATTTCATCAGGTATAACTCTCAATTGGATTTTTCATGAACTTGGATGAAAAGTTCATACATTATTGAACTCCGTGCTAGAAACATATGACAGATAGTGTGCATAGTCAGTGGCGGACCCACCATAGGGGCGAGTAAGGGCGGCCGCCCCAGGTCTCCCGGTGCGGAGCAGGGTACCCCTGGCACATCCCCTCCATTTTCTGTCCAAGGGAGCAGCACCATTGATGTTCAGAAGCTCTGTTTCTGAATTTCTATCGAAGGGGTATGTAATAGCAAGAAGAAACTAAGCTGGGCTTACGCTTTATTGGGCTTAAGTGACATAGGATGAGAGGAAAGGCCCGTCTGTATTTTTTTCAGCTGCCCAAACACGATCAAAGCAATGCGATCATGCATGAACGAATCATTCGGTTGATCTGTTCCATCACTGCCCCGTTTCGACGCCCCCGGACTTGACCTGGCCGCCGCTCCCAATTCCCAAATTCGTGGTGTCGCCCATGGACGCGGACGAGGAAAACCTCGAAGAGGAGGCCTACCTCTCGAGTTGTAGCTAGAATAAGAAGAGGAGGCGGCGGCAGCAGGCTGACAACAGCAGAAGACGGTGCAAGCGAAATCAACTGCAAGCGGGCACACGATGACAGCAACCAACAGCAGCAGGTATTTTTCCTTGTGGACTTGTGGCGATTCACTTCTGTATGTTGATATAGCACTCAATTTGTGCATTTAATCTTGTAGGAAATTCCACGAACTGATTCCTTGAAGAGACGTCGTCGTCCAGGCCATCTACCTGACAATTTCATGCTCCTTCTAATACAACAAATTATGGTATAGTGTATCTTGTCATCTACTTTTACAATTTTGCTAAGGTTTATATTCATATATTTTCCTTATTCACATACTGTAGGTCTCATTCAGACTATATATCAGGATATTATTATGGCTGCAAATGTGCGTCTCACGCGACAAAAGTCCATGTTAGTAGGTTTTAAATGTTTTTATGTACCTTTACCATATGGTCATGATCGTTGAATATTTTGTATTCCATTTACTGTATGTCTTCTTTTTGTAGAGTTGCATTTGTGTGCTAATCTTTTCCCCGTAAATGTTCACCCCGGCAAACCAAAATTTCTGGGTCCGCCACTGTGCATAGTATATTTCTAATTCTTGGTATTGCACTACGTCTTCCAAGCGAAAAATGTTTGTTTGAACTGGCCCCAGGGGCGGAGCCAAGGGGGCGAGCAGGGGCTAGACACCCCCCCCCCCCCCCAAGGATTTACAACATCGAGTTGTAGTATTATGCCATGAATCAAAAGATTTGAGCCTAAATTAAGTATTTGTGCAAGAACAAAAGCAACCCAACATGTAAAAATATTGCACGTCTGGTTGTATATGCACGTATAGGCAATAAATATGATCAATCAATCCGGGTTATTTTCCACTTTCCTCTTGCAAATCAGATCGCTCTATTAATAGATCCAGGATGCGAGGAAGCCTACCGCAGCCAATGTTGAACTTTGATTGTTGGTTTATCTAGGCAAACGAGTAGTTCGGTGGCGGCTGATCTATTGGTCACTATCTTGAGTTCGCACGATCATCCTGAATTCACCATCAGATTAGTCAAGGTACACTCTCTGCACATAGTACCGCTAATCCGATCTAACCCTTCTAATTTATTTTTACACTTTAGCTATACTTTGTTCGTTAATAAATGATGAGAAACTATGTAGTAGATGGATTTTTTCTTCCAATTGATTCGATCTCAAATCTTGCCAAGAGTTGCACATCCGAGAATCAGTCGTTGGTAACATCTCGGTATTTTAAATTAGTGAAAAAATTAGAACCTTGTTGGTGTTGCCAAACATATGAAGGTTTTCTTGCCAATTTTAACGATTGTGATATTATATATACATGTTCATAGGCCGAACATATGTTGATGTTCCATGTTGTTATAGGCTTGATGCCTTGGTATACTTCACCTAGCGGTGCCATATTGGTCGGACCATGTATACCATTTCGTGAAAGAGAGGAATAGACATTTATAATGGTCTCACCCATATTAAGGTTGCCGGGCTTTCGACGATATAAACGCATTGCGCTCTCGCTCTTGGGGCCATCCTTTCGCCTATAGTCATTTGGCCAGCTAACTCCTAGGTTTTCATCGCTCGCCCTCCCTAAGTCAAAATCATGGCTCCGCCCCTGATTGGCCCTTAAGAGATATAGTTAGGTTGTGTAACCCAAGGTTAAGTGTTCCTAGTGTGCATGAACTTGGCCAAGTTGTCCTTGATATAGTCGTTCGTTGCTATATTTTCAACAAATGATAACCAATTCCTTCGAGCTGATCAGCTGAACATAGCAAAATTTCATAATTTCTGGTCTGATTACATGGACGTGCCATACCAAAAGAGTTTCAAAAAGGATCAGAGTAGATTTTTTTTGTGAATAGGACCCTGACATTAAAAGAAACATCGAACAGTATATAGTATCTCAATAAAAACAAAAATTACATCAAAATTCTTGAGATGCCCTTCATCTTCAACCTCCAGACCGTGTCGACGATGCGCACATCAGGGGAGAAGTGATGGTTACCGTATCTCGATGCGTCGCTATTGCAGGCAGGAGACCCAAATGTGCACGTGTAAATAAGCTTTAAGGTCGCCTAAAAGAACATGAATTTAACTATCCAGTGATACCTCAGCATTAGCTATTTCAACACCATCGGATAAAGCTCGGCACCATTACTTTAATCTTAAGCACACGCCTACATGCTCAAATGAACACACCCCACTACATGAAAATGTCAAGGCGCCGGCCACCTTTTCCTATGCCAATGGCTTTTAGTCGGGACTGTCGCCGTAGGGAACGAGCTGGGAAGCCCAGCAAAATGGTCAGCATCCCAGTTAAACCATCGGCGTAGGACCGTCTATGCCGTCGGCGTAGGTTTTAGCCGTTGGTTTATCTGCAGCTACGCCGACGACAGCTGTCGGCGTAGGTTTGGCCGTCGGCATAGCTCTTTTCCCTTTTACCACACTAATCCTAGAAAAATCATAACTAAATCATTCTAATTAATAAAAATACAAATAATATATCACAATTTGTAGAAAACTAAGATCTATATATCTATCTACACTCATATATTACATATTTGTGTTGAATAAAAATTAAGTAAAACATAAAAAGTATACATATACTTTCATATAACACATTTTAAAAGATATTCAAAATAGAAATGTGGTGGAATATCTCAAAAACTCCCGCTACGGGGAAACCGGAGTGAATCTTGTGGTAAAATAGTCACATCCTTTGTTTTCCATGTAGGTATGGACTAAACAAACAAAAATAAAGATATAAATCCATTAGCCAACCATCGTTGGAGGCCGGTCAAAGGTATATATATATGGGGCCCCCGGTCTAGGTTTTTGTGGAAACCTACCACCGAAGTGTTGAAATACCTCAAAAAATTGCATGTGACTAACATATGTGTACAATTATGCTCCAATGTAGATAGAGGCAATATATAACTCACTAGTGTTACCATGTTCACATACACACGGTAGACGTTAGTAATGTTCTAGACCAAGAGATTTGAACTACAGGTACATGATCTAATGCTCATGATGTTTTATAAAAATCATTTTTATATTCACGATATTCTGTTTCATTAGAGATCTACTACAAGTTTAGCGAGGGTTAGCTCCGAGCTAAGGATCTTCATTTTCGCCGCTTTGACCATAGTTTAAAACGAACATAAGAAATTTAAAAACAATCCAAACAATATAAAATCTTCACGTGGTGTCATATTACATGATATAGTTGAAAGGAAAAACATCAAACTTGGAATATTGTAAATATCTCAATAAAACGACCAATGTTATGGTTAGAATCGCGGTATCTCAATAAAATTTGAAATAAGCTATCATGCTCGAGGTTTCATGGCTTTTAAGCCGAACGACCAATGTTATGGTTAGAATCGCGGTATAGTTTTTGACAATGTGCCCATATTGTGCAAGCATGTGTATCTTAGGATGGCGAACAATATTGCAGGAGAAAGTTTTCCCTTTCCTCGCACCACAAAGCCATTTTATATTTTTTGAGTGTCAAAAACGGGATGTTTTGGGAAGCAACCACAAAATCAAAGTTTTAAATGGTACCACCTCATTTTAAAAAATAATACTATACCACCTTCCTTGGATAATATCCCAACTAGGATATCTTAAACCTTTCCATCCACCCCTCGTGAAAAATACAAATTCATGTCTAATCAGTAAGAAGTTGGTTAGATTTGAGCTACAGGTACATGATCTAATGCTCATGATTTTTTGAAAAAATAATTTTTATGTTCACAATATGCTATTTTATCAGAGATCCACTCCAAGTTTAGCTAGGCTTAGCCCCGACCTAAGGATCTTCATGCCCACCGTTTTAGCCATAGTTTGAAACAAGCATAAGAAATTCAAAAATGATCCAAACAATGTAAAACCTTTACGTTGTGTCATATTATGTGACATAGTTGTAAGGAAAAATATTAAACTTGGAATATTGCAAATATCTCAAAATATAGCTTCTAGTAATGAGCTATCATGTTCGAGGTTTCATGGTTGTCAAGCCATATGACCAATGTTATGCCTAGAATAGCGGTATACTTTGTGATAATGGGCTCGTATTATGCACATATATGCATCTTGGAATGGCGAACAATGTTGCATGAGGAAGTTTTCCTTTTTGTCGCACCAAAAGGCGATTTTTAACTTTCTAAGTGTCAAAAACAGGGTATTTTGTGAAGCAACCACCAAACGAATGTTTAAAAATGGTACCACCCTATTTTCAAAAATACTATACCACCTTCCATGGACAATGTCCTAACCGGGATATATTAAACCATTTTGTCCATCTCTCGTGAAAAAGGCAAATTTTCTATGTACCAAAGATGATGCCTTCGCATTTGCGAGGGCCACCATGCTAGTTATTGTCTAAAGAGAATTTTGTATGAGCATAAGATTACGTGTGACGGATGAAACATGAAGAATATTTTTTAGGTGTAAGGGATGTGAAGTAGGAACAATGGATTGACCAATATGAGTAATGTGCATACCTCTGCCATTGGCGATGTGAACATGATCCTTGATGTGGTAGTGATCCTTTGTAGTGAGCTTTTGTAGCTCATTAGTAAGATGATTTGTCGCTCCGGTATCAACATACCAAGTAGGATCGATAGGGTAGAATGGAGTAGACATGTATGATCCATGAGTGACCGAGAAAGCAGACACTTGTCGATCTATATAGCGCTCATCATTGCTAGCACCAAGAAAATTGTGTTGAAAACTCTTAAAGCAACAGAAAACAACATGTCCAATCTTCTTACAAATTTGACAGATAAAACGGTTACCATTAGGAGAAGTACCAGGAGGAGGACCACGGCGTCCGTCTCTGCGGTTATCACCACATCGACCATCACTATTACTAGGTATGTACAATTTTCCTTGATTTTTCTGATCGTGACAGTAATTGGACCGCTGGTCCTGATGGTAGCTGGACTGCTGGAATACATGCGGTATTTGAGCTGGCCTGATGCCACTTGTACGTGAGAGTAATAGGCCGCATGATGTACTATATATCAGATCTCAGTTCGGCTCGCCTTAAATTATTGCGCTATTCAGTACTACCTCCGTCCTTAAGAATAAGGCGTCCTTATTTTGCATGTTTTTTCTTTGATCAAGATTTATAATAAATATATAAAGAATGTTGGTACAAAATTAGCATCATTGGAAAGTGCGTTTTAATACAAATCCAACAATACTAATTTATTGATAGAATATAGGGGCTCATCTTTAGAACCATGGAGATCTATCAAGGGAAAATAAAGAAAGAAAACTAATAAATAAGTTTAACTGTCAAACTGTGAATTCTTGACAGATAAAACGGTTATCATTCGGCCGCGGTTATCACCACATCGACCATCACTATTACTAGGCATGTACAATTTTCCTTGATTTTTCCGATCGTGACAGTAATTGGACCGCTGGTCCTAATGGTATCTGGACTGCTGGAATACATGCGGTAGTTGAGCTGGACTGAAGCCACCTATACGTGAGAAGTAATGGGCCGCACGATGTACTCTATATCAGCGCTCAGTTCGGCTCGCTTTGAATCATTGTGATGTTCAATACTAACTCCTTCCCAAGGAATAAGGCGTCTTTGTTTTGCGTGTTTTTCTTTAACCAAGATTTATTCTAAATATATAAATAATATTGGTACAAAATTAACATCATTAAAAAGTTCGTTTCAATATGAATCCAACAATACTAATTTATTGATAAAATATAGGTGCTTATCCTTACAACCATGGAGATCTACTAAGGGAAAATAAAGAAAGAAAACTAATAAATAAATAGTTCAGTTGTCAAACTGTGAATTCTTGCCCAATTTCCTAGAAAAGGAATGAACAAGTAAATATATTTTCTATACACTGGTTTAGAAAATAGGTTGTTCAGCAAAATAGTGTTATTATATTTCTCATAAAAATGCTCCATTGCTTTCTGTTATTTCTGACCACTATACTTACTTTTATATATGTTTGAAATGTCATATATACTGCAATAAAAGAGGTAAATAAGAGGGAAAAAGATATTTATGAGATAGCAATTAAAAATTTAACATTTTCTATGTACCAAAGATGATGTCCTCGCATTTGTGAGGGCCACCATGCTCGTTATTGTCTAAAGAGAATTTTTTATGAGCAAAATATTGTCGTGCGGTGGATGAAACATAAAGAATATTTTTTAGGTGTAAGGGATGTGAAGAAGTAGGAACAATGGATTGACCAATATAAGTAATGCACATACCTCTGCCATTGGCGATGTGAACATGATCATTGCCATGGTAATGCTCCTTTGTATTAGTAAGATGATTTGTCGCTCCAGTGTCAACATACCAAGTAGGATAGATAGGGTAGAACGGAATAGACCCGTGTGATCCATGAGTGACCGAGAAGGCAGCCACTTGTCGATCCATATAGCGCCCATCATTTCAAGCATAAGGAAAATTGCGTTGAAAACTCTTAAAGCAATACGAAGCAACATGTCCAATCTTCTTACAAATTTGACAGATAAAATAGGTACCATTCAGAGAAGTATCGGGAGGAGGACCACGGCGTTCGTCACCGCGGTTATCACCACATCGACTATCACTTTTACTAGGCATGTACAATTTTCCTTGATTTTTCTAATCCTGGCGGTAATTGGACTGCTGGTCCTAGCGGTAGCGGACTGCTGAAATACATGCGGTAGTTGAGCTGGGCCTATGCCACTTGTACATGAGGAGTAATGGACCGCATGATGTACTATATATCAGCGCTCAGTTTGGCTCGCCTTGAATCATTGCGTTGTTCAGTACTACCCCCTTCCCAAGGAATAAGGCGCCCTTATTTTGTGTGTTTTTTATTTGACCAAGATTTATTCTAAATATATAAAGAATGTTGATACAAAATTAGCATCATTGTAAAATTCTTTTCAATACGAATCCAACAATACTAATTTATTGATAGAATATAGGGGCTCATCGTTACAACCATGAAGATCTATCAAGGGAAAATAAAGAAAGAAAACTAAAAAATAAATAGTTAAGCTGTCAAACTGTGAATTCTTGCCTAATTTCCTAGAGAAGGGATGAACAAGTAAATATATTTCCTACACACTAGTTTAGAAAATAGGTTGTTCAGCAAATAGTGTTATTATATTTCTCATAAAAATGTATCATTGCTTTCTGTTATTTCTTACCACTACACTTACTTTTATATATGTTTGAAATGTCATATACTGCAATGAAGGAGATAAATAAGAGATAAAAAAGATATTTATAAGATAGGGAATAAATATTTAACATTTTCTATGTACCAAAGATGATGCCCTCGCATTTGTGAGGGCCACCATGCTAGTTATTGTCTAATTAGAATTTTTTACGAGCATAAGATTATCATGTGATGGATGAAACATAAATAATATTTTTTTGGTGTAAGGTATGTGAAGAAGTAGGAACAATGGATTGACCCATATGAGTAATGCACATACCTCCGCCATTCGCGATGTGAACATGATCCTTGTCGTGGTAGTGCTCCTTTGTAG
Source organism: Avena insularis (assembly GCA_023614405.1). Lineage (NCBI taxonomy): Eukaryota > Viridiplantae > Streptophyta > Magnoliopsida > Poales > Poaceae > Avena > Avena insularis. Next base: position 37,686,507 of record CM042684.1, on the reverse strand, counting down.
TGAGCTTTCCTAGCTCATTAGTAAGATGATTTGCCGCTCAGGTGTCAACATACCAAGTAGGATCGACATGGTAGAATGGAGTAGACCTGTGTGATCCATGAGTGACCGAGAAGGATGCCACTTGTCGATCCATATAGCACCCATCATTGCCGGCACCAAGAAAATTGCATTGAAAACTCTTAAAGCAACATGAAGAAACATGTTCAATCTTCTTAGAAATTTGACAGATAAAACAGTTACCATTTGGAAAAGTACCAGGAGGAGGACCACTCGTCACTGCGGTTATCACCACATAGAGCATACTAGGCATGTAAAATTTCCTTGATTTTTTATCCTGAAGATAAAATTTTTTTGACAACTGACTATGAGGGAATCCCCCACAGTAATTTATTAATAGTTTACAGGTCTGTAAACCATATTATATATGTACACATATTTACAAAGCGAAAAGAAAATTACATCAGGGACTCAATCCATTGAGAAAATTCAGCAGTATGCTTATCCCTCAGCCTATGCACATGCATGGTGGCTTCATGAATAAACTTCCTTCACCAGGCACCGAAGGATGGCCTCACTGATTCAAAAATTGCCTCATTCCTTACCTTCCAGATGTGCCAGCAACCAAGAATAACCACTTCAATAAAGAAGGGCTTTGCAAATTTTCTTTTAGCAGATAGTAACATGAGCTCCATTGAAGATAATTAGACTGCTGGTCCTGGCGGTAGTTGGACTACTGGTCCTGAAGATAACTAGACAGCTGGTCCTGGCGGTAGTTGGACTACTGAAATACATGCGGTAGTTGAGCTGGCCTGAAGCCACCTTAGGTGAGCATTAATGGGCCGCATGATATACTATATATCAGCGCTCAGTTGGGCTCGCCTTGAATCAATGCACTGTTCAGTACTACCTCCATCCCAGGGAATAAGGCATCCTTATTTTGCGTGTGTTTTTACCAAAATTTACTCTAAATATATAAAGAATGTTGGTACAAAATTAGCATAATTGAAAAGTGTGTTTCAATATGAATCCAACAATACTAATTTATTGATAAAATATAGGGCCTTATCCTTACAACCATGGAGATCTATCAAGGGAAAATAAAGAAAGAAAACTAATAAATAAATAGTTTAGATGTCAAACTCTGAATTCTTGCCCAATTTCCTAGAAAAGGGATGAACAAGTAAGTATATTTCCCACTGGTTTAGAAAATAGGTTGTTTCGCAAAATAGTTTTATTGTGTTTCTCATAAAAATGTTTCGTTGCTTTCTGTTATTTCTTACCACTATACTTACTTTTATATATGTTTTAAATGTCATATATCATGCAATGAAAGAGGTAAAAGGATATTTATATAATATAGGTAATAAATATTTAACATTTTCTATGTACCAAAGACCAGCAGGTAGAAACGAATTTTTTCAAACATCTTATGTTGCTCAAATAAAAAAGTGCTGAACTAACGAAAGTTAGCCAACATACTGGGGGATTTATTCGTAAATTTTGAGCTCAATCGGAGTTACAGAGCCTCGTCACGAATTTTTTTGGTGGAGGACAGAAATCTGTTTCGGGACAGCAACTCCTCAAATCTTACTTCCCTCTCATTAGAGGTCATTCTTGGCACAAAAAGCAAACAAAAAGGATAAGGAGAGGTCATTACAGTGGTAATAACTTCCAAGACTCAAGGAAAATCTTGGGTTATCTCCCAATAAGTACTTTTCTTTAACGCCTTTAAGTTAGGCACAAGAAGCAAGAATAATCAAGTATTTTCAAATGATGAAGCATTAACATCAAACCTTGCTTTCAAAGGAGGAGCAAAAAGAAACTTCTCTCTTCTCATAAGGAAGTGTTCAATACATTTCTTAAATGGAAAATGATATTTGATGGTGCCTTCTTTCATATCAATGATGGCACCAACTGTTCTAAGAAAAGGTCTTCCCAAAGTAATAGGACAAGAAGCATTGTATTCAACATCCAAAACATAGAAATCAACATGGGCATAAGCATTGTTAACCATAATGAGAACATCATTAATACTCCCCATGAGTTTTTTCTTAGCATTATCATTGAGTGGGACATCCAAATAACAATCTTCTAATGGTGGCAAATCAAGCATTTCATAAATCTTCCTAGGCATAATAGAGACACTAGAACCAAGATCACATGAAGCTTTGAGATCAAAGTCATTCACTTGCATATTAATAATGGGTTCCCAACTATCTTCTACTTTCCTAGGATAGAAGCTTTGTGTTTTAGCTTCTCTTCCTTAATCTTAACAAGAGCATCTGTAATGTGTTTGATAAAGGCAACATGCATATCACTAGCATCAGGAATTTTAGCAAGCTTTTGCAGAAACATAATCACTTCAGAAATATTGCAACCATCAATATCAAAGTCAAACTTAGCATCACTAGTAGTAGGCTCACTAGGCTTAGGCATAGTAGGAGGAGGAATAGGGGCTACTTGTGGTATAGTGGTGATAGTGCACGCACTACTGTTTTTATCAATTTCATCTTCCCTTTCCCACCTAGCATGAAGTTGAGCTAACAGTCTAACATTTTCATCAATAGTAACTTGTATGGCATGAGCAGTAATAAAGGTGTTTTCCGTAGTTTCAGGTTCAGCAGCCATTTTATTAACCAAGGAAGTTTGAGCTTCAGACAAAGAGGATATATTTTTCTCAGCACTCAAAATTTTGGACTGTAAACTAGGAATTTCTCTATTCAGATTCTCAAGCTGAAGACTAATGTTTTTCAAGATAATAGACTGTTCCTCCATAGTTTTAGTGAAAATCTTGTTTTGCTCATATTGCATTTGCATAAAATTTTTAGTGGATCTCTCAACTTCTAGAATCCTCTCTTCACTAGGCATTCCAGATCTATCCTTATAAGCATTTCCACTAGGAGGGTAAGGCCTATAATTGTTGTTGCTACCAAAATTATTCCTATAGGCATTGTTGTTGAAATTATTGTTTCTAATGAAGTTCACATCAACTTGCTCTTCTTGAGCAACCAAAGAGGCTAAGGGAACACTATTAGGATCTAGAGGAGCTTTTCCATTAACAAGCATAGCCATAATAACATCAATCTTTTCACTCAAAGAGAAAGTTTCCTCAACAGATTTTACCTTCTTACCATGTGGAGCTCTCTCAACATGCCATTCAGAGAAGTTAACCATCATATTATCAAGGAGCCTTGTTGTAGCACCCAAAGTGAGTCCCATAAAAGTACCTCCAGCAGCAGAATCCAACAGGTTTCTTGAGGAGAAGTTCAAACCTGCATAAAAAGTCTGGATAATCATCCAAGCAGTGAGTCCATGAGTAGGGCAATTTTTAACCAAATATTTCATTCTTTCCCAAGCAGGAGCAACATGTTCACTATCAAGTTGTTTAAATTTCATTATGTCACTTCTCATAGCAATAATCTTAGCAAGAGGATAGTACTTTCCAATAAAAGAATCTTTGCACTTAGTCTAAGAATCAATACTATTTTTAGGCAAAGATAGCAACCATTCTTTAGCTTTTCCCTCAAGGAGAAAGGAAAAAGCCTGAGCTTAATAATATCTCCATCTTGTTGGGTTCGCAGCATAGAAAACAAAAAATTCCTACGATGGAAACTATGTACCTAGATCTATCTACTAGATACAAACAATGGGCGGATGTATATCCGTAGAGAACATATCCTTGAAGACCGACAAAGCTTAACGAGTTCAACTCGTGGTTGATGTAGACGATCTCTTGCGGATCTCAAGATCGAGAGGAAGTCCTAGCGTCGCAAAGCAGCAGCGCATCCGTGCTCGCACACACGTACAAGACACCGAGCAACCTCCGCCTCCTCGCTCCAGCGATGCAGCATAAGCACAACCCTTTCTTTCTGAATAGCCACCGGGAACATGTATCTCGCTAGTCCGAGACCATGGGGAATAAATTCTAGAGGGGGAGAGAGATCCTTCACGAGGAGGTGTGAGTGAGAGAAAGGAGAGGGGGTGCCTTTTATAGGAGAAGGGGGGCACCCAAGGGGGTGGCCGCCGGCCATGGGGCTGCCCCCTCTCCTCCTTCATTCATGTGGGTGGACACTCCACTCACAAAAATCCATTCAAATCCCTCCACTCAAAATCCCACTCAAACTTGCTATTAAATTTCCACCAAATTTAATGCAAACTCTCATTAAATAAAACCCTTTTATTATTAAGAATTTTGTCAATTAATTTAATGACAAACATTCAAATATAACCCCTTGCTAGAATTCTATTTCACATGCATAACATCTTTATGCAATTTCACCCGAAAAACTGTTTCGGTATCTAGTGAAATAAATTTCTGTGCTTGTTTATTCTTTTGGCATGAAACATTTGCTCCAATTGGATGTCAGTGTCCCTTAAGTGTGTCACCCTACGGTTCGCGAATAATGCGGACATGATCGAGACCCTTCTCCGGTCAATAATCAGTAGCGGGACCTGGAGATCCATACTGACTCCCACACATTCAACGATGACTTTCCTATGATCGTCGGAACCTTTTACGCTTGTATCTTAATCCCTTTGTTTCACGATATATTACATGTCCGAGATTCGATCATCGGTATCTCCATATCTAGTTTGATCTCGTTATTGACATGCACTCTTTTCTTGTTCCCGTGATATAACATTCTAGTGATCAAATCACTTGCTTGCAAGCTAACCAATGTGATATCACCGAGAGGGCCCAGAGTATATCTATCCGTCATCAGGATGAACAAATTCCACTCTTGATCCATGATTCTCAGTGTAACACTTTAGTAGCTTTGAAGCCATCTTTATAATCACCCAGTTACGGTGTGACATTTTATGTCAACAAGAAACTCTTCCGGTGTTAGTGATTGGCATGATCTCATGGTCTAAGGATTATGATCACTTCGTAAGTTGTTTATAGCAATATAAACTCAATGACTTTGATCGTAATGCTATACTTCGGATGAATGTTCATCACATCATTACACTAATGTTATGATCTCGTTATTAACAACATCCAATGTCTATGATCAGGAAACTGTAATCATCTTGTTAATCAACGAACTAGTTTATGAGAGAGGCATAACTAGGAACTTTATGTTTGTTTATTAAACACACATGTATTAACGTTTCCGTATTAATACAATTATAGCATGCAAAATAAACATCTATCATATACATGGAATACACATAATAAACACTTTATTATTGCCTCTCAGGACATATTCCCTTCACATCTACATCGTTATACTTTTTCATCTCACAGAGTTCAAAAAATCTATATTAAGATGGGCAGCAGGATCATCAGAACTAGCACCAAAAAATTTCTCTCTCATCACAAGATTCAACAAAGCAGGCTTAATTTCATAAAAGATAGCATCAGGAGCGGGTGGAGCAATAGGTGTGCTTAGGAAATCATTGTTGTTGGTGCTAGTGAAGTCACACAACTTGGTGTTCTCAGCAGAGTTCATTTTGGCAAAGGTGGGCAAGCCAAAAACAGCAGCAGCAGCTAGAGCAGGAACTAATTTTTTTGTGTTTTTGAATAAGGCAAGCAAACCAAGCTAGACTAATTTTTTGGGTTTTTTGTAAAGAGGCAAACAAAACCAAGCAAAAGAAACGAAGCAAACTAAAAACAAAGTAAAGAGAAAGGAAGTGAAGGACTCCCCTAGTGAAGACGTCCTTAGCCTCCCTGGCAACGGCGCCAGAAAGTCTTGGTGCCTGACGGGGAGGAAGAGGTTGAATTTGTCCTGTAGATCCCCGACAACGGCGCCAGGAAGTCTTGATGATGCTCGACATGGCACTTCGTTGGTAACCCCAAGCGCAGGGTATGTGAAGAGCAAACAGCAAGTTTTCCCTCAGTTGAGACCAAGGTTATCGAACCAAAAGGAGGAAGGAAACATCACACAGGTATTGCAAACAACGTGGAGACCTGCACAACACAAACTCAAGACTTTGCCCCAACAAATCAGTGAGGTTGTCAAGCTCACCGATTTGCTGTAACAAAGGATTAAATGTATGGTGTAGAAGGTAATGGTTCGTAGCAAGTAAACAAGTAACAGTGGAAGATGTATCAATGGTAAAGATTGGACTAGGGTCCATAGTTCACTAGAGGTGCTCTCCTTAGATAAACAATATGGCATGAAGGGTAAACAAATTACAGTGGGGCAATTGACAGGAACTGAGCAAGGCATAACAATGCAATTACTAGCCAGAAAGATCATATGAGATTGATTGGGCAATACAACAATATACATAGACTGTCATCCAACTGCATCTATGACTAGAAGTCCACCTTCAGGTTATCATCCGAACCCCCTCCAGTATTAAGTTGCAAGCAATAGACAACTGCTTTAAGCAAAGTGTGTAAGGTAAATAGTCCACATGTTCCATGAACAAGAGACCGTTGTTTTATCCCTAGTAGAAACAACACATCTACAACCGAAGAGATTTCTGTCACTTCCCTTGGAAACTAGAGGCATGAACCCACTATCGAGCATAAATACACCCTCTTGGAGTCACTAGCAACTACTTAGCCAAGATAACCACTAGCAACGGAGATCATGCAAGATCACAAATAACACAGACATGATAGAATCATAAAGATAAAACCATTAATCAAACCAACATAATAATCTCAATATCCATCGGATCCTCGCAAACACAACATGCATGATTACAAATAGATTAGATCTTGATCATGAACGGAGCTCACAAGATCTATACATGAAAGCACAAAGGAGGAGATACAACCATCTAGCTACTACATGGACTCATAGTCCAAGGTGGAACTACTCACGGATCATACTGGAGAGAAGGCCTCCGGGATGATCTCCCCTCCGGCAGGGTGCCGGGAAGAACTTCAGATCCCCCGATCTAGGGACGATGGTGGTGGTGGCTACACACGGTTTCATGGATTTCTGATCGGGTACTCAGGATTTCTGTATCGGGGGATTCTTATAGGCGAAGGGAGAGACCGAGGCGGCGGCCAGAGGGGGCAAACCCTACCCAGGCGCAGGGTAGGGCCCACCCGCGCCTAGGGGGTTTATCCGCCCTCGCACGCCTCCCCGTCTCTCCTCTGGACTTCTTGTTCCCCACGGAAAGTTATTGACTTTGGCGTTTGTCCCGTCCAATTCCGAGAATATTTCTTTACTAACTTTTCTGAAACCAAAAACAGCAGAAAATATGCATCTGGCACTGTTGCAACTTGTTAATAGGTTAGTACCAGAAAACATGTAAAAAACACCTCAAAGTGTGGACAAGTAAAGCAAAGTAGATACTAAACAAGCATGGAGCATAAAAAATTATAGATACGTTTCCAACGTATCAGGTCATTGGGGGAGACAAGGGCTAGTAGTGGCGACAAGTAGTGGACAAGGCATTGATCAAAAACAGTAGAAGTTAGGCAGTTTGATCTGTGCTCACCAGATGTTTGATGAAATGGTCGCATGAAATTTAAATTTGAATTTTTGGCTGAATTTTGGTGAGTGCTCTGGTCATAAGGTTGGTAGTCTGAGGTTGCTTGGGTTTGCCATGGTGAAGTGGTTTGGTTGGTTTTTAAGAAATGGCCATCTTAGTACCTATTAAGGATTCAATTTTGAATTGTCCTTAAAATAGATTTGGAATTTGTTTCTATTGGTTTGCAAAGTGGGCTTGGTTTCACTTTTACTTGGTCTAGCAAGGGGTGAAAAGAATCGGATTTGTTTCTGTTAGAAACCTTGGACTAGGAACACCCAAAGTGGTCTAGTGAACAAGTTTGACCAAAATGACCATTTGCTCATATTTCTTATATTTGATTTTCTCTTCATTTGACTTTGCTTGGAAATGACCTAGATGATATTGTTTTCATCTTTAAACCAACTACCAAGGTGGCCCTCGCAAATGCGAGGGCATCATCTTCAATGTGTTTAAATTAATTTAGAATTAAATATATGTTTTTATATATATTAAATGCCAAAAAAATTATATCACCTATATGGGAAGTATCTCTTTATCTTGTAGGCGAATAATTGTCATGACATTTTTGGAAAACAAAATATTAATGAAAACATATGTCATTTGTACACGATGTTATCTCAATATATTAAAAAGGATTTCAGTCCACGAGCTATTCAATAGTTTTATCTAGTGTTGGAATGCAATTATAATGTTTTACCATCAATCATTAGGAATAAAATTTAACTAATAATATGTAATAAAAACATTATAACCATTAGTAGGTAAATCATGTAAATAGTAATAATTTTATTCAAAATTTTCTAGATCTTTCTTTCTCCCATTTACCTCCTATGTGTTCTAAAATATGTGACACTCTCATTCCATCCTAATTTACGAGACTTTGTTAGATGTTGATATTCATCACTATGCATGACATATTTAAGCATAGTAAGAGAAGCTTGACTATAAGTTTTGCTAAGACATCATATAATTCAACATTGATGTACTATTTTCCAATTTTCATAAACTTTCTCCCAATTATATATATACATCTATTCTGTTAAGTCATTTTACACTCTTGCTCACATGTATTTTTATCTTCACGTAACATAAGAATGATGACTTGCTCTACATTGTTATTGCATGAGTTCCGCATTTCCATTTATATATGACTATATAATGATAGATCCTATTAAATTTTAAAGGATTATAACTCATGGAAATTAGCACAAAAGTCTAAGCCAGGAGCCATAATATTGTTATGAAAGGTTGTTATCAAAAAAATTTAACCCTTCAATATTTTTTTACATACTTTTTAATAAAATCCATGCGTGTTGTGGATACATAAGAGAAAATCTATTCGGTGAATTCTGTTGACAGCAATTGCTGAAATTTTAGTATTGATATTTCATCAAATGTATCATACTTCCTTGTGCAAAGTGTGTTAACTTACTAACCAGAGAGCCTTCACCTACATGTACATCTTACACCTGATCTCTCCCGCTCTCCCATTTAACAATTAATTTACCTTGGAACTACACACACACCATCTGCGTGTGAGCCTGTGCATATTGCACAATTTTATTCTTGAGCTGTTCATATACCTCCTGGCTTGTCATTTTGTACGTTGCAAAGTCTTCTTTATATAAAAGGATCCTGGAAATAAAATTTGACATAGGTGAGTCTTGCCTTTACTATGTCGATATTATCCCGGAAATAAAATTTATTGTTGTTTTACATTCACATTATTTCATGGAAGGAAACATATTTTATACATCAAATATTGCTAAATATATATTACTATGTAAAAAACAACTTTAATCATCTTTATTTGGTGAGCAATTGTTAGGCAATTTCTAAATTAAGTAGAGTGACGATATGTGTAACTAAATTGTTATATAACACTAAAAATTTAGATTGTGATTTAGTGTGATTTCTTTTAGTTTTCCCTCATAAAATAAGATGCATGGCAAAGTGAATTTTCCATGAAGCATCCTAGTTTCTTGTTTGAATCCGGCACATTGAATTTTCTAGGTGACATTTTCTTTTTTCAATAAAAATAACCCATTTAATTCTCCTAGTGTTCTCTTCACGTTTGAGAACTTATGGCACAATAAATCTTCCCAGTGTAGTTTAGCTAAGTTAGGACAGTTCATAGTTCATGACAATGTCATGTGGCTGAGATGGCGCGGTTTGGAATGAAAGCGTATGGTCTCGATCTAGGTCCCAAAGTTCTTATACGGATCCCCATTAATGTACCGCACAATAATTCACAGATCTAGTGGTTCCCAGATTCTCTTTTTATTTTCCTTGCCAGTTTGGAGAATTCAACTCAGTGTGTCATGTGTCCGTCAATCTTAGAGCTCTAATAATTTAATTGAACCTCTTGTATAAATTTTTAGAATTTGAGAGGTTAATTCAATTTTTCTAAGTTATATATTTTTTTACTTTTATATACGATTCATACTCTAAGGACGTACAGATGTGCGAACCAATTCATATTACTCACTACAGGAATAGAAAGCTACGCCGACGGCCAAACGTCGGGGCCGTCGGCGTAGCCATCGTCCAGACCAGACCCGGCAAACAGCCGTCGGCGTATAATTTCCCTCGGCGTATCCTATGCTACGCCGACAGCTGCCCACGATGTAGCATACGCCGATGGCTGCCCTCGGCGTAGCTATTTTTTCTTTTACCTCATTAAACTTTGAAAAATCATAACTAAATTATTATAATTCAAACAAATACAAATAATATATCAAAATTTGCAGAAAAATAAGACCTATCTATCTACACTTAAATATTATACATTTGTAAATAAAAATTAAGTGAAACATAAAATATTATTATAGTTTAAAACTGGCGTAAAAAATTCAAAAACGATCGAAACAATGCGAAACCTTCGGGTGGTGTCATATTATATGACATAGTTACAAGGAAAAATATCAAACTTGGTATATTGATTATGTCTGAAAAAACATTCACAAAATGACCTATGTCATTCGAGGTTTCTTGGCTTTCAGGTTAAATGACCAATGTTATGGCTAGAATCAAGGCATAGTTTGTGATAATGTGCCCATATTATGCATACATGTACATCATGGGATGGCAAACAATGTTGCAGGAAAAGTTTTCCTTTTCGTTGCACCAAAATGCCATTTTCCATTTTCCGAGAACAAAAATTGGACGGTTTTGTAATGCAACCATCAAATGGCTAATTCAAAATGCTACCACCACATTTTACAAAAATACTAGACCACCTTATATGGACAATGTTCCAACAGGGGGATCTTAAACCTTTCCGTCCACCCCTGGTGAAAAACACAAATTCCTGTCGAATCGGTAGGAAGTGGGTCAGATATGAACTACATGTACATGATCCGATGCTCATGATTTTTTTACAAAAATCATTTTTAGGTTCAAAATATGCTATTTTATAATAGATCCAATGCAAGTTTAGCGAGGCTCGGCCCCGAGCTAAGAATCTTCATGCCCGTCGTTCGACAAAGTTTGAGGATAGTTTAAAACGGGCATAAAAAATTTAAAAACGATCGAAACAATGTGAAACCTTCACGTGGTGTCATATTATATGACATAGTTACAAGGAAAAATATCAAACTTGGTATATTGATTATGTATGAAAAAACCCTTCACAAAATGACCTATCTCATTCGAGGTTTCTTGGCTTTCGGGTCAAATGACCAATGTTATGGCTAGAATCGAGGCATAGTTTGTGATAATATGCCCATATTGTGCATACATGTCCATCATGGAATGGCGAACAATGTTGCAGGAGAAAGTTTTCCTTTTCGTCGCACCAAAATACCATTTTCCATTTTCCGAGCAAAAAAAACGGACGGTTTTGTGAAGCAACCACCAAGTGGCTAATTCAAAATGATACCAACACATTTTACAAAAATACTAGACCACCTTATATGAATAATGTCCCAACAAGGGGATCTTAAACCTTTCCATCCACCCTTGTTCAAAAAGACAAATTCCTGCCGAATCGGTAGGAAGTGGGTCAGATATGAACTACAGGTACATGATCCGATGCTCATGTTTTTTTACAAAAATCATTTTTAGGTTCAAAATATGTTATTTTATCAAAGATCCAATGCAAGTTTAGTGAGGCTCGGCCCCGAGCTAAGAATCTTCATGCCCGTCGTTCGACAAAGTTTGACGATAGTTTACAACGGGCATAAAAAATTCAAAACCGATCGAAACAATGCGAAACCTTCGCGTGGTGTCATATTATGTGACATAGTTACAAGGAAAAATATCAAACTTTGTATATTGATTATGTCTGAAAAAACCTTCACAAAATGACCTATCTCATTCGAGGTTTCTTTTGGATTACGGGTCAAATGACCAATGTTATGGCTAGAATCGAGGCATATTTTTTGATAATGTGCCCATAGTGTGCATACATGTGCATCATGGGATGGCGAACAATGTTGCAGGAGAAAGTTTTCCTTTTGTCACACCAAAATGCCATTTTCCATTTTCCGAGCACAAAAAACGGACGGTTTTGTGAAGAAACCACCAAATGGATAATTCAAAACGATACCACCACATTTTAAAAAAATACTAGACCACCTTATATGGACAATGTCCCAACAGGGGGATCTTAAACCTTTCCGTCCATCCATGGTAAAAAAGACAAATTCCTGCCGAATCGGTAGGAAGTGGGTCAGATATGAACTACATGTATATGATCCGATGCTCATGTTTTAAAAAAAAATCATTTTTAGGTTCACAATATGCTATTTTATCAAAGATCCAATGCAAGTTTAGTGAGGCTCGGCCCCGAGCTAAGAATCATCATGCCCGTCGTTCGATAAAGTTTGACGATAGTTTAAAACGGGCATAAGAAATTCAAAAACGATCGAAACAATGTGAAACCTTCGCGTGGTGTCATATTATGTGACATAGTTACAAGAAAAAATATTAAACCTGGTATATTGATTATGTCTGAAAAAAAACTTTCACAAAATGACATATCTCATTCGACGTTTCTTGGCTTTCGGGTCAAATGACCAATATTATGGCTAGAAGCGAGGCATAGTTTGTGATAATGTGCCCATATTATGCATACATGTGCATCATGGGATGGCTAATAATATTACATTAGGTTCCTTTTCGTCGTACCAAAAAGCCATTTTCCATTTTCCGAGCACAAAAAACAGACGGTTTTGTGAAGCAACCACCAAATGGCCAATTCAAAAAACTACCACCACATTTTACAAAAATACTAGACCACCTTATATGGACAATGTCCCAACAAGGGGATCTGAAACCTTTCCGTCCACCTCTGGTAAAAAATACAAATTCCTGCCGAATCGGCAGGAAGTGGGTCATATATGAACTACAGGTACATGATCCGATGCTCATGTTTTTTGAGAAAAATCATTTTTACGTTCACAATATTCTATTTTATCAAAGATCTAATGAAAATTTTCCTTTTCATCGCACCAAAAAGGCATTTTTTATTTTCCAAGCTCAAAAAGGGAGATTTTCTGAAGCAACCACCAAATAGCTAATTCAAAAACGGAGAGTTAGTGTTTAGTTGATATGCATATCATATTTGGATTCCTCTCATTTTTCTGATCAATTTACACATATTATTTGTCGAATTCCGATTTACGGGTTTAAAGATATTAATTATTTCATATTAAATAGAAAATACAAAAAAGTAAAATTGTTGTATTTTTATTTGAATTCAATAATATTTTTACTTATTCATTAATGTTTACTTAAATAATTATTTGTAATTTCAAAAAATACAAACATATGACATGATGATATAAGAGTTAATAGGATTGATATCATAGTATTGACAATAATGTATGAATTACTTTACGGAAACAGATTCTGAAGGAACCACGAACTGGAGCTGGAGTAGTATTAGGATGGGTGACCGGCCGGAAAGTTTGTCTAAGACTGCAATTTAATCAAATATTAAGTGTAATTAGTGTTAAAAATGTTCAAAGTGAGAGATTAACAATTCAAAGATTAAAAAAATTGAGAAAAAAATAGTAAAAAATTAATAATATTTCTTTTTTAAAAAATGTTTTTTAACCTGCTGACAGGCTATGCCAATGGCCGAAAGCCGTCGGCGTAGCATACGCCGACGGTATTTCTATACGTCGACGGCCTAAATGTGCTCCGCCGAGGAAGATCTTTTGCCGAAGAGGCTATGCCGAGGGTAGTCCTCGGTGTACCATACGCCAAGGGAAATTTGTCCTACGTCGACGGCCTGTAGTGACTTTTATATACGTTCATACTCTAAGGACGTATCGGATTGTATTGATCCTTTTATATATTTCTTTCTCAGTATGTCATGTCAATACAGACAACTTAAAATTTAGTAGTTTATCAGCGCTGCTCGTTTAAATCAATGTGTTGTTCAATACTAAGTACTAGTTGCATCCTAATCACCATCAAGTCCATTCAATAGGCAGGCCTAAAATTCCCGAGGTCACAGAGGTTCGCCGATCAATGCAAGGACGTTGGACAACGATTTTACTTTGTTGAAGTATATACAGGGATACTCGAATCAAAGTTTCTTGACCTTGGATAGGGCTTCTCTGATCTGCATCTGCGACGAAAAGCTAGCTTGCCACCTCCTTGAACATCGTGACGAGCATGACCATGTAGATCACGCTTTCAGCAAGGGAACACACAATGGCGGAGAGGATGATTTGGTTTGTTGATGCCATGTCGAGTACTGCGAGTTGACGATGAAAGGAGTAACGCCACCATCTGTTGTCACAACATGATGATAAGGTAGCATGGCGGGCGGACAGGGTAGGGTCCCGTCCACAAATCCGTACAAGAGATTGCTCTGAAGGATTGGAACAATCTAGGCGCACCAGTAGAGATAGTTGTCAGAGTTGAGATTTATAGTAATCTGGTCGGTGAGGTTGATCGGTGTTGCGGGAATTTTCGACGCCGCGATTGCCATTACCCCTACCATCACGGAAACCGCAGAAGAGGAGTTCAGTGAGGTGAGCGAGCCAGCGCTGATGCCGGGAGAGGAAGCACACCAGAAGTAGGGCTGGTGGTCGAGGGCAAGGTAGCCATGGATGTAGGCAGAAGCGAAGCTAGACGATAAGGAGAGATTGATCTAGGTTTAAAACCGCCGGCCCTGCTCCGGCTCTTGTATTTATATTAGATGATTACATATACAACACGGTAGGGAAAAATATGATACAAACATGAGTCCGCGTAAGACTACAAAAGGTAGTTTATCAGATGTCCACCAGGCTGGTGATTCTAGCGAACACCTGATGGGCGTGCGCCAGGTTGGCGTCGAGTTGGGGGATGAGGAGGGGCTGCAGCAGGCGGCGGCGCCCTCTTATTGTACGGAGGTGCCGACTTCTTCTTCCTGGCCATCTTGGCCCGAGCTGAAGGAGATGGACTTACACCGTTGTTTGGAGAGAATTAGTGGTTTGAGCGTTTATTTACTATAATCTCGAGGGCTAAGCTGCCAGATTCCCTATGGATGAAAAGTAGGGGGAGCAATTTAGTAGTTTATGGCATTTAAATTCAAAAAATTCAAAACAACTCGAATTTATTTTGGATGGTATGTAAGTCGGTTTTCCGGGGTGCTCGGATATTCAGTTACTGGGCGGTAACTGGATTTACCGAGCAGTAACAAGTGTTTTCCTATCTTTTTATGTTTATTAATTATACTTTGGTCATATATTGACCGACAAATAGAGAGAGAAAGAGTGACTTTTTTGTGATGTGATCAAATATAACACACACGCATGTTGCTGTCGACAAAAAGGAAAGTAGTACAAAATATCAAATCAAATGAAACAACGTCACACCATACACGGTTTATTCATACACGGATAGAACGCAAGTTGAGATTAAAAGCCTGAGATCTTTTCTGGCAGTTTTGAATCCAGGGATGTGAGCTACTGGGAGTCACATCGAAGCAGCTACACATAGACTTCAATGGCGGATCCCAATGCTTGGAGATGCTTAATTTTGTAGTGACTGAATCCTGCTTCCATGAATATCTTGCCCCAACACTGCTCATCTCGCTCTTTACCGTCGAGGAGCACCATCATGCACATGTCCATCAGAAGCTGGCTCTCAAGTATTTCATGAGAGGGAGACCCGAACCCAACCACGGTGTCGATGATTATAACTTTTCCTCCGCTGGGAATGGCCTCTCTGCACCGTGTGAGGATTCCTAGGCAATCCTCGTCGCTCCAATTGTGTAGAACATACTGACGATCCATGGTCAAAATTAGCATCCGCCATGAGCTTGTAAAAAAGTAATAATTAAGGTGGTAGGTAGACTAGGCTACCTTGAATAGAATTGCATCTGCCGGTGGAATGCTCTGCATCATATCGCCGGCGACAAACTCCACCGCGCCTTCTTCTTCGCTTGGCAAGGCGCTCACGGCGTCCACCACATGCGGGAGCTCCAGAACCGTGCACTTGACGTGCGGGAAGGCCCTGGCGATTGCCCTCGCGGCCGTGCCGTTCCCGCCGCCGACGTCGACCAGCGACGTTATCCCCTCGAATACACGGCCGCACGCGCGGACCACCGTCTCCGCCTCTCGGCGGCTTTCGGACGCCTTGGCCTCGCTATTAAGCGCGCTGCACACCCCTTCGCCGCCGGCGACGCCAAAGAAGCCCTCGCCGTTGTGCGCCATCGCGAAGGCCGACTCCACCTCTTCCTGGAGCAGCCACTCATGCAGGCGCGCCGAAGCCGTGAGATGGGCCGCCGAGGTGGCGACAAGCACGACCGGCGAGCGGCACGCGCCGCCGTTGACGGCGGCGTCGCCGACGAGGAGGCGGGACACTGGGGTGAGGCAGTAACGGACCTCACATCCCTCGCCTACGGGAGCGTCCCCGAAGATCCCGGCCACGACCAGCATCTTCATCAGCCGAGACAAGTATGGCCGTTTACTCTGAGGGAGGGGAAGGATGGCCAGCAGTTCGGGCAGGGATGCGGCGCCGCCGTGGTGGTGGATTGCGTCGGGGATTCCAAGCTTTACGGCGCTGCTCAAAGCCATTGACTTGAGGTAGCCGAAGCTGTGGCGCATCAGCTCTGCGTGGGCCTGCACAAGCTCCTCCTCCGCGCTCGTTGCAGGAATAGGTTTGCCATGGCTATCCATCTGAACTCACGTTTGTTGGGCTGAGAGAGAAAGACCGAGCTTCATTACGGCTTGGATATTTCATTATTTATAGGCTCCATTACTAGCACAGATGTCCGTGTCCGTGTGTTGTAATATAATGGGAGAAAAACTGAAAGCACGAGCGTCTTGCAAGACTACTACTCACGGTCGCACACTTTGCCGTGGAGCAGAAAAAGTCTCCATATATAAGAACATTTATCATTTACCCCAAACCTTTTACTGCCCCATCTCAAAATACTTAAAATAGGTGTCTCAATTTTTTTTCAAATTTGGATGCACCTAGTACTAAATCATATCCATAATTCCCGAAGAATAATATATCAAGAACATGAAGTAATTTAGATTTTTCAATAAATATATACAGCGGCCCGACACTACAGGACGCGCGCGACGCCGACGGAGCACACACAAGCAGTCGGCGTATCGAAATACCGTCGGCGTACGCTACGCCGACGGCTTTGTCCTCGGGGTAGTGGTCGTCGGCATAGCCTGTCGCCCGGTTGCAAAAACATTTTTCTAAAAAAAAATATTTTTTAATTTATTTTTTTAATCTTTGAATTGTTTGACTATTAATATCTTACTTTGAACATTTTTAACACTAATTACACTTAAGATTTATTATATTGCAGTCTTGGTCAAACTTCCTAGTCGATCACCCATCCTAATACTACTCTAGCTCCAGCACGCTAAGCTTTCTCATTCCTTCAGAATCTGTTTCCGCAAAGTAATTTATACATAGTTGTCAATACTATGATATCAATCCTATTAACTCTTATATCATCATGTCACATGTTTATATTTTTTGAAATTATAAACAACTATTTAAGTAAACATTAATGAATAAGTAAAAATATTATTGAATTCAAATAAAAATATAATAATTTACTTTTTTGTATTTTTCTATTTAATATAGAATAATTAATATCTTCAATCCGTAAATCGGAATTCGACAAATAATATGTATAAATTGATTAGAAAAATGAGAGGAATCCAAATATGATATCCATATCAACTAATCACAAACCCTTCGTTTTTGAATTAGCTATTTGGTGGTTGCTTCAGAAAATCCTCTTTTTGCACTCGGAAAATGAAAAATAGCTTTTTGGTGCGACGAAAAGGAAAACTTGCATTGGATCTTTGATAAAATAGCATATTATGAACCTAAAAATGATTTTTTTTTTAAAAACATGAGCATCAGATCATGTACCTATAGTTCATATCTGACTCACGTCCTGCCGATTCTGCAGGAATTTGTCTTTTTAACCAGAGGTGGACGGAAAGGTTTCGGATCCCCCTGTTGGGACATTGTCCATATAAGGTGGTCTGGTATTTTTGTAAAATGTTGTGGTAGCATTTTGAATTAGCCATTTGGTGGTTGCTTCACAAAACCGTCCATTTTTTGTGCTCAGAAAATGGGAAATGGCTTTTTGGTGCGATGAAAAGGAAAACTTTCTCCTGCAACATTGTTCGCCATCCCATGATGCACGTGTATGCACAATATGGACACATTATCACAAACTATGCCTTGATTCTATCCATAACATTGGTCATTTGACCCGAAAGCCAAGAAACCTCGAATGAGATAGGTCATTTTATAAAAGTTTTTTGAGACATAATCAATATACCAAGTTTGATATTTTTACTTCTAACTATGTCACATAATATAACACCACGTGAAGGTTTCGCATTGTTTCGATAGTTTTTGAATTTTTATGCATGTTTTAAACTATCGTCAAACTTTGTCGGACGTCGGGCATGAAGATTCTTAGCTCAGGACCGAGCCTCGCTAAACTTGCATTGGATCTTTGATAAAATAGCATATTGTGAAACTAAAAATAATTTTTGTAAAAAAACATGAGCATCAGATCATGTACCTGTAGTTCATATATGACCCACTTCCTACCGATTCGTCAGGAATTTGTCTTTTTAACCAGAGGTGGACGGAAAGGTTTCGGATCCCCCTGTTGGGACATTGTCCATATAAGCTGGTCTAGTATTTTTGTGCGATGAAAAGGAAAAATTCCTCCTGAAACATTGTTCGCCATCCCATGATGCACGTGTAAGCACAATATGGACACATTATCACAAAATATGTCTTGATTCTAGCCATAACATTGGTCATTTGACCCGAAATCCAAGAAACCTCGAATGAGATATGTCATTTAAGAAGGTTTTTGAGAGACATAATCAATATACCAAGTTTGATATTTTTCCTTCTAACTATGTCACATAATATAACACCACGCGAAGGTTTATCATTGTTTCGATCGTTTTTGAATTTTTTATGCCCATTTTAAACTATCGTCAAACTTTCGAACGACGGGCATGAAGATTCTTAGCTCAGGGCCGAGCCTCGCTAAACTTGCATTGGATCTTTGATAAAATAGCACATTGTGAACCTAAAAATGATTTTTGTAAAAAAAACATGAGCATCGGATCATGTACCTGTAGTTCATATTTGACCCACTTCCTATCGATTCGGCAGCAATTTGTCTTTTTCACCAGAGGTGGACGGAAAGGTTTCAGATTCCCCTGTTGAGACATTGTTCATATAAGATGGTCTAGTATTTTTTGTAAAATGTGGTGGTAGCATTTTGAATTAGCCATTTGGTGGTTGCTTCACAAAACCGTCCGTTTTTTGTGCCCGGAAAATGGAAAATGACTTTTTGGTGGATGAAAAAGAAAACATCCTCCTGCAACATTGTTTGACATCCCATGATGCACGTATATGCACAATATGGGCACATTATCACAAATTTTGCATTGATTCTAGCCATAATATTGGTCATTTGACCCGAAAGCCAAGAAATCTCGAATGAGATAGGTCATTTTGTGAAGGTTTTTTTGAGACATAATCAATATACCAAGTTTGATATTTTTTCTTCTAACTATGTCACATAATATAATATCACGTGAAGGTTTCGCATTGTTTCGATTGTTTTTGAATTTTTTATGCCCGTTTTAAACTATCGTCAAACTTTGTCGAACGGCGGGCATGAAGATTCTTAGCTCAGGGCCGAGCCTCGCTAAAATTTCATTGGATCTTTGATAAAATAGCATATTGTGAACCTAAAAATGATTTTTGTAAAAAACATGAGCATCGGATCATGTACCTGTAGTTCATATCTGACTCACTTCCTACCGATTCAGCAGGAATTTGTCTTTTTCACCAGAGGTAGACGGAAAGGTTTCAGATCCCCTGTTGGGAAATTGTCAATAGAAGATGGTCCAGTATTTTTGTAAAATGTGGTGGTAGCATTTTGAATTAGCCATTTGGTGGTTGCTTCACAAAACCGTCCGTTTTTTGTGCTCGGAAAATGGAAAATGGCTTTTTGGTACGATGGAAAGGAAAACTTCCTTTTGCAACATTGTTCGCCATCCTATGATGCACGTGTATGCATAATATGAGCACATTATCACAAACTATGCATTGATTCTTGCTATAACATTGGTCATTTGACCCGAAAGTCAAGAAACCTCGAATGAGATAGGTCATTTTGTGAAGGTTTTTCTGAGACATAATAAATATACCAAGTTTGATATTTTTCCTTCTAACTATGTCACATAATATAACACCACGTGAAGGTTTCGCATTGTTTCGATTGTTTTTAAATTTTTTATGCCCGTTTTAAACTATTATCAAACTTTGTCGAACGGCGGGCATGAAGATTCTTAGCTCGGGGCCAAGCCTCGCTAAACTTGCATTGGATCTTTGATAAAATAGCACATTGTGAACCTAAAAATTATTTTTGTAAAAAACACGAGCATCGGATCATATACCTGTAGTTCATATCTGACCCACTTCCCACCGATTCGGCAGGAATTTGTCTTTTTTACTAGAGGTGGACGGAAAAGTTTCAGATCCCCCTGTTAGAACATTGTCCATATAAGATGGTCTAGTATTTTTGTAAAATGTGGTGGTAGCATTTTGAATTAGCCATTTGGTGGTTGCTTCACTAAACCGTCCGTTTTTTGTGCTCAGAAAATGGAAAATTGATTTTTGGTGCGATGAAAGGAAAACTTCCTCCTGCAACATTGTTCGCCATCCATGATGCACGTGTATGCATAATATGGGCACATTATTACAAACTATGCCTTGATTCTAGCCATAACATTGCGCATTTGACCCGAAAGCCAAGAAACGTCGAATGAGATAGGTTATTTTGTGAAAGTTTTTTGAGACATAATCAATATACCAAGTTTGATATTTTTCCTTCTAACTATGTCACATAATATAACATCACGCGAAGGGTTCACATTGTTTCGATTATTTTTAAATTTTTATGCCCGTTTTAAATTATATATAATGTTTTATGTGTCACTTAATTATTATTTACAAATGTGTAATATTTTATTGTAGATAGATAGATCTTATTTTTCTGCAAATTTTGATATATTATTTGTATTTTTCCGAATTAGAATGATTTAGTTATGATTTTTCAAAGTTTAATGAGATAAAATAAAAAATAGCTACGCCGAGGGCAGCCGTCGGCGTAGCATAGAATATGCCGAGGGCAATTCTACGCCGATGGCTGCTTGGCGGGGCTGGCCTGGACGATGGCTACGCCGATGGCCCCGACATTTGGCCGTCGGCGTAGCGACCTGCCGTCGGCGTAGCTTCCTATTCCTGTAGTGCGAGACCGTCTGCGTCTTCGCCAAGCTCGTCTCAATCTTTTTCGTCGTCTGCGTCGCGTTTGTCAGCCGTGTTCTCCCCCTCGTTCGTGCGCGCGGGTTTGTCCTTTGCTTCTGTGGTGTCATCCATGGCTGGGCAAATCCCGGCAGACTCGAGGGGGCCTACGGCGGCTCATGCGCCGCATGGACCGGCCGGGAGCTCTGTGCCTCCTGCTGTGGTGCCCTCGCAACCCACTGCTCCGTCAGGGCCGGTGTTCTTCAATGGCCAGCAGTCTATGGCGGCTCCATCAGGAGGGTCGTTTCCTCTACCACCTACCTTCCCGCCGGGGATTTAGTTCTGGCCTCCTGCATCGTACTTTGATGCTTCTCAGGATGCTCAGCTGCAACCTCTCCAAGCTCCATACAGGGGGCCGTCTTTTGCGTCGGCGCCGTTTGACGGTGGTTTGCAAGGAGGTGTATTTCCTGGTGGGCATAGCCATTGCTGTTGGTCAATCTGTGGCGTCGTAGTTTGTTGCTCGTGCGCCGGCGTCGGCGAGCGCGGCACCTAAGCGCAAGAAGAAAAAGAAGTAGGTACAACCTCAGCCTCAACCTCAGCCTCCGTTGCAGTCTGGTCAGTTCATGCATCAGCCGCAGTTTCAAGCACATGCAAATTTGGTTGGCCAGCAATCGTTTGGGTATCATGCTCCTTACCCGACAACAAGCCAGTTTCAGCAACCACCTCCTACCGCGCAGATGCAATTCGCGACTCCTGTGGTTTCACCGCCAGTGCCACAAGCTGCCATGGACTCTGCTACTGGGCCTAAAAAGTAAGAAAGCGGTTCGGTGTTGGAAGTGTGCAGTGGACACTCATGCCTCAAAAGATTGCAAAGTTCTTCATTATTGTTATATTTGTGATGTGGCGTCTCATCCGACCTTACGGTGTCCGGTGCTTAAGCAGCCCAGGCCCGTCCCCTCTATGATTGGGCTGGGGCATAACCTTGCTTTGTTCACACGGATGCCAGATAGTGTGGTTCGCCAGGTTTAGGGGCCTAGTCAGTCTCCCATTGCTCTGGTTCAAGTTTCTGGTGAATCTGTCACAGCAGAAGTGGTATAAAGAAGATTGAAAGAAGATGCCCGGTACAGTCACAGTGGAAGTGGGAGGCCCTGAAATATGGTGAGAATGCTTTCCTGGTCAGTTTTCCAAGTGCGGAGGATCTTGATAGGGTGGATGGGAGTCAGTTTTCCATGCCTCTCGGTAAGACTCAGTTGTCTGTTACTAGCTACAAGACACATGAGGTACCCCATAAATGTGAATTGAAGAAGGTCTGGTTACATGTGGAGGGGGTTCCTCACTCCTTGCGCTAATTTCTGGGCCTTTGGGCGGTGGGGGCACTCATGGGAAAAACTCTTGATGTTGATCTCCTTAGTTTGAGGTGTAGGGAGTGGTTCGTATTTATGTTGCTATGTTCGATATTGCTGTGTTTATGGAGAAGAAGGATGCTCTTGGTTATTATCTGACTTCGGATATTTTGGTTGGTCTCTTGGGGTATGAGCTTCGTTTTAGATTGGAACCTGAAGGTTTTGTGCCAGAACCAGATTTTTCGCATGATCTATGGAGGAACACTACAAGAAATGTGTCAATCTATGACCTTTTAATTGTGACCGTGGATAAAATCGTCATAGAGGTATGACGATTTCACACCAGATGGTCATAAGCCGTTTGGGAGAGTCAAAACTCTGAATAATTAAGACGATTTAGCTAAAAACGTCATGATTTCAATATGTGAAATCGTCATAACCAATGAGATATAAGAGAGGTAAACACCGGCCGTTGGATATGAACACGATGAACGGTTGAGATTGTGAAGTGATGAAATTTCCCATGGATCGATGACCTGGCACCCTACCTCGCGCCCAGACCCTGCCTCGCGCCTAGTCACGCAAAGGAAAACCAAATATCTGAGGCGCGATAGACCAAAATTTTCGTTAAGTCCCACCAAACCCTAGATTTCTATTCATTCCCTGCCGCCACCCACTCTATTCTTCTCTCCGCCGCCACCACCCATCTTGAGGCGCGATAGCCCAAAATGGTTTCTAGCCGCCGCCTCCCCTCCTTGACCTTCACCGCCATGTCCCTCCTCTCTTTTCCTCCCTCACGTCAGGTCCTTCCCATCTCTAGAGTTTCAGGCGGCAATGTCAATGGGGGCAGGCAGAGCTGTGGCGTCGAGGACCCCAGACGGGTCGGCGACGGTGAGCTTCGTGTTGATCCGACTGCGGTACACACTGGCGACAAGGTGCTCGGTGATAGGGAGGAGGCCCGCGATAGTATCTACACGAAGGTATACTCCCCCGCTTCCTTCAATCATGAGTCGTGCGACCCCTCCTCTCTCTTTCCATCCCATCCCTCTCTCTAGCGTTCTCTAACAATCCCCTTCTGTCTGTCTGTCTCTCTCTTCAGGCTCCCCTAGATGCGACCGTGAGCAGCGCCGCGCCCTACGACCGCTGATCTGGCCGTGCGCGTTCATCTCCCTCCAGGTTGTGGACACCAAGACAGCGCCCGACGCCCCAAGATCTGCGGCCCAGCTGAGATGAGACTGATGCTAGCGACGCAGCTGGTCGGTCGAGACAGATGAAGGCAAACCGCATCATGCAACCGATGATTTATGTCCCATAGTAGGTCAGTTCCAGTCCGGTTTAGCGATTCTGCATCAATCAAAGTGAAGAAAAGGTAGCAGCAATAACACATTTCTGTCGTATCTTAATTGTTCTTCTTCTACATGAGTGGATGTCACATCTTAATTTGAGATTGCATCACTGGTAATTTGTATCTTGCGTTCAATTTGTAGAGCCCGGTTCAGTAATATCTTGGTGTTGTTTTGGGTAAATTATGTCCTGGTATTAATTCGGTCTCCAAAGCAATACTGGTCGAAGCTCCTTTTAGTATTGTCAATTTTGGTAGTACGAATCAGTTCTAGCCGACTTAGAGTTGAATGCTACGGATAATTCCACTAGGTATTTCATGGCTTGTTTACCGTGTGTAATGGAAAACTCAGCACTATTGTTAAATTGCATACTAGTAGTGCTTATTAAATGAAGGATTTCAACTGGGTTGCTTATTATTTGTTGTTACATTCTCAATGCACAATTGTTTTTGTAGACCTATTATTTTATTAATAAAGGTTTAACTTATTACATTTATTTTGCTTAACTATAAGCATGAAACTAAGATCAGTAGTACATGTAGGAATTGGTTGAGTAAATGAATCTGGTTTGGGATAATAGTAACAAACCACTTACATGAATATAGTTATAGTCTTTTGTTGTTAAACATGCTTAAGAAACTAATTTATTGGTAGATTCATGTTTTCTTTAATTGTAGGTTGCATGATCGTCACCTCTTAAACAAGGCGGTTCTGCTGCCTCCAGAATTCTGGTCACTAGCAACCTGATGTGATTCTAGGTACCCAATGTGCATTTTCTCTTTGGAAAAGCATGCAAATTGATGTGTCCACATGATTTCTTACATACCTTCATTTATAAAATAAAATTTTCTATTTCATGGTTCTCACTTGATATGTTTCTTGCAGTCAAGCAAACTTGCAAATCACATTGAATTTAAGCATGGCTATTATGCGCACAGTCCACCAGTAGTTAGTTGATATGTTTCTTGCAGTCAAGCAAACTTTCAAGTCAATATCTCTCCCTCTATTTAATTTCTAAAATAATCTGTTAACTACTTGCTTAATATTTGTGTAACTGTGACACAATCTTGCTTAATAGACGATAAGTACCAGATCCGATGATTGCTATTGTATCATATTGTGTCGAATTGTGTATGTAACACATTTATGTTTTCTTGACAATGTACATCTGTTCTATGCATAATAGTGTGTTTGACTGAATTTTATGCAATTTAGCGCCGTAACCAATGTTGTTGATACTGCTGCATCCTCATTTAATATGTTTTGATCATGCATGATTATTCTGCTTCAATATAGGGTTCACAAGCATTACTGTTATTCATTTGCTTTCTGTAGCTTTGATATTCATATATATGTTCAGTTTTAATATTAGTAGTACAACATCCTGACATTAATTGATGTAGTTTCATTCCTGTTCTTTCTGTGTATAAGCATAAATCATACAACTTCTTTTTCTTTCCTTAATTGAATATCTTTATTGTGTATATATGGGAGATGGTTGTGCGGAGCAAGTAACCTTGGGAGCAGGTCACAGCAGCTGGCAGTGCAGAACGAACCCTACCATGATGTTTTGTTCTGATATCTAGGTTTCCTTTTGATTCGGGACTACTTGTGTGTATGTTCTGCTAGCCCGGTGAGTCTCATAGGCATGCTTAACTATGTACTTGAGATGGTTAATACATTGTTCTTCTGTAACTTGAGATATCTTCTACTTGGAGGTCCTCTGAAACTTCTACTTGGAGTACAGCTTTTTATTGATTGTACTTTACTGCATTGCCTTGATATAGTCTGGAGATGTTTAATATTACCTTTTATGAGTTCAAAACTATCTGATACCTACCTGTTAGATTGTAAATCTATCTTCCTGCTACAATTAATGGAAGCATGTCCTTATGTGTATTAAACTTGATTAGAATTGTCTCTATTTAGATATGAGAGTATTCATTGTAAATCTGAGTTTGATCGTTACTGTTGCACTTATTACGTGTCAGTGCTTGTATTGTTTGTTTCCATTGGTTATGCATGATTATATTTATACATGTACGTCGAATGCTTTCTTACTAGCTGGTTTAGTGATTGGCATGCCTGATCCTGCTTATTTGTGGGGCAAATTAGTTTCTTTGAGTTTCATTGGATTTCCTTAGTATTTGTTGGTGTTGCTCTAGGAGGGAATGCTGGATTGATTTTTATTATGACCTGGTTCTTGGATTTTTTTTCACGAGGTGATATCTTAGGATCTTGTCATGGTGCGAGCGAAGGCTGAGGCGGGCTGAACATGTTTGTCAACAGCTCAGCGGCGGCGGACGACCGGTCACTATCCTGCCTGTGCCCGGTGATCCTCCATGCCGAATCTTGCATTGTGTGTGTTTATATTATTTGCATGGTGTGTTTATATTACTTGCATTGTCTATACTGTCATGTCCATGCCACTGGCAACATTTGTCAAATGAGTCATGACTCCCTTTTGTATTAGTAATGTATAATATATTTATGAGATTTTCCTTTTAACAAATAACTTTATCTACATGCTTCATCTATATTAAATGTAAATGGCAGTAGCATCTGAATGCATACAACTATAAGTGGTAGTAGCGTTTACCTTTGTTTAATGTGGCATCTTCTTATATTTGCTATTGTATTTTGAACAACCTGGACACATGCTCTTATGGTTCCCTGAATGTTTCTTATACATGTTTACCCTGTCATGTTTAATTTGGTGTGATCTTTCATCCAAACTATGCCCTAAGATGTGATGTGGCTTGGCATACATCAAACTATAGTTGTTTTTACATTGATGCATAGTTGCTGATACTAGCCTGCATGTTTTGGCATACAGGTAATTGCATTGGTAGATGGGGATGTGAGATGAGAAGAGGCAGCGGAGTGCACCAGTAGCATTGACTTAGAGTGGTCGACGAAATAAGATCCTCTGGCTAGGTCTTCAGATCTTACTGACCTCACCCCCTACTGTTCCTCTTCTTCACGATCTTGGTGTATGTAAGTTCCCTGGTTCATCCCTTTTGTCCTTCACTTGTTATATAATACATGGTTGTGATAGAAAAAGTGTTTATCTACTCTTGTGTCATCGGAATAACTGTGATGCTCGTGAGCTTGCGGTAGAGCTACAATATTTATTTCTGGGATCATCATCCAATTCAATAGTTTAGTCCTGGTCGATTTGCTATTGATTGTTCAACTGCTTATCGCCTTTCACTATTAAAGTCATGTTACCAACCTAGTAATAGCTTTATTACACAATACTATTGTTCCTTTTGCTCATTTTCGTTAGCAGAAGCTGGGCAATCTTGTTTCACCAAGTCTAATTCTGCATGTTCTTCCTTTTTACGATAGTCATCAGTATACATTGTTTCCAGAATGTTTCTAAAGTTTTGGAAGGAGGTTTGGTTTAGTTTATCTGTTCCTAATTTTAGTATGAAAAGTGAGTTTTTTTTCAAATTACAGTGTGTTTAGCTAAATATCTCATCGAGGCCTCATTGCCTTTTTGTTGGACTACAGGTACACGCCGAATAAGTTAGAGAAAGAGGAAGCATGAAGTTCCGAAATATCAAAAAATTTGCCATCTTGTATACCTTCTGAATGTTTTATTGTATTTTGGTACTCCACCTGATGTAAACTGTGTGTGATTGTAATGTGCTAATGTTATTCGAAATATTATTTGTGAATGTGACCTGTTTGAATCAAAGTAATTCGTTTATTCAGTTGGTCTTGATTAAATTATTAGCTGTTTAGTTACTGTGAAAATGTGAGAAAATGGACACTAACAAGTGGAACCATATAAATTGTATGAACTGACAACTGGGACCCTGTTACTAGTGGGACCAGCCCAAAATAAGAAGACTGAAAGTAAGATCTGTCCATATAAAAGGCCAATGCAAAGAAAATAAAAATTCTAGGATGCTGGGCTTGGCCCATGTAGCTGACTAGATTTAATATGAAAAACAATCTAGAATAGTTGGGCCGAGCCCATGTGAAACCTAGAAATGGACTGGGCTGATTTCGATTTAAGACGATTTAATTTCGTCATAATTTTGCCACGTAGGATCAGCCACGTAGGATCTGACATGGCATGGCTAGATGGCCCATGTGACGATCCAATATCGTCATAGACGGTTATGACGATTTTATCAAAAATAGTTCATTTGCGACGCCCAGCGTTCGACGATCTTAAAATCTTCATAGAATCGTCATAAACAGACTACTATGACGATTCTGTGACGAAAATGGAGGGTCATATATTGCCAGATTCCTTGTAGTGGAAACCTAAGGATGATTCTGAGGATGGTGGTGCTAGAGATAATGGCGAGGATGATATGGATACTTCGGATCCGATTGTTCATGATGTGACAGATGGGAATCCCAATGTCAAGTCTGCTAGACCATTGACTTGAGGTAGCCGAAGCTGTGGCGCATCAGCTCTGCGTGGGCCTGCACAAGCTCCTCTTCCGCTCATTGCAGGAATAGGTTTGCCATGGCTATCCATATGACCTCAAGTTTAGGCTGAGAAAGATAGACCGAGCTCCATTACGGCTTGGATCTTTCATTTATAGTCTCCATTATATTACGGCTTGGGTCGGTGGAGATCTCCGACATAGAATTTTTGCTACTCTCTATCCTTTAAGAAATATCACAAATTTGTTTAAATTTAACGGAGTCCCTAAGTCACAGCTAGCTAGCTTACGTCGCATCTAGCTTGTGCACGGTCCGATCAGGTTGCTTTAAAATTGTTGCGTTGTTGTTATTTTATTTTGGTTTCCTAGTTTGGTGCGTGTTGGGCCCTTTTTTTTTGATTTGCACGGTGGTTGGTGGCCCAGTTGCACTGACATGCTGCTGTACATGAGTTTGGGATGTGCTTTTTTGACGGGTTGTTGGGCTACGCTGGTTTCTTGTCTTGACGAGTTGCAATTTTTTTATTTTTTGTTTAACTGCTGGTTGTACCGTTAAGTGATGGAAATGTGAGTTGAATGTTTTTCTCCTTTTTTAGACAAAAATACTTTTTAAAGGATTGGTCTAAAAATAGATTTTGTGGATGTGGTTAGTTTGAATAAAAGCAAAAATAATTTTATGTAGTTGACTATTTGTCATCCACATATTTTTCTTTCTTTTGTTCCAACATAGCCACTTTGTCTTTCATTTAGGAGTGGTCGTGTGGCATGCGGTAGGATTGCGTGGTCACGCGGGAATGCCTAATTTAGGACTATTATTCTTAATCTTTCGTTTTGCTAAGAAGTGGATATAGTGGTACCATTTATCATGTTCATGTTCTTTAGATAAATTACAATTAGAGGAGATCGATTTCATAATATCAAGCCGCGATAGCTTTTTTGAGAAATTGTTGTAGAGTTCGCCTGGTATTGTCATAATTTTGTTTTATTACTTCTTTTTTGTTTAGTTTTGATAAATTAGGAGATTTTTGACATATTTTCTATTTTGTTTTAACTCGTACTTCCAGCATTTACAAAGCATGGATGCTAAACCTTACGTAGCATGCTTGCAACCTTCGAACATTTGTCGCCGTTCTAGGTGAAGTGGTCGCGCAATTTTTGGTGATGATGACAAAAACAAAATTTCATATGGGAGTTGTATGTATACATTTTAATCATTTGTATATTTTTTGTTCTAAGTAAATTTAACTATTTATGTCAAATTTTAAATATTTTAATCATTTTTAGTTATTTATATCTATTTTTTTGAAAGAATGTACCTTGTAGTTTCTATGCAACATTGGACATGTTATGCCCTAATAATTAGTTGAAAGCAAAGTGTGAAGTACGAGACGATTCTTGGGGTGGAATGGATTTTTTAGTGACTAGCCACCAAATTTGTCTACGTGTGTATGATAACAACATTTTTATGTATAGACCATATTGGGTATCTCTAATTGAAGTTTTTGAGGTTGAGATACAAGATATCATCACTTTTACATTCAACGAACAATAAATTTTGTTTGATATACATGTTATATCTTATAATGGTGATGAAATGTTTTTGAACGCATATCCTGGTATGATTTTTGATTTTGTATTTGACATATTATTATTGTTTTAGTATTTTAAATATGATATCCAATTATTTTTAATAGAATGTGAAGGTTTGCCCTAAAGCCTAGAATATGTATTCAAGAAGGCAATTTTCACAGATATAATTGATATCAGCCAACAAGAAATGAATGGGGTTGTTCAAGGTATACAACACCTTATGCAATCATAGAACTGTAATGTCATGTCGATGTCCCAAAATTCTATATTCATAGGATTGACAATGATGATCAATATCACTTGGTTAGTTTTTATTTTCATACATGTATTTTAAATTTAAACTTTTAATTATAAGTACCTTTTGGTGTATTTAACTCTTTTTGTCTATTAGAATATACCCAAAGAATGAAGATTTTAACATATGAATGAGATTTGAATGGATTAGCCTTGACTTCTTTATAGTTGACTGCTAGGATTAGTAAAACAAGATAGTATTCTATTCTATTATTTTTTTCCTCTTTGATGTAATAAGTTGTTTCATTTTACTTGTAATTTATGTTTGTGACCAATGACAATTTGCATTGTAAATAAGGACTTATTATATTTTTTTAGTTTCAATATGAGTTGCATATGAAGTTGAAACTTGAATTTTTATAGTAGTTTAATGTTGACTTGAAACTTGCTTTTCTCGTAGGAAGGGGGAGGGATGGGAGAGTTGCATGTAGTTTTGGTACTAATAATTTTTTATTTTTGATATGAGTTGCATGTCAACTTGAAACTGGCATTTTTCTCGGGATCCCAACGAGTTGCATGCGCGCTCGAAATTGTGAACTTGAAACTGTCTTTTCATACAAGTTTCATATCGACTTGAAACTAGGTTTTCTCGAGGGTTGTGAAGGGGGTGGTAGAGTTGCAAGTAGGTTTGTAACTGAGATTTTTTGCATTTTTGAATATGAGTTGCATGTGGACTTGAAACTGCCTTTTTGACTCGGGAATACCTACGAGTTGCAGGTGCACTTGATACTGGCTAATATGAGTTGCATGTGGACTTGAAACGGGCTTTTGTCTTGAGAGATAAGGGGTGTACGAGTAATAGAGTTGAAAATAAGTTTGTAACTGAGAGTTTTTGGTTTTTAGCGAGTTGCATGTCAACAAGCAACTAGGTTTTCTCGAGAGGAAGGGGATGTGGGTGATGCGAATTTTTTCCCCTCTCGGTACATTTTCCATTAAGAACGGCTCAGAGATTCGATTCTAGGAGGATAAATGGCTAGGAAACGCCACTCTCTGGGATCAGTATTCAGCTCTCAAAGGGGATACCATAGCCATGGTCTTGGGATATCCCCCCCCCCAAAGTGTCGTTTAGGAGAGACCTACTAGGACATAGACTTGCAGCATGGAATTTTATTACAACGTTTAACCTCTGTGCAACTATGCCTGATGAGTTTCGTTGAAACCTACATGAGAAGTTGAAAGCTACATGAGAATGAAAAATTCTCTGTCGACTCCATGTATAAAGCTTTAATCCTATCAGTTCTGCCAGTCGCTACATGAGAAGTTGAAAGCTACATGAGAATGAAAAATTCTCTGTCGACTCCATGTATAAAGCTTTAATCCTATCAGCTCTGTCAGTCGATGATAATAAAAAAATGAAAGATGAAGATACCTTTAAATACGAAAATATTCTTTTCAAGAGGAATTGGCAGCGGAATAAGCAATGTATTTTTGTCATCAGATGAGACAATAAAACATTTATTTTTCCAATGCAAATTTTCTCGTTCTATATAGTCAGTAATACATGTAGTTTCTGGGCTATCTCCTCCACCCACTGTGGCCAATGTATTTGGCAATTGGTTGCATAAGGTAGAGCATGGATACATAATTCTTATCAGGGTGGCAGCTTGCCCTCATTTTGGTCGCTATGACTATATATAAATGACAAGGGTTTTAATGATAAATTGTCTCCTCTTATGAAGGTTATATACCAATCCACAACTGTTCCGTTCGTGGTCGTCTCTACATCGTATGGAGTCTCGAGACCTGTTTATGGAGGTCTGTACTCGGTTGAAGTATATGTCGAGCGATATTTTTCCCGACGACCGCGTGACCTCAGGCTAGGTCCTCCAGATTCGCAGGAGATATGATATAGTATCAGATGATCTCATGTTTTGTATTTTGTTTTATTTCATATGTATTGCCGGATGTTTACGGCCGTGTGCATCTAAGCTATGCGGAGCCGCGTGTAATTACTCAACTATTGAGTAATAGAACACTCATTTTTGAAAAAATAAAAAATATACTTTCCTTAATGAGTTTGGGTATGTTCGTAGAACGCAAGCGTTAGATCATCTCCACCCGCCTTTCCAGCAACCATTCCCAGGGCATTTTTTTGGGTCCGGACGGTGAAAATTGGTCCAGCCACGTTCATAGGATCCTAGTTTCGTCCGGATTTGGGTCAACTTTGGTTCAGACTTCCCATACCGAACCCGGGTTCCTGGGAACACCCTAGGAACGCCGGACGAAGCGAAATCGGCAGGAAAAAAAGTTCGGTGCATGGACCCGCCCAGTCAGCGATAGAAACCGAGTCGTCGTCATCCTCCTGCCTTGAAACCCCGCGGAGGACCGCCGGACATTAACGGCATGTCTCGTCGACCACGCGTCGCCGTAATTGCACGCCACCGCCTCCTCGGCTCCCGCAACGGACCAACGGGCAATAACTTCCCGCTGGTTCCCCTTTTCCCACCCTCGCCGCTACACCCCTCCCACCCTCGCCGCCCGTCTCGGCCTATAATAGCCGTACCCCTTGCCGGGTCCCTTTACACTCTCCCTAGCTCCTTAGCTCTCCCAGCTTCGACGAACCCCAAACTCCGGCGAACTCCCCCCACTTCCCCAACTCCCCCATGGCCGAGCGGTTTCCCGGCGACCGCGGCGGCGAACGGCTTTGGCCGCCGCACGCTCCAGCCGTGGGAGGCGTGTATGCTACACGACGTCGTCTACATGGCGATGCTGGACACCCGGGTCCCGCCCGGCTGGAAGCTCAGCGCCGGAAGGATCCCAATTCCGCCGGTGTCAGCCAACGAGGAGATCGTCGACGAGATCCAGGCCGCCATCGCGGCCATGGAGGATCCAGACCTCGCCGAGGATCCAGGCAACCTCCATTTCTGGGAGCAGTTCTTTGCCGCCGATGGCTCCAGGAGCTTACCTGCCACGAGGGACCGCCGGGTCGCTGCCGAAGAGGAACAACGCGGCGGCGCGACACCGCTGGTGGAGCGCTCCGGGGCAAACTCTCAACCCCGTGCTGGAGCACATCCACGCCGGCAATAACCCGCGCCTCGGCTTCCCACGCAACCCTACGCCAGCGATAAGGGCAAGGCGCCATCCTCCGGCCAACTAGCTGCCAGGGAGGATGGCCAGCCTCAGCTCCTCCTCCGCAGCCTCGGCCTCCCGCTCCTCCGGGTCCGTGCCGGGGACGTCGCCGCCACTCCGTCCGATCAAGCGCGAGCCGGAGACGCCGGTCCGCTCGCCGGCGAGGACAAGGGGACGTGGCATCGTCATCAACGAGCCGAGCACACCCTCCCCGCCTACTGGGCGTCTTCGATCGAAGCCGGAGTCGGCCGAATGGGTTGTGCTCGTCGAGGAGGACGCCTTCGCCTTGAAGATGGCGATGGAGCAGTCCCTCCGTGACGCCGCGCCCGCGCCGCCGGAGCCTGTATTGCCGGACATTCTCGCTTGGTCCAGGGCGGACTGGGAGGAGACCGAGCAGCTCCGTGTCCAGCGCCAGCAGAAGCAGGCCGAGCGCCAGGCCTGTTCTGGCCGCGTGCTCACCTACCAGGGCACGCCGCTTGTCATCCTTGACGACGACGAAGAGACCGGCCCCTCCTACCAGCCCTGGAGGAGCGGTGACGACGGCCAGGGCAGCTCCCGCCTGCCGCAGCCGCCGAGCGATGACGACGGCAAAGCCGACCCCGGCTACACCTCTACAGCAACTTCAGCATGTAGAAGTGGCATCACCATCGGCATCGGCGGCCGCGGTGGCCTTTTTATGTTTTTTTAGTTATTATTAGCCTAAATATAGTTTAAATTCGGGTGTTCGCCCGAATTCTATGTAATATATATGTATTCGCTCTTAATTAATGAAAACCGTCTATATTCGCCGAAAGTTTGCCGATTTTTTTTGAATTTTAACCAAACGCGGAAACTCGGCCTCGGAACGCGAGTGGGAAACTCGTAGTTCCCGGGCAAAAACGAGTTTCGTTGGGACCAAAATAGGTCCAAATTTTACGGCCTGGAAATGACCAATGTGTGGAGATGCTGTTGGCCAGGCAAACAGATGCTAGAAACGGGCCTGACTTGTTGTGGTAGTCTATAAGAAGAGCAACAACTCGTACAACTTTTTCCATTAGAACGAAAACAAGGTCATCACTAACTAAAGAAGCTAGGAGCAGCCAGCCGATCGAGCTGAGCGCCCCAAGGCCGTCGTCGACAATGGCAAGTAATCCGACCATTGTTCTGCTGCCGGTCTGGGGTTCCGGCCACTTCATGCCCATGCTAGAGGCCGGGAAGCAGCTTCTCGCCAGCAGCAGCCCGCGGGCAATGTCCTTGACCGTGCTCCTCATGCCGGCGCCGACGCCGCAGGCCACGTCGGAAATCTCGGAGCACGTACGCCGGGAGGAAGCCGCGGGCCTGGACATACGCTTCCAGCACCTCCCGGCGGTGAAGCTCCCGACTGACCACTTGGGCATCGAGGAGTTCATCTCCCGCACGGTGCAGCTGCACATGCCTCATGTCCGCTCCGCCATAGCCGGCCTGGCCTGTCCGGTGGCCGCGCTCGTCGTCGACATCTTCTGCACGCCGGCGTTGGACGTGTCCCGCCAGCTCGCTGTGCCGGCCTACGTTTATTTTACCTCCAGTGCGGCGCTGTTGGCGCTCCTCCTCCGCGCTCCGGCTCTCGACGAGGAGGAGGAGGAGGGCACGGCCGTGGACCTAGAACTGCCGGGGCTTCCAGCAGTGCCACGCTCCGCCCTTCCGGACACCATGCTGGACAAGAAGAACCCGACGTATTCGTGGTTCCTGTATACCGGCAGGCGCTACATGGAGGCGAATGGCATCATCGTCAACACGGCGGCCGAGCTTGAGCCAGGCGTTCTAGCAGGCATTGCCGCCAGTGCCACCGCCGTGACCGTGTACCCAATCGGCCCCGTTCTGGCACTAACGCCCGCTGACGCTGAGGCTGCGCAGCCGCACGAGTGCCTCCGGTGGCTCGACTCCCAGCCTGGAGGCTCCGTCCTGTTCCTCTGCTTCGGGAGCAAAGGGTTCCTGGGAAGGGCACAAGTGCAGGAGATAGCGCACGGCCTAGAGCGCAGCGGGCACCGCTTCCTGCTGGTGCTGCGCGGGCGGCCGTCGGACACGTCTCACGGCGCGCGAAACCCCAGCGACGCTGACCTCGCAGAGCTGCTCCCGGAAGGCTTCTTGGAGAGGACCAAGGAGCGAGGGCTGGTGTGGCCCAAGAGAGCGCCGCAGAAGGAGATCCTGGCGCACCCCTCTGTGGGGGGCTTCGTCACCCACTGCGGCTGGAACTCCATCCTGGAGAGCCTCTGGTTTGGCGTGCCGATGCTGCCCTGGCCACTCGGCGCCGACCAGCATTTCAACGCATTCACTTCAGTCTCTGACATGGGCGTTGCTCTGCGGCTCCAGGTGGACAGGGAAAGGGGCAACTTCGTTGAGGCGGCGGAGCTGGAGCGAGCGGTCAGGTCGCTCATGGGAGGCGGTGGCGAGGGAGCCAGGGAGAAGGCGGTGAAGATGATGATGGTGTGCCGCAATGCCGTGGACCTGCAGAGTGGCTCGTCTTGCGCTTCTCTGCGGAGACTCTCCCATGAGCTCATCCAAGGGGCGGTTCGGCTCTTGCCTAACACCTGATCTATATGTCTATTCTAAATGCATTCGCAATTTTCTTGCACGCAATACTAAATGTTGGGATAATATAAGAATCTATATGCGTGTATATCTACAGCATCTATATGTAGTCTGTTTACCTAATAATAATAATAATAATAATAAAGCAAGTTTGTCTGGTTTAGTCCCTCCTAATTTTTCTATTTTACCCTTCCACAAAATCACATACTACTAGCACTGTCCTTGTGTATCTGTTTACTATTTTTCCTGGAACGGCCGCGGCTACGAGGTCCGGTGCAAGCTCAGTGAATACTGAATCAACCCCACTGTCCGAGCCTCTAGTGG
Source organism: Avena insularis (assembly GCA_023614405.1). Taxonomy (NCBI): domain Eukaryota; kingdom Viridiplantae; phylum Streptophyta; class Magnoliopsida; order Poales; family Poaceae; genus Avena; species Avena insularis. The sequence continues at coordinate 37,650,381 of CM042684.1, read as the reverse complement.
CCGGTGCACGAACCGACCTCAACGACAAGGCTCCAACAAGCAGCCATTTATTCCCGAGAGCTACCGGTTCTAGGCGCCTCGCCACGACGACTAGTAGGATCCCCCTCCCCTGCCGAACCCTAAACCCTAATCTGTTAGTTGCGACAAATGGAATTTTTTGATATTCACAATGATAAGTGTTTTCTCATTTGTCGTAACGAACAATCATACCCTTTTCATAATATAAAAGGAGGAAGGCTTCCTGTTCATCCAACACTTTTTTTGGGATGGATTTGGCCTCCCACCAAAGCCATATATTACCACTAATGCCATGCGTAAGTGAAATACTAATGTCACATGTCATCCATTGCCAGCCCTTCGTTTCATCGGTGAAATAATGAAAGTATCGCACAAGTGACCAATCCAAACTCTTACATTCTATGAGACTTTATATCTTATAGTGGTTGAGAGTCCTAAACCAAATGGATCAAAGTAGCGTTCGAAATGATCCAAACCTACGATCAAAGTCGAGCATTTGAGAGACCAACTTTGGCGGTGACAACAGCGGATGAACAAGAAGAAGAGCAGGATGATCACGGTGGTGAGCACTTTGATATTGTGAATAAGGTAGTGGCGTTATCGCATCCATTACATGATCGAGGATGATTGCATCGACAACGACCTCTCGCGCCTCTGAATCTCTTGCCATCGCCTATGATTCCGAGCATCCTCCTAGTCGTCGCTGCCATCCAGGCCAGCCAACGGCCTTCCCGTCCACATGTCGCCGCCCTCTAGACCAGCCATTGTGAGTCTTCGGTCGGGAGAGGATGATGAACAGGGTTTTGTGAGGACAGTGCAAGAAGAGAAATTCGATGTGGATTTTTTGCCTGCTCGATGTGGACTTTTTAATCAAGTGGTTCATGCCCATGTACACCATGCCGCATTCTCCCGACTCCACCTCCCCGGCCTCAACTTCCACTTCAAGGCACAAGTGCACATCGACCTCACCGAAGATGTACCGAGAATCTCCTGGGCGCTACGGTATGTCAACCTCTTCATGATCAACACAGTTGAGGATTTAGCACACTCAAGTATGATCTAAAAAATACGCAGCATACTAATATGTAAACTTCAGCATCACTCATGTACTAAGTCCATGGATCGTTGCTCTTCATGGAAGCAAACATATGCAGCCACATATTTATATGGAGAAAATTGTCTAAGCACTTGACCAGACGCTCCTAGAGCCAATGTCTGATCCAGTGTTTAGGATTTCATAACTGAAAACTGTACTAACAAATAGACACACAGGAACACCAATCTTTTTTAGGTGGAAAACCTCTCAACTTGAGAGGAAAAACTATGGGATGAAGTCACCTAAATTTTCTCCCACTGTTATGAAATGAGAATGCAACTTGTTCTTATATAGAGCACTATAGGATCTCATACATCAAGATACATACGGATCTTGGATGCCAACAACAAGATTTGGGACAATAGCTAGGAATTGGAACAATCTCACCAAAGATGGTGGAACCACATCTTGAAGGTAGATCAAGGTCTTCAGAATCTTGTGGGCAAAACTCGGTGCTTGATTCAGCTTTTTCCTTCATTTTCTCTCTCTTCCCTTCTCTCTTGATTTTCTTCTCCAAGGGAGGCTAACTTGGATTTTTCTCACTCTACCTTGTGCTAACTGGATGGGAGTCCTATCTTTATTAGTGGTCTCCACTTACATCACGTGTTGAAGACATTTTTTTTGTCTAAGATAATGTATAAGTTACTTTTTACGTCATCTAACTTATTTTACATCATATATTGGAGATGCTCTGCTCGAATCAGGCTTTCACCCACTATATTAATATAGCAACCGTTTGAGACAACTGCTGGGCCAGACAGCACAACACCTAAAAGAAAAAAACAAAGAAAATGAAGAGGAACAAGAAGAGAAAACAAAGCCAACAACAGTGGCTCGACGAACAAGTATGACCCGTCACCGCTGCGCCCTCCGGATAATTCCGCCACGCTCCTAGCGTAGGGTTCGCAGCATAGAAAACAAAAATTTCCTACAATAAAAACAACTATGTACCAAGATCTATCTACTAGATACAAGCAACGGGTGGATATACATCCATAGAATACATACCCTCCAAGACCGAATAGCGTTAACAAGGTTGTACTCGTGGATGATGTAGTCGAACGCTTGCCGATCTCAAGATCGAGAAGAAGTCCATCCGGTCTAGCCGGTCCAGCACCATCAAGTCCAGCACCACAAAGCAGTGGTACATCCGTGATCGCACGCACGCCTAGGTACCCCGACAACCCCCGCGCCCTCGCTCTAGCAAAGCAGCAGAAACAACAAATCCTTTCATAAAAATCCACCAAGAACATATATCTCGCTGATCCGAGACCATGAGAAAATTCTAAAGGGGGAGAGAGATCCTTCGCGAAGAGGTGTGCTTTGAGAGGAGGAGAGGGAGGACTTTTATAGGGAGAGGGGGCACCCCAAGGGGCATGGCGCCTAGACCATGGTGGCTGCCCCCACCTCTTCCACATTCATGTGGGTGGAGCTCCCACTCAAAATGAAAAGCCTCCACTCATATAAACATGCCTCCACTAAAAAATCCACTCACATGCATTAAATTTTCAACAAATTTAATGCAATCTCTCATTTAAATAAAACTCTTTTATTTATTTATTCAGAATTTTGTTAATTACTCTAATTAACAAACATTCACATAAAACCCTTATAACATTTTAATTTCGCATGCAGAACCAATTTCAGCAATTTCAACCGAAACTATTCCGGTGTCTAGTGAAATAAATTTCTGCGCTTTCTTTTTCTTTCTCTGGAATATCATTTGCTCTGAATGGTGTCAGTATCCCTTAAGTGTGTCACCCTACAGTTCACGAATAATGTAGACATGATCGAGACCCCTCTCCGATCAATAATCAGCAGCAGAACCTGGAGATCCGTACTGACTCCCACACATTCAACGATGACTTCTATGATCGTGTGAACCTTATACACATGTAATTCAATCCCTTTGTCTCGCGATATATTACATGTCCGAGATTCGATCATTCATATCCTCATACCTAGTTTGATCTCGTTACCGACATGTAATATTTTCTCCTTCCCATGATATAACATTCTAGTGATCAAATCACTTGCTTGCAAGCTAACTAATGTGATATCACTGAGAGGGTCCAGAGTATATCTATCCGTCATCGGGATGGACAAATTCCACTCTTGATCCATGAGCCTCAACATAACACCTTCGTAGCACCGAACACATCTTTATAGTCACCCTGTTACGGTGTGACGTTTGATGTTATCAAGATACTCTTCTCATGTTAGTGATTGACATGATCTCATGGTCTAAGGATTAAGATTACTTCGTATAATGTTATAGCAATATAGACACAATGACCTTGATCGTGCTGCTATACTTCGGATAAATGTTCATCACATCATTCCAACAATGTTACACCTCGTTATTAACAACATCCAATGTCCATGATCCGGAAACCTTTGATCATCTTGTCAATCAACGAGCTAGTTTATAAGAGAGGCATAACTAGGAACTTCCTTTTTGTTTATTAAACACACATGTATTAATGTTTCCGTATTAATACAATTATAGCATTCAAAATAAACATTTATCATAAATAAGGAATATGATAATAACCACTTTATTATTGCCTCTCTGACATATTCCCTTCACCTAGCGCTCCGAAGCGTCACGTACCAAGCAGCACCCCTAAGAGGGAAAGTGACGACAACAACATAGCTGCCCGGACTAGTCCTACGGATTCCCCCGGTACGCTACGAGAGGTGGGTTAAGAGATACACCCGACGCCCTTCAAGAAGGACGATGACACCCACAGGCGTCATCACGTCGGTGTCAAGACGATAAGGATTTCTCCGACTCATCCATCCACCAATGGATCCGCCGCCACCGCAGATCCCCGCAGCCAAGCAGCCGCGCCATCGCCACCGTGGTCAGCCGGGACAAACGAAGCCGCTGCCGGTCTGAGGAGCACCATACTCGTACCATTATCCGAGATCCTATACTACAGCCAACCCATTAGTACGGGCAAGGGGTATTGGTAAACAAGCTGACGGCAACAAGTAGACCAAACACGGCAACCTCCACGCCATCCATAGGCCAAACCTAGCAACGACGGCAACCAAACATGATCCCACCTAGCCTGCATCTAGCCATGCCCCCAACGTGGCTGGGCAGAGCCTGCATCACCCAGATCTAGGCCGTCCTGGCCCAGATTGAGCACAGATTGAGGCAGCAGCACCCTGCATCGAAGCCAAGCCGCCAGAGGCCATCACTGCCCCCTGCCTGCACCTCAATGCCACCACCTCGCCGCCAATCGGCCGAGCATCGCCGCCGTGAGAAGGGGCCGAGCCCGCACCGTCCAGAGCCACAGACCGCCGCCGCCCACAGGTAGCCGCCGCCTAGGACTAGCCCGCCCTGCAAGGCCGCCACACTATCGGAGGCCGACCGTGTCGACGTGCCGCCCTCCATGGCTACTGCGACCCACACCGCCATCTCCACGCGAGGGGGGAAGGGCGAGCCCCGTCGCTTCCAACGCCCGAGCTTTGTCCGGCCAACCCGACCGACGGCGGCAAGACATAGGAAGGCGAGAGGAGGGGGCTCTGGGCGGTGGCGGTTAGGGTTCCCTCCTTGTCGCCCACGGGAGCGACGCAGGAGGAAGATCCGTTCTCCTCTTCTTGGTAGAACATAACTGGTCATTGGAGATGCTCTCATACGACGGTATTATTGTTTTGTAAACTAGCATCGTGGCCCTCGCAAATGCGAGGGCATCACCTTTAGTTGTTTTCTTAGATAGGGACATCATCCTAGGTCTGCTAAATTTTATAAAACATACCCTCATAACTTGATATAACTTGATGGACAGTCATCTTATGCAATAGAACATATTACATTATATGGCCACCATTTATGCTAAATATATATCACATGCATAGAGGACATCTTTGATTATCTTTAATTACTATATCGAAGGTTGTTAGGATACTTAGTGAAACACTACATTAATGACCATATGTGAAGTTTATGCATGAGATTAAATTGGTACATATGTACAATTAAAGTGCAGACCATGACCTGACTTGTAGTTATTACGACATCATATATCAGTATGCCTTGCTAATACACATACTACCAAATAATTAGAGTTTACTTGAGCAATGATCCTATGATCTTCATACCATTATGATGGAATAGAAAGTCCATTGTCTTAATAAGGTAGATCAAAATGAATTTATCCTTGTTCACATCCCCTACCAAGAACATGCTTAATGAGCAATCTCGATTTTCCACATCCAGTATTTTATAAATAGAGCCTGGATCTAGTTACAAAACTACAAATATTTTCACCTTGTGACATTTCGATTGTATGGTTATAGAGTGAAATCCATCGCCCTTGATTATATCATCTTCATAGGGTAAGGTGATAGTGTCACTTATGCTTGCAAATATACAGACACCATAACCAATTCAATAACAATTGAACTAATCAATTGTATTTTCATATTTGATCCTTCAAATTGTACATTCAATGGAAGATTTCTATATGAAATTGAAGTAAGTTTATGAGATCTTTCAAACTGCTATAAGTTTAGATCATATTATTATCAACTAAAAACATGACATACTTTAGGAAGATCTATAATTGATGATTAAACATGATACAATTTAGGAAGATTTCTCGATAGCTATATATTCATGTTCAGTTGTGATGATATGTTGACTTTAGTTTTCTTGGGTACAACTATGAAAATCTATTGGCTATGGTTTTATAAGAAAATAAGAATATAATCTGTTTGATTTTGACACATAGTTATGATGTATGGCTGCATGAATCATCTATGAATAGTCATAGACACTTCTTTGACTCCAAAAGTTTCTTTACATCGAACCTAGGATCTAGCCTTATAATTTCCAACAAAAATAGCTCGTTTCAGTATCTTCCCATTTCACTTGACCTTCAAGAACAAATAAAGGCTCTAGGAGGTTAGGATATGTCTCTAGAGTGAAGTTTAGATATGTTACATTAGTAAGTTTTTGGCGATAATATCTTGGTGGTTGAGATGGTGTCGTACTAAATAGAGGTAAGTTGAAACCTCTATCTCCCCATTTCATTTTCAATAAAACCAATTTTGACCAACCCCTCACTTCGTTCCACCTTCAACAACTGACAAAGGCTCTAAGAGATGAGGATGCAATACTACATATTTATATTTGATTGTAGTTTGGGAATGTGATGTTATTGTGTTCTATGAGACAATGTATATGTGTGTTTCAGAAGGTGTCATACAGGATAAATACATATTAGCTCTGTCAAATTCATTGTGTTTTCGTGTGGATCAAGGTTTATCATGCAATAGTCCATGTAACTAGTGGCTCTCATGGCTTGTTATTTTGTTTTTTTTTTCTTGAAAATTTGGTGATTATCCAATAGAGTTGTTGTTTGATGGTATGTTTTGTGAGAATATGTATCTCCACCACTATCTTCCTAACTACTTAGTCATAGTCTCCGAAGTCAACATCTATTACATATTTTCAGGTTAATTTGAATTTTAAAAATTATGTTTTAAAAGTTTCTATTTATGCTTTATATATGTACAACTCAATGTATTGTTAGAACATGTCATGTATTTCGCCTGTGAGGCTGGCACCGTGTCCTATTATAGTACTCATGTGCCATCACACACCTGGGTGTAAGCTAAAGTCACATCTCCTATTGATTTGCTTCGGAGTTGTTTTTCTCTATAGCTGACATCGTGTCGTACATAATAAATGAATATTGGTTACATCTAATTTTTTGTACTTTTGTATGAATTAATGTTTATCATGTAGTAGTTCATTTTTTTTGGAAATGGATGTAGTAGTTCATGGATCCTATGATCCTGATGACGTTTTTATTTTCTATGCAGTTCGGCGATTTTACGATAAAGTGACGGTTGCATAGTTTGTCTTGCGAGGAATGTCTCTCTAATATACCATTGTGGATCCATAATAAATCAGCTTTTGTGGCCTAACAGTTTTGGAGTATGCTTCTAGTATGTATCAATCAATTTTTTATCTTTCCTAAGGGATTAGTTTTGGTGTTCGTTTCCATCACATACTGGCTTCTAAGTTTTTCAGCAAGGAA